>CM021105.1:54619662-55157616 GCA_007115665.2 Sequoiadendron giganteum | reverse complement strand
TGTAGATCAAAATTAGAGTTCAATACACATCACAGACCAAAAAGCAAATTCAACGTTGTCTCTGCCTCTATTTTTACCATTTAACTTAAGCCCATAAAAATTTGAAGGTACAAGAAAAAATGAGAATCTAAAAGTTAAAACTACTTAAGTTAATGTAATGGATTTTAATTCTATTAGAACGATTTTGGAAAAATAGTATAGAGAACACATAGAAAGGAAATTTTATAGTAATAATTTAATAAAATACTTTGCTTTTAATAAAATCTGCGCTCAGTTTCTATGCAACAGAAAACTATAGAACTTTATAATAAGATTTTTCTCTGGGTCCTCCATAAGTGTTACTTATGCCTTGCCATTGCTACAGGCTCCTGCACTTTATTCTCAAACCATAGCTGCCATACACTGCACGTGTTCTCATGCTGCCTCATAGTTCAAAAACAATCCAAGTTTGTAAAGATTTTTGGTTCAAACTTCAAACAGTCCTGTCTGTCTCCATTTTTTGGTATAAACAATCGTGATGCAACTGTAAAAGAATACAGCTCATGGGCACATTCTGTTTGAGCATCAGAAAAAACCAGTTGGTGGCATGAAAAGTACCAGTTGCAAGCATGAAATACCAGTTGTGGTCATGGAAATACCAGTCATGTGAGTCTGAAAGGGCTTAATAAACTGAGGGAGGAGTTCTTCACACAAATCAGAAGTATTTTGCAGATTTTTGTGAGTTTTCTGGAAAAAATTGTGGCGACTTTTTGCTGTTACTTGTAGCCAAGTAATTTTGTGAGTTACCCACAAGCCATATTGACTTGTGAGTACTCATGAGTTCAGCAATTATTTGCTGGGTTCTGCACCTATGGCTAGCTGCCTACCGACAAAATATACATGTGAGTCATTACAGTTAGCTAGCTATTTGGAGCTTCAAGATTTCATATTATCGACTGCCCACCATTAAAATGGATGCAAAACAGTGCTTCTCACCTCAGTATTGAAATTGGAAGCATATGCGTAAACTAACATAGATCATATTGATGTTCAAACAAGGATGGAAAAGTTTGAAGTGGGAATTGGAGCACTAGCAAAAGCTGTAATGACCCCCTTATAATTTTTTTCAAATTTTTGCAACAACACTTCAACAAGGGCACCCGTCAACGTTAGCCAAATCATAAACCAACATTGGAATGTAACCCTACACCAAGAATGTACACTAGGATCCCAATGATGGGCAAGGTGTGAGCATATGGCGTCGGGGATCGTTAGCTTGAAAACTGAATGCTGGAAAAACAAATATACAACTCGACCACTTATTCAGCAGGAGTGATTTGATGGCACAGCCGATCAGCAATATGAATGCAAGTACAGAAAGTAAATTGACGGCTCAGCCGATCAACAATGCAAGTACTAAAAATAAAGAAGGGTGGCAAGCCGACCCCAATTACAATATGCAAAGATGGTGAGGCTTGTCTCTTCCACCAATGGTGGGAATGATAATGTTTAAACAAAGTAAACAAGGCGGCGAGGCCAGGCCTCTTCCACTAAAAGTGGGAATACAATAGAAATTTGCAGAATGTATTAAGGGTTGATCAGTACTACTAAATCAACATTACAATGCGAAGAGAATCTTGCAAGTGACAAGTATTATAGATATTTAAAGTGATGCAAATGATATAGAATGTTTCTCCAACTCCAAAGAGACTCCCAAACATGAAAATCAAGCCAAAATCTCCAACTACTACAATCTGAAAGAATAGACCAGCAAATTGAAAACACACACCAGCAACATTGAAACTCACCAAAACACCTATCTCACTCAAAACTCAACCAAATCATTTGAAACAGAATGTGAATGATGCCTAAGGAGTGGGCGACCAAATTAGAACCAAGAAACCACAACAAATTGGAGATATTATTTAGGCACGTTTCCCAAGGCAACCTAAAAGCATGGTACGGCCTCCCAAGAGGGGCGACCAGCAATATAAAATCTAAGGCTCCTTTGAAAAATCTCAAACTTTGCAAACAAGGGCGCCCAGGGCCTAGGAAAAGATAGAGCCAATACCTAGAAGCCAATCACTCTCAGACTTATGATTAAAATTTACTTTCAGCTCCACAGCAAAACAGCAACCTGTAAACTGACAAAACATTCAAAAGACATCAAAACCCTTCAAATAACTCCATTACAATGAACTCAATCTGTCCTTCAATTTAAAGAACAACCTCTCACTTAGCTAGTCACTATCTTTCAAGCAAGAAACTAAGCACAAGCTAGGAGGTATGCATTACTCGAAGCAATTCACTCTCCATTTTGGCAGCACTTCATTATATTTTCTCATAGATGCCAAACAAAGAGCCCAACACTCATATATATAGCCTTTTTCCTTCCAAATTCAAATTCCAATTCCCTCCAAGATGGGCGCCTAATTCAAATTCACATTCACCTCAAAATATTATCTCATTTACATTTCATTTTCCATGTCTCCAAGTCATCCCACATCAAGAAAGTAATATACTTTATCAAATTTGCTAATAAAGTATAAAATGGTGTGCAAATATAATAAAGTGAATGACTTTAATAAAATCACTTATTTCTCCTTAGGCATCCACCAAGCCTTACCAAAATTCACTTTATTAAAATATTTTACCTCCACAAGTGAAGCGCCCAACTCAAGCTCAGACCTACCAAAAATAGCTCAGAAGTGCTGAAGACTCAAACTGCTCCAACTAACCTGCTGAAAATAGCCTTGGAATTGGCCTGCTAAAAATAACACTTACTAAAAATAGTAAGTGTGTCCAAATGCAATATAACCATAATTTGAGCAGCCGTCGCAACTTACTAAAAATAGTAAGTCTGGAAAAGTCCTATGATTTAGTTGCATGTCACACCATCACGAAGCTCTCTGAAAACCTAGAAGGAATCCCGAATTAGAATTGTAAAACTCCAACATGCAACCCTTCAAATTTGCCAAAACATCCTCTTAGAAAATAGGAAACTCTAATGTCTGCTTTCGACTAGCCTATGGGCCTCCGGGATAGGCTAACGGTCAACTGCATTGATCACTGTTGAGAAGGGGACATTACAAAAGCCATTTGAGGTCTTAAGATATGGAACAACTAGACTTTGATGCCTATGCCGTGCTTTAATTTGAAGGAATATTAGGGACACTTGTTATTTATATGTATACTAAACAGTAATTAGTTATTACAATTATATACTTGCAACTAAAGCTTTTAATTATGTTGCCAATATATTGATAGAGATCAATGCTCTTTCTTGCTCTGAACACATGAAAAATCCTTGAAATTAATGCTCATTTGTTTACAGAAATTGGACTCCTTGGTTCTATTGTGCTTTCGCAGGATTTATAAGGATTTATTTAGCTCAGTTTTTTAGAGAAGATGAGTGGAGGTGGTGGCTCTTTAAAGACCCCTGCAGATTTCCTCAAGTCCATTCGGGGGCGACCAGTGGTTGTTAAACTCAATTCGGGTGTAGATTACAGAGGTTTGTGTATCTCTTTCTTTTTGATGCTTCATAAAAGATTTTGAAGTTTGTTTTTCATTCTTTGAAATCCTAGAATATTGTTATTGGTTCTTGATATGTGCTTTGGTTGCTACAAAGTCCTTTAAGCACTCTATGTTTTCAGTTATTCGAGACATATTTGTAATCGGGGTTACACTTTGAATGAATACAAATTGATTTGAGCAGATTGAATTGAGAAGTCAATGATCAAGTTTTAGAAAAAAAGTTGAAATTTCACTATTCTAGTTGATTTCAGTGGACTTTTTAACTTGACTATCTCTCTTTGACATGCATCCCTGCCAAGCATTGCAATTGTATGGATTAGCTCATCTTATTTTATATTGGTCAACGTTTTTAATTTTGTTGGAAAGATTCACAGTAATATTGTCTTTTTGGACGGTAAAAACCAGCTGATGGGTTCTTACATGAAATTTCCACCAGCTTCCTTTTTATACTTGCTCCTCCTGCATCTTGCATGCAACTATTTTAAGATTATCTTGAATGTAGATTAACTTTTTACTGGCATATTCATCAGGCAACTCTTGTAATCAATTGACACATAAATTTGGAGCCCCTTGCATTGTAATATTATGGAATTTTAGTGAAAAGCAAGGTAAACATACCTTTTAGTTTGTCACCAGAGTTGGGAATTTCTCTTATCAGCATATGATAGTGTCAACTTGAGATTGTTTAGAGCATACTTGGAAAACTCTCCAAGTAATTGATGAGTTTTAAAAAACTCCCGAGCATTTTTTGACGACGGGTTTTTCCGGCATTTACTTTCCAAAATTGCTCGCCAAATAAAGGAGAAACTCCCCGAGTTTTCGCCAAAAAACTTGACGAGTCTGCAAAAAGAACTTGCCTGTCCAAAAAAAAGGTTTTTCGTGGCCGCTAAAAAGGCATTTTCATTTCATTTGAGTTATGGGTACTCTCCAAGTCCAAGTTTCCAAGTTTGCTTACAAATCTTCATCTATAATATCGTCTAGCTCAACCCCCCGGCTAGTTTTCACTAGACATGGAAGAGGAAAATGTAAGTTTGTAAAATATATTAATGTACTATTTACTTTCAGTTTTACAAAAACAATTTGCTATTTTTATTTTGTTTCAGACTATCAGTATCAGCGCATTCCACATGAGGATGCCATTTTGTACCCAATTTTCTTTCAAATCAATCAAATACAACTAGACTCAACTTGTTTCTTTTATGTTTTCATTTATTGACTCATTGGATGCATCTTATCATTGAATTTTGCAAAAAAAAATGCGTTTTTAATGAAATTTAAGCAATTTTTTAAGTTGCCGAGTTTTTTGTGAGCTTTTGCTGAGTCGTGTTTTTTGGGCTTGGCGAGTTTTTCAACTATGGTTTAGAGATCTACTACAAAGAAACATCTAAGCAAAAAATTGTGAATCAAATATTCAATGAGGATTCTTTTGCTGCCTACAATATATCTCTAATTGTGTCAGTGTTCAGAGCCTTTTTATTCCTTTGATTGAACATGGTATTTGGATATGGTTAACTTCTTCTTGTGGGATCGTATTCGCGGCATGTATTCTGTACTTGATGAGGTACCTCTTTGTGTCTTGTATGTCAGGATTGTATTTGTAGTATGTATTCTGTACCTATTTCCAGATTTGATGAGGTATCTGTGTCTTCTATATGCATGGAACATCTAGTTCCTTTTCAATGTAATCACATTGTAATTCTCATAGAAAAGCTGTGTACCTGAACTGGTTGCATTTTTAAATGACTAAGGATTCTCCTGAGTGTTGTGGCTTTGCTGATATGGTGAAAATGAATTGAGTTGAGTATGTTTTGTGTGAGTCCATATTTAAAACATATAAAAAATCATAGGTATATACATATTTTAGTCTAAAAGCAGAAATATTAGTCAGATAACTTAAATCTACAATTTTTTTCTTAAATTCAAATAATATTAATATTAAATTAAAAATTTAAATCCAAATTTAAACCAAATATAACTAATAATAATTTATAATTTTTAATATAAAAACCTAAAGTTAAAAGCATACAACAAATTAAAGAAAAACGAAAAAGCCAACATCATCCCTGCAAGGACCGTGTGGGCTGGGTTGACCCAGTTTTTATTTTTAATTTTTCTTTATATTTTAAATTTCAAACAAATTTTTGAACCAACTCTTCAAATCATAAAATGTGTCAAAAGCAAAAATGGTTGTGGTTTGCAGAGGATTCTCTCTGGGTGCACCTGGCCAAATCTGCAGCCCAATGTACACACCCTGCATGCACACACTGCGGACTGGACTGAGGGCAAATCAGATCCGGATCTGGGATTTTTCTAAGTGAACTGGTAATATTTGATTTAGTATTATCATTCCCTCGAGTCTTTAGAAAAACTGTGTTACTCAAATGAAGAAAATTTACATACTCTGGTGACTATGTCTTAATATTAAATAACATTGCATAAATCACACAAACTTCAAAATGTGGAAGCATACACAGATAATTACACCTTCAAATCAATTTTGAATTTTTCATTCCTTTGAAAAAATTACAAGGAAACCTCCACAATTGATGTTACAGCTGCACAGAAATTAACAGGTACTATGTTGTTCTAGTATGTTACATACGGTATTTCAGTCCATTGAAAAACTTAGTCTTTCATTCGTTTGAAAGGCAATCTGTATATCAAACTTCTATCTTGCATTCTGGATGTTGAATTCCTATGAATACCCAGCAAAAAAAAATAGTAAGACTTGACAAGGAAAGATGAATAACCAGCACAATGGCATTTATCACAACCAGTATTGGCTTTTCATAATTTAGCAGACAGGTACTACAATTAACTGGCACAGTCTTAATTTTTTATAAATTTATAATTATATTCAGTTGATGTCACTTCTTATTGTAGAATTTACAGACATTTTCAGCATTTCCAGTTTCATGAACAGGGATAGCGCTCAGCTTTTATCACCAATCTCAATTCAGCAAAGTATTCTAACTTCCAAAAAAACAAAAAAAACAGAAAAAGGAAAAAACTTCTATCTGGACGTCAAAGTCCTCTGAATACCCAGCAAAAAGAAAAAAAGTTCTGATTCTGTCTTCTGTGACCTTTTTACTTACCTGTCTTTACCTGCTTTTATACAAACTCAAAGAATACCAGCTGCTTAAGTTTTAGACTTTAATGCTCTCGTTGTAGTGCTCAGATTTGTGGGTCCCATGGTGACCACTCAGCAAGGAAAATCCTTATTCAGTGCGAAGGACAAGCAAGTGAACTGTAGTGCCCAGCTATTTTTAGAGACTGCAGCCAGTTAGAAGGGAGTTATGCAAGCCGAAGAAATGGTTTATAAAAACTGCAGACACCAGCCATTAGTAGTATTGCTGTCAGGAGAAATATTGTAATTGTCCAGCCAATTTTGTAACTGCTGTCAGAATATGTTAACCTCTGTTTATAGGATACAGTATCAGGAATGACCTTGGTTATAATTAGGCAAGTACAGATAATAAATGCTGTGCTGAAATGATAATTGATATTCGATATTCATTATTTACAAAGGAGAGGAAAACTCCTTATATAAAGAATTACAAGATGATGTTTTTAAAAAGAAACAATCGTTAACTAAAACAAACTAAAGCAAATAACGGAAAGTTACTAAAAGCTAATTGAAGCGAACTAAGTTAACTAAAAGTAAACTACCGACTACAATTTAATACCCTCCTTTAATGGTCATCCTACTAACTACACCAAGCTTATCTCGAAATTTTACAAATTTATCCGGATTGAGAGACTTGGTGAGAATGTTTGCAGTCTGATCTTCAGTTGGAACATACTTCAACATCATAGAGCCATCTTAAACAAGTTGTCTGATGAAGTGACAATGAAGCTCAACGTGCTTGGTTCGCTCATGGAAAGTTGGATTCTTAGCAAGTTTGAGAACCCCTTGATTATCACAAAATAGGGGTTAAGGCCTTGCTTGAGACATCTGCATGTCAGCAAACATCTTTCGAAGCCATATTGCCTCACATGTTGCCTTAACTGTTCCCCGATGCTTTGCTTCGGTCGAGGAAAGAGCAACTGCCTGTTGCTTCTTGCTTGTCCATGTGACTGCATTTGTGCCAAGATTGAAAACATACACAAAAGTGGATTTTTTGTCATCAACTGAACTTGTCCAATTTGAGTTTGTAAAGCCAACTAGTTTAGTATCTTTTGCATTTGCTATACAAAATGCCAAAGTTAGGGGTCCCTTTGACATATCGCAATACTCGCTTTGCGGAAACCCAGTGTTCCGCCTTAGGAGTAGTCATGAAACAAGAAATGTAACTCACAACAAAACTGAGATCAGGTCTAGTGGCAGTAAGATAGATGAGGCTGCCCACAAGTTGCCTAAACGCAAACTCATTTACCACTGGTGAGTTTGATTTGGCTGAAAGTTTCAACCCCTTTTCCATAGGAGTGGATGAGGTTTTGCAATCTTCCATTGTAATGTCCCCACCTTTGGTATAACATCATGGTGGCATGATTCTAGTCCATCCAGGATTCCCGTGGGTTAGAAGGCAGCAAGGAGGTCTCTTTGCCACACCAAGCAAACAAGGAGGACAAGCAAGCAAGGAGGAAGTTTCCAAGAAACATTTAATAATCTCAAAAAAAAAAGGCAAAAAGACAAACACAATCAGACCCTTCTTTGTATCTTGTTTGTAATATTCTATCCAATCTTAGGGGGGGGATGTTAAGGAATAAGATTGTCTAGAAAAGTTAGAAGATGTTTCTAGAAGGGCCAAAACCTTCTACAAAATAGACCCTAGGGCGGCCTTGCCTTAAGGTCTTATTTAAAGGAGGCTGGGGTAAATGGGAAGATATGCGTGGTTTTATGTTTGGTTAATATATTCTCTTGAAGAATTCAGGGAAGCTTTGGTTTTTCAGCAAGTTTGAGGACGGAAACCCTCAAGCTTGGAGACAGTGGATGGAAACCTATTGTCTGTTGGAGATATTATTTAGATATCTCACTTTGTGCTTCAGATTCAAGCTATTGAGGGGTTGTCAGATTTGCAGTAGCTATTGTATTGCTGCAAAAAAATATTTGTATCTGTAAGTTGCCATAGCTGATGTATTATTGCAACAATTTCTGAATAAATGCAAAAGCTGGATTATGTTTGCAATTCATTATTGTGCTGGAATTTCATATCTTCAGAATAGATTCTACAAATTTTTTTATTTTTAAAACTGAAAATTTAGGGCAGGAAATTGGGGTTTTTTGAGTCAGATCTAGTTTGGCTCATTACAGTGGTATCAGAGCTTGGATCTTGCCAACTTGTTGGGTAAAATCAGTTGATTGCATTTCAGTTTGGATCGATTTTAAGTTGTGGGCAGCAAGTTAGTTAATTATGGGAAAGATGCCTAGCATGGAAAAGATCATCAAGGACCTTGTTCAAACTCAGCAAAGGTTAGCTCATAATTTGCAGCTATTTGAAGATTCTTTTTCGAAACAATCCAGGCACTCTAATGACTCGTCCACATCTACAAGTAAAGATTCAACACAACTGGATAGAAGGGAAGAAATACTTAGCATGTCCAAAGAATATGATACTCTCCCTCAATCTGTTAAGAAAGATTTACCTTTCAGTAATTTCATGGACTTGCATCCTAGGCTACACTACAAGACTGATTTGGCAAAGAAACAATACCACATGATAGCTCTTGATCTATTCGCACAAAAAGAGGATAAAAAACCTACAAGTGAGGTTTGCAAAAATCTTCATGAGGAGTTTGAGAAACATGCTGATTTAGTACATGATGATAAAAGGATAGAATCTTGTAATGATTCTAATGTGGCCCCATTATCCTTACAAGAAGAAACACATGAAGCGTCTATAAAAGGAGAATTACTTGCCTCTTCTACAAGTGAAGTGTACACGAATTTCTACATTGGTAATGTAGAAATTGTTCTTGATCAGCCGCATGAAGGTATGGATTCTTTTGATGATCCATTATTTGAGCAAAGCATTATCTCACCAATTCTAGATAGTAATTGCAAGGAATCAAATTGTGAGTTGGGTGACCTTGAAGGTGGATATGTTAATGCACATGACACCACAAATAGGTATGACGATAATTCTAATTTTTTGATTACAAACAGTAGTCTAAAACCTCCACATAATCATGAGGTGATAGGTAAATCACATGAAGATGACAATGTTATGGAATCTTTTAATGTTAGCACTGAAGTTTTGTGTGTTGAACATGATGAAAGTATTGTGAATTCAAGCTGCAGACAATCTGATTTTGTGCATCATGACATAGAGGAGCACCCATATTTGTGGATATTTGATGGGAGGTTTGTTGTTAAGAACAATCCTGAAATTTCATATCATGCACATGAATTGGGTGTTAAAAATTGAGTCCTGTGGAATAAATGCAAATCTTAAGAATTTTGTTTTTTTATATCAGACTTGGGTTTCTACTACACATTCAGATTTGACATGGATTACACCAGCAATTCAGTTGCTTGGGATTGTGTGGAGGCACAACTATTTGATGGACATTGCATATGAGATCAATTATCTGCTTATACGTGGGTATGATGACACCGTTGACATTGGTCTTCATTCCCGTTTGAGTCATCTTAGTAGCATTTGGTGGCCTTATGGATCGAGAGTCCAACCTCACATCTTCTTACCGGTCTACCATAATGGATGGGTGCTTCATGGAGACTTCATAAGAGGTTTCAGTTGCATCTCTTACAGCAAGTTGGATAGATTGGTTTGGGATCCAGGTTTTGATTGGTTAGATGTGACATTTCATATGGATTCCAACATACTGTTTCACGGATTATGGTATAATGACATTCCAATCAGAGTGGAGCAGTAGATTGTATGGCGATTGCTTGAGGGCAAACAATCCCGAGAAGGGAGGACTGTAATATCCCCACCTTCGGTATAACATCATGGTGGCACGATTCTAGCCCATCCAACATTCCCGTGGGTTAGAAGGCAACAAGGAGGTCTCTTTGCCACACCAAGCAAACAAGGAGGACGAGCAAGCAAGGAGGAAGCTTCCAAGAAACATTTTATAATCTCAAAAGAAAAGGAGGCAAAAAGACAAACGCAATCAGACTCTTCATTGTATCTTGTTTGTAATATTCTATCCAATCTTAGGGGGGGATGTTAAGGAATAAGATTGTTTAGAAAAGTTAGAAGATGTTTCTAGAAGAACTAGAATCTTCTAGAAGGGCCAGAATCTTCTAGAAAACAGACCCTAGGGCGGCCTTGCCTTAAGGTCTTATTTAAAGGAGGTTGGGGTAAATGGGAAGATATGTGTGGTTTTATGCTTGGTTAATATATTCTCTTGAAGAATTCAAGGAAGCTTTGGCTTTTCAGTAGGTTTGAGGACGGAAACCCTCGAGCTTGGAGACAGTGGACAAAAACCTATTGTCTGTTGGAGATATTATTCAGATATCTCACTATGTGCTTCAAATTCAAGCTATTTCTAAGGGGTTGTCAGATTTGCAGTAGCTGTTGCATTGCTGCAAAAAAATATTTGTATCTGTAAGTTACCATAGCTGATGTATTATTGCAACAATTTCTGAATAAATGCAAAAGCTGGATTATTTTTGCAATTCATTATTGTGCTGGAATTTCATATCTTCAGAATAGATTCTACAAAAGTTTTTATTTTAAAACTAAAAATTTAGGGCAGGAAATTGGGGGTTTTTGAGTCTGATTTAGTTTGGCTCATTACATCCATCCTGAATTTTTCAAGCAAACTCTTGGCATACTTTGATTGAGAAATGAAGATATTGCCACCTGTTTGCCAAACTTCTACACTGAGACAATAGTGTAGGAGACCCAAGTCTGTCATCTCAAATGCCTTACACAAATTTGACTTGATCTGTTCAATCAAATGTAACCTATTGCCAATAATGATAATGCCATCCACATAAAGGATGATATCATTGCTAGTGTTCTAGACATACAAATTTGCATTTGAGGGACTTGTTGTGACCTATTTCACACATCGCCCCATCGCAAATGGGGACCCCCAAGTTTGGTTCCGCCCTCTGCGCAACGTCTTTGAGAGTCTTTAATTTGGGTAAATTTTGAAAGTCAGTCTGGCTAAGTTGAGATTTTGAACCCGTTTTTGGGCCTTAACATCATAAAAGTGCTTAGAAGACCCGGTAGACGAAGATCGCCATTGCTTTCGGTCGTTTCTGACACTTCCTATTTTTTAGGGATTCTGCTTTTTTGCTTTTTGCTTTTTTGATTTTTGGCATTTTTAGGCCATTCTGGAGTTCCTATTTTTTAGGGATGCTTTTTGCTTTTTCTATTTTTGGAAAGTTTCTATTTTGGGAAAAAGTTTCTATTTTTGGATCCCACAGAGCAGGAAATCAACACGTCTCCAGAAATCAAGAAAATCAAGGCAAAATGAAAAAAGTTTGAAAAATGGTGAAAATTTTGGGAAAATGCTTAAGTCTGAGAATGGCGCCATCAAGAAAGAAGATGGCATGGAAACCTCAAAGTCCGCCCTACCTTTGGCATGCCAAAGATAGGCACTGGCATGAAAGTTGCCAAGTCCGCCCTTGGCATGGAGGAAGGTAAAGTCCGCCCAAGATGTTTGGAAATGGCGCATGGCTTGAGGAAGCCAAAGTCCGCCCTTGGCACAAGAAGTTCAAAGTCCGCCCCTAGAGAAAGATGGCATGAAACTTGTGAAGTCCACCCAGCCTAGAGGAAAATGGCAAGAGGCACATGAAGTCCGCCCCAAGAAGTGTGGAGAAAGGTAAAATATGAAGGGGTGCGCTCCAAAATGTTTGGAAAGGGGTGAAATTACAAGGGAATTCATTGGAAATTGTTTTAAATGATTAAAACAAGTGGAATTTGCCGTTGGACAAGGCACAAATAAAATTCGCCATGGCAAGGAAAGTCTAAGACCAATGGATAATAAAAATACGCCATAGGCAAGAGATTATAAGAGATTCGTCCAAACTTTGGAAGGAAAATTATTCTAAGGCATGAAAAACGGAGAATTATCTAGAAGAAAAAGAGGTTTTGGCCGGCATAAAAACCACGCCTCGGCACAACGGAATGAAATTCTTTGGCACAAAATGCAGAGTGTTTGGCAGAGCAAGCATGAAGTCCGCCCCTCTCAGCTTGGAAAATTCCTAAGGCACTAGTAAAAAAATGGCAAAGTGGCAGAGATCTCCAAGTTCGCCCAACCCAGAAGATGAATCGTTTGGCTAAATAAAAATGTCCAAAGAGGTCAGAACTCCGCCTAGAAAGTTGAAATTTGGCAGATGAGCTATTGAGCATATTTTGGCTAGGCAGACAATTTGAAAAGAGATATTTTGCCTCGGACAAAAGAAATTAGCCATGTATCAAAGTTAAACGGGTTGGAATTTAATATTTTAATATTTTTAATTATTTCCCTGACACTTAGGGAATTTTAATTAAAATTCAAAATCCGGAGATTATTTGGAAGATTAAACTAGTCTGCCTTAGATGAATTTAAACTTTGCCATGTTCGGAAGATTTAAAATACATTGGAAAATTAAATTTGGACAATTAATTTAATATCTTTTCCAAACTTAGACAATTTTCTTTGAGAAAATTCGAAAATCTCAAGCAGAGATGAAAATTAGAAACTTGCCTCGATAACTGGAAGTGAAATTAGAAATTTGCCAATCTGAGAAGAAAACGTTTCTAAAAATTGGAAGAAAATCAAAGGAAAGAAAACAATGCCTTGAAGAAAATCGCACTTCTCAGCCATAAAATGAGTTTCAGCAACTCATTTCTTCACAATTCCGGCTGTGAAGTAGCTATCTCTCTCGAATCTTCAGGAAATCATTCGCGAAGGAGAAATTTGTGAGAATAACATCGTTGTGAGAATCGAGATAGCATTTTCTTATTGACAGGCGTGATTTTTGAGAGAAGTAATTTATTTCTTTGCTGAAGTCGTACTTCCAGCATATTGGCGCACTTCTTCTGGCAGATTTTTTGAATTTTTAAATTCATTTGCAGCCACAACACGATCTTCGAGGTTTGGAAGTTAGTTTACAATGTATTTGCACTGTGTTTCTATCTTCTACTTCATTTCCGACACGAATTTCATTCATGATGGGCGAATTTAATTACTTTCAGCCTGCTTTTTGACAGAAATTTTTAATTTAATAAGGCTGAAAGTGCGATTTGTCCAAGCTACACCCCGAAACTCGTTAAATTTAAATAATCTTGTATTAATGTTAAGTATTTTGTGCTTGCAGGTTGCCGATCGATCAAGGAGAAATATCCAGGCAGGCACAGATGAAATTTGCAAGTAAAGGATCGCAGCCAGAGACCAGAATAAAGTCTAAATGGAAAAATGTCTCAGACACAGATCTTGGCCACATCGATTTCGTGGAATTTAAAAAGAGGATATATGGACACAACGAACCCTTACCGACGCCTGCCGCTAGAAGGATGGTGAGAAACGGCATATTTCAAGCTGCCGGATTCCCGCCTGCGCTTTGTTGTGCTGAACTGATGGTGGAGTGTGCACTTCACTATGATGCTGAGTCAAGGCAGATTGTGGCGCCTGATGGGAGAGTATTGGCGCATCTGACGGAGTTGGCCATTCAGGAAGCCTTCGGCATTCCGGCATATCCTAAAACTGTCTACAAGACCAAGGAAGATGCTTCGAAGTTATATGATGAAAATCCTGGCCTTTGTGCCGCCAACATTAACAAGTCGTGGCTGGACAAGCCTAGGCCGTCTGTTAAGAAGATGCCCAAGAAGTTGCTGCGCACGGACTTCAAGGAAGACTATGGAGATATTATTATCTTGCTGAACAGAGTGGCAGGCAATCCCTCAGGAGCACCCTTTGAGCCGTGGATGTATTACTTCATTGAGGACCTCACAGAAGGTGTCAAGATGTTCAACTGGGCGAGAATGATAAGCAATAATCTTCACCACCAGCTTATCAACCTAGAGAAGACCAAAACGTTTTACATGAGTTATTACGTCATCTATATGTTGGCTAGAACTTACAGATATGCAGGTTTGATTTGCAAAGGCACAGTTGGCAGTAAGGAGAATGAGCTAAAGCCTTATGACTGTTACCCACAACTTCAGCTGAAGGAGAAGACGCACTTTAGGCGAGCCCACGACGCGTTCTTGATGTACATCACCAGGATACTCCAGGGGGGGACGCATCATAGGTTGACACACGAGGCCAAAAGCCTAATCGGTAAATACGGGTCTTGGTTTATCCAATATCCAAGATTTACGTATATCAGAATTCAAGGATTCACTAGAAGCCCGTACCGTTTGCCCATCTTCCCCACGAATAAGATGGTCCTGCTCAAAGTGTTGAGGCAGTTAGAAGAGTTTCAAGGTCTTCAAAGGGTGAAACAGAAGGTGGCAGTTACTTTTCCCTTCTTTATAGGGAACATGCTGGAGTCTTGCCCATCATCACAGGCAGCTGACAGTGCCAGAATTGAGATACAACATTACCCTTTTTCCCCATATCCGGCTAGAAATCACTACGACCCCCATCACCACATCAAGACGGTGGATGGAAGGAGATACAAGCATAGGGTCGAACTGGAGGACTATTGGGCAAATGTTGCAGATGAATTTGAGGTTAGACGGATGATGTGGTCCAGATTACCTCTCAGCTTGATCAGGGCAACAGAATTTTGTCACGTGCCAGATCAGTTGGAAGAGGACGAGAATCAGACGCAACCGCGCTTCGATGAGAATTCAGCTTTGCCCGTTGTGCAGTGGTCAGAAGCAGAGCATGCTGACTTGAACGTCTTGATGAGGCCTGTCATCAAGTTTACTCAGTGGTGGGTTGATCAACGAGTTCAAGAATTAAGGCGCCAGAAGATAACCTTGACCTATGACATGCTAAGTGAGGCAGAGTCTTATTCTTCCAATGCGGGAGCATCACATGACCTCCCAGTGATAGAGGCCACCACATCTAGGAAAAGAAAGGAAATAGCTGTAGGCAAGGAGCCGGTCCAGAAACAGGCAAAGATGAAACCTTCTCAATCAGCCGCCTCCAGAAATATTGAGGAGATATTGGCTATCGCCGATGCTTCACTGGCAGATATGAGGGATCCTTCTCCGATTCCTGAGGACAACGCGAAGCTTCAGCCAAATGAGGATGTGCCACCTTCTCCCACGGGCACCGAAATATTGGAGTCAGATGACGACAATGTGGGCACCCAAGATGAGGATTTTCAGGAAGGGATGATTTCAGCCCTTAGGGGAATTGTAGACGTTCCTGATAGAGAAGGCATGCCGGAGGAAGACGGTGTTGAGCAGCTTACGATCCCGGATTGGCTGAAGGAGAGGCTAAAGGTACAAGTGCCGGCAGATGAACCAGAAGAGGATGATACGGCAAACTTTTTGGCCAGACTGTCTCAAACCGTGGCCAAAAAGCCGGCGAAGAAATTCTCCAGCATACAGAGAGACGAGGCCGGCAACAGGACAGTGCAAATCGCCGTGCCTACAGTGGACAAACCGCAGGAGGATATGGCTCCACAGGATTACGCCATCACGACGATTGACTTGGGTCCAACCACCAAGGGCCAAGAAATGGAAGATTTGGACAATTCGGTGTCCGCCATCAAATCAAGGTTGGCGAAGGAGGTAGCCAAAAGGAAGGAGTGCCAATTAGAGATTGAGCGCTTAAGGGAATATATTCAGGACTTGATCAAGCCACTTGATCAGGACACTACGGCAGCTCCTCTACTTCCGAACTCTTCGCAGGAGGCCATTAAAGAGATAGAAGAAAGCAGGCTCACGGTTCAGGAGGCCAAAGAATGGATAGCAGCCAAGGGGATTGAAGCTGAGGCATTCTTGGAAAGATTAACTTTGGTTTATGGTCAGGCCACTGCCTTTACTTTCTAGGTTGGCTGCTTTGGCAGAAGTATGGGATAACCTTCCGGATGTGCAAGATAGGATAATCCCT
Source organism: Sequoiadendron giganteum (assembly GCA_007115665.2). Taxonomy (NCBI): domain Eukaryota; kingdom Viridiplantae; phylum Streptophyta; class Pinopsida; order Cupressales; family Cupressaceae; genus Sequoiadendron; species Sequoiadendron giganteum. The sequence goes on along the minus strand of CM021105.1, from coordinate 55,141,188 downwards.
TGCCTTAGGATTCTGAAAGGAGTTCCTAAGCAAGAATTGATAGAGGGAGGCGTCATCGCAGCGGAGCAGCCTATGACTTCCACACTTGGTATTGGGCCTTGACGGCACGAGGTGAAGTCCTGGAGAGGGTTAAGGTTGATGGTGTCAGATTGGAGGAACAGGTCAAGGAAGTTCAGGCCAGAATCCTCAACATAATTGCCGATGTCCTGGATAAAGAGGCGCTGCGAGAGAATGACCTGCAGTTGGAAGTTTTGAAGAAAAGTGTCCAGGAAAATATCTTCGACATCACTGGGCCCATCTTGAGGCAGGATTGGGCCAAATTGGCGAACTTCTTGAGCATCAGAGAGTCCTTTGAGAAGACTGAACCAGAGTGGGAGGAGACCTTCGCCAGATGCGCCGAGGGCATGGATGGGCTTGAATTCAGAATCGGCATGCTTCCGCAGGTTACCATGGACGAGGTTGCCTTGATCGTGTCCAGATTCGGCGAATACACGGCAGCTCGAGAGGATCAGGATGTAGTCCCTTGAAAATAGCTCCAAATGCCAACTCATTGCTGTTCATTGCCAGTTAACTGAAGTCATTTTGGGAAACCCTAATTAGGGTTTCGTTTGTTAAATCTTGACCGTCGGCTCATTTTTAATCTGAGCCATTTATTCAATTTGAGAACTCTATATAAACTCATTGACCCTCATTTGTAATTTGTGAAGTGAGTAATAAAAGATTGTTGCGACGAAACTATTTCCGTTTATAAAAGCTCTTGTGCATGATTTGCTAAGAACAACTTTTATTTTCAAGTAGTATGCAAGGTTTAATATTTCTCCTTCAACACTTAGATTAGAACTAGAATAGCATTTCATTTATACATTGGTTAGATGAATGATAGATTTGATCGTAGTGGCGGATAAAATTTTGCTCATACTTTTGTCGAGTGGATGATTTGCATTTGACGTGTAAAGTTAGTCTGAGCCATTAAATCGTGGATGCTTAACTTCTGTTTGTTTCAATTACCGATTCAAATATGAAAATTCTTATCACTTCCGTTGAAGATTGCACCTGCTTCGCGTAGTTGTCCAAAGGTGGCGAAACGAAGTGTGGTTACCCATTTTATCTAGTCGCTGCTGTCTCTTAAATTCTTAGGCATAGTTTAGATCTCTAAACCCTTATCCTTTTTTATTTTTTTTGGAAAATCTGAAGATACCCACCGAAAGAGCCTTCAAGGATAAAACCGTCTAAGTCTCCAACCTGCAAAGAGAATTTCATGTAAGTCCCCTTGTGATTACCAGCAATCACAACGCCCACTGGCCTTATCCACATGTCAAGACCTGACCTAAGAAACCTTGGAGTTATTGTATTGTCTACTAGATTTTTGCAAGCACTTTTCAAGAGAGGATAAGAGTGTCCTTTGGGCATTTTTATTCTGTGTTCGGTGGCGTACTCAAAACACACACCAACAGGACTCCTATGAAACCCTTGTGCAACCAGGTACTTGTCAAACTTCAAATACCATGTCCTAGGTGCCTGCTTTAGGCCATAGAGAGCCTTCTGTAATCTGCATACCTTGTGCTTTTTTCCTGCAACCTTAAAACCAATAGGTTGTCATGTATACCTCTTCCTCCAATTCTCCATTGCGAAAGGCGCGCTTCACGTCCATCTGATGGACCTTCTGTTTACTCACTGGGTAGTGTTCAACGTGCTACGAGAGTAAACGAGAATAATTCACAACATAATGCATGTACTAGAATATGAATCACAGAACAATAGTAATTGTACAACACAATGGATTGATTTCATTCATGAAGTATATCAACAGTTCATAGCAATTATCGGTGTCCGACTACAAATGACAAGATACATATATAGATGGCCGAGGTTGGTTGAGATACCAACCGTTGACAACTCTTCCTGATTACCCGCTTGACAACTAATCCAACTTTTACTTTAAACTGTGCATGTATTATTTCAACTATTATTATATATTCTTAGTATGACCAACTACAACATTTATTTAATTAATATATTTATTAACATGGCCGTTTACATCATGCCCCCTACAAAGTAGTCTTCTAGATGACTGAAAACCAAAAATGCCAACTCGAGCTCTTGCTTGGTGGTAGCCCACTTGTCCTTTTCTTGTACGTGACTCTACTCTCTGGTAAAAGGCGTTGCACATCGGCCACCTGGATATTCTTCTCTGCTAATAGCTGATCCTTCTCTGCCAACCGACTATCACACTCACCCAATACTCTATCCCTCTTCGCCAACTTCTCCTCGAGAGCTACAACTCTTGTATGCTCAGCTGCCAACTGCTCTTGTAACTGTACTATGATGGCTGGTTGTATTGCAATTTGGAAATTCCAATAAATCTTTGTACTATTCTTCGTTTCACATTTTCACTGTGTTCTCGTCTTTGATCTCTGTACAGTTTACTTTTTACCCCGTTTGCCTTTCTTTCTCGTACGACACCTCTCTCCTGTACGGTCCCTTTTCCTTGTACAACGCCTTCAGCCAATTCTCGCTTACTTGTACGGTGTTTGGTTGCATTGCTTGCTCTGAGTTTATTTCGTACGGTTTGCACATTAATGATTCATACAACCTTCTTAATTCTCATAAATGGTACTGTAATCTTTTGTACGCAAATCGCTAGGTGCATTCGTACGACCTTTTTGGCTTTAAAAATTCGTACGGTATTTTTATCTTCAACTTGTACGGCTTGGTTACTCTTGTTAAGTCGTACGACTTTCTTCACTTTAAATTTTTGTACACCACCATCTTCCTTCACTCGTACGGTTGAATCTTGTACTTGTTGGAATCTCCGTTTGCTCACTAGGTTTTGTACGCTACCATCTTTCTTCATTCGTATGATCAAACCTTCATTTACTCGTATGGCCAAATCACCTCCCAATTGCCAAGTCGTACTGAGTCGTACGAGTCTTCCACTGACCACTCCTCTATACGGTTTTACTTCAGGCATTTTGATTTTTTCTTGGCGTACTAACTTTCCTCTACTCGGTTGGTTTTGTCGATTATCTTTTCCTCCTCTTGGCCATACGATTTATGGTTTTAAGTCTCTCTGCCAAACTTTATTTCTTTTGTTTGATTCCTCCTTAAGTGGTCGTACGACCTTTTTCTTGAGTATATAAACCTTCGTAATATTTTTTATTTTCCTCCCTTTAAACTTTAATCTCTTTCTTTTATTTTTAAAGATGTTTTTTCTCTTTATTTTTTCTATTTTTCTATTTTTTCTCTCTTCTCTGTCATTTTTTAACTCTTTCTTTTTATTTTGCTCCATTTTTTCATTATCTCCACTTTGCTCCTTTTTATTTTCCTCTATTTTTATTTTTTGCTTTTTGCGCCTTCTCTCCTTTGCTCTCTCCTCGTCTCTTTTTTCTCTTTCATCTCTTTTTTCTCTCTTCATCTCTTTTATTTTTTTCTAATTTTTTAATTTTTTCATACTTTTCATATTTTAGCTCCATTATTTTCTCCTTAGCTATTTTTCCATTTTTTGGCTTAACACAATTTTTTCATTTCATACCCGTTCGGATTTATGGGCTAGCATATCATCCGGTTTTGATACTCTTTCTTTGTACTCCATACTTAGTCAGAAGTGTTTGGCTGGACGTGCCCTGCTTCTCTTCTTTCTTGATTTCTCAGATCTGTAGCATGTTACATTCTTGGTGGAACACCTCATAGTCCTCCATCTGCCAATGAAATAAGCCATTCAGTGAATTGGTCTCATCCGACCAACTCTCGAATTCAAGTACGCCTTCATCGTTCGGCTCCATATCCTTCCTTCCTTTGTTTGTGTTTGACTCTCCCTTGTTAGATTCGGATCCGGAGGATGCCAACTCTTCGCTAACGGCTTGGTTCTTCAAGTCGATGACATACTTCCGCCCGTCGTTCTCGATCGAGAGTGTGTTCCTTTTCCAATTATGTTTTTGCCTTGGCAGCTATGAACCATCCTCTCCCAAGTAGTGCATCATATGCTTTCCTCTGTAATGGGATGACGACAAAATTTAAGAAAAACGGTTGTGTCCTGATCGTCACCTTTTGTGCCATCAACATTCCCAACGGTTTGATGCCATGCTGATCTGCCCCGATGAGTTGGAATGTCGGTGGCCAGAGTGTTGGCTTCCCGAGGCTCTTCCATGTGTCTTCGGGTAGTACGTTGACTCTCGATCCTCCGTCAACAATAGTGTTTGTCAAAATATTCCTTCCGATCTTCATCTGAACAATCGCTGACATCTTCCCGATATTTGTTGTCAATAGTACGGGATCAATGGTTTGTACACCGTATGGTGGTGGTTCTAGTACCAATTCTCGCCTTCGGTCCTTTGCTTGTGATTGCTTGCCATCCTCGAGGACATTTGTCATTGCTAATCCCAACTGCAGTAGAGTCTGGAGAAGGTTGGTTACTTTGATCGGTATGGTGGTCTGCAGTACCTACTGTATGATGTTGGTTTTCGCCTCCGACCGTCGAGAGGTTCCTAATTTCTCTAGAGGTATTTTGTTCTCCTTCGCCATCACCAGTTCTACTTCGGCTTTTGCGTCCTTCATCCTTTGTTTTTCCATACGTGGATCTGGGTAGGTTGCCTTCTTCGCTTACGCTCTGGTGATCACCAATACCTCTTGTTCTTCTACTTCCAGCATATGGATACCCTTTTGCTTGGGGCATTCATTGTCTTCATGGTCGCCTGGTCCACACCACTTGCACAGTCTTCCCCCTCGAACCTTGGCCGTTCTGGCATTCCCTAGCAAAGTGGCCCCATTCATTGCACTTTTGACATTGGATCATGGGTCATCCTTTGCTATCATCCTCTATCTTGCTTCTCGAACTTCTGTTGCTTTGGTAACCTCCAGGGGATGCATTGCTATTGTACTGGGGCTTTGGTGGTGTGTTCAGCGATGTCGACGGTTCTCCCTGTGCGAAGAGTACTTGTGTACTTCTGGCTTTTAAGTTGTATGGGCATTCCTTGACGGAATGTCCCATCACTTGGCAGATATCGCAAAATAACTTCTTCAGACAGTTCACCTTCGTGTGACCTTCCTCATTGCAATTTGTACACCACAGTTCTCTGGCTTCCTTTGTACTCTCCTTCTCGGCCTTTAATTCTTTCATCATCCTCAACATGTCCTTCCAAAGTGCTTGTACGGTCTTGGACTCACCGTCGCTGTCGTCCGTACTCTCCTCGTCGTCCATCTTCTTTTTCCCTCGGGAGGATGTTTTCTTTTCACTTTCTATATCCATCGACCGATTGTATGCTTTAGCATACGATGACGAAGGCACAACTTTCATCTTCTTCTTGAGCGACAGAAGCAAGCCTTTGATGAACGATTGTTTCTTTAGCTTGTCGTCCGGTTGAACCTCCAATTTTCCCAACAAGTCTTTGAGTCGCCGATTGTATGTGCACACATTCTCGTGCTTCCCTTGCTTCGTACTGTAGATTTTCGCTACAATCTCACTGTCATCCCTCAAGAGTTTGAATTCGTCTTGAAAGGCCTTCTTGAGTAATCTCCATGATGCCCTCTGTACTTGGTCCAATTTTGAGCACCAATCAATGGTACTATTTCTCAATGTTGCTGGAAATGCTTTCACCCAGTGATCCAGATCGGCTTGTCTGTTGGCTATCCAAATTGTTTCACATGTTTTACAATGGCGTACTGGATCTTCTGACCCATTCCCCATAAACTTCGGTAGTTTCTGTCGCTCACCTGGTGGAGTCACCATCTTGCCCCGATTCCCTCCTTGTGTATTGGACCTGACTGGAGTGGTTTTCTCGCTACGTTTTGGTGCGTCACTTGCACTCTCGGCCACGTACGAGTCTCTCCCATGTCTTCCGTCAGTGTCCTCGACACCTTGAGTCTCTTGAGGTTCACTCCGATACTCCCTCGGCCCTGAGCTTTTGGGCTCAGATCTTCCAGTCTTCAGCCCTTCATCATCGTTCGATATGGACAACTCTTGAATGTTTCGGATGCTGCTATCAAGTTCTTCACTTAATTCATTTTCATTTTCAGTGATTTTGTACCTTTCTACGTACGGAGTGCTGAAGGGTCCTTCATCCCTCCTTTCAACAAAATTTTGATGTGCTCTACCGATGGATTGGTCTATTTCCTCAAGATTCTTATGTGCTTTTTTAATACTTTGGTTTATTTCAATTAGATCTTCATTAAATTCTTTATCAACTTGCCTTAGTCTTCGTCGCTAGTTTGTTTGCTCTTGTAGTTTGAGTGATCGCGGAACTTGCCTTAGTCTTTGAGTTGTCGATTGTATGTGCGCACATTCTCGTGTAGTCTGTCCCAAATTACCGATTGAGGGATCTCTTGCCTGAGAGCCTCCCTCCATACGTTGTCCTTAACGAGATTTCCCACAGACTATAGAGGTCTTCTTTTAGAGCGTCTTCACGATCCTTGTTTGCTTGTACCGGGCTTCGGTCGACTGGACCATCACGATGCCATTCTCCTGTCTAGATGTTTACTGGATTCGCTTAGGCAACAACGCCAAATGTTTACTCACTAGGTAGTGTTCAACGTGCTATGGGAGTAAACGAGAATAATTCACAACATAATGCATGTACTAGAATATGAATCACAAAACAATAGTAATTGCACAACACAATGGATTGATTTCATTCATGAAGTATATCAACAGTACATAGCAATTATCGGTGTCTGACTACAAATGACAAGATACATATATAGATGGCCAAGGTTGGTTGAGATACCAACCGTCGGCAACTCTTCCTAACAACCTGCCCGACAACTAATCCAACTTTTACTTTAAACTATGCATGTATTATTTAAACTATTATTATATATTTCTAGTACGACCAACTACAACATTTATTTAATTAATATAATTATTAATTAACATGGCCATCTACACCTTCTAGCTAAACTGTGCCGCCATGGCTAGGACACGTCGAATGGTGCTCATTTTTGCTGTGGAAGCAAAGGTTTCCTCATAATCAATACCTTCTCTTTGTGAGAACCCCTTAGCCACCAATTGAGCCTTGTATTTATCCAGTATTCAATCAGTCTTGTATTTGACCTTGTAGAACCATTTGCAGCCAATAGGTTTCTTCCCTAGCGAAAGATTTGACAAAACCCATGTGTTGTTCTTGAAAAGACTATGATGCTCAAAATCCATAGCCTTTTCCCATTCAGGTTTACCCTTGGCCTCCGAATACTGTTGGGGCTCATAAACACCCTGAATGTTGGCTATAACAGAAAAAGTTTACTGTGTTCTTTTTGCTTTTGCCTCTAGATGATTGTCCCTCAACAAGTCATCATCATGAACATCACCAATGAGCTTCACCCACCTCTTTGGACGAGGAGAAGTATCAGCTTCCAAATCAGAATGAGCATCATCATGACTTGGGCTACTTGGAATAATACCATCTGAATGTTGATCCAGATTATCCCGAGGAAAATCTATTGATACAAAATCTTGCCTAGGAGATTCCATAGTAGTAGACTCATTAGAGTCCCTCCTTGCTGGTAGAGGATCTTGTCTGGGAGATTCTACAATGTCTAAAGCATTAGAATCCCTCCCTTCAAGTGGAGCTACTGAAAGCTTAGCTCCCAAATCCTTGGTCTTCAGTGTAATGTCCCCATTTGCAGAGTGATGTCATGATGGCTTGATTCTAGCCCATCCTGCATTCCCATGGGTTAGATGGCGTGATAAGGGAGTGATTTTTGCCAAGAGTATCAAATTTTTGGTTTTTGGTTAGTTTTGTTTAAAGAATTAAGAGGGAATTATCCTTACTCCAAGCAAAGCATAAAGTTGTTCTTATTCTATCATTACCTCATGGTCCACTTGTAAGTCAAAGCACACAAGGAGGTCAAAGCAAGCAAAGAGGTCTACTTGCTGGTCAAAGCAAGCAAGGAGGTCTACTTCAAGTCAAAGCAAGCAAGGAGGTCTACTTCAAGTCAAAGCAAGCAAGGAGGTCTACTTGGTAGTCAAAACAGGTAAGGAGGTCTACTTCAAGTCAAAGCAAGCAAGGAGGTCTATTTGCAAGACCAAGCAAACAAGGAGGACAAATCAAACGAGGAGGTGAGTCGATCTCATCAAATCAGATCTGCTTCTAGAGGTTTCCCCTTCCTATGGCGGTTTTGAAGGCTTAAGGGAGAAGCAACCAAAATATAATATTTTAAGATCCAATTTGATATCTTTCTAGGGCGGCTCAAGGAAGCTTCCAAATTAGAATTTAATAATGCTCAAAAAGCAATTAGATTTTCCTAGGGCGGCTTGGGAAAACTTAGCCTTGAAGCAGCTAAAATATTATAATATTCAAGACAATCAGATTTTCTCTAGGATAGTTTGGGGAAACTTAACCTAGAAGAAATTGAATATTTTAAATGGAGCAAATCAGATCCTCTTTTGGGATGACTTGAGCTAGGTACCTTTGCCGTGAAGTCAAGTGAATATTTTAATAAAATAAATTTGATTCATTCCTAAGGGTGGTTTGGTCTTAAGGCCCTATTTAAAGAAGGCTTGGGTGGTGAAGAGGGTTATGTTTTTTAGTGTTATTTTTCTGTTGAGAATTATCTCTTGATTGAAAGCAATCTTCAGTCGATTCAAGGTGGTGCTCCCTTGAATACCATGGTATGGTGATGTCCCCATACCATCATGTGAGTTGAATTCAAAGAGGGTTCAACATATCGCTTAACCAGATCGCTTTAGTAAAGTGTTCAGTTGCAAATTGTGACTTTGTTTGTGAGACTTCCATCATTACTTGCTAGAAGAAGAGTATTAGCTTGGCAAAGAAAGACATTTTGGTGAATTCCAGCTTCAAGTATAATCAAATTTTGTTGCAGCAATCTCCAAATCGTTTTCATCAACATCTACAACCTCCAGTGGGCTGCTATAGATGTTTTTCTGTCATTTCCAACTGGGTACATCATCCCACTTCACTCATCTTCATCTTCCATTCTTACAGCTAGGGTTTGGTCTTGTGCTTTGGCACAATTGGATGTAATTGAGGGTCTGAAACTCAAATCAGACCTAACTGACTATACTTTCCAGCTCCTCTGTTTGTAATCATTTCTCAAATCAAATAAAGAAGATAAGCTACCATTGTTGGGTATGATCTTCTGTGTTTATGTTTATCTTCGTTGATTGCCAAAAATATATGTTCAAGTTCATTTCTTGCTATTATGCCTAGAAACTTTCAAACTACATATAGTGAGTCCTTATTGTAAACAAAGTAAAGAGTTTTAAGTGTAGCAAAAGAGAAAAGTCAGTTTGAACCTTATAAGGGTTCTTACATTCAAAGACGGATTGCCAGGACTCTTCATGGTAGAAAGGAGCAAAAAGGGTCCACCTTCCTCATCAAACACAACATCCCTACTGAATGTCAAACGATCAGTAGCCACATCAATTAGCCGATAGGCCTTGTGATTGTCACTGTATCTTGTTAGCATCAACTTCTGGCTCTTGGAATCCAACGTGTTTCTATTGGAATCAGGAATCCAAACATACACAATCGAACAAAAACTCTAAGGTGGGTGATTTTTGGTTTCCTCCCAGACCATGCTTCCTCTAAGGTCATCTTCTTAATGGCCTGTGTGGGAGACTAGTTAAGAAGGTATGCTACAATATACACTGCCTCAACTCAAAATTTCTTGGGAACATTCTTGTTCTCCAACATACAACATGCCATTTTTGTGATGGTGCAATTCCTCCGCTCAACAACACCATTTTGCTAAGGGGTATACGGTGTTGTAAGTTGGCATCTAATGCCATGTTTTGCACATAAGTCAATGAATTGGTTGGAACAAAACTCACCCCCATTATCTGTCCTAAGAGTGATGATTTGACATCTAGACTCTTTTTCAATTAATGCTTTAAACTTCTGAAATTCATTAAATACTTGTGACTTTGCCTTGAGGAAATACACCCACATTTTTCTTCTAAAGTCATCAACCAAGAGGAGAAAATATCTGGCACTAGTGATTGATGCGGTATTCATTGGTCCACAAATGTTTGCATGAACCAGCTGTAGAACTTTGGATGCTCTCCAAGACTTTCCATCTGAAAATGGAGTATGATGCTACTTCCTTGTTTGGCAAGCTCCGCAAACACCATGTGTTTGCTGCTGAATCTTAGGTAAGCTTTCTACCAAATTCTCTCAAGCCAACTAAGAGAGGTAGGCAATATTGAGATGCCCATACCATTGATGCCAAAGAGTGTCGATGGATGAACTCCTCGCAACCAATGCATGCTCTAGAGGATCTCCTGTATCAAGCAATCAATACAGACCATGATCCTCGAGGCCAACTGCCACAGTTTTCTTGGACTCCTTATCAACAATTTGACACTTGTGTGAACTGAAAATGATGTCCAACTTCGGACTGTGTTGCTTAATTTGAGTCATCGAGAGCAGATTAAGCTCGATGCCCGACACATAGTATAAGTTGAGAAATATTAAATTTCTCCCACTAGATGTGATTTGGACATTGCCCTTGCCGAGAAATGTATACACTTCGCCACCACCAAAAATGATGGAATCGGAGCAAGCCATATACTTCGTGAATCAATTCTCTTGTTTGTAAAATGTCAAGAGGCTCCAAAATCGATGTACCATGCAGATGATTTGACACGATTTGTTGGTCATTTGGCCATCAATGCATAGGAGGTAGACGCATGGTTAGATTGCATAGATTTTTTCAGAAAAAAAGATTTCAAAATGAAAAGCAAGATTTTTTTCAGGAAAATCCTTAAAAAAACCTTTGAAAAAGCAAAGATTTTTTCAGAGAAAATCCTCAAAAAAAAATTCAGAACACCTCAAAAATTCATCAATTGTTTTGAAAAATTAGGCCACAAAACTTTGAATAGCAAAACCCTAGGTCACCCACAAAAAACTTGCAAAAATTGTCGAAACCCAGAAAAAGACAGTTTGCTGCCTTCAAACAAAGATACACTCGTCACTGAAAATTTGCAAAAAATCTCCAAAAATCTGCAAAAGTCTGCTTCAAAAATCTTTCAAAACTTTACCTTTACAAACCCTTGATTTTTATTTTAATAAAAAATTGGCAAAAAACTTTTGAAAATCTGCAAAAAATCTTAAGGTAATCAGCCACAAATTTTTATTGCTCAAAAAATTCACCAAAATGAACTTATGCTCTAAAACCATTAAATGATAATTGATATTTGATATTCGTTATTTACAAAAGAGAGGAAAACTCCTTATATAAAGAATTACAAGACAATGTTTTTAAAAAGAAACAATCGTTAACTAAAGCAAACTAAAGCAAATAACGGAATGCTACTAAAAGCTAACTAAAGCAAACTAAATTAACTAAAAGGAAACTATAGACTAACTAAAAGCTAAGATAACCATTAAATAATACAATATACTTTAATATGTGTGTGCCAGAGCGCCGGGTATAACTTCCATGCCCAACATTAAGGCATATGCACTTATCCATTGTCTTCGCCAGGCTTTGAATTTGAAATTGTCAACAACAACATTATCACAACTGAGTGATAATTGATATTCGATATTCGTTATTCTATTTATTTACAAAGAAAAGGAATACTCCTTATATAAAGAATAACAAGACGATGTCTAAAGCAAATTAAAACAAATAATGGAAAAATGCTAAAACAAACTAAAACATAAATAGAATTTACTAAAAGCTAACTAAGTTAACTAAAACTAAACTATCGACTAACTAAAGCTAAGATGACCATTAAATATTACAATTAATACTTTAATACCCTCCCTTATGTTGATGTTTTAGCAGTTATGGGCTGCACTTCCTTTGCACAAATTCCGAGGAGAACATGAATTAAATAAGTAGCCTTCGGCTATTTAATTCATGATTACAACATTTATTTAATGACAAAGGGCCGACCCTAAAGGATTCGCATTTACTATGGCCGACCCTAATTGTATTTATTATTTATGTTTTTCTTAAAGGGGCCGACCTAACTTGAAGAGGCGCCTCTCATGTATAAATACAAGGTCTTCTTGTCATTGTAATTCATTCATTCACTCAAACAAGTTCGCAATTAAGAGCAGAGTAGAATTCGCACTTTCATAGCAGCAAGTTGGATTCAAAGAAGTTCTCATCTTCATTATATAGTTTGCATCTAGGAGAAGGGCGAATTCCTTGTATCAAGATTTGGCCATTGTTGGGCCTAAGTTGTAAGTAGATTTTTGCTCTTGTTCTACTTTATATAAGAGATTCATTTGTTGGGTTTTTCTCCCTCAAGAGGAGGGTTTTCCCAGGGTATTTTGTTGTGTTCATTGTCTTATATGTTGCAATATTATTAAGTGCTTTCATTGTTTAATCTGATCTAAGAAACACTAACACCTTAATGGTCATCCTACAAATATAAATCAAGTTTATCCATGATCTTTTGGATTCATATCATCGGTGATTGATAGTTGGAGAAGCATAACCACCTTGCGATTACTGGTCCTTTCCCACAGAACAATCAAATCTAGACACCAACACTCGAAAACTGTGAGCTTCCTTTGCTTCTAGGTATTATAACTTTTCCCATTGAACCTTTGTGTACTTTCCAACATGATGTTGGTCAAAGCAATCATCCCTCCCGTTTTCCAAAAGCCCGACAAACGAGGTAAAGTCTGTGATCAGCTGGCACAACTCACGATTTTTGAGAAATCATCTAAAAAGAGGCTCAGAAATAGCAAGATTTTTCTAGAAAAAAACCTTTGAAAAAACAAAGATTTTTTTAGAAAAAATCTTCAAAAACTTTGAAAAAACAAGATTTTTTCAAGAAAAAAAACTTCTAGAACTTCTAAAAGTAAAAAGCAAGATTTTTCAGAAAAACTTTAAAACTTTGAAAAAACAAGATTTTTTTAAGAAAAAATCTTTTGAAAAAGCAAGATTTAAATTTTTTTTCTTCTGAAAATCAGCAAGTTTTCTATAATTTTTTATTTTCAAAACTTTTCAAATCTTCAAAAATATTCTTCAAGATTGTCCAGATCAGATCACAAACTCAACCCACGAAGATGTGCACGAACAGATTTGCGAAATTCTTCTTCAAAAATCCATGATTTCATGCAAAATTTTTAAACCCTCAAATCTGCTTCAAGAAAACCCTCAAAATTCTTCAAAAAATTTGCTGCAACAAACCCTTCAAAAACTGGTTTCAACAAACCCTTCAATTTCCAAAAAATCGGCTAAAAAATGTTACTCGCTACAAGTACAATGACGTACAAAGTAAACGAAAATATGAAATAACATTGACAACCGTATAGTAATCACATGGCAATTGCATAGAACATAGATGTATTGCTTTATTCAGTATTCGACACTTACATCATAATGTCTCCAAACAAAACATAGCATAGCATAGTAGAACCGTAATGTTTCCCGATTACATGACTCAAGTACATATAATACGCTGGCGGTGGTTGAGGTACCAACCATCAAGTCCCTTCATTATAACTAATTACTTCGTCAAGAACTTAATTCTTAAGACAACTAACTAACATGACACGTACATAACATAAGTACATGGATTATTAATATTAACTAACGTCTTATTTACTTATGACTCACAATTGACCAAGTACACTCTCGGCCAACTACATTGACCCACGGCTGACCAAGTACACTCTCGGTCGACTACATCATCCCCCCCACAAAGTAGTCGTCTTCCAGACGACTAAAAACCAAAAATACTAACTCAAGTTCTTACTTGGTGCTAGCCAACTCCTTGTCTTTTTCCTGTGGCTGACTCTCCCGCTCAGATTAAAGTTGTTGCGCATTGGCTACCTGTGTATCATTCTCTACTAATAGCTAATCCTTCTCTGTCAATTGATTGTCACTCTCACCCAACCCTTTGTCTTTCTTCGCCAACTTCTCCTCGAGAGCTGCAACTCTCGTTTGCTCGGCAACCAATTGCTCTTGTGGCTGTACTATGATGGTTGGTTGCATTGTAGTTTGACAATTCCAATGAATTTGATGGGGGTTTGGGGGCAACGCCCCTTGCGGGGGTCTAGGGACAATGCCCCTAGCGGGGTCAAGGGGGCAGCGCCCCTTGTGGGGGGTTTGGGGGCAGTGCCCCCAGTGAGGTTGAGGGGTAGCGCAAGGGGCCTCACAAGGTCCAAGGGCAGCGCCCCCGCCGCCAAGACCAATTTAACACTTCTGAAACCACTCGAAATTGTATCGCGCACCTCATTTTCATGATTTTTCCACAGGTTCCGAATAGTGCTGACGAAACCGAAAAATACAGATTTTGCATTGTTTTTTTAGACTTTTCTTTATCCAAGTCAATGCTACAGCTTGCCTTTTACAAACTTCAATACTTGGTATGATCTTTATTTGCTTGGTACGTACGACTTTCTCCTTGATACGTACGACCTCTTGCCTCCAACTTCTAGTCTTTTGCTTACTATCTTCAGTGAATGGTACGACTTTGCCAATGAGGAGTTTGATCTCTAACACTTGCATCTTTATTTTTCTTTTCACGTGGAACCGTGTGACATTCTCCTTTTGAAACCGTATGACCTTCTCTCCTTGGGGTCGTACAACCTTCTCTTATTTCGCCCATATGACCTTTATTTCCCTGTTTCTTGGTACGGCGAGCACTCCCTTGGTATATTTTCTTCCTCATACAGACTTGTGTGTTTTGTCTTGAGCGACTTGCCAATTGCTTGCTCGTATGGAGTCCTTGCCTTTTGCTAGTCGTACAGATTTCTTACCTTCTGCCAATTGTATGAATTCCTTGCCTTCTGCCAGTTGTACAAATTTCTTGCCTTCTGACAATCGTACAAATTCCTTGCCTTCTACCAATTGTACAGACTTCCTCCCTTGTTTAACTTGTACGATGGATTGCTCCCTTCTGATGATCTTCTCTCGTACAACCAAATCTTGTACTTACTGGAATCTCTGTTTGCTCACCAAGTTCCATACACTACCATCTTCCTTCACTCGTACGATCAAACCTTCATTTACTTGTACGACCAAATCACCTCCTAATTGCCAAGTCGTACTTAGTCGTACGAGTCTTCTAGTGACCACTCCTTCGTATGGTTTTACTTTGGGCGGGCCGTACGATGTACGGTTTTAAGTCTCTCCGCCAAACTTTATTTCTTTTGTTTGATTCCCCTTAGGTGGTCGTGTGGCCTTTTTCCTGAGTATATGAACCTTCTTAATATTTTTTATTTTCCTCCCTTTAAACTTTAAACTCTTTCTTTTATTTTTAAAGATGTTTTTTCTCTTTATTTTTTCTATTTTTCTATTTTTTCTCTCTCCTCTCTCATTTTTAACTCTTTCTTTTTATTTTGCTCCATTTTTTCATTATCTCCACTTTGCTCATTTTTATTTTCCTTTATTTTTATTTTTTGTTTTTTGCACTTTCTCTCCTTTTCTCTTTCCTCATCTCTTTTTCTCTTTCTTCATCTCTTTTCTTTTTTTTCTAATTTTTTAGTTTTTTCATACTTTTCATTTTTTAACTCCATTATTTTCTCCTTAGCTATTTTTTTCATTTTTTGGCTCCAACACAATTTTTTCATCTCGTACCTGTTCGGATTTGTGGGTTGGCGTATCGTTCGGTTTTGATACTCTTTCTTTGTACTCTCCATACTCGGTTGGAAGTGTTTGGCTAGATGCGTCCTTCTCTTCTCCTTCTTGGATTTCTCTGATCTGTAGCATGTTGCATTCTCGATGGAACACCTCATAATCCTCCATTTGCCAATGAAATAGGCCATTAAATGAACTTGTCTCGTCTTCCGACCAACTCTCGATTTCAAGTACGCCCTCGTCGTTCAGCTCCATTGCTTTCCTACCTTCATCCATGTCCGACTCTCCCCCGTCAGATTCTGATTCAAAAGATGCCAATTCTTCACTGACTACCTGATTCTTCAAGTCGATCACGTACTTCCTCCTATCATTCTTTATGGATAGTGTATTTCTTTTCCAATTATGATTCGCCTTGGTTGCCACTAACCACCCTCGTCCAAGCAACGCATCGTATGCCTTCCTCTGCAATGGAATGACTACGAAGTTTAGTAGGAATGGTTGTGTTCCGATCACCACCTTTTGCGCCATCAATGTTCCTAGCGGTTTGATGCCATGTTGATCAACACCGACGAGTTGGAATGTTGGTGGCCAGAGTGTTGGCTTCCTGAGACTCTTCCATGTGTCTTCAGGTAGTACATTGACTCTCGATCCTCCATCGACGATAGTATTTGTCAAGATATTCCCTCCGATCTCCATCTGCACAACTGTTGGCATCTTCCCAATGTTCGCCATGAGTAGTATAGGGTCAATGGTTTGTTCACTGTACGGTGGCGGTTCTGGTACCAATTCTTGCCTTCCGTCCTCTGCTCGCAATTGCTTGCCATCCTCGAGGACGTTTGTCATTGCAAGTCCCAACTGTGGCAAGGTCTGGAGAAGGTTAGTTACTTTGATCAGTATGGTGGCCTGCAATACCTGCCGTATGATGTTGGTTTCCACCTCCGATTGTCGAGAGGTTCCTGGTTTCTCTAGAGGTATTTTGTTCTCCTTCGCCATCGCCAGTTTTACTTCGGCTTTTGCTTCGTTCATCCTTTGTTTTTTCGTATGTGGATCTGGGAATGTGGCCTTTTTTGCTTGTGCTCTAGTGATCATTAGTACCTCTTGTTCTTCTACTTCCAGCATATGGACACCCTTCTGCTTAGGGCATTTAGTGTCTTCATGGTTGCTTGGTCCACACCACTTACACAATCTTCCTCTCGAACCTTGACCGTTCTAGCAGTCCCTAGCGAAGTGGCCCCATTCGTTGCACTTCCTGCATTGGATCATGGGCCTTCCTTTTGCATCATACTGTATCACGTTTCTCGGACTTTTGTTGCTTCGGTAATCTCCAGGGGATGCATTGCTATTGTACTGGGGCTTCGGTGGTGTATTCGACGGTGTTGATGGCTCTCCTTAAGTGAAGAGTACTTGCGTACCCCTTGCTCTCAAATTGTATGGGCATTCCTTCATGGAATGCCCCATAACTTGGCAGATATCGTAGAACATCTTCTTCAGACAGTACGCTTTTATGTGGCCTTCTGTTTTGCATTTGGTACACCACAATTCGTTTGCCTCCTTCGACCCTTCTTTGTCAGCTATCAGCTCTTTCATCATTCTCGGCATATCTCGGTGGAGAGCTTGTACGATTTTTGACTCATCTTCGCTGTCACTCGTACTTTCGTCGTCATCTTTCTTTTTCCCTCGGGAAGATGTCTTGTTTTCGCTTTTGATGTCCATCGCATGGTTATATGCTTCAATGTACGAGGATGGAGGCATCACCTTCATTTTCTTCTAGAGCAAGGGAAGCAATCCTTCAATAAACCACTTGTTCTTCAGACCATCTGTTGGCTGTGTCTCCAATTTTCCCAATAGATCCTTTAGTTTTCGGTTATAGGTATGCACACTCTCGTGCTTCCCTTGCTTGGTATTGTAGATCTCCGCTACAATCTTGCTATCATCCCTCAGGAGTGAACTCTTCCTGAAATGCTTGCTTCAATAATCTCCATGTTGCTCTGTGTGCTTGGTCCAATTTTGAGTATCAGTCAATGGCACTCTCTCGCAATGTTGTTGGAAATGCTTTCAGCTAGTGATCCGGATCGTCCTGTCCGTTGTCTATCTAGATTGTTTCACATGTTTTACAATGCCGTACTGGATCTTTTGACCCATTCCTTGTAAACTTCGACAGTTTTTTCCGTTCACCTAATGGAGTCACCATCTTGCCCCGATACCCTTCTTGTGTATTGGACTTGAATGGGGTGGTTCTCCTGCTACGTTTCGGTGCGTCACTTGCACTCTCGGCCACGTACGAGTCTCTCACACGTCTTCCATCAACGTCCTCGACACCTTGAGTCTCCTGGGGTTCACTTTGGTACTCCCTCGGCTTTGGGGTCTTGGGCTTAGATCTTCCAATCTTCAGCCCTTCGTTGTCATCTAATATGGACAACTCTTGAATGCGTTGGATGTTGCTATCAAGTTCTTCAGTTAATTCATTTTCATTTTCACTGGTTTTGTACCTTTCTACGTACAGAGTGATGAAGGGTCCTTTGTCCCTCCCCTCCACAAAATTTTGATGTGCTCTACTGATGGATTGGTCTATTTCCTCTAGATTATCATTTGCTCTTTTTATACCTTGGTTTATTTCAAATAGATCTTCATTCAATTCTTTATCAACTTGCCTTAGTCTTCATCGCTGGTTTTCTTGCTCCTGTAGTTTGAGTGATTGCCGAACCCTCTCATCCTCAGTATCGTGCCCGATTGGTATTCGGTTCTTGTCTTTGTTGGGCTGTACGGGCATTGAAGTTGTTCAGGCGATCATTGTTGGTTACCGGGAGTATGTCTCTGGCTAGTGTCTTGTTCCTCCTTTTCCCGCTTGGTTCATTCTTTGTACCGCTGCAATATCTGTTGTATTCGGCGTTCTTGATCCCTCTTAGCCCAGAGATCTTGTAAGATAATGTAGTGGCGTGCTATCAGTCTTAGCAATTTGGTAAGAAGGTGGTCAACCTCTTCGTTGACACGTAGTCTATCCCAAATGATTGCCTGAGGGATCTCTCACCTAAGAGCCTCCCTCTGTACGTGGTCCTTTAACGAGATTTCCCATAGACCGTAGAAGTCTTCCGTCAGAGCGTCTTCACAATCCTCGTTTGCTTGTACCGACCCTTCAGTTAGCTGCCCCATCACAACGCCATTCTCCTATTTGGGTGTTTATCGGATTCGCTTAGGCAGTGATGCTAAATGTTTACTCGCTACAGGTACAATGACGTACAGAGTAAACAAAAATATGAAATAACATTGACAACATATAGTAATCACATGGCAATTGCACAAAACATAGATGTATTGCTTTATTCAGTATTTGGCACTTACATCAGAATGTCTCTAGACATAACATAGCATAGCATAGTAGAATTGTAATGTTTCCCGACTACATGATTCGTGTACATATAGTACGCTAGCGGTGGTTGAGGTACCAACCGTCGCGTCCCTTCATTATAACATTATTTTATCAGGAACTTAATTCTTGAGACAACTAACTAACATGACACGTACATAACATAAGTACATGGATTATTAATATTAACTAACGTCTTATTTACTTATGACTCACAGCCGACCAAATACACTCCTCGTCGACTACATTGACCCATGGCCGACCAAGTACACTCTTGGCCGACTACAAAAAACTTCACAAATTTGTTAAAAAATCCATTATAAAACCTTTCGAAATATTTTTTCAAATTTTCGTGTTAACTATGAACATTCGATTTAAAAAAAAGGAAACCGAGCAAAAACATTTAAGAAATTTCTAAAAATTCCTTAAGAAAACAAGAAGTTTTTATTACTTAAAAATTTGCCAAAAAAGTTTGAGCCTGATACCATGAAATGATAATTGATATTCGATATTTGTTATTCTATTTATTTTTAGAGAGGAATACTCCTTATATAAAGAATTACAGGATGATGTTTGTAAAAATAAACCATCGTTAACTAAAGCAAACTAAGCAGATAACAGAAAGATGCTAAAACAAACTAAAGCATAAACAAAAATTACTAAAAGCTAACTAAGTTAACTAAAAGTAAACTATCGACTAACTAAAGTTAAGATGATCATTAAATATTACAATTAATACTTTAATAACAGTTAATGTCACACAATGCCCAGCAGGAAGGAAAATCAGAGCTCAGCTATATGAAGATTGAGGACTACACACAGCTAGAGGTCATACACCAAGAACAAAATTAACACCAATAGGACCTGCAACAAAAAGAAAACAAAAATGGATTGAATGATGTTTTTGGGTGTGCAGGATTGCCCAAGCCCCGGATGCTCTTGCTTCACTTTTGAAAGCTAAATTATATATGCAACAAAATATCCAACTACGAAATATGTATCCATTTGTTCCCTAAAAGTATCAATGAAGAATCATAGTTGCTATGAAAACGTAGTATGATTTAAAGAATCTTGAGCATTGTAGGCTTTAGTAGTAAATTGATAAACTGGATTGCTGAGGCAATTTCTTACTTGCCAACTATATTTTGTCATCGTGTAATTAAATGTCTTTTTATGTGTGCAGGCATATTGGCTTGTTTGGATGGATATATGAATATAGCAATGGAACAGACAGAAGAATATGTTAATGGTCAGCTAAAGAACAAATATGGGGATGCTTTTATAAGAGGAAATAATGGTAAGATGGTCAGCTGTTAGAATTTGTTTCTCGGTCATAGACTCATATGTTATTATTTTGTAATTATATTTGTGGTTCCACATCTATTTATTGATTTTTTTTTAATGTTTTTCTTTGATTTTGGGGCCCCTTCAATTTGTCTCTGTTTTGGGGGCAGTCTTATACATCAGTACTTCAAAGCGGACACTTGCTGAGGGAGCATGAGGGCATTGATATATCAGATGTTTGAAACTTAAGTTGAAAATTTTATGGACATCTTTGCATATGTATATGAATGAATAGCTCCAGAAATTTGAATATATTCTTTGGACAAACAAGAGCAGGGCTATCAAAAAAGATTTTGGAGTGATAACTTTTTGCTTATTTTCCAATTTTAACTATGTTACAAGAAATCTTATTTGTGGGCGAATTCTTGTGATTACTAATATTTGTAAAGTAATTATAATCATTTTACCAGATATGTTTTTCCACTGTTGATTGATTGATTGGTTAACTCTTTTGGACTGCTTATATTGTTGGCTTCAATGTAATTGTCTAGAAACATTGTTCAATTAAATTAAATGCAGTTTCATTCTATTCTGTCATTTATCATGGTAGCTTTTGAAGAAAACCTCCGATGTCCAAATATCGACCAGTTATTATTAACTTTGTAATTCTGCTCATGTTTTCTTGTTTTTGTGTATGTATTCTCCAACAAAAACATATAGGTATTTCTCATATATATGTATATGCTAACGTTTTCTAGGTTTACAGTATTTTTTTAGTTGTCACTGGAATTCCAAGGGCTAGGGAACACCAAATTCTAAAAGAATGTTGAGACTGCTTTGCGTGATTTAGAATGACTTGGTTTGAACCTTCAAATATGACGTCATACTTCCAGTAAAAGGGTAAAAGTCTTCAAGTGGAATTCACTGTTAATGTTTTTGGCTCATTTAGATACATGGCCTCTGCAGTATTGAATGCATTTATTTTATTTACAGGCTGGCGTATTTTATATTATATGGATGCACTATAGATTGGTTGTAACGATGCTTCATGTAACAAAACAATAAAAGCAAAGATTGATAGTTTCTTATGTGATTGTTATACGGAGCATGTAATAGCTTTCAAATTGTTCAAGAACCATTTAAATGCTTGTCGACGTCTAAAATCGCAAAGTTTTTATTGATTTTTCACCCAAACCTTTCATAGATAGAAGTCTGTGTTTGGTCTATTTTGTTATAAACTACTTTTGGTTCAACAACTCAAGACAGGACCAAATCTAACGAAAACCAATGTTAAGGTTCAATTTTTTGATTTTTCATGAAAAAAATAATAGAAGAAAAAAGACTGCGAATAGAGACTCTGACATTTAATAATACACGTTAATTATTATTTATACAAAGGTATTTAAGATGAATTTTGTTGTAAGTCTTCATTTGACTTGATATTTATTTTTTTAAATATAAATAGGTAGCGAAGACAACAGTGAAAGCAAGTTCCTACCTCCATTTTTTATATGGAAATTTTAGGACCCACAATATTGGTGTTACCATTAAATTTTATGTTAGTTTTAGTTGTTAACCAACCGTTCTATAAGCTACCTTTAAGTACTTTTTAAGCTATTGAGTTGGAGCACCACCGAGATTCAATCGAAAGCCTCTCCTTATTGGGAGTCCTGCACCCTGTCTTGACCTCGATGTCTTCTACCTTTGCTGGTAAAGTTTTTGTTAAGACCGCTTTAGATTTCAGGTGTTTACTACCTTTGCTGGTAAAGTTTTTGTTAAGACCGCTTTAGATTTCAGGTGTTTAATATTTACTTTACAGGGATTTGGTCTCAGTACTTTAATGTTTGACTCCTTTTCTTTAATCAGATCTCCAATAAAAGGAGAATTATAATCCTGGTCTACAATATTGTCCTCGTATCAATTAAAGTGTATCAAATATTATTTTCTTATA
Organism: Sequoiadendron giganteum; assembly: GCA_007115665.2. Taxonomy (NCBI): domain Eukaryota; kingdom Viridiplantae; phylum Streptophyta; class Pinopsida; order Cupressales; family Cupressaceae; genus Sequoiadendron; species Sequoiadendron giganteum. The sequence continues at coordinate 55,119,088 of CM021105.1, read as the reverse complement.
GGATGGTTCTCATTTTATCTTTCTTAAAAATTGTTATATACTCTTGTGACACAAAAATTGTACATGTCAACGGTCTTGATAATTGCAATACGTTGCATGCGAGTCCACAAGTTCGAGCTCCTTGGATGCATTTTGAGCTGTTACTTAAGCTTAGGTGGATGCGTTAACGAATCTGTTTTATGTTATGTTTATATCTAATAACTTTTCATTTCAAGTTTATTTGAGCTCTCAGAGTAACTTTAGACTCTTGTATGTGCTTCATTTTGCTCTTTCATAATTTTACAACTATATTCTTACTGAATTGTAACTTAGAGTTAGTAAATAATTAAACATAAGCATTACAAACTAGAAGGTGTCATTGGTTGATCTAAGTCAATATGTTTGATGGTTCAATTTGGAACAATAAATTATATGATTCTTATATTAAAAGACTATTTCTTTGTGCATCCATGTCTTGCAATTACACATTCTTATTAAAAAAGGAAGGTCTTATCAAGATTTAATTCAAACTTACATAAACAGTACAAACTAGAAGGTATATTATGTGTCATTGGTTGATCTAAGTCAATATGTTTGATGGTTCAATTTGGAACAACAAATTATATGATTCTTATGTTAAAAGACTATTTCTTTGTGCACACTTGCCTTGCAATTATCCATTCTTATTAAAAAAGGAAGGTCTTATCAAGATTTAATTCAAACTTACATAAAAAATCAGAGTTATGGGTGCGAAATTATGAATGTCACTGCCTTAAAAAATCAGATTTTCCCATCCCAGCAAACCTTTCATCTATTCCCGACCTTCATCTTTTTACCTTGTCAATTTTCGAGTTTCCTTTTCAACATCCATTTCCTCCAACCCTTGCTCTTTTCCCTTGCTTTTGTTGGAGTTTGACTTTTCCTTACCCACATGCTTTCCTTTTGAACCTCGACTCCCTGATCCTATACACTAAGTTACCTTTCAAAGGAGGAGCTTTGATTATCCCTTTATCGAGGTACCTTATCCATGGAATCCCTAAAACTTAATCCTTGCCATTTTTTACTACACAATCTCATCAATATTGTGGGTTTGAATGTGTTCTTATTTGGATACTATTAGAACATAATTTTATTAGGGGTCATATAACATTTATATATTGTTTTAATATAATGTTATAAAATCTTATATGTTTTATTAAGCATGTCCCATTTAAAATTATTATAGTCTAATAACTATTAGATTATTAATTATTTATGAAAATTTGCTTTGAATAGGTGACTAATACCCCTTAAGAATTTTGCCACTTTCTCCTATATTTAAGAATGTCCTCTCATTTGAGTGATTATGAATTTGGAGTTTTATTGTGAATGATATTATTGGCCACATGAGGTATTATTGGCCATGTGGAATTATATAGAGGATTGTCCCTATATTTAGTCTATTTTTTATATATTTATTGTAAGTTTTTTAATAAAATGATACTTTATGGGTTTTTTTTTTACTTGAAAGGGTTTTCCCATATATATCTTGTGTATGTGTAAAATCTATACTTGCATGATTCCCATTTTATTTATTTTATATTTTGTTTATAATGACTAGTATCCTAATATCCTAATTTCTCATAGGTATCTTGTAAGAGGTGCTTCCAAACCTTGATCTCAAATGTCTTGAACATTTCATTATCTTATTAAGATTGTGAGTTCGGATGAATCCTTCTTTGCATGCCTTAAGGGATGAATTCATTGTCATCCTTGATTCCTGATCCCCAATTCCCTTACATTGGTATTGGCCATGAAGTATCCTCGATCCCTAATCCTTGAAACTTTAGAACTCTCAAAATTTTCATTGTTCACTCCCACCTACCTCGCACAACCTAGAACACCATTGTTGACCCGATTTGAAGCCACAACTATTCTATAAGGGTTTATCCCACTAAAAAACAATAGTTCACCTTAAAGGTGCAAATTCACATGTACTTCTAGTGCTGGAAAAATAAAGCAACCCATGCAACCATTAATGTGGTGGTTAAATTTTTAATTTTTGATGGTTCTCATGTCGACTCCTAGTCATCAATCACACAATCACCATTTTTACATTGGGTGGATTGAATTTCCTAATCTATATCAAATTAATGCATATGGATTAGGGAAAAAAAACCAAACAATATAAATATGATTTTTTTAATCTTTTAAAGGTTTGGTCATTGAGCCAATTTTATTGTCTTGAAATGCCTACATTTGCTTCAAAGGCATCAAGCATTGAAGGTCTAAGCTTAAAATGATGAATGCCTCTTGTGAAACATAGAAAGGGTTTTGTTAACTAAAATTTACATGTAATTCTATGTCTCCATCGTAGTTTGTAATGATTCAAGGAAATGTATAGTCACAACTATGTATTTCCTCTTACCATATTTGTTGGTATGCATGTTATAAGGGTTTGATGTATGTATGCCAACATCTAATACATTAAAAATTCTTTGTAATGGTCATTCCTTTGTTGCATATGGGTTATTATAGTTCTGAGATGGACTATTGTGTCTATTATGTGAGATTTAATCTTTGATTTGTATGTAAATATATATCTAGTTCTATTGATATTCTTTTCATGACTTTGTTGCCCAATAGAGTATGTATTTATCCATATTGGTGATGGATCAACAATTTTGATTTATACAATCCTATGTCCTAGTAGATTAGGAATTCATACATGTTCATGATCCAATATTACAAATCGGGGAATAATCTCAAGTAAACTTAAATGGCTAAATCATCATATAATCATGTTGTGCATGTTTGCACCTTGCCATTGTGTATGTAATATCAAAACAAAATTATCTATAAAGGGATTGAAATATTGTTGTCATCTATAAGTGCATGTGAAAGGTGTTCTATCATCTTTATAATAGGCTTTATGCAACTAGTTAGTTTTTGACCTAGCAACAATTATAGGGGTTAAGAATACATTGAGTATAACTACTAATTGTTGTAGTCATGTTAAATTTTACTTTATGTACAAGCCTATTAAGGATGCCTCTAGAAATACCCTCTCGGGTCTAGCTAAGCTTGAAGTGCAAGAGAGACTACCCACTCTCATCAATTGACCTTTAACCCTCCTCAATATGTTAATAAACCCCTACTTTACCTTCTTGAAAACAAACCCCTAACCTTAAAGGTGAAGCTAAGTTTTAGAATCATGGAGCAATATTTTCGAGAACCAACACATCCAACTATAGAAAAATGGTGCATTGGTATATCATATCCCCACACTAATACACATTATTTCCCTCTTGCAATGAATAATACAAAGCTAGGAGTATTGCCTACATTAATCTTTAAGTTCCAACTAATAAAATTTGGCCTTATAAATGCTTTCATTGATAGATATATATTATCAAGGGTCAATCATATAATTTAATGTAGCTTTGTATTTTCTAAAATATACATAATTCTCTTGATATTTTTCATAAGAATATTAATTTCCTCTAACATGGAAAGAAGATTAAATAGAGGTAAAAAAGTATATATGTTGGTTAACCGAAATAAAAACTCAGGAGCTTTGTCTATTATTAGACAATGTTCATACATTACTCCAATCAAGGATTGATATTTTACAAAAAATATCTCTTCATGTTGATCCTTGCAAGGAGATCCATTTGGTATTAAAATCCTTTTTTTGTGGTTGCACCCTTAGGGAATGGTTGAAATTCCAAAAATTATTTAGGACTTCAATAAAAATATAAGTGGAGCTCACAAACTAGATCTTTAATTTTTGATAGTGGAGCAATCATGTTCATGATTTTAAATGCTAAATTTATTTTGTGGGTCATATAATGAAAGAAAATCATTAATGATGAACCAAAAATTTATAGATTTAAACAAATACTATTTCTATGACCTTGCATCACTGAAGTTTCAACTACTCCTACAAACATCACTCTTTTAAAATTGTGTAATCATTCATAACTTTGATTTCCTTCAAATAATTCATAACTATTTCAAATATATATTTTTAGTTGCATTCTCCTTCATTTTATGAACATATAATACATGAGATTGGTAGACATGTTTTTCTATAGTATACGTATGGTCACATACTCAAGAAGTATTATCTAATGTAACTTCATCTAAAGAATAAAACAAAATTTGATTGTGTATTAATTGTAGGCATATTGCATCACTATATCTTCAATCATGTGAACAACAATAAAAATGGTTTGAGTAAGGCATGAGGAAGTATCAAACATCAACCCTTACACAAGAAACTCCTAAAATGTCAATCAAGACCACATTCCTTGTTTAGATATTCAAGAAAGGTCAACTGAATTTTAGATTTCATAAGTGTGTAGCATGTGAGCATAGATGAAGGATGAGATATTAATAATCAATCAAGATCATAGGTGCAATTATGTCTAGCATCACATAATATACAAGATTTCAATCTCTCATATTCATTTGTACCTCATTTCAATTCCAAATTTAATACTTGTTCAGATTCAAACATAACACATCTATCAACATGGTGTAATGAGATATCTAAGCACCTCCATATCCCTTCTCTCTTTCAATTAATTTTTTATATTTAAATGTTGTGACTTATCTCTTACAATCTCACATGTTAATCATGTCTATTTGATATATTAATTATTCTAGCTAGGTCTATTCAAAGGGTCATGTTATATATATAACACGTATTTTCCTGTTTTTAAATCTACAATCAAGGATAGTAAAATACAAAACAATATTATGTGTAATGGTAATATCATTAAAATATTTTAATATTGGTCATTAATTTACTAGTCTATATAAATGTAATGTATGAGAATAGGTCATACTTTTTAATCATGAGAATTTCTTTTGGCTATAGGTCAATGCCTACACACTACTTGTGTTGACCTAAGGCAAATGCAAAAATCATATGAACAATCACATTGTGATTGCACTAACAAAATCATTGATGATTTGAGTGTTGATTGTTATAATTTTTATGAACAAATATACATAATACCACAATTCTTTTAAGCTAATTACAAAAGAGGAAAATGAATAAAAAATTTCTATATTTAATATTAATGATCCAAGTTACAATAGGTTTGGTTCATGTTTTGTCGTTCCTAAATTTCAATGGTTGTTTCCTGTTGATCCCATGTGCTCTTTCCTCATGTTTGTCAAGTTTTAGTTCATGCGTTTGTAGCTTATTTTTCTTTGGACTCTTCCAAGTATCTTTTTTGGTAAGTTTTGGCCAAATGGTCCCTTTCACGGGGGACCCGGGTGGGGTCTCCCCAACCCCCCAAAATTTGGTTTGAGAGCTATTATGTGTGTTTTTGCCTCCTTTTTCGAGGAGGAAGACCTTGTTTTGTTTGTGGATAAAGTGATCAGTTTGACTTACCCTCTTCCTAGCATGTACTTTGTCCCTCAAGTCTTTTGCTCAGCTGAGGGTATTGATGTTGATATGCCTGACGATCTTCTAAATGTGATACTAGTAAAAATAGAAAATTTCTTGATTAGCAAGTTCCTTTTAGACCTAATGTTGACCAAGTTAGGAAATGGGCCATATTTAATTGGAAACTCAAAGGAAGTGTCACCATAAGTGCTATGGTTGATGACCTATTTTTATTTAAATTTATGAACAAGGAAGATCTAGTGAAAATTTTAATAGGGGACCCTTGGGCTTTAGAATTTTTTTTCAAGATTTTCCTCTCCTTATGTGAATGGAAACTAAGATTTGACCCAATTAAGGATTTGGGAGCAGCTGCCCCCACTTGGGTCCATCTACCTAGCTTACCTCTGAAATAATGGAACTACAATATGCTTCAAAGCGTCACCAACTCATTTGGTCACTTGTTGGTCATTGATAAGGTTACCCTTCAAAAATTCAGATTATTTTTTCTAGAATGTGTGTTAATGTTGCTATAACCACAATCCTCCCCACCAAAATTACCTTGAAATCAAGACTTGGAAGTTGGGTGCAACATGTTGTGTATGAGAATGCAAGATTTTTTTGTTAAATTTGCAACAAGCTTAACCATTTGAGTAATAATTATAAAAAACAAGATTATCAAAAGAATAAGGCCACTGAGATGCCCTCTACAACTCTAGATGTGAAACATGCTAAGGCTAACCTTGCAAATTCTTTGTAGACTTTCCCCCCCCCCACTCTTGTCTCCTCTAGCCCGGTGGGTGAAAAGGGTGATTCGATGATCCTTCCCTCCCTCCCTCTAGTGTGCTTATCCCCTAAACTACTTGTGGAACCAAAATACCCCCTCTCTCTGTGGCTCCTATGGTGGCCATGGTAGAAACCCTAGATGTTCCTCTAGTTCAGTTCATTGCTGATGATAATGAAAAAGTAAGTGCTAGTTCTATAATGGTAGACTTGGATTTTGAGGAAGGGGAAATGGTGAAGGAAATAACGATTCATATTCACAAGGAGTTCTCTAAGGACTGTCTTAATCCGACCTTACAAGCTATAGATTCTAAAATGTAGGGAAGTGATAGGGGTAAAACTCCATAGATGTTTGAAGAAAAGGAATCTTGTAGAAGGCTTGAGGACTCTTTGTCCCTCCTTGACTTTGGTGTTGCTACTATGCCTTCACTCTTTGGCACAACCTTTGACTCATCCCATGATGATGAATGGAACCCAATTAATGTAAAGAAAAAGAGAAAGAAAATACCTGATGTGGGAGGAGATCTCAAACAAGGAATACCTTCCCAAAGAGAAATAAGATCCAAATAAGGAGTAAGAGAAGTAGCTTTGGGTAAAAAAATGACCTTGGAAATTATGTCTAGGTCAAAAAATAAGAAGAGATGAGCAAGAAGGTCTCCAAAGGGGATGTTCCCCTTCAAGTTCCACTGTTAGAATGCCTAACTAAGGACTACCCCTTTTCTTACCTATTCTAATGAAGATTGTCTCTTGGAATATCAAAGGGTTGAACAACCCACACAAATTAAATTTGATCAGAAGTTGCATTTTGAAAAATAAAGTTGATATTATGCTCATTTAAGAAGGTAAAATGACAGAACTTGTCTCCTCCCAATGTTAAGAATATTTGGCCCTTTGCAGATTTCTTTGTTAGTCTTGTTGAGGAAGCTTCAAGGGAAATTTCCACCATTTGGAACCATTTGAGATTGAAAAGAAGGGAGTTATATTAGAGTAAGAACAATCTTATTGTGTCATTTTTTGACCTCTCCAAAGATACATAGTGGATTTTTGTAAATTTTTAAGCTGCTAACTCTAAACTAGCTAGAAAATAGTTGTGGGATTATGTATCCTCTACCATAAAAACTCTTGAGAGACTTTTGGATGCTGGGAGGGGATTTTAACACTCCATTATTCCCTTATGAGAAAATGAGTGGTCTTAAAGACTATTCGAATAAAATGGTTGACCTAGCTAACTTCCTTTCTAACACGAGCCTAATAGATGTTGAGATTCAGGGTTCTTTGTTCACATGGTCTAATAAAAAGCATGGAAATAATATTATTCAAGTAAAACTTGACAGGTTTAATCTCTCATGGTTGGAACATCTTACCTAGTCTATCCCTAAAGGCGCTTCCTAGAACATGATTAGATTATAATGCTCTTCTATTGCATTGGAAGGAGGCTGCTAAAAAGGGCCCTTTTCCTTTTAGATATGAGATCATATGGGAATCTCATTTGGAGTTCAGAGGCTTGATTGAAAAGTGGTGGAATAACCCCTTTCAGGGTACACCTATGTTCACTTTAGCTCAAAAGTTAAAGTTAGTAAAAAATTCGAACAGGGTGTCCTTTGGCAATATTTTCCAAAAAAGAAAAATTATTAAATGATCTCAAAACTATCCAAGATTTAATGGAGAATGCTATTACTATTAATGACACCACTCTAAAGAATGAGCCCTAAGAACTGAATGGCAAAGTCTTATGAAGAAGGAGGAATTATTCTAGAAGAAAAAATCCAAAATCCAATGGCTTGAGGAAGGAGATAGGAACACAAAGTTCTTCCACCAATCTACCTTACAATATAGAATAAGAAACATGATAAGTAATATTACTTTAAGTGATGGTTTTGTGGTTTCGAAGGAGGTCGATATGGTTGATGTTGTTGTCTCTTTCTTCAATGAGAATCCTAAAGTGAACAACCAAGAGATAAATGATATCCCTAGGTTTATGGAATTATCCCCCAAGTTTTGAATGATGTTGATAATGTGAAAATGTGCAAGGTTATCTATTTGAAGGAAGTTAAATATATTGTTTTCTCATTTGGAGCTTTCAAAGCGCCTAGTTTGGATGGGTTCCCTCCTTTTTCCCAAGTTTTCTAGGAGCTTCTCTCTTAGGATTTGCTTACTTCTACCAGAGACTTCTTCAAATCAGGTAAGCTTCTTAAACAACTAAATCAAAATTTCATTGTGTTACTACCTAAAGTGGTGTAGGCTACTACTATGACTGACTTCAGGACCATTAGTCTCTACAATATTGTCTATAAAATCTTCTCCAAGGTGTTGGTCTATAAAATTAAACCTATCCTTCGCAGACTCATCTCTACCAATTAAAAAGGTTGTGTCCCTAGTAGGCAGATTTTGGACGCTGTGCTCACTACCCATGAACTTATTCATTCTATGGAAAATAATAAAAGGAAAAGTATTCTCTTAAAACTTAACATCTCTGAGGCTTATGATAGAACTCTTTGGCCCTTCCTTATGGTTGTCTTGTAAAATTTTGGGTTTGGAAAGAAGATTCTCAAAATTATTAACATTTGTATCTCTTCCCCTACCTAATTGGTGCTAGTGAATGGTAACCCTAGAGGATTTTTCTCCTCTGACAAGTGGCTAAGGCAGTGGGATCCCCTATTCCCTTACTTGTTCATCCTTGTTGTTGAGGCTTTGGGTAGAATTTCTCAGAAGCTCATTAACTCAAATAAAATCTCGGGGTTCAAAGTTGCCTCTTCTTCACCTCCCTCCCAATAATAATTCATGGATGACACTAATTCTATTTGGGGATCCTTCAATTTTGAAAGCCAAAATTTGGAAGGATATCTTAAACAATTATGCTAAATTTGTTGGGCAACACATTAATTACCACAAAAGTATGCTCTACTTCTTCAACTCTGAGGACATTCTTAAAGACATTGAGATTGTGAGAATTCTTGGTTGCCAAAAGGATTTTTTACCTGCTACTTATCTTGGCCTCTTACTCACAACTAAAAATATATCTAACATTTACTATAATAACATTGTGGAAAGTGCAAAAGAAATTTGGCTAGTTGGAAATGGAAGGTTTTGAGCCAAGTTGGAAAATAGAAGTTGTTGAAAGCTTCCCTTCAAAATATACCTATTTTCTACTTGTATTTGTTTAAAATTCATATTATCATGGCTGATAAAGTTGAAAAGATCAAAAAGAAATTTCTAGGGTTTGGAGTCAAGAACAAAATTAGATTTTCCTTGGTGAAGTGGGAAAAGGTGTGCAAACCTAAAAGTTAGGGAGGCCTAGGGTTAAGGAGACTGAAGTAGTTCAACAAAGTGTTTCTTTCTAAAATAGGGTGAAACCTGGTGGAAGGGAATAAAGATTGGACCCATATTTTTAGTGCTAAGAAATTGGAGAACAATGACCTTGGTTGTTTCTTTTCTACCCCTCTTGTCCCCAATGGTTCTATTAAATGGAATCACTTACTCAAAATAAGAAATGTTATTAAGCAAGGTATATTTTGGTATGTTGGGGATGATAGGATTTTTAATTCTTGGAATGACTATTGGATTGAAGGAAAAACTTTGTCCTCTATGCAGGGTCTCTCCCATGTTATGGATTTTCTTATCAAATTAAATGGAACTAATTTACCTGGGTATGTCAATTGGGATGTCCCCCATCGAAGTAGAAAGACTTTTACAATCATCTAAGTGAAAGAAACTTGAGGAGAGGAATTCAACAAGACTGGAAAGAGGAGGTGCACGTTCTATACAAGCTTATTAGTGAATGTAGGTAAGAAGGATGTTTTCTTCTGGTCTCCTAATCATTTAGGAGAATTCTCTATTAAGAACTTTTATTCTCTTTATGTGGATGATAAGAATGAATCTACCTTCAACTGGATTCTGGCATGGAATAACAAAATGATAACTAAAATATGTTTCTTCTAGTGGGCTGCCATTCACAATAAGATCCTCACTGTTGACAACTTGAACAAGATGGGATTCTCTTTGGTTAACAAATGCATCCCATGTTACAAAGAGGAGCAGATAGTTAGTCAGCTATGCTTCCACAGTGAGTTTTCTAGAGGTGTGTGGGGGTAGGTCATAGCCCACTTGTTGCTCTACTTGACCTTCCCTCTGCATCTTAGGGATTTTGTCAATTCTTGGCACTATGGTTCCCCCTACAATAATCTTGTCATTTGTGAAATTTGGCATCAAATTCCTTGTCTTATCACTTGAAAACTATGGAAAAAGAGGAACAAAAAAGTATTGAGAGATCAAGTAAGAAACAACAATGTTATCTTTCGTGTTATCAAATAACTTACAAGATAATATAAACTCCTAGTCTTTTGGTTTTTCCAAAAAATGCCTACTTATGTTGAATTAAGAGTGAAACAAAATTGGGGAATTACTCAAAACCTAAGCAAAATAAATTGGTGTAAAATCATGGCTAGAAGGGAAACCAAATGAAATCCCCCAAAAATGGGGTGGGTGAAGATTAAATTTGATGGGTGCTCTAAGGTCAACCCTAGAGAATCTATGTCTAGAGGAGTAATAAGGGATGAGAATGGAGACCTAATTGAAGGTTATGATAAAGCTATTGGCTTCAAATCAAAAAATGAAGATGAAGCCATGGTGATGTGGTGGGGGGTTAAAATGCTTAAGAGTTTGATGTTTCATTATGTGGAAGTCAAAGGGGATTCATAATTTATTATTGACCTTCTACAGAATAACAAGGATCCCTCGTGGAAGATCCGTAAACTAATAGATAACTGTAGATATGATCTTCAATTTTTTTAGTAGGTTAAGATTAATCGTGTCTACAAGGAAGGTAATGAAGCTGTAGATATGGCTTGCAACCTAGGCCTTCAATTTCAAGAATGGAAATAATGGATTTCAAATCCAAATCTCCTAGGCACTTTAGAGAATATCATTGCCCAGGAAAGACTTCAAAGTCATCTCCCCTAAATTTTCTATGGTTTGGATCTACTTGGTTACAAAGGTCATGATTCGTGTTGAGGTGGACACTTTTTATGGTCTCGATTAGACTTGCTCAACTAACAAGAATGTTATGATGTAGAATTTTGTCAATAATTGCATGCTGTTTAGCAATAAGAAAAGTAATAATTACACTAAGATGGCTCTCACAAAGTCTTACATCATGTTGGACAATATGAATTTAAATAGAAATTGGTGTCTTATTTAAATTAGTAGGAAAGGACTTATAGTGAAGGTGAATCATTATTTTGTATTCTACAATCATAATAATTGGAAAATAAATGAGGAGTCTTTTATGGAAATATCCCTTCCTTCCATGCAAAATTTATTTCTTGCATGTGATGGTGATCTTTTCTCTAAAAATACCATTACATGAAAGAATGTGATCATTGGTTTGGAGGTGAGGAGACTCTGAATAATTATGATATTAGTACCATCAAGGCTAGCAGATATGTCAGAAGAAGAATGAAAATTTGGAGATGCATCGTCTATAGTGACATACGGTGGAGTGTTAGTATTTCAAAAAAAGACGAGAAGGGTTCCTTTTCTATCTCCAATTGGCTCTAGTTTTCAACTAGTGCCTCAGTTTACATTCACCATTATTTTTGTAAGATTACTGAGGTGATCGAAAAAAATGATATTATGGGTGGCCCACATCTAAGAACCAAACCTATCTCTTGAAAATGTCTAAAAAAATGTGGAGTTGTGGGAGCTATTCAATAAGGGGGATTGCACACCTTTCTTTCTGGATATGAAAGGTTATAATGATAAGCTCACCTCCAAATTTTTCAATTTGTGGTAATATAGAGAGGTCGCTATTGGGGTTGTTTGATTCAAAGTATCTGATGACTTGATAGTGAAGGCGATTGGCCTAAATTACAAGGGGCTAAAGGTGGAAAATTAAAGTAAAGGAGAGTACAAAAGGTTTATTAGTGTATTCTTTTTCAATGATGGGGAACCTACCAAATTCTAAAATGGATTTAGCAAAGAGAAGTTGTCGGCTCTGTGGGCCTTGGTAAGTTTACATATTATGAAATACTTTACTCTTGAGGGTGGATTTAAGATAGCCTATGACTACCACTTTCCCATCCCAAATCATATAATACATGGAAAAAAATTAACTTACCTTTTTACCTACTCTCATCTCTAGAGACTTGTATCATTGAAGGAGTCTATCCTTGCACCAAGACCTTATTATGGCCCTTTACAAGTATCATCTCTCTATGAAACCTACCCTTAACTCCTCAAACAAGAGTAATATAAAAAATTAAACTCTTGGAGAACAAAAAATCTACCCCCTCTCCTATTTCTCAGAAAAAGTGTAACCCTATCTCCATGGGAAAAGTGGGGTATGGAAAAAAGGGCAAAGAATCTGTAGGGGTTAACACTCCCTGCCCCCAACATGAGAAACTGTTGGTTACCCCTCCCAAAAAAAGGAAGGTTTTGGACCTTGGCATGTAAGGTTCTAGGTTGGATAAAGACAAGACAAAAACCAAATGCTCCAAAATCCTCATCTCCCTATAGTTGGGGGGATAATTGAAATCTTCAATGTGGAAGGTGGGGAAAAGGACAATGTGGGCATTACTCAGAGTGAATCTAAGGTGTCAAGAGGTCACAGATCCACTAGGCTAGCTTATGCCTTAGGTGCGCAAAATTCTAAAAATACCAAAGGTAAAATAATTTTAGAGGATTCTAAGGAGGAAGATAATGATGATAAGGAATTCCTTCTTCAACAAGATGATGAGTGGGACAAGGAAGCTTTTGAGAATGAATTTGAGGAGGATATTCGGGAGGAGTATGAAGTGGACGAGTATGAAAAATATGAAAAGGAGGAAGAGTTGGACGAGGATAACAAACATGAAGAGGCAAATGAAACTGAGGTGTTGGAAATAGAAACTATGGCTCCTCCTTCTCTCGAGGTTGAGGAAGAGATGGAATTTTTTTTGGAAAGGAGATCTATGCCTGACAAGGACCAAGATACTAGAGGTAAAGATTACATCAAACTTAATAATCTCAAGGCCAAGGTGAAGGAGCTAGAAAATAAAATGGAAACCAATAGCAAACAAGACAAGATGAAATGCATGGAAATTTCCCTTTCAAAAATCATAAATCTAATTGATGGCATTATGAAGAAGATTTTCATGGGCACAGTTTCAAGTCATTCTAAAATCAACAAATAGAAGAATAAAATGGCTAAAGGAAATGAGAACTAGAATGAGGACATGCATGATAAGGAGTTTTTGGAAAAGGATTCTTGGGAGGAGTAGCTAGAATCTCTCCTCATTGATTGAAGTCTCATCAATTAGTTTGGTTTTGTGGTTACATGCTTGTTTGTTCTTTCTTATCTCCAGTTTTGTTGTTTTGATGGGTATGCATGCCCTTTTTTTATTTGGTCGGGAATTCTTTCCCTCTTGTTGTTTCTTTGTTTAAATTTTATGATGCTCTAAAATTATGGGAATAGGGCCATTAGCCTTATTTTTTAATAAAAATTACAACTATGTAGGCCTATTGGATGAATTTATAAGGAAATGACAAGTACTAGAGGTATGAGTCAACTTTGAAAACTCAATAAAAAATAAATTTAGTCTAATTGAGATAGAGGAGACACCTAACTATGATTAACCAAGAGTTTATTAGGTAGTGGTGACACTTGTGTGCCTTAAGTCAATGTGTACACATGTCATTATTAGCAATATTACTTTAAGACATGATATATCTAAGGTAAATAAAATATTACACCAACATCCCCCAATAAATATAACTTAGGAAAATTTTGAATTGGATTCTAGCAATTAGGCCATCTTAGGTACCCATTTATAAAAATATCCTCTCAAAAGAAGGAAGGAGAAAACCTATAAGAAAAAATCACCAAGAGAGGATGAAGAGAAAAGATCTATGTGAACCCCATCAAAATAGTGAGAATAAAACCCTATGTGAGGAAAATATCCCTCCTAGAATAGATAAAGAATAAATACCATGTAACCCCCCTCAATTTATACTTTCCACAATTCTACAAGCCGCTTTTGAGTGAAGGCTTTCCTTTGTGCGAAATTGCGAAATACACATTTAGAGGATTCTTTTTTCAAAATTTTACAATGCACATGAAAATACCATTTGATGGGCCCAACTTACCTTTAAAAATAATAATAAACTCTTAAAACCATTAATAATTCCTTCAAATGTATTTAAAACATATAAAATGTTTTAAATAATTTTAAAATTATAACATAGTGAAATTGACATTTTTAATAACTCCATAGGCCAAATGACAAAACTGATGATGCAAGTGCATATGACCTTCAGAGTACATGAAAATTTGTAGGGGGACATAATAAATTATTTAGATCATTGTGCAATTGCCAAAAATTGCACAACAAATAATTTTTTAATACTTCCTTTATAAACTAGGCCTTCCAACAAGGTATTTAATTTTTTTTATTTAGGCCTTGAAACTCCAAAAACCACAACAATGAATATATAGGCTATTAAGGTGAAAATAATGCTCGGGTCATTTCTATAATTGAGCCATTTGAAACTTTTTATTGGACCCTTCGAACTTGCTCCAAAATGGTGACACATTAAAATTTGCCTCAAAACTCGTCTAGGAGCCATAAAATCAGGTTTGCACACTCATGATGAATTAACTAAACTTTTTGAAAAAGTAATTTTTATGAGGACCCAAAAATTGAGATATTTTAATGCCAAAATTTTAAGGCTATTTGGTTGCCATAGGGCTTGGAAATAGGCTTTTGTTAGTAATTTAAGGGAAACTAAGCACTACAAATGAAGAAAATTTATAGGTGCTAACAACATGAACAATGATTGAGTTGGATATGTGGACTCATCAATAAATTCAAAATTTTCCAATATGGAAGCAAATGAAGGTGGAGAAGGAACAAGAGGGTCTAAATGTGCCCTCATGAAATAAAAAATCGATCATGATGCAAATCCATACGAGATTCCATCAAAGAGGATGAAAATATACTCAATGGTGTCACATCCTATTTGATTTTCCTAGCTTAATTATTGAATTATTATATTAATTGTGTATTAGAAAATGGTTAGGCAAGATAGTTTGTTTATATTAAGTGTATTGTGAAGTATAACTAAGAATGATTATAATAGTAATGAATAATTGTACTTTCTATTTCCATAAGTCTATTAAGAATATTTGACACTCTCTTAGGTTGGAGAGAGTATCATCAAGGAGAAGGTTCTAGCCGGTGGAGGTAACACACACACACACACACACACACACACACTCATAGTCATCTAATTAGGTTACATATGTGTGAATAAGATTGTAAATAACAACTTCTTAGGTTTGAATAATTGCTTATTTTTTGAATGGTGTGTATATATATATTTGTTTGAGAATAAAATTTCTTTATATAAATCTAGGATAAATTAAATAATCAGAGAGTTCGTGTTAATGGGGGTCGTGAACCCACACCTTTATCTTTTGGAAATGAAATTAGATATATTTTTGGGTATACATAAATACATATGTGTATATCAATAATATTAAATACTAGTATAATAATAAATAAACAAATTTAATATTATTATCAAACAATGTTATATTTTAATAAAGATGTTATAAGCGCTCTTTTTATTTTAAAAAGAATTAGAGATTATTTAAAAATAATAAAGATAAAATAAAATAATAATATGAGTATTTATTATTTTATTTAAGAAAAGAAAAGACATTATCACAAATAAATAAAAATAAAAAATAAAAATAGCCCCCTCTCTTCCACCCACACCACATGCCTTCTGAATGCTTACATGATTCTACGTGAATGAGAGTCATGGAGGAACCTGGCATAGCTTTTGAAAGATGGATTTACACTTGCCAGTTGCATTTCTTAAAGGTCTTTTAAGGATTAACATCAAGGGAGGGACGAGAGGGGAGGATTTTGGGGAAGGAGGGCAGAAGATTACTCATATTGAAATCTAGAAGAGACAAGATGAAACACTTTTAGTGTTGGAAAATGTACTCCTTTACATTTTCACACTATGTTTGCATCCCCTTTAGTAATTGGACTTAAGTTTCTAATTGCCTAAATTATGCATTCTTAAGCCTTATTATTCCCATTTTCTAAAAGGGGAATCAACATTAAATTAATGCTAACATTCTTTTAAATACCTTGGAAATTGTGTGTTATGTATTTAGGTCCCAAGGCCCATTCACCCAAGGTCGAATGGGTTCTCCTTAAGTGCCAAGACCCAATTTTTAATATGTTTTTGGCAGAATTTTAATGATTCAAATTCAAGTTTCAAATGTTAGCTTTTAGAATCTATTTTTTGAGAAATTAGGTAAACACCTATAAATATATAGTTATTTTATCAATTCAAATCATCTAGCATTAAGAAAAATTTCACAAGAGCAAATATTATTGTCAAGAGCATTGAAGAGCAGATTTATCAAGCATCTACACCAACAATCAAGATCACATCATCATGTCAAAGTTATGTGTGTTCATATTATCTTTTGGAGCTAACATTGTGATGTAGGTTTCAAGCATTCAAGCAAGAATTCAAGCATCAAATCAAACAATCATTCAAGCCAATTCAAGCAAGATCCAATCCTTAGAGAGATGTGTGCTAGAATTTCGTTCTCTAAGGGCAACCATTAAGGGTTTGGTGAATTGTGACATAGATTTGTTCATTCATCAATCTTTATCATTTGTCATTATCTTTCATTATCAAGGTATACTTACCAAATTAGGGTCGACCAAGGCAAACCCCTATTCACCCAAAAAAACATTTCCCCCCCTCTTTGTATGTGCAGATTTGCAGGTAAAGAAGGATTGAAATTGGATCAAAAGTGCACTTTTGCAAAGTGTCAAAGTTGTCAAGCCATAGAAACTCACCTACAAATTTTATTTTTGACTTTCTGATAGTTGAATATGGAGAAATTAAGAGCTAAGATATGAGATCTGAGAACTATGAAATCAAAATTTGGACCCCTATATAGAGACCCATTTTTCTTAGGGCGAATCTGTCTTGGTAGGACACTTAGCAACCACTTTTGGTGACATGTACACATCAGTCTGCCCTTCTCAAATCTGCCAAAAAATTACTATTTTTATTTTTTCTATCCTTTAACTCTACATCTCAAGTTTTGTATCACATAATTGAGTTCATTAGGCATTTTATTTTTATCTCACAAAAGTGCATTTCAGTCACATTTTTCATTTTTTAAAATAAGGAAAAATCAAAGATCCCCTATCCCCATGGAGTTGGCTCACCTCAAGGTTGAAATTCAATTCTATCCTTGGGAGAGATCTCCATTTTTCTAATGAAACAAAAGGAAAATTAGGTGTTTTAGGTCATCCTTCCATCTTGGTTCAAATTTCACCCTTATTCCATTTTTTGATGTTTCATTTTAGTGAATCTGTCATTCTTACACTATAGGACATTCTTACACTATAAGCTTTCTGATTTGGAGATCCTTCAAACCCCAGATCTAGGATTTTGTATTAGTTTGCATTGCATCTCATTTAGGGTTTTCAAAATTTCATTAGTTTGCATTTCATTTAGGGTTTTAAAAGTACATTTTGTATCCTTTAAAATCTAAAAAATCCAAAAATTTGCATACATATCGCATTAACTTTACATAATAGTCTACATATTAGTGTTTTTCATTCATTTGCATCAGAAAATTCAAACAACATTGCATCTAGAAAGTTTTCATTTTGATTTTTGTTTGTCATTAAATTGTACTTGCATTTCATCATAAATTTCTGAAAACCTGTAACTAAAAGTGTTTGTCTAAAACTTGAATTAGAGACCTTAATATCACCTCAAAAACCCAAATCTTAATTTTTTCAACCCCTTTGCAAGGATCCATTCACCCTAGGGAAAATATGTCATTATACAGGTCATTTTATGATTATTTGGGCATTAATCTATCTCTATTTGCTTTACATCTTGTTGTTTTCATATCTCAAATTCAATTTCTAGAATTGTAATTTTTTGAAATTGTTTGCATTCAAATTAATTGGTCAAAACAAGTGCATGATTCAAACATAAAATTTGCATTCAAAAATCATCATTTTTCAGTTTCCTGCATTCGAAAATCAAACAATTCTCGCATGCCATCTAAAAATTGTTATTTATTTTTACATTCTTGCATTGTGCTTCCTATTTCTAGGTGTTTGTTACATTTGTCTAGTGCTTTTTGGGTACCCTTTTGGTTTGGTGAAACTTGTATGAGTATTACAACCTGGTGTCTTATTGCTAATACTTCAGTTAGTGGTAGTTCAAAACTCATGGCATCCTTTACCAGTACATCCGTTGTGGATCTTTCCTTTTATAACTATTTCACTCATAGTATTGACACTATTCAACCCATGTTGTAATCCATACCTAAAATAACATGTTGTATGACCTCCAATCCATTGATGTTGAAACCAATGTTTGTCAAGAAAACTTGCAAAAAATGGATAAAGCCTTAGAAAAACTTCAAAACCTTGTGAGTGTTGAATATATTGTTGGTACTAGGGTTCCTATCATAGATAACATGAGGAGAATGCTTGATAATGAATTGGGAATCGAAATTGTTTCAAGCATAGCTCATATCATTAACACATTCCTTAACATCACTTTGCCTCGTCTTCACCCATATTTTAATGTCCCTCTCATTTGTGGGAGAGATTTAGTAAAAGAATATACAATCATTGATAACCCTACTCTTCCTAACACATCCCATCCTTGTAAAGGAAAGTCCATCATGAAATCATGTTTATCCCCCTCCCATTAGCCCTCCTAATAGGAAAGGTGTCCTCTTTTATAAAATTATTTCAAAAGACCAATTGAGGAATTGTGAAAGGGATAAGGTTGTCTTAGATCCTCCAACTTTGCATCAACCAATTGTCCAATCAAAGAAAAAAGAGAATAAGAATTAAAAATCCAATAAACATAAGGTCCATGATCCTCTTGAACATCTACATGATCTATTATAACTATCCAAGATTGAGCATGATTTCTATACACTTACTTTAGGGATTAATTGAGTTACCTCCTAAACAGAACAATTAGTTCAAAGAAACAAAGTGATGAAAATGAACCATATTGTGCATATCATAGAATATTTGGACATCACACTGATGATTACCATGCTTTACAATAGCTATTGAGAAAATTTGAACCCCCTAGGGATCCAACTTGATTAGAATGCACTTTTCTCCTTGCCATGTGATAGTTGTAGAATCATAGCATACTCATTATTACATGTATTACATTTAATGCAAACAATTTCTATATTGCAAGGAGCACATTCTCATCACCTATCTCAACTCATCCTTGTCCTACATTTGGGGGACAAGGGGTTAGATAACATTGTCCTAGTTTCCCACTCGTTGCCCCTTTGGCTAGTCATCCACCTTTCGTATATGATGAACAATATTGGGATGCAAATGGCTTGCTTTAGGTCAGCTCGCTTGTGTCATACTAGCTTTATGGCTATTTGTGTTCTTTATATGATTACATGTGTGTAATGCGATCCCCTATACTATGTTTCTTGGTGTGTCTTTATGTTTGTGAGCTTACTTTGGATGACTCTTGTCACTCCGTTGGTGCAAGGAGACGAAGGAAGTGATTTTTTCATGACATTCTTCTATTTTTATCTACATTCTTTTATTTGTTGCAACCATTATCTTTTCATTTGTCTTGTGTTTCCTTTTGGGGACGATTCAAAGCATTAAGACATTTAGGTCTCTTCTATGTTGACCCAAAAGGATCTCCCTTTGTATTTTCTCTCTATGTGTCATTCTTCCTTTGTGCTCATTGTTCCATGAGTTATTTGGGGAATGATGATGATTCTAAGCTCGATTATATTACTGTAGCAAAGACATACGTTGACCCCAAATATGTGGATCCCTTATGTGTTATCTTAGGATTGCATATTGGGGTTATTTTCATTTTCATTACATAGTTTTATTTGGAAACATATGTTTGGCATATGGCTTTCCAAATAAGCTCTCATGTCTCTTTTATCTATTGTCTTTTATGATATTCTACTTTAAATTAGTTGCTCACAACATGGTGTTTCAAAATTTCTTTAAAGTGGGGGGCATTATGCCTCCTGCTTGTTGCTTGCTTGATGGTGTGACCTCTTGTTCAAAGTGTGGTCTTCTTATTTCATGTGATGTGTCTTCTTGTCAATTACATTGGGATTGATGTCCTTCAAGAGCGTGACCTTTCTTGGCATATGAAATTCCCCTTAGTGGTAATGTTATGGCTTGCATTCCTTAAGGTGCAAATATTTTCTCTCGACTAGTCCTCTCTTGATGGTGATAACAAGCATGATGTTCCATAAAGTGAGACCTTTCATGAAATAAGAAAAAATCCTTTGAATATCTTAAACCAAAACTTTTGGCCACTAAGCATAACACAAATTGCTTGGTGGTGCCTTTGTTTCATGAGTGTCTAGCATAACGCAGCTTGCTAACCTTGTGATTGTCGTATGTGGCACCTTATCAAAGTTATTAGGGAGTATAAATTTTGGTACAGTTGACGTATGGGATCTTGTAGACCTGGCATGACTTGCTCATTGCCACTTGTTTTGTGGGTACACACCTAGTGTATATCGGACTACACTAGACCTTGTGTGTTTCTCACTTGTTTGGGCTCACCAAGTGTATATTGGACTACACTTGTGAGCATGCTTTTCATGGCCACCTTTCATAAAAAAACTTGCTTGCCTGTGGAGCCATGTGAGCATGTTTGATGGAATTGGCATAATGCAAATTGCTAGTTCATCTTGTTCTTTGCATTAATTTTGACATTGTATGATGTTGTATCTTGTGTTGCTACTGCATTCATATGTCTCTTTGTACCTTTGTTGGTTGGCCATGGGATCTCTGATCCTGGGGGGTTGATCATCCTCCTTGATCTTTGTTATCTTATCTTTATAACAATTTTACAATTAGCTCTCTCTTGACTTATTTGTCTACTTTAGCGTGAGTTTGAGTGTAGGGCTCATACTCTCACTAAAGTGGGGGTTAAATGTAGTGTTGGAAAATGTGCTTTACATTTTAACACTATGTTTGCATCCCCTTATTTAATTAGACTTAATTAAGCTTCTAATTGCATAAATTATGCATTCCTAAGCCTTATTATTCCCATTTTCCGAAAGGGGAACCAACATTAAACAAATGCTAACATTATTTCAAACACCTTAGAAATTTTGTGTCCTAGATTTGGGTCCTCATTAAATGCCACGAAATATTTTTCAATGCATTTTTGGTAGCATTTTAATGATTCAAATTCAAGCTTCAAATGTCAGCTTTTGGAATCTAATTTTTAGGAAATTAGATAAACACCTAGATAAATACATAGTTATTTTATCAATTCAAATAATCTAGAATTAAGGAAACTTTCACAAGAGAAAATATTATTGTCAAGAGCATTGAAGAGAAGATTTATGAAGCATCTATAACAACAATCAAGATCACATCATCATGTCAAAGTTATGTGCATATTATGTTGTGGAGCTAACATTGTGATGTAGGTTTCAAGCATTTAAGCATCAAATCAAGAAATCATTCAAGCCAATTCAAGCAAGATCCAATCCTTAGAGATATGTGTTAGACTTCAGTCCTCTAAGGGTAGCCATTAAGGGTTTGGTGAGTTGTGACATAGATTTATTTATTCATTCATAAATCCTTGTCATTTGTCATTCTTTCATTATCAAGGTTTAATTACCAAATTGGGGTTTGACCAAGGAAAATCCTTATTCACCCAAAAACAAACATTTTCCCCCCTTTTTGTATGTGTATATTTGCAAGCGTAGGACTAAAATTGGATCAAAAGTGTAATTTTGCAAAGTTGTCATCAAAGTTGTCAAGACATCGAAACTCACCTACATATTTTATTTATGACTTTTCAATAGTGGAATCTAGAGAAATCAAGAGCTAAGATCTGCGACTCAAGGACTATGAAATCAAAATTTGGACCCCTATACAAAGACCCATTCGCCCTAGGGTGAATTTGTCCTGGCAGGATACTCAACAACCACTTTTGGTGACAGGTACACATCAAGCTGTTAATTTTTAATGATTAGATAATTTAAACTGAAAGCAATCAGAAAATGCAGCACATAAGATAATTAACACAAGATACCTTGGGAAAACCATCCAACCTGAGGGAGAAAAAACCAGCTAATATATCTCTTATATATTGATAAAGTAAGAGTAGAAATCTGCTAATAACTCAGGCACAACACAATGCCTATTTGATACAATAGATGATAACACCTCTCTTAGATTCAATATACAAATGAATATGTTTCTCCTTGAGCTCGACCTGCTGCTACAAAATGAAGATCTGCTACTATAAAAATGATGATTTGCTGCTCCAAATTGAAGGCATGTTGCTCAAGTGTGAACTCCTCTAGGAATGTGAATTATGTTGAATGAACTTGATGTGAAACGAATGGAAAATACCTTGTGTAAATACACCATATGAGAGAGGTTGCACCTCTTCATGTAGAAGGTCAGCCACAATACAAAAGACAATTACAAATATAATTTGTGAATTACAAGGAAGTTCAACCATATTAGGAAAGACGTGATTTTCAATAAACATAAGGTCGACCTCCATAAAGTCATGGCCCTTCATTAATTATTTAACAATAATTAATATATATTTGTTGCATGATGAGAAGCGCCTCTTCTCACTGAATAATGATCATATAAATTAAATTTTAATCATCATTTAACAATCTCATGAAATCGCTTTCATCAATTAAATAGCTGATAGGCTATAATTTAATTGTCTTCTTCATGCAATCTAGGGTGGAAGATAATCCTGATGTTGCCTTGAACATCAACACAGGCTATGCTTCTCATATTTGCTATAAAATTATTGTTTCTATTTGCACTATCCTTTAACTTTGCATTTCAATTTTTGCATCACATAATTGAGTTAATTAGGCATTTTATTTTTATCTCCCAAAAGTGCATTTCAATCATATTTTTTATTTTTTGTCATAAGAAAAAATCAGAGATCCCCCATCCCCATAGAGTTGACTCACCTCAAGGTTGAAAGTCAATTCTATTCTTGGGAGAGATCTCCATTTTTCTAATGAAACAAAAGGAAAACTAGCTTATCTATCTTAATATATTAATCTATATACTATACGCTGAGAGATATCATTTTCGAGGTGCATTTTTTTGCTTTTTTGAATTTAAAAAACTATGCCTCGAAATTCTATCTCTTGGCGTATAATATATAGATTAATATATTAAGATATATAAGCTAGTAGCATTTGCAGTTCCGTATGTAAAATATTACTTTATCATGTGTTTGAAAAAAGTATTTTTATTCTTTGCAAATATTGAATGAGAAATTTCACATCAAATCAAAAAAAAAATCTTTATGCTATATCAATAGAGTTTAATAGAAGAATGATATCCAATAATGTATGCATTACATAAATTTATCGTGCTTCCAAAGATTTGAGTCTTTCTTTCTCATCTCTCCTTTTGGTGAGTTGCAAATAGATGCATACTATTATCAAACTCTTCCCGAATGGTTTGATGTAATGAAATATATGTCCTTTTCATCAATAATTTCTAGTCATCGATTGTTGGATTTGCATCTCTAATATTTGTAAGTAGTTGGTGAAACCTTTTACGGTCCTCACCTTCACCTTCTTGTCTGAATACCTTATCCAAAGTAACAACTATCTTAAGTTCTTCCCATAGCAATTTTGCATGTACATTACTATCATAAGGAGGTTTGTCACTAATAGGAGGTAGTTGTCCCAAATCTCCTACCAAAATGATTGATCCTCATCCAAAACTCATGTTTGATTTTTTTGAAAAAGCTTGGCGTAGTCTTGAATCAATATTTGTAAGCAATCTTTGTCCAATAAAACTCATTTCATCAGTCAATATGTATTTTACATGTCGCAGTTCTTCTTTGAAAGTTGTGAGCCTTGTTCCTTCTAATTCAAAAAAATATTTAAGTGGAATTCTTAGTGTTGAATAAATTTTCAATGCACCAATGTTAAAAGCTACAACACCATTTGGTGCTAGTAATAATGGGGGAGAAAGTTGTGGTGTTGATGCATCCTAAAGAGCTTGACAAATTGCATAAATTAGATATGATTTACCTATTCCATCTATTCCTTGGATTATCATGCACAATGGCATGACATTTTCACTTGATAATAATGTGACATAATAATATCAAGTGCTCTTTTTTTCTTAGTACCTGAGTTTTCATATGAAATACTTGACATCATTTTATTTGGTAAAAATAATCCATTATATTTCATGGTATTGATAAACCTTATTGCTTTCCTTGTGTAATATTCTCCTTGATATTCAATACTCCATAGAGTTTTTCTATCAACATCTCTTTTACCCAACATATCTATCTCTATTGCATCCATAATTTGTCCGCGGTGTAGTCTTGAGATGATCTCCCACTCATGTTCAATTGTATTATGATCATTAGGCCTAGCATCCTCATCTTCATAATCATTATAATTCTTAGTCTCATCTCTAATATTCATTTGTTCTAAATGCCATGGATTATAATTGAGTGACTCCCAATTTGATATGATTGTAGCCTCATCAAGTCTAATATCTCTTTGTATATTATGAAATGGCTTGTACAACAATAATTCTGACCAACAAAATTCAACCCATTTTTTTGATTGATGTGTCGATATGGTGGTAAATCTTGGAAATACTCTCATAATAGTTGCGATCTAGTCCTTGCTTTCCATTTTTTATCTCTTCTCTACTTGGGATTATAAGTCCAAGATCTAGTAGTAGTTGCATCTATAAGTGTAACACTTTCCATTGCATATGGTCATTCCAAATATCCTTCAACGAAATGTTTTAGGTGACTTTCATCATCATCTTCTTCATTTTTTCTCATTGGCTTGAACACCTCTCTTGAAAAATTTAATGTGACTTATACTCTACTAATTTCTACCAATGAAAACTCCAACAACATATGGCATGTTTCTTGTGCTCCAATGTCTCTTTCAATGAGGATTTATGTTAGAAGTCTTCTATATGCTCTTGATATTGCTTCATCTAGGTTTTCAATATTTGAAAGTTGCATTAACATTTGATGATATGTTTTTGAACTTTTTTCAGCTTTTGATGCATACTTTGCAATATAATTGATTACAACATGTCTTGAAAGAATCGGCTACCAATCTACATTTTCTCTACATAATTGAAGAATGATATGATTATGCGTATTCACTCGATCATCATTTCTTGCATGTTCATATATTTTATCTCCTATGGTTGGGTCTTCAAATAATTTTGATCCATCTAGATGCAATGGCCATGGTGCATTGTACCTAAAAGGAGGTCATTTGTTAGTTTATATAAACATTTTATTATTACTTGATACAAAATATTTGAATATATGAACAACTCACCTACAAACCATCTTTCCTCTTTTTTTACGAAGGCAAGTACCTTCTTTACATATTGTATTGAAAGCACCTTCGTTGTTCTTCATTTTCAAAATTTAATCTTGGACGAGGCATCCAAAACAATTATTTAAAAATAAAATTAAAAATTAAAAAAATATTATAAATATGAAAAAATTTACTATTCACTAATTTCATAAAAAAAAATATATATCACAAAATTAATACATATTAATTGATAAATCTTATTTATTTATAATTGATAATTAATAATTTAATCTTCTTAATAAAAAAAAATGTCTTTAAAAAGTAATTGAAAAATAAAATATATGCAAACTCTTTTGTAACAAATAATAATTTGATAATAAAATAGAAGTAAAATTTTATTTATGACTTACAATTAGAATTTACTTTTTTACCTTTAAAAAAAATAATTGAAAAATATACAAATCATAGAAAGTAAAATTTGTTTTATTTATTTAGAAAATTTGTAAATGATAAAAAGTAAAAATTGAAGAAATATTAAAATGATAAAAAGTAGAAAGTATATTTCTCGATGTGAGAAATATACAAATCATAGAAAGTAAAATAATAGAAAGTAAAAACTAAATGCACATACTTGTATTGTTGCACCTTTTCTCAATTTGTAAAACTTACTAATTGTTGTGCCTTCGTGAATTTGTATTTTTTTTGGTGAATGTGTAATTATTTTTTCCTTTCTTCTTCTTCTCTCTATTAATATAAATATTTTTGGGTGTCACCTATTCATTTTTATTTAATTTTTATTTTTTGGCTATTTATCCTTTCATATTTTCATATACATGTCAGCATTTAATATTTTTAATATGTTGTGAGTTGTTTTTGTTAACACACATTCGACTCTGTGTTGTAGCTCCAAATTCAATTTATTGCTTTAACACAAAGTTGAAGTAAAACAACTATTTAGAACCAATTTAGAAATAAATTGATGAAATCTACAAGATAGATCAATTACTTTCTTTGCTTGGAATTTTTCCCCTCCTCTTATTTTAATTTTAACCTATAATCTACACCAAATAATATAAAAATCAATTTAGAATCATTTGCTTGCAAACCAAGATACTATTAATCTATTTATTTCCTCATAAATTCTTGTCAAGATAAGATTAGGATCTTGTACTTGTAAAGTAGGTTCTATGTTCTCCCAAATATTTTTTTGCTACTAACCATAGCCTTAGGTAAATTTTGTATATAAGATCGACTAAATTAATCTATAAGGGCTCCACAAAGGATATATTAGGAGAACTAGTGGTCTTTAGGGTTGTGAGCCTTAAGCAATTATGTAATAAATGGGGATTCATCTTCTATAAAGTAGTACACACTTTTATTAGTGAAATAAATTTAGTAGAAGCCACTTGAAGTTTAACATTAATGCTTATGGTCCAATACAATGTGACTATCTTTCATTAGGGTTGCATGATGCCTAATTTATAATGGATTTTCATTTATACATGTGCTATCTTGGAGGCAATCTTGCTAAAGAGATCTATTTCTTATAACCCTTGGTGTTTTGATCTGATTGCAACCAACCTTGGTCAATAAAAATGATATAAGATAATTTGTTGCATTTCAATACAACCTTCTTCTTGTACAAGTTGGTTTCTTACCTCCATAGATTTTTTTTCTCTTAGAAACTAATCTAGTGTAATTGGTTCACTCAAGAGAGGGGGTAAAGGTGTATAAGAAGAATTTTTCCTTTTGTAGATACAATTAGGCTTTGTTTCATGATATAAATAATCGTCTCAAGATTCAACCTTGTCTCTCTTGAGACATATTCATTGTTTATTTCTATACATGTGTTGAACGAATAAAGTTTTGAAGCAAAAGAAAAATATCACTAGTAATATATGTAATTGTTTCTAAAATAGTTCTTATGTTTGAATTTATCTCTTCCCAAGGTTGCAGTAGTTCACCCTTAGAGGCTTGACAAGTCTGAGATTAAAACAATAGTTGCTAGTCAATTCAGGTTTAGACATTTATTTCCTTGAAATGCATGATCGCATGATATCTTTCTACTCAAAATATGACCCTCTAGGACCAATGCTAAATTATAAGAGAATGTAAACATAGTTAAGATTATTATTTGATCCAATTGTTGTTTTGGGTAGAAAACTAGTGAGTTGTATTATAGATTAAATTTCTCTTAAATTGTTGTGATTCATCGAAAAAAAATTGGGTTTTGTTTTTCATTATTCTACCTTTCCAAAAATATTGATTTTTTTTTTATTTTGATTTAATAATGTTAAAGTTATGATGGTTTAAATGTTTCCCTTTCTACTGCAATCTACAACTTAATGTTGGCCTTTTTGTTTCAATATATAAATTGAAAGTTGTGAAGTGATTTATATGAGGTAAGCACACAAATTTAATGGTTAATATCATTATTCAAGAGTAAAATTCTGAATATGGCTAAATTTACTTATTACCTTTCCTTGGATTCTAAGAAAGAGTTATAGGCTTGGGAATTAATAAATAAGGAAATAAGGCATTTGGTTCTTGAATCACCTAGCAATGACTGGATTTAGGGAACATGTTGGAGATGAAGTAGCCTTCTTGGCATGTGATTCAATAAAGGTTATTACCTTAGAATTATACTATTGGAACCAATGTCAGTATGGGATTTATCTTTTGTATATTGTTTTATCCATCTTATAGAATGTCAAGATATCATAATAAGATTATCAAACTTTTATGCTTGATCTATTATTAGGATCTATGACAATTGCACATGAATGCTTAACTATTACAACCATTAAATTGAAGTTCTTGGAAGAGTAATTGAAATGCTTAAATAAACACAACAAATATTTAAGTGATGAATTTAACAAAAGAGAGAAAGAAGAGAGAAGACAAGAAAACAAGTTGATAACAAAGTTCACCAATATGGCTACATCTCTGGGTCCCTTTCCAACAGAGTGACTGATCCTTGATTATGCTCCAAAAATGGTTACAAGGTCTTCAACAAGACAAAGTGTCAAGTCTCTTGGTTGCAAAGGGTTACAAAGCCATTCTCTTTCAAGTGCAACGGTATGATTCTCCTCCAATGCACAAAGTTGAACACTCAAGATCTCCAAGAAAATTCTCTCACAAATCACCACCTCCCCAAATTCCTAAACTACCCCCCTTTTTATACACAATTCTTGCTTAATATGGTTCATAACCATATGATTTTTACACACTCTCCATATCTACTATTTACAATAATTAATCTTCAAAATGTCCCTTTATAATATCATTAAAATCCTTAATAATTTTCCTAATCCCCTTAAAAAACCCCTTAAAAATATTTACATATCATTTTAAATATCATTTCAGCCCTTGTAAATCTTTTAATTGAGCTATTAATCTTTAAATATCTTTATAAGCCCTTTACAATCTTTATAAAATTGGGCTTTGATAATCTTAAGGGTTAAAACTTTTAATTATAGGGGGATTCGACTTTTATTCTTCTTTAAAACTTACCCACCTATTATATTGCTGAAAAAATTCATGGTGCAACGACCAAGGCAGAGCGTAAGTGGAGGGGAAGGTTGATGGGTCGACTCGCCGACCTTCCTTTCGGTCGAATATCTTTGAATAAACAATTAAAAAAACCCGTGGAGTATATGTTTAGCGAACAATGTGGTGGTTTAGTGGTTGTGAGGAGTGGCGAGGGGGAGGTTTCGAGTTTGAACCTCCCTCGAGAAATTTTGAACAAACAATAAAAAAATAACGCCCCGCACCAAAAGCTGACGAAGAAGCCACATGGTGTCCAACTGTTGGCCCACATGGCTTTATATAGTTTGCACGTACATGACACATGTCCACACATGATTGGACCATGTCACCAGCCACGTCAAAGTCCACATCGATGTACAAACTGCCATGTCAGCATGTTGATGTCATGCTGACACCAGTGTTCGTACTGTCAAAGTCAACCTTACATTACAAACTTTGATGTGTCATATTCTGCATATGAGCTCCATTTCAGACAATTCGAGTGGTGTTGGACTCATGGAGATGATCTCTTCAATTTGACACTATCCTTTCCCAATTTTGAAATGATCAATTTTTGACCTTGCATCTTGCCTTTGGTACCCCTTCTTTGACCCAACTTTGAATGAGGATATCTTGAGCATACGAACTCCTCTTGACTTCATTCAAGTTATGTTGGGTTCATTTCGCTGAGAAATTCAACGTGGTGATGACTATTGGAGCATCTAGAACAATTGAAATTTTGGTGAATGTATCCACCTAGATTAGTCCTCCCCACTAGAGAGTTTTTGGACCTCAAAAAGCTTGATTACTCAGAAAGTAAGTGAGGGTATAGCTCCCTCACTTTACCAATCTCCATCCATTTTGACTTACTTGGATTCATCCCCTTCAATCTCACTCTGAGGTACTCAATAGCTCCTCTTCGTGAAGTCCTGACATTCCTATCTAGGATGACATCCTCTTGTAGCTCTATCATATACTCAGGTGAAAGATCATCAATTGATGGAACTTGAACGTCAGTCTCTTCATCCAGTATCATTGGAGGCTCATACAACTTTAGATTCTCTACATTTACCAATGAGTATATGTGCATGTATGGAGGAATATTTAGGCAGAAGGCATTGGTACCGATCTTTTCTAAGATCTCAAAGGGACCCATACCTAATCAACTTTAGCTTCCTACCTTCGCCTTGTATTATTTACTTGTTGATATGTAACCAAAAATTTTCACCAACCTAAAATTGATGATCAACATGATGCTTATCATGTCGGGCTTTGTACTTTATCTGGCTCTTCTCCAGTTGTGCTTCAATTTCTTTATGAATTGCTTGGACTTTTTGGATGAACTTCAAAACCTTCTCTGCATCATGGTGTCCATCTTCAACATCGTCCTTCCCGAAAGCAAAGTCCATCGGTGTTTTTGGTAGATACTTGAAACATGTTTCAAAATATCTTTTTTGTAGAAGAGTATGTTGCATGGTTGTAAGCATGCCACCCATAGTGTATATTTTCATCCCACAACTTAGGATGTTTACTGCAATAACCTTTAAGAAGATGCACAACTATCTTGTTCACTACCTTTGTTTGTTCATCAATCTTTCAATGGAAAGCTTTACTTTTCTTCAGTCTAGTGTCCATGAGCTCCCACAATACTGACCAAAATTCCCCCAAGAATCGAGAATCTCGATCCGATACAATGGAAGTAGGAAGCCCAAAATAAACCCATACAAATTAAAAGTACAATTGTGTTATCAATTCTACTATGGCCTATTTTTTATGAGGCATTAGAATGCACATTTTGTTGAACCTATCCACTACCACAAATAGATAATTATGTCCCTTTCTAGACATGGGTAGTCCCCCGAAAAATTCTATAGAAACACTCTCCCATGGACAGGATGGTACATGAAGAGGTGTGTACTATTGGGAAATTGTTGCCTCAACATTCTAGTTTCCCTTGAAGACTTGGTCGTTTTATTGCCTTGGCATAATTTTGTGTTGTTCCTTGGTTCTATCAGAGGCGGAACTGAGATGGAACCTAGCATTGAACTTTTACTAAGTTCTAAGTTATGTCCCCATTCCCGTTCTGGCTCTGCTTCTCATGTTCTTTGTTCTGTCAGAGGTGGAACCAGGATGGAACCAAGCACTGGACATTTTCCTTATTCCAGCTTTTGTTACCACTCTGGCTTTGGCTCCAGCTCTGGTCCCAACATTCTTGGTAGGTGGTTACCGCTATACCGTGGACGGTGAGCTTGCTCACCGCGGTAGCGCGGTGAGACCGCCTGTGGTCGGGTCTAGCGGTTACTGCCATACAGCAGTCGGTGCTCGGTGTGATCGTGGTGGCCACGATAAGACCTCTGACGGACTGTTGGGTGGTTACTGCCATACCACGAGGCAATGCCAACAAGGTTGCGGTAGTGCAGTAGGAGCTCAGATGAGCTCGAGGCTGAGTTTGACCGAGTTGGACTCGGTGGCAGTGCGATAGGCGAATGACAAGTTGGCACATGGCAAGTTGTCTGCTTCTGGTTGGCCGAAGAAAAAGGTGGGCCAGAGCTCGAAGGAGCTTGGATGGCTTACCGCCATAGCACGAGGCAAAATGGTCAGGGCAACAATAGTGCTGTTGATGGCGGGGTCAGCTCAGCCGAGCTCACCGCCATACCGCGACAGGTATTGTTGAGCTCGGCGGTAACGCAGTATGAGCTTAGAACTCAGTTGACCGAGTTGGACTGGTTTGATTGACTGTCAGAAGTGATAGATGATTGAGATGGTAACACATAGCGATAGCTTTAAGATCTAATTGGCAAATTGTTATTTCTTGATTGTGAATGAGCTACAGTATTAAAGGTTGGTTGACGGACGTGTCTGGGCCTGATTTAATGAGTGGGTGGCTCGATGCATCTACATGGTCAGTGCAAATTATCAGTGAAGTATGGAGCCTTGCAGATAGGATAGTTAATATCCCGATGACCGTTGCTGACAGGTATGTGTAGGACAGGTTGGCACATGGAAAATAAATTAAGTAATCTTGTGTGTTGTTCATAGTAGGATGAGCGATAACAAAGAGAGGCTCAGAGTGTTCGAGTGGTTCAACCGTGAACACTGAGACCCTTGAATCTGGTGAGATGTGAACCCATGAGGCCAAGAGGCTAGGTTGGCCGTGGGGCTGGCTATGACAGTCATTTGTGAGGAGCTGAAGTGAATCTACATAGTATGTCTTGAGGACACTGTAACTGTGTGAAGATTCTATTATGTGTTGCTTGTATCTTTATCCAGATGAACAAGATGTAATATCTTGAAGAGCATAGCTTTGTTTTTGTATTGTAACCTTTTTTGTTACTGAATAATACAAGTGAGTTGAATGTTTTGGAGGTGGAGTTTTTTACTTGAAAAGGTTTTCCCCACGTATATTTGTGTGTTCATAGTTTTGTCTTTCATGGTTATTTGTTTGTGTTGAATCTGTTATTTGTTTGCATCCACTTCTCTCAGAGGATCAATGGGGGATCAACTATGCCTGTTTCCACTTTATGGCATAGTTTTTTGTGTCTTTGATGTGATTTTGAATTGAAATCACTAAGGCACTTTTGTCTTAGATGCATATCTTGATGACAAAATGAACTTTGTATCCCCAACAAGTGGTATCAGATCTAGTAGCTTGTTGCTCGTGATACCAACAAGTGGTATCAGAGAAGGTTTAAGGGAGGTGAAGGCTCGATGATACCAACCAGTGGTATCAAAGTCTTATCCTGGTTGCTAAAGTTCTCGATTTTCTCTTGTGAAGATTTCTTAGCCTGGCAAGCTTGAGGAAGTCTGGAGAAATCGGTCAGTGATTGATCCTTCGATGAGTGGAAGTGTGCGCTTCTTTGATTCAACACATAGTTTGAAAGATGTTGGAGAAGTATGGAGTTGATCATGTTGTGGCAATGTGATCTGAAGCTCCTGGCTGGTAACAATGTTCTGGTGCAAAGGGCGTGAGATGTGCTTGTGGTTGTGTTGTAGCGAAGCGTGGTCTCATACTGGGTGTTTGTGTGAGAGGCTCCCTAGCGGTATGGACTTGCTTGTGTTGTTGATCAGCTATGGAGAGTTGTGATTGTGCTGGGTGTTTTTTGACTTAGCACTGAAGGCAGTTTCTCTGGTGCTCTGATTGCATGGAGGCTATGAAGTGACCTTGGTGGTCTACAACTTTTGGATAGCTTGGATCTCTCATTTGCTTGTGCATGACTGTGGTGTTGGAACTGGTTTGAAATGGGCATGTTGTTCTTGTGTGCCTATGTCTTGCACTTGCATGGTTTCAGATTCATGTCTTTGGCTCTGTGCGTTTTGTGTAGATTTTCCTAAAAATCTATGACGCATATTCATGTTTCTTTTCATTGTTTTGGGTAACTGTGATGGTTGTGTGCAGACTCCTGAGTCATCTAGATGAGCAATGAATATGGAGATGCGTGTTTGTTTTATAAACATTGTGGTTTTGCAGGTTTTACACGGTCAAGGAAAACTTGCATTGTGTGGAGCTGTTGTCTGCTATTTTCCAAATCCTGGTTTGGGGTGTGACTGGATGAGATAGCTGTAGTTCAACTGGACTTGAGGAGGGTTTCTTCTCTACATGAGAATGTTGGTATGTGTTTTTTCTTTTGGCATTCTTGTGGTGTTTCTTGTTGGTTACCTAGAATTTGGTGCTTGAGTTGTGGACATGTCTGGCAAATCAGATTTGTTGTTGATCTGGTGTTTGAGTCATGGTTGTCTACATGCCTGTTTTCTTTGAGATCTTAGTTTTGTAGTTTTCCAGTGTGATAATAGATTTGTAGGGTTGTCGTTTGAAGTGGATCTCTGAGTTGTGTGGCTGATAGATTAGATACCTATTGACTATTGTGAGACAACTCAGGAGTGGACTGTCTATATCCACGTGATTGATTATGTGTTGTTGCAGATCTATTAGCTGACCTTGTTTGTGGTCACTTGTGCATTGGCATGGCTATTTTGAGATGAGAAGGTGAATGGCATTCTGAGTACCTGAATAGTCAGTTATGGGGACCTATAGCATGAGATTCTCGTTGTCATGAAGAGCTTGTTACACTAGTTAGTGTAAGATTTTGACAGTGATGGTGTGATCAGTCATGGTGTTTGGAAAGCTTGGTGTCACGTTGCAGTGGGAGCTTTAACAATGATTGGTGTCCTTCTTTGGTGTTCCAGAAGTGTTCTTTTACATCTGCATGATTCACTATTTGAAGGAGTGCAACATCTTGGAGCCATGGATGACATTCTTAGTTTTGGTTGAGTTGTTGGTGGTGCTTGATAGGTGATGTTGGTTTTGGTTTAGAGTTGTTTTCTTTATGTCATGGCTACTCTTTCTTAGAGTTTTGGCATTTTTTTGTGCTCTTGAGACCATAGCTTGTTTACTTGAATCATGGTATCTCCGAAGGGGGATGATTAGATCATGGTGTCATGATAAGTTTTGAATCTTTGACAATGGTTTGGGGTTTCTCTATATTTTGAGTGCATTGGTCATATGTTGGTGGACTTCATGGTTGTTGTAGTATTACAGATTGGAGTTAGCATGAGATGACAGGTTGTTGATACTCATGGATGCATGGAGAATAAGGTGAGGCTGGAATTCTTATGAGAATGTTGTTGTTACAGCTGAAAGTTCGAGAAGCCTGCACTTTGGTTGAATGTGAATTCAACAGAGACATTGAAGGAGAATTCTCTTAGGTAAGTCACGGTGGCTTGTATATCTTGGAGGAGCATATTTTATTTTCTTCTTGGTCTACTCGGCGGTGGTGTTTATTTGAAAGGTATTTGCCCATTATAGATTTCAAATATGCGTGTTATGCTTTGTCTTTCATGGATATGAATCTTGAGTTGTTTTATGATTCTGGAGGATTCATAATGAAAGATGGAAAGCATTGTGTATCTCCTTGCTCCCTTGAGGACTGATAGGAGATGGTTATATGGGTAAGTCCAGTCTTCTTTGAGGTGCTTACATCCATGGTTTTGTTGGATTTTGTTAAGGATTTTCCCTTTTGGATGTGAAGAAGATCATTCTTGTCATAGCTGGCATTTAGAAATGTATGTAGGAGGATGCTACATGTTTTGATTTGCAGTTTATCTCTAATCTGGTCTTTCTCTTCCTGATTGTTCTTTTGATTTTAGATGTGAGTTGCCTTTTGTGGTGTCGAGTTGGTCATAGTTTGTGGTCATGTTTTGTCACTTGGGTGATGACACGAAGGTGCTTGTGCTTCTTTCTTCAATCAAGTTTGGAGGAGTTTGGAAGAACTGTGGAAGACAGTTGAGAGAAATGTTTCTTGCAACAGGTGGTTGCAGATCAACGTGGATGTTCCTTGGAACTACAGGGTTACTCATTTCTATGTGCAGGGTTTGGTGGACTTAGTATGCCTTGATCATGTGTGATGGTGGTTTTTTGCATTCATCTAGACAATACCCTTGCAGTGGGAGTACCTGGACATGTTTGGTCTTTTGACTGGTTGACACATGGTACTTGTTTGCTGCTGAGATGGGTGGTTTTATGATGGCATGAGTCTATTTTCGGTTATCATACCTTTCAGTTATGGGTGGTTGGAGGTTTCACCATGAGCTATGGGTGTTGGTTTTCAGTCGTGTGGGTTTGATCAATTGGATGGAGGGTAGTCTATTTTATGGTTGTTGTTCTAGTTGGTTGGTTTCTTGTTCTGGAGAATGTTTTTGGTTTTTCGCTTTGTGCCTTTGCCACCTGGGGGGATCAGATGTTTGCGTTCCTAAGACTGGTGCTTCTTCACCTTGGTGTGCTCCTGTGTTTGGAGTGGTTTCCTGAGATGGTGGACATTTCGGATGTCGTTGCAGGTGTCTTGGTTGGAGCGTGGATGCATGGTTTTAGTCCTTGTTCGGATGATTGGGAGGAAGCCTGAATGTCTTCGTCAAGTGGGAGATTGTTGGGAAATTTTTGCCTCAACATTTTGGTTTCCCTTGAAGACTTGGTCATTTTCTTGCCTTGGTGTAATTTTGTGTTGTTCCTTGGTTCTGTCGGAGGCGGAACCGAGATGGAACGTGGCATTGAACTTTTGTTAAGTTTTGGGTTTTGTCCCCGTTCTCGTTCCAGCTCTGCTTCTCGTGTTCTTTGTTCTATTGGAGGTGAAACCAGGACGGAACTAGGCATTGGACTTTTGCCTTGTTCCATCCTTTGTTCCCACTTCGGCTCTGACTCCGGTCTCCAATCTTCGCACTAAGTGTTCTCGCTCCAGCTCTGATCTCCGTAGTAAGTGTTCTCGCTCCGACTCTGACTCCGAATCTGGCTCTAGCTCCGATCTCAACGTTCTTGGCAGGTAGTTATTGTTATACCATGGATGGTGAGCTTGCTCACCATGGCAGCGTGGTGAGACCACCTGCGGTCGAGTCTGGCGGTTACTGCCATACCGTGATCGGTGCTCGGTGTGACCGCGATGGCTGCAGTAAGTCCACTGGAGGTCAGCGCTGGCAGTTACTGCCATACCGCGGTCGGTGCTCGGTGTGACCGCGATGGCCATGGTAAGACCTCTGACGGAATGTTGGGCGGTTATCGCATACCATGAGGCAATGCCAATAGGGTTGCAGTAGCGTGGTAGGAGTTCAAATGAGCTCGAGGTTGAGTTTAACCGAGTTGGACTTGGTGGCAGTGCGACAGGCGAATGGTAGGTTGGCACATGGCGAGTTGTTTGCTTTTGGTTCATCGAAGACAAAGGTGGGCCATAGCTCGAAGGAGCTCGAATGGCTTACTGCCATACCAAGAGGCAAAATGGTCAAGGTAGCGGTAGTGCAGTTGATGGCGAGGTGAGCTCAGGTGAGCTCACCGCCATATTATGACAGGTATTGTTGAGCTCGGTGGTAACACAGTATGAGCTCGGATGAGCTTGGAACTTGGTTGACCTAGTTGGATTGGTTTGACCGACTATTAGAAGTGATAGGTGATTGAGATGGTGACACGTGGTGATAGCTCTGAGATCTGATTGTGAATGAGTTGCAGTATTAAAGGCTAGTTGACGGATGTGTCTGGGCCTGATTTAATGAGTGGGTGGGTCGATGCATCTGCATGGTCGGTGCATGTTATCAGCAAAGTATGGAGCCTTGCAGATGGGATAGTTAACATCGTGATGACCATTGCTGACAGGTATGTGTAGGATAGGTTGGCACATGGAAAAGAGATTAAGTAATCTCATGTGTTGTTCATAGCAGGATGAGCGATAACAGAGAGAGGCTGAGAGTGTTCGAGCAGTTCAACCGTGAACACTTAGACTCTCGAATCTAGTGAGATGTGAACTTGTGAGGCCAAGAGGCTAGGTTGGACGTGGGGCTGGCTGTGATAGTCATTTGTGAGGAGTTGAAGGGAATCTACATAGTATGTCCTGAGGACATTGTAACTATGTGAAGATTCTATTTTGTATTGCATGCATCTTTCTCCAGATGAACTAGATGTAATATCCTGAAGAGCATAGCTTTGTTTTTGTATTGTAACCTTTTTTGTTATTGAATAATACAAGTGAGTTGAATGTTTTGGAGGTGGGGTTTTTTACCTGAAAAGATTTTCCCCACGTATATTTGTGTTCATAGTTTTTGTCTTTCATGGTTATCTGTTTATGTTGAGTTTGTTATTTGTTTGCATCCACTTCTCTCAGAGGATCAATGGGGGATCAATTGTGCTTGTTTCCACTTTATGGCATAGTTTTTTGTGTCTTTAATGTGATTTTGAATCGAAATCACTAAGGCACTGTTGTCTTAGATGCATATATTGATGACAAACTAAACTCCATATCCCCAACATGTACAACCCTAATTTCCTATTGCTAGGCTTTCTTGTTGCACACATTACTCATCCTCTAATGTACTTGGATATAGTTTCTTGCATGCGAGGCCAATAACAATATTTTTGTAGTTGCGACATTGTTTTGCTTACCACAAAGTGTCCAACAATCAATGATGCGTGTGCTTCTCTGATAACTTTCATGTGCCATTGTTCTACTTTTAAGAATAATTTTAGCATTTGTAGTAGGAGGCCTAGATAACATATATACTACTTTGTTGTGGACACCTTTTTTATACTTAATAACAGAATGAAACTATTGAAGAAAACCCATCCACCTAAAGTGCCTACTTTTTTGCAGTTTGGATTGTGAATGCAAGTATTGAAGTGGCTGGTGATTAGTGTGGATTATAGTTTCTTTACCCATTAAGTAGTGTTTCCATTTTTTAACACTATGAACTAATGAATACAATTCCTTATCATAAGTAGGATAGTTAATTATTGTAGCTGTAAAGGTTTTAGAGTGATAGCAGATTGGTTTACCTCCTTGCACGAGTACTGCTCCCATGGAAAACCCACTTGCATCTGTCTCGATCTCGAATGGTTGTTGTAAATCTGGTAAAACCAAAACTAGTGTGGTGCTCAAATTTTCCTTTAAAGTGTCAAAGGCCTTTGTTGAGGACCCCCCCACTGGAAAGTTGTCTTCATACTGGTTAACGTGTGCAATGGTGATGCAATGTAAGAGAATTTGGTGATGAACTTCCTCCAGTAGTGAACTGCACCTAAGAAACTTTTGACTTCTATGATAGTTCTTGGCTTAGGCCATTTTACAATAACTTCGATCTTTATAGGGTATACTTCCAATTGACCACCTCCTATGACATAGCCTAAGTACACTAAAGATTTCTTAGCGAATTCGCATTTGACATCTTTACAAAAAAAAATCTTTTCTCAAAACATCAAAAACTTTCTTTACATGAATTACATGCTCTTCGCAAGTTCGACTGAATACAAGTATATCATCCAAGAATATGAAAAACTCATCTATGAATGAATGAAAGATACCATTCATGACTCTCATAAAGGTAGTTGTTGCATTACAAAGCCCAAAGGGCATAACCAACCACTCATACCGTCCCTGTTTTTTCTTGAATGTAGTTATCCATATATCATTATCCACAATTCTTATCTGGTGATATCCACTATGCAAGTCTAACTTAGTGAATTAAATGTCATGCTTCAATTGATCGAGTAAATAATCTATTAGAGGAAGAGGATACATGTTCTTTATCATTATCTTGTTTAGGGCTTCATGGTCAATGCACATTCTCCAAGACCTATCCTTCTTTGGCACCAACACAATTGGAGAACCACAAGGAGAGGTGGCTAGATGAATAAATACTTTCTCAACC
This sequence comes from Sequoiadendron giganteum, assembly GCA_007115665.2. Taxonomy (NCBI): domain Eukaryota; kingdom Viridiplantae; phylum Streptophyta; class Pinopsida; order Cupressales; family Cupressaceae; genus Sequoiadendron; species Sequoiadendron giganteum. The sequence goes on along the minus strand of CM021105.1, from coordinate 55,079,858 downwards.
AGCTCCTAAACCTGCTTCTTGATTTCCTCATTCTGCATAGCTGATAGATGGTACATGTCGATTTTTGGAAGAGGCACATTTTGCTATAACTAGATTTCATGTTGTATCTCTCTTTGGTGGCAATCCCTTTGGCTCCTGAAATAATTCATCATAGGCGAAAACTACTTTGACTAATTCAAATTTGTGCTCTGGATCACACCCTTTGAATGCCTCAGATTTATCATCCTCTTTGGATTTTACAATCATCAATACAAATTTCTTACTAGTATTGACTAACCTCTTCATTTGACCAGTATTCACCAATGTTAGATTAGTCTTAATATTATGTACCCATACAATGAATTCTTTACCATCCTTATAAAGGTGATATTTTTTTCCCCCCCTATAAAAGATTTCCTTTCAATCATAAAGATAGGGACTCCCTAGTAAAATACCACAAATATCTAATGGAACCACATCAAATTCTACCTCATCTATGAAGTTTGCAGTGATGGCAAATCTTAACTTGTATTGCTTTGTTACCTATAACTGTACATCATTGTAATCCCATACAAGTGGATATGGCTTTAGATGAGGTGTTGTAGTCAAGTTAAGTTTCTTAACAACTTCTTTAGATATTAGATTTACTTGGGATCCCATATCAAATAACGTATCAACATTACTATGCTTTGTTACAACCCGAATGTGAAATAATTCATTTTGATGCTTATCAATCTTAGGTGGAGAGGATTATTTACTTGCACTTGCACTTGGATTTGAAAAACTTGTATCAAAAGAAAGAGATATACATTTTCCTTTACCTTGGATCCCAACAACAACAATTTTTGTCTCATCCCTAGATTCAGATCCAATATCCTGTTGTACTACAAGAGTAGTCTTTTGTTTGCCTTTGTTTCCTCCACAATTCTTTGGCCTTACTTCCAGATACAACTTCCAACACTTTGAGTTATCATGCCCCTCCTTCTTGAAATGGGAGTGTGTGGGCTTTGTTGGTTCCCCATATCAACAGAGCCACTAAATCCTAGAAGTAAGCCACACTTCATGTTCAGATATAGTGTAGGATTCGAACAACTGACATGAAATGGGATTGGAATACATTTCCCCTGCACTTCAGGATCTATAGGACCTAGGGGGGTGACCCTTTAGTGACACCTAAATATGTAGACACACACTTAATAGGGTATTTCTTAACATATGAAAATCTCACAAGAATATGATAAGAAACATGAAATATCACTCAACATTAGCTAAGACATTGGGTGAATTTCATTAACCAACATGGAGAACACAAAAAATACAAATAACTTAAAAAACAAAATTGAATTGGTTTTTGATTTTAAGATTTGGGACCAAACTAAAAACAGAAGATGTAGAGGGATTGACCAGTGCCAAGAGAAAGGGCTACAGAGTCATATAACCAAACATTTCATCCTGCAATGTTTAACATGTTTTGAACATATTTGATAATGTTATCACATTATGATAACAAGACCACTAAAGCTTTATCAAATGACTGTTCTTAGAAATCCATCTGGAAACACAATACTCTTGTTACGTTCAATAAAGCAATTACACTATCCTTTGAACAATAGGCAATAACGAATGCAACTGGTATTCATTAAAACAATTACATTATTCTCTAAACAAAAAGCAATAACAATTGCAACTCAAATGCAACAAATGTGCATGAAAAAATACACATAATCTTTGATTATTGAATTCAAAAGAGTATTACATCTCAGCCATAGAGACAGTCACAAAATAAAATATATTCATAAAACTCAATTCAGAACACAAAACACTTCAGATTAATGACTAACGGTCATACTTCACCCTAGCTTTATAATTTTTATAGAACTTATACTTGCCTTGCAGAACTTTCAGAAAATGGAACCCCCTACAATGAGAAAAGAATGAGAAGATAAAGAAGAAAGACTGGAAAAAAAAAATCCTTAGAATTAATATGTAGAGGACACTTGGCAGCTTCCTTCTCTGTCCATCAACAATAAAAATGGAAAATCCTCTCTTATCTCCTCATAACAAACCACTGCCTCTACATTTGCTTGCCTTCACCTTAATTCTTCAACAGAAAATTCACCTACCCATGAAAAAACCTTCATTTTCCTCTAATTTTGTTGTAGCTGCACATTATGATTTCACCTCACAGAAAAATATTATTTTCAATAGTGAATATTTCATTCACCTTGCCAAGCAAAATAAAATTATTGCCAGTGCCATTCTTACTTTTCACACCCACTTAAATCCTTTCCCCCTCGTGTCCCTTAATATCTTGAAGCAAAGAATATTTGGTTTATGTGAAACTTTAGACAATTTCACGTACACCCACCTTGTATACTTTATTTAAAATATTTTCCCCTCAGGTAAAACATTTCACTCAGACTTTTACTCTCATTCATTTCCCACAAAGTATTTTACAAGGTGAAAGCTATAAAAATTAACTCATTGGGCAATATAAAAATATTACCCTTGCCTCTAAATGTTCACAAACCCACACTATTTTAATTTCTAAATGTTTTTATTTTAAATGATAGGGCTTTTAAAATTTTATCGGGCCGTATTTTATTCACATTAAGCAATACTTAATGTCTTTGAGATTTTTGCTCAGGGCCCACCAAACTCTTTCCCCAACACATCGTGCATTACTTGTCATATGTGAAAGGATGGAAACCAACCAGAAATGAGCGAGAAAATAAAGCAACATCGCTCATCACTAGTTGCAAGGAACATGGCTATCTAAACTCACGATGAGCAATAAACGGTGGGGATTTGGTTGTGTTTCTCATCCATTGTCCTCCATTGATTTTTCCTCTGCCCTAATTTCCTTCGTTCAACGTTATGCAAATCTTGCTTGGCTATGGTGACAATGGTGGCTCACGTGTTTTTCTCTTGGCATTTTGTAAACAACATCAATCTCCCTCCAACCTCCTTCTATGCTCTGGTGGATGTCCATACCTTGTAATATCGCACTCCTACCTTGAAGTGTTGTAGTTGAGTATTGTGGCAATGCAACCCACATCGAATCATGTCACGCAATTTTGAGGGCACCCAATGTACTGCTTAAATAATATTTCTTTACATTCTTCGCATATCTTACTACTATTCTCTTTTGCAATATGAAAATTAACACCCTCAGTTGGCGCAATGAGGGCTTCAAGCATTATAAACATTGCTTGGACTCTACATTCCTCCCATCTTGTTCAATGATGCCAATTTATAAAAATCGTTACCAAATGTTGCATAGAAATAGAATCTCCTCAAACAATTTTGATACATTTTCATTGTGTGTGTAGGTCATAACATGATGCCTCCTCCAACAAATTCAGTGGCACCCCAACTTTGTGAAGAAAATGTGTGATAAATCCACCCAAGCATCGGGCATTTGAATACAAATACATCCTGCAACGGCCTCTTACCTGAGTCAAAATGTCCTTTGTGTTGCCAAATTGACCCCTTCAGTTTGTACGCTAGCAGCTTCCTTCATCATCAAATTTCCATTTAATTTTTCTCGTTGAAAAAGCCTTAGCATTCCAAATAGTACTTCCCTTATGCCACTACTAGAATTATTAGATACAATAAGAGACCCCCTTATTCCATGGGAGGTAAGTTTCCAATAGGTGACTTTGGAAAAGACTTTATTAAATACCACAAAAACCCTCCACTCCAAAAATGCTACACAAGGATGGACACAACTACATCCGGAGAAGGAAAAACAAATGTAATTGGGGGCAGCTTCTTTTCAAACAGTTTCAAAGATCTCTTTATATAACTTCAATCATTTTATTGGCTCTAAACTAGTCATTTGTGTTGAGCGATGCCTCTGTTGCAAAGCAAACTAACATATCAGCTAAATATGCATTTTGAGATTGCATCCATGATTGCATTGTGATCTGAGGGGTTCTTGTCAGCGAACAAATGAAAAACTTATCTTTTCAATGATGGAACCAATCCCCTCAAAGTGAAGTGAAGTAAAATAACTCCAATCTTCAAGTGAAACATCAAAATAATAATTCTTCACACCTAACTCATTTGTGCATCCTTAACTATTCATAATAATTTAAGCCATCCCTCTGTTTTCAATTCCATGATGCCAATCGCACAAAATCATTTAATGAGTTTGTATCCACATAATCAGGAACCTAATAATACTAGCCTTTGTATTTAATTTGATTTTCAATACCATGTAGCTTTTCAAACAACCTAACAAGGTTAAGTAGTGTTGTGACATTATCCCATAGTAACTTGAGCGAAACACCATCTTCCTCCGTAATTGTGCTTCTTGACAATGTTATTCTTGGATTCAATCAATCAAACAAGTTATATGCCTCACATGTGCTTCCACAATTCACTTGCATATGTTTCCTTTGTTTTAAGGAGACACTGAACAAATATCTTACCATCTCTTTGAGGCATTTTATCAATTACAATTTCACAATTGTGCAAAGCATGTCGGGTCCCCATGTGCGCCAGGCTAAAACAAATTTGTTTTCAAACAATTTTCAATCGTGAATTGTCCTGACACAGCTTCTGAATGCTCTTGGCATGAAAGAATGAACTAGGTTATCATTAAAATATGCTTTCTAGCACATCTGAACAATGTCAAAACTGGTCCAGTGGGCTTTGGAATCGCCCTAGAAAACTTGTCAAACAACCTCCTGGAGCTATGAAAAATTAAAGGCATGTAGAAATTTGACCCAAGAATGTGGTGCAATAGGTGGTTTGACAAAAGAGATCTTGAAGTGTGAGATATTAATCTACAAAGTTGCTCACTCAGGCATTTCTGCAATTGCACCTATTCAGAACCAATCAGGGCTCACCAAATTACCATTTTGAAAAAATATCAAATCACTTCCTAGGAAGCCGCTACTGGAAACACAAGCTCATTTAGGTCCAGTGAGTATGTGTGTAAGAGGGATTTGATTCAACCATCGTTCTTCATGAGATATTAGGGGTCAAAGTTGACCACCTTGAAACACTGTCAGAAATGCAGATGCAAAACATAACAAACTACATTTGCTTTTGATCTTGAAAAAATATCAAATCAGATCCCGGGGCTCTAAAATCTAACAAGGGAGCATATGAATGTGTGAGAAATGGAGGGAAACAACCTGTTCATCATTAAAATCATCCATTTGTGAAATATAATCTCGAATGAGAGGCCATTTCGTAGAACCAACATCAAAACAATGTCAAAACCCTCCAACTTTTCTTTTCAAAACTCATCCTGGGAGGCTGAAAACTGATAGGCATTTTCACATATGTCACATGAGTGTGTCCACCAAGTAATTTTGCACGAAAATCAATTGGCTCCAAATAATGACCCTCCAAAGTAGGTCGAGTAGATTTTTCAGGTGCACTTCTGAGTGTGCAAAGGCAAAATTTTCAATATGGGCACTTTAAATTTGCAAAATTTGAGAGTGTCACCAGTGGCCTCGACTAGGGATGTATGCCCCCTATGGGCATATCAAGAACTCATATCTCTGGGGAGTAGACCATATGTTGAATCCATTGGGTGTTTTGAAACTACTCCTTTATTCAACCTCTTTTTTACCCCATTTGATGACCCCAGGCCACCAAATGAAAAAGGAGAGTCAATTCTTACCTCTATCAAACACTAATCTATTAAAGGATTTGACTCCCTCAACCCATGCTTATCTCTATCACACCACAATAACATGAGTGACTGGATTTCTGCAAAAACTAGTATCAAGCTGCCATTGAATAAGTGGAAACTTACTCTTTGTTTGGATCCATTGTCATATGGAAACCAAATCATATATGCCACATCACTACCACTCTGTTAATCTTTTTTATTTTGTATCAAGTGGCAACATATGAGGATAGTGATCAAGCTGCCAAAACTAGTATCAAGTTGCCATTGAATAAGTGGAAACTTGCTCTTTGTTTGGCTCCATTGTCATATGGAAACCAGATCATATATGCCACATCACTACCACTCTCTTCATTTTTTTATTTTGTATCAAGTGTCAACATATGAGGATAGTGATCAAGACCACATGGAAACAAGGTCTTATCATATTTCACCAAAACCAATCTAAAAATATCACTGTAATTTTGCTAATTAAACATGTTGGCATATCCCAACAATCCATCATAAACACCATTATCAATATATTCACAATCATCATGCATCTGAGAATCAGGCATACTCTTAAAATATTGATTATCATGTGGAAAAAACTTATCATATTCATCATGTAAATCACTCTCAAGCTGAAAACAACATTCTTCAATTTTTTGTACATTGCCACACTTTATGAAAACCTCTTCCATCTGACAAAAATAACACTCATATTCTTCCATATGGCTCATACTATTAAGCTCAATTTGACTACTAGTTTGCATGTCTAAGGTAAGAATATCACAAGAAAATACCAAAAGATCTTGCACATCATGCAAGCTATCTTTGAGTGTATGTAAAGAGATACACTCATGCATTGGCACACTCTCTAACTGTCCTCCATCATGTTGATATAGAGAATCATCAAATATTTCTAACTTATCCTCATCTTTACACACTTGATTATCTTCTAAACATAACATATTAACATCTTCAGCATCCCAAGCTTGCTCAAAAATAAGCAATTATGGTTCAAAAGGATAATCTGATTTTACTTTGAAATCAACATCCACATCCACATGAAAAGACTCATGACTAAGCTCATCTGAATCAACAAATGAACACTTATCCAAATTTGCATCAAATTTTTCAAGACTTGGCTCATTGGATATGCAAACCTCGTGGTCATCTGCTATTTCTAACTCATCAAAACATATTATTAAACTTGCATCAACATGCACACTTTCATACTCATCATATAATACATCATTACAATCAAATGGATGTTTATCTTTATCCATATTATCGTCATGTTGAACAACTAGTTCATAACTGGAAGGAAGATCAAATACACATGCATCATACCTTACATAGTGAAGATTATCATCACTGTCAAAATCAATATGGGAAATGTTAGGTCTAAAAAACACAGGTTTGAACCACAAGAGGTTGCCAAGCTCTTACAAAAAATTTGGCTAACGTACAAGGCCAATTAATATGATTGAACCTTCTACTCTTTAGGCTCTTCTAAACCTAGGTGAGTGTACCTATGTGAATGATGCAGATTTAAAATATGTTTCCTATTTGATCAATCTTATCCATAATGGCAATTGGGAGTGGATAGATAAAATCATAACAACTACTCTTACTACTTAAAATGAAAGTATTTATATATGTTTTTTATGAAATTTATCTTCTGGGCTGTGACAGATCAGTGCCTTCTATCCACATGGGCAATGGAGTCAAAAATCAAGAATAATATGTGTTTCCCTCTCTAGCTTAACTCTAGTTGCTAAGCATTTTTAAAATGAGATTCTATGACTGGCATAAAACTTCACTAAATTTATGACTTGCATAAATTGTGCCAAAATGTTTTCTCACAAGGTTCTTCTTTAATTATCCAAAAGAAATCCTTAAATTACTGTGACTTATTTAAAATAATTTAATTCTGACTTGCAAACACCAATTAATTAAATCACACAAAATGAGAATACATTTTGACAAATAAGAAATATACTTGATATACTAATTTTAAATGATTAAAAGACCTCAAGTTGGAGACAACCGGATAAAAATATGAATCATTACATCACAACAACTGAACACCAAGAAAGGACTTCACCAGTAAAAAACATTATCTCCATTTTTGTGCTTCAAGAAAGTCTATACATTATTTGCATCTTGGTCGCGCCCACAAAAGGATATAGAAGTCACAGAAAATCCTAACCTGAGAATTGGACATTCCAGCAGGTGACTAATATCTTCTCATGGTCGTTCATTTACTTGTCAAACCAAGGAACGTATACTTGAAATGGAGCGGCACTGTATGTGCACTATAACCGGTTTTAGCCATAACTTTCTAGAAGTAAATGCTTGAAAGGAATTCTAATTCTGATGCAAGGACATGAAATAAAGTCTTACTAACTTAAGCATCACTTAACTAAAGCACGATTCACAATAATAATTACTAAGAAACAAACCATGAACTGGCCTTATGCTGCAGGAACAGACACAGGGATGGATTCCTTATGCTACAGGAACAGTTTAAGACTAAGTTTGCACTAAAACTTATTGGAATGAAATTCTAATAGGTAAATAGCATAAATCAAATAGCTAACTACAGATACTTACTAAGTGGGCCCCCTTAGCAAGCATCAACCAATTATTCAAGAATGGAACTCAAAACTTCATCAGCTTCTTATTCATAACTCAGAATCACATACATGGTTATTTGCTTGTAAGAAAGCTTAATACAAAGCTCTGTCTTTCATTATAATAGTAAATTGATTACACTCTGTTCTATCTCTACTCTCTAATCTAATCTCTTCTTAATCAACCCGTTCACTCGCACAGGAGGAACCTTTATTTAAAGAGAAACATCTAACTAACTAACCAACTAACAGAGAAAGACACGGATGTAAATGTCGCCTGAGACTAAGGAATAGACTTCATAAATGCAAGTCTATCCGCACAACAGATTCAGAGGAAATCTAGAGCTCCACTCTTCCTAGATGGATGATCCATTCGGTTTCTTCCCAGAGACTCGAACAAAGAAGTCTCGCTTGAAACGACTCCTTCGATGGTGCGCTGGAAATGGCTTATTCCGTGAGGCCGTGTTTTGTTGTGCATTGACTTGTTCATACCAGCTTCAACAACCTGTAGAACACATGGCAACAGAAGCAAAAGAAGGCATGCACTCATAATAGCATGACATTCCTCATTAATCACACACATCCAATTCATCTTATCTATCCAAAAACTACATATATCGTATCAGTCAATTGGGAAGTCAAAACAGGGTAATGATCATAGATATACTAAGATATTTATGCTGCAAGTTTAGGAGTGCTTGTCATTGAATACTACCCATTAACATTAAAAGTTCATAACCACAGAGTTTAAAACATTCAAAAAAAGAGAGCAAGAGTTTTTAAAATTTATAACATGATATCCAATTTATAACCATATTCTGGGCTCATCATTTTCCCCCTACTTTATCTAATGCTGGTCCTCCAGCATTAATCTTTCTGGTTGTGTCCTTGAAGTCTGTAGGAGTCACATGGCCCTGTAATGCAGTCCCAAACCTATAGTAGAAACCCCTGCAGTTCTGCCATCTTTCATATCTTTGGGCTTCTGTGTCTTCATTGATATCTATGGCCTGATAAGGATACAGTGGCCATATTAAGGCAGTGAGACCCTTTTGCACCCTTGCTTTGAAACTTCCAAGGGTCCGTCAATTGGCAATGTGAACTCTGCCCTGGCAAAGACGGCATCCCTTCCTGAAGGAAAATTTTCTCCAGCTGCAAGAAGCCCTGTTATCTCAGTAATTCATTCCTCAGTGACTACTACTGCTAATCCCAATACTGTAGCCTCTCTTTCGGAGAGAGTTCTTAAGAATTCACCAGCAACTTCGTCATCAAAAGAATTGATGCTCAAAAAGTAGTTCAACCATCTGCATATACTAAATGCTTGAACTATTTGAGGGTCCTGTGTTAAGGCTTCATGAGCCGCTGGTTCATGTCGTACAAGCTGACCGCACATATTCTCAAATGTTTCTGCTAAAACCCCTGAATCTCAACTTCTTTTGAATATTTGAAAAACTCTTTTCTTTGCTCTACTTCTCTTTTCGACTTCTTTACCTTTTACTTTACCAGAAAAAATATAAAAGACAATTGTACCATGCAATGATTTCTAGGAACTACTTAATTGAGCAGTTAACTTGCTGATCTAGAAAAAGCATGCATTCATTTGGCGGCATGTATGATAAAAATTGTCTTTACTAAACGTGGCAATAGCAAATTATCCCCACCCCCTACTTAAGATTTGGCATGTGTCCACACATGTGGGAAAGGATAGGCGAGGTATGGGGAGTAATGACAGGAATGACTGATAGACATATTGCAATAAATGAATAAATAAAATTAATGAATGATGTGACGAATAGAAAGAATATCGCGTACCTTTTAATTAATGCCTGCGGATGTTGGTAGATCTCACAGCACAACCGAAAATGACGGCTTGAAAAGAAACCATAAATGAATGTGGTATGGTAGATGGATGACATGGATGGGTGACATAGAAAAGAAGAATGGGATGGGTGGATGATGGTGATGGATGGTGATGGAGAAAGTGGCTTTCATAAAAAGAAAACCTTTATTATGGACGTTCAACATAAATCTAAGAGATGTTGCAGGAAGAGGACTGAAGCCCTTTGTTGCATGAAGATCGTTGACCGCAGGTGAAACAAACTGCTACATGAACTCTTCTTTTGAAGTCGGTTTATGGTACAACCGCAGACGATGTCCATTAACCAACAATTTGAAGCGAACAGGATCGATTGTCGCCAACTGTACCGAACCATTATCAAATACATTCTCAATTTCATACAGACCCGGCCACCTTGTTGTAAGTTTACCCTGATTTTCTTTATATCTGGAGTCGTAGAGTAGGGCCCAATCACCAACAGAAAATTGCTTTGTCTTGATATGGTGATCATGCCACTTCTTCCTTTGTTGTTGTACTGCTTCAGTATGCTGCAGGGCAGCTTTTCGCATCTCATCCAATGCATTCAACTAGAGGAGGCATTCCTTTTGTGCTTCAGAAAGGTCAATCTGTAGCTACAGAGCACTCCTCAAGGTTTTATGTTCAAATTTGATTGGCAACATAGCAGTCTTGCCATAAAGTAGCTCAAAAGGTGTGAACCCTGTAGTGGTTTTCCAGGTTGTCCTGTAGGCCCAGACTGCTTTCAGAAGTCGGCTGCTCCAATCTTTCTTATGTAATTGCACTATTTTGGTGAGGATTGCTTCCAACTCTTTGTTAGTAACCTTCGCCTAGCCATTAACTTGAGGGTGATATAGGCTTGATTTCCTGTGTCTGATCTTATAATCATTCATCAACGCTGTGATCAGTGTTGATGTGAATTGAGCTCCCTGATCAGTTACGAGTTCTCTTGGAACTCCAAATCTAGTAAAAATTTGTTCATACAGGAATTCAACAACTTTGTTGTCCCTAGCATGTGTCATTGCCTTTACCTCTACCCATTTGGTTACATAGTCAATACACACCAAAATGTAGGACTTTCCATTGGATAGCGGGTCTATAAGACCAACAAAATCCATACCCCACTTGTCAAAGGGGGTGACTACCACTTGAGGATGCAGAGGCATTTCATCAGTCTTTATTGGTTGCCCCATTCGTTGGCATCTGTCACATTTCCTGGTATATGCTATTGCATCTTTGTGTAAAGTGGGCCAATAATACCCGGTGTTAAGCACCTTCATTGCTGTTCTTTTAGATGCAAAATGCCCACCACATGGCTCGTCATGACAAGCATGCGGTATGTCATATGTCTCGTCTTCCCTCACACACCTATGCATGACTTGATCTGGTCTAGTATAGAACAAACAATCTGCTATCCAGGAAAAGTTGAAACTCTTCTCAATCAACAACTTTCTTTCTTTTGGGGAGAAGTCAGTTGGAATCCTATTAGCTGCTAAGTAGTTTGCAATATCTGCATACTATGGAGTGCGAGCAGCGATATAAAATAGATGTTCATCAGGAAAAGTATCATCAATTACCTCAGATGTGGCAGGTGTAGTTGTTTGAATTCTTGATAGGAAACCAGCCACCACATTTGCCTTGCCTAGCTTGTCAATAACTGTGATATCAAACTCCTGCAACAACAATAGCCACCTTGCTAACCTTCCAGAAATTGCAGGTTTATTCATAAGGTACCGTATTGCTGCATGGTCAGTGTGAACAAATACTTGGTAGCCAGTTACATAATGCCTAAACTTATTCAAAGCATACACTACTGCTAGCAACTCCTTCTTTGTGACAGTGTAATTCAATTCTGGGCCTTGTAGATTCTTACTTATGAAATAGATAGCATGCTCAATGGAATTCTCCTTCTGTCCTAACACAACCCCTATGGCATAATTAGAGGCATCTGTATGTATGTGAAAGGGCAGACTCCACTTTGGTCCTTGAAGAATAGGTGCTTTAGTAAGTAGGTCTTTCAGCTATAGGAAAGACTTGTCACAGGCCTCAGTCTAGTGAAATTCAGAGTCCTTAGTTAATAAGGCATACAATGGACTGGCTATTTTGTTGAAATCCTTTATAAATCTCCTATAATATCCAGCATGTCCTAAGAAGCTTCTAACATCTTTCTATTTTATAGGTCCTGGCAAAGTTAGAATAACTTCAATTTTTGCAGGATCTACTTGGATTCCAGTCTGAGAGATGTGATGGCCTAAAATGATGCCTTCTTGCATCATCATGAAACACTTTTCACTATTCAAGGATAAATTATGCTCCTTACACCGTTTCAACACCTTTTCTAAATTTGTTAATGCTTCTTCATAGGTTATTCCATAAGTGGTGAAGTCATCCATGTAAATCTCCATGGAGTCATTGGAAATGTCAGCAAAGATACTAATGATTGCTCTTTGAAATGTGGCAAGAGCATTGCACAGACCAAAAGGTAGGACAGAGTAAGCAAAAGTCTCCCATGGACAAGTAAACATTGTTTTTCCCTGGTCAGCAGGGGCAATCTTAATTTGGTTGTACCCACTATATCCATCCAAAAAGGAGAAATACTTTTTACCAGACAATGAGTCCAGCACTTGATCAACAAATGGTAGTGGAAAGTGATCCTTTTTAGTTGCAGTATTCAACCCCTGTAGTCTACACAAACTCTCCATTTTCCATTTTTTTTAGGAACAATTACTAGTAAAGATACCCATTGACTGTCTGAAATAGGGTAGATGAAACTAGCATCAAGCAATTTTTGGAGCTCATTTTTAACTATTTCCCTGAGTGTTGGGTTTATCCTTATTTGAGGCTGCCTAACAGGTGAACAATCTTCCTTAATGTAGATCCTATGAGTACAGAGTTGAGGATCTATTCCCTTCATATCCCCATAGTCCCATGCAAAAGCTTTGTGTTGATCTTGAAGCATTCTAACTAGGGTAGTTTGTTGAGGTTGAGGCAGCTTACTATTGATATTTAGACAGTGGCCTGGGGACAGCTCAATTTGCGTGGTAAGATCATTCATGGAATTTACTGATAAAGGTGGTGTCTGTATTTCTTGAGGAAGCAAATGTTGAAAAACTGCAGGGACTTTAAATGCCAGGCTCTCAGGGCTTAGCTGCTGCAGGAAAGATTGCTCATTAATAGATTGGCTACTCATATCAGATTTGGACTGCAACATTTGGAAAAGCAGGTCATCCTCACTCAGAAGTTGTGAAAACGGATTAGTTTGCAGCATCATTAGTTGGGCCAATGAGTTAACATCTTCTGCTTCTTCTCCTAAGTCTGGCCAAATTGGTTTAGACAGGTTTGGCTGAGGCTGGGCAGGTGGGTATAAGGCCAATTTCTTTGTTGACTGACCATCAGAGATCGTCATATCTCCTTAACGACATCCTATAAAGGCATCAGTTGTGGCTAACCATGGTCTACCTAGGATAATAGGATATCCCCCCAAAGTTGTCTTAGTGGACAATATGGTGAAATCTATCGGGTACTCCCAAGACTCAAGGTTGACAATGATATCTGCTACCATACCATCAGGTGTTACAGTGGAACTATCAGCAAGCTGTAGGATGGTAGGTATAGACCTAATGGTAAGGATATTCAAATACTTCATAGTATGCTGGGTCATTACATTGATGGTTGCACCAAGGTCGATCAAAACATTTTTTACCAGTTGGCCATTAATATTGATTTGTACCACAAGACTACCAGGGTCAGCATATTTTGGCATAACTACCTTTCCTAACATAATATCCACCAGCTTGCCAAGAACATGGATAGTTTGGGGATCTTTTTTCTTTCTTTCTGGTTTCTTCAAATAGGCTTCCTTAATGGCTTTTCCATAAGTGGGACATCTTTTATGGCTTGGAAGAGTGAGATTTTGATGTGTACATTCTTTAGTTGATCCAAAATATCAAAGGTAGGCTCTTTCGACGGCTAAGGTGTAGTATCTTGCAATCTCTGAGGAAAAGGTGGTTTGGCTTGATGTTGCAAGACAGGCTCTTTAGAAGCAGTATCTGACATAGGTATATTGGTTGCAGGATCAATAGGTTGTTTAGTAACAAAATCTGGAATCTCAGTAATTACTGGCGATTGTGGAGCAGGAAGTGTTGTTCCAGATCTTAGATGGATATCATTAATATGCAAGGCGTAAGCTAGATAATGATTGGCCTCTACAAAATACATAGGTTGTTGTTGCGACTGCTTATTATTAGGATTTGGCAATGGTTGAGCAGGCATAGGCGTTTGTTTTAGAGGGCCAGTATTTGCAAGAGATGTTGATGAAGGTGGCATGAAAGCTGGAGGTTGTGGTTGTTGTGGTTGAAAGAATCTTGGGGGTTGGTTCTTCCATTGTTGAGGGCTTCTCCACTGAGGATTCTGCTGCCAGTTACCTTGGGGTGGAGTCCATTGTCCTTGCAGTTGTTGCCAACCTCCTTGAGGAGATTGCCATTGTTGACTCTGATGGCTAGGCCATTGGGATTGAGAGGTATTCCAAGGTGGGGGTGGGCCATATGTAGGTTCCCATTGGTTATTATAATTAGATTAAGAATTACCAAAAGTCAAAGGGTCTTGAGGCATACTTTGTCTTTGAGCCCATGGGCGTCTTTATGCAACATAGAATACTTGGTTGTCATCACCCTCAATTGGCCTAAAGTCAGTAGGTAATTGCTTAGCCTCCATATTAGCCACCGTCTTACATCTACAGTCATGCTTCCTCTGTCGGCAATGTGGACAGAACTCGGCCAAGATTGCTTCAGCTTCCTCATGCTTCTTCCGAGCTTGCATAGTATCCAACTATGTAGCCATATTATTAATGATATCTTGCTTGAAATCAGATAGCAAGTTTGAAATCTCCATCCGTGAAACTCCATTATTAGAAGATTTTCCCATTGTGGCCTGATGACCTCTTCCTTTCTTAACACTTGCTCAAGAGTAATTGCGGCATATTTCCTTAATATCACCCCAAGGCACTTGGGTTATATCGCCTCTTCCCATTAGATCCAGAGCATCAATACAGGAATCATTGATTCCCCTCAGAAAAAGTAATTTATGAGATTCTTTATTGAGAGTATGGTTTGAATTCTTTTTCAAGGAAAACAAAAACCTTGAGACATAGTCTTTCAAGTTTTCATCCTCCTTCTGTTGAATTCAGAATATATCATCACCTTTATTACCACTCTTGCAATATTCCTTATATTTCTCAAGAAACTTGGTTTGCATGAGTGCTCAACTATCAACAGCATCCCTCCCCAAACTCATGAACCATCTTAAAGCACCCTCTTTCAAAGTGGCAGGAAACAACTTAAGCTTATGAGGATCTGTGGTATAATCATAACTTCAACAGAGGATGTCAAACTCAAACAAGAAAGTGTCTGGGTCTTCAGTAATTAGTCCATAGAACTTGGGAAGTAATGAAGAAGGAATATTTTTGAGGTTATCATTACCTTGCTGGGCAATGATAGGGAATTCAAAAGCAGGAGGAACATTAGGTGGATTTTGTGCCATATTGGCCTGATGAAGTATCAAAGCAAATGGATTTTCTAGAGGTTCCTCGTTGGCAAGGTCAAAGGGAAATTCAGCAAGTGGGTCTTTAGCAAATGGATTGGTATCTTAGTTTCCTTCTTCCTCAAATAGATTGTAAGCTGGTTCAAAATCGTTGTTGGCGAATAGAGGATTTGGTAGGAATCTTCCTAGAGCGTCTCTTCTTCTATGCATGTAACAGACTTAACTAAAATGAAGAATTTCTAAAATTTTGAACACTAAAACTATTTCTAAAAATGGTTAGGACAGGTTCTCAGCTTGACACCATCCCCAGCAACGGCGCCAAAAATGGGCACGCCCACAAAAGGATATAGAAGTCACGGCAAATCCTAACCTGAGAATTGGACATTCTAGCAGGTGACTAACATCTTCTCATGGTCGTTCATTTACTTGTCAAACCAGGGAACATATACTTGAAATGGAGCGGCACTGTATGTGCACTAAGAACCGGTTTTAGCCATAACTTTCTAGAAGTAAATGCTTGAAAGGAATTCTAACTTTGATGCAAGGACATGAAATAAAGTCTTACTAACTTAAGCATCACTTAACTAAATCAGGAATCACAATAACAATTACTGGGAAACAAACCATGAACTGGCCTTCTGCTGTAGGAACAGACACAGGGATGGATTCCTTATGCTGCAGGAACAGTTTAAGACTGAGTTTGCACTAAAACTTATTGGAATGAAATTCTAACAAGTAAATAGCAGAAATAAAATAGCTAACTATAGATACTTACTAAGTGGGCCCCCTTAGCAAGCATCAACCAATTATGCAAGAATGGAACTCAAAACTTCATCAGCTTCTTATTCATAACTCAGAATCACATACATGGTTATTTGCTTGTAAGAAAGCTTAATACAAAGCTTTGTCTTTCATTATAACAGTAAACTGATTGCACTCTGTTCTATCTCTACTCTCTAATCTAATCTCTTCTTAATCAACCCATTCACTCGCGCAGGAGGAACCTTTATTTAAAGAGAAACATCTAACTAACTAACCAACTAACAAAGAAAGACGTGGATGTAAATGTCGCCTGAGACTGAGGAACAGACTTCATAAATGCAAGTCTATCCACACAACAGATTCAGAGGAAATCTAGAGCTCCACTCTTCCTAGATTGATGATCCATTCGGTTTCTTCCCAGAGACCTAGACAAAGAAGTCTCGCTTGAAACGACTCCTTCGATGGTGCGCTGGAAACGGTTTATTCTGCGAGGCCGTGTTTTGCTGTGCATTGAATTGTTCATACCAGCTTCAACAACCTGTAGAACACATGGCAACAGAAGCAAAAGAAGGCATGCACTCATAATAGCACGACATTCCTCATTAATAACACACATCCAATTCATCTTATCTATCCAAAAACTACATATATCGTATCAGTCAATTGGGAAGTCAAAATAGGGTAATGATCATAGATATACTAAGATATTTATGCTGCGAGTTTAGGAGTGCTTGTCATTGAATACTACCCATTAACATTAAAAGTTCATAACCACAGAGTTTAAAACATTCATAAAAAGAGAGCAAGAGTTTTTAAAACTTATAACATGATATCCAATTTATAACCATATTCTGGGCTCATCACATCCCCCAGTTTTTTATTCTCTACTATTTCCTAACTCCTCCCCCTCTAACCCTAATTTTTCTATACATATATACAATACATATTTTAGGGTTATGACCCTTCATTTGTTCCGGTGCAACCTTTTGGCATTCTTTAGTGATAATAAAATATTTAATCAGTTTCCCTTTTGACAAATTAAATATTTTAACCATAATATGTATTTTGTCTTGTTCATGTGCTCATGTTCTTACTCCCTCCTAAAATTTTAACACTTTGCCCACTCTTTAATATTTCATTTCTCTATATTACTATGAAGCTTCTTTCATCCTTGCTACAACCATCGTGTGCAAACTCGAGACCCCCGTGGTACCACGATGTGTCATTTCTCCTTTATCAACTTACTGCACATCAGGTTTGGATCTCTAGCAATACCACAGTGTCTCACTCCTCATTGTCATCTCCACCACTCTACTGTGGTCTCTTCCTTGCATTGCTTTCTACCATCCAACCACGCACCACATTCTATCTTCTCATGATATAGCAGTGACCTGTCTTCACTTTGCTCTCCCTACCGCGTTACCTCAGTGCTTATTTCATCCCTTCACAGTATTGTAGTGGCTTATCCTGACTACCACTTCACTATCTACCGTGCTACTGCAGGCTCCACTTTGTCTTCATGTGGTATGGCGGTTTGTCTATCACAATCTTCTCTTCCTACTGCACTATCGTGGGCTTCATTTCTCCCTTCAGCGGTATCACGATATGATCTCCTCTGACTTTCCACCGCTCTACCACAGGCTCCTTATCAACCCTCCACGGTATAGCAGTTATCTTATTATACACCGTGCAACCGCAAGTCATGCTTTGTTCCTCTATGGTGCGACGGTAAGGGTGTAATATGGTTGCTCTTAACTGCTATACCACGAGCTTCTTTGTAAGAGGTCGCGGTAAAGCGATAAATGATGAAAGCTATGAAAGGTGAACAATCATGACCGCGGTATAACGGTAAAGGGAAACTCTAACATTATGGATGGGGGCAAAATGATTTTTTCATGAAAAAGATAGGAAAATAATGGGTTCAAATGGATAAAAGACCTTGGTTCTAATAGGAAACACACAACAATTGAGGGTTATCAACATGTATACATTTATGATATTTTGTGGTCAACATATTTGAAATTTTTCACTGCTTAATAGACCATTGTTCTGATCCATTCTTCCAACCACTTCCTCTCCTTAACCTCCACTAGAATGGCATGCATTACCAAATTGTAAATCAGGATATATCATGATTTCATCATCATCAAAATCTGAAAACTCAATGGACTAATCATAAACAGGATTTCCCCAATATTAGGAAATTTAATTGATAACATCCTTGTCAAAAGCATGGCCACAATCTATCACAAAGGACAGCTTGTCCATTTATTCATTTGTGCTTACTTTTGGGTTGTCATAACAACAATCTACACATTTTTGAATTTCAACATTGGACTAAGTGTCTTCATTGAGTTTGTCATTTACATCCTCTTGAGGATAGACATAAACATTTTCATTGTCAAACTGAAAACCATCAATGGTTTCTATTGCAGTTGCTTGTGGTTGATCTTGTTAACTAGAATTCATTTAATACTTTATCACTTGTAGCTGATATGCTGGCATTCTCATAAGCATTCTTTGAATATGTAGGCTCCTTTGTCTCATCATGAAATCTTTCATCAATGCTACATACACTTATAAGATTGGTATGACCAAGTGTGTCATAATACTGTTGATTACACATATCCTCTTCAAAAAATAAATCCAATTCATATCCCTCATCATGTTCTTGGCTCAAAAAACTTGGAATCTCGTTGTTCTTCGCAACATCACACTCATTACTTGAAGGGAAAATATCATCAATACAATTTGAACTAAGATGATCATTCAAGAAATTATCTCCATCATTAGAGCCTTCAATTGCTAGAAAAAAATTGATTTCTATTTTTGCATTTTCAAAGCAGATAGAAGAAACTTCAAATGTTTCATTTATCTCATCATGTCTTTCATCATTATGGCTGCAATTTTCATCTAGGTATATTTCTTCTATAGGTTGTTCAAAGACAACTTCCTCATCACCTAATGATGCATCATTCTTGTCTTCTACTCTCTCAAGTATGCATTTTTCTGTATTTAAAACTAAAGACATCTGATCATTTGTTTTCACAAGACTGCTAATTTCATCAACATGTTTACCCATAATTGAAGACAATAGACTTTGTATATATACATTCCTCTTTTTATCCAAATTATCTAAAAATGTGTAAGCCATCTACATACTCAATACTTCATAATCCTTTAACTGTGCACTAGATCCCTCCTCAAAAGCTTCAAAATACATATGAATACAATCTGGAGTACCAGGTTTGAAATTTTTAGGGATCAATGAAAGAGCAACAACAAATCTGTGACTAAAATCAATGCTTGACCCTTCATCTTATTTTTTAATCTGCTTCAACCTCATGAGAAGGTTTGAAGGTTCTCTTGCAAATTCTTCTCTATAAGCATCCACTGGTTTATCCCAGCAGGGAAAGTATTTCTTAGGAAAACTTAAGTACCAGTCCCTAGCTCTATCTTCAAGAGATCTAACAAAAAATCTCATCCACATATCCTGATCTCCAAATGAATGTTTCTCCATGAAACTAGAAAATCTTTGGATGTGTGCATTTCCCTCACACACATTGTATCCATCAAATCTAGGCATTTGTTTATAGACTTGATTTGGCATACTTTCAACCTTGTAGTCAACCCATGACAAGTCTAATTGGTTATACAATGGATAAAAGGATTTGACAAAATGTGCATTAATTTGGCAAGTAGATAAAGTATGATTATCTCTTAACTAGGCTTGTAGAGGCATTAGGTGTCTTTCCTTCATCTCTTTATTTTTTCTCTCAAACATAGCTTTCCATTCCTGCCTTATCTTAGGCTAGTGCACACTTGGGTTCTTGCACTTTGCAGTGTCAAATTTTTGAGGGTTATTAGACTTATGAAGCTTTTTGACAAGTTGTATTAAGGTATCTAGTGGTATGGCTATTTCAGCTTGGTGATCCATAGATATTTACAAATTTGGGTTTAACTAATTGTGCATAATCATAACCATGACCAAATGAAGAATCACAAGGGTAGCTGCTAATATGATGGTAACCTAGGCTTGAAACATATGATAATGCAAATGGAAGGAAATCCCTAGGATATACAAATTCATTCTAACCATCCATACTAGCAAATATGTGGGTACTTGGATGAATACTTTAAATGGAATAGTAATTGCATTCAATACAACAGATCCAACAAATGAAAGTATGCAAAGAACCATGTACCTTCACATCTCTAGTTGCTACAACTTTGAATAGAGAATTTTTAGGTCATAATAACAAACAATAGCCCTTCATGAGCATAAATTGTAAAGCAGAATCGCGACCTCTTCAACAAGAGGAAAACCTTTGAAGCAAGGATATCTTCATCAATGAAAATAAATTCTCTAATTTCTTCCAGTAGAGTGTCTTCGCAATCTTTTGAATTTGGGTTGCTACACACCAATTTGCAGATCTAGAACTTCTTCAACATTTGAACCAGTCATTCATTCTTTTGACTCCTTCCAAATGGATTTCAATAAATTTGCACCGAATATTCTAGGATAGAACTAACTAAATAATTTGATTCTCCCCAACAGAGTTGTCATTTTGATGGTTCCCCAAATCAACAGAGCCACTAAATCCTAGAAGTAAGCCACACTTCATGTTCAGATCTAGTCTAGTATTTGGCCAACTAACAAGAAATGGGATTGAAATACATTTCCCCTACACTTCAGGTTCTGTAGGACCTAGGGGGGTGACCCTTTAGCAACACCTAAAGATTTAGACACACACTCAATAGGGTATTGCTTAACAGATGATGCTCTCACGAGAATATGCTAAGAAACATGAAATATCACTCAACATTGGCTAATACATTGGGTGAATTTCATTAACTAGCATGGAGAACACAACATATACAAATAACTCAAAAAAATTTTGAATTGGTGTTTTATTTTAAGATTTCGAACCAAACTGAAAATAGAAGATGCACAAGGCTTGACCAGTGCCAAGAGAAAGGGCTATTGAGTCATATAACCAACATTTCATCCTACAATGTTAAACATGTTTTGAATATCTTTGAAAATGTTATCACATTATGATAACAAGACCACTAAAGCTTTATCAAATGACTGTTCTTAGAAATCCATCTGGAAACACAATACTCTTGTTACGTTTGTTAAAGAAATTACACTATCCTTTGAACAATAGGTAATAACAAATGCACTTGACATTCATTAAAGCAATTACATTATTCTCTGGACAAAAAGCAATAGCAATTGCAACTCAAATGCAACAAATGTGCATGAAAAAATCCACATAATCTTTGATTATTGAATTCAAAAGAGTATTACATCTCAACCATAGAGACAATCACAAAATAAAATATATTCATAAAACTCAATTTAGAACACAAAACACTTCAAATTAATGACTAATGGTCATGCTTCACCCTAGATTTATAAGTTTTATAGAGCTTCTACCTGCCTTGCAGAACTTTCAGAAAATGGAACCCCCTACAATGAGGAAAGAATGAGAAGATAAAGAAGAAAGACTGAACAAAAAATCCTTAGAATTAATATGTAGAAGACACTTGGCAGCTTCCTTCTCTGTCCATCAGCAACAAAAATGGAAAATCCTCTCTCTTCTCTCCTCATAACAAACCACTACCTCTGCATTTTCTTGCCTTCACCTTAATTCTTCAACAGAAAATTCACCTACCCATGAAAAACCCTTCATTTTGCTCTAATTTTTCTATAGCTGCACATTATGATTTCACCTCACAGCAAAATGTTATTTTCAATAGTGAATATTTCATTCACCTTGCCAAGCAAAATAAAATTATTGCTAGTGCCATTCTTACTTTTCATGCCCACGTAAATCTTTTCCCCCTTGTGTCCCTTAATATCTTGAAGCAAAGAATATTTGGTTTATGTTAAACTTTAGACAATTTCACGTGCACCCACCTTGTATACTTTATTTAAAATATTTTCCCCTCAGGTAAAACATTTCACGCAAACTTTTACTCCTGTTCATTTCCCACAAAGTATTTTACAAGGTGAAAGCTATAAAAATTAACTCACTGGGCAATATAAAAATATTACCCCTACCTCTAAATGTTCACAAACCCACACTACTTTAATTTCTAAATGTTTTTCTTTTAACTGATGGGGCTTTTGAAATTTTATCGGGCCACATTTTATCCACATTAAGCAATACTTAATGTCTTTGAGATTTTTGCTTGGGGCCCACCAAACTCTTTCTCCAACACATCGTGCATCACTTGTCATATGTGAAAGGATGGAAACCAACCAGAAATGAGCGAGAAAATAAAGCAACATCGCTCATCACTAGTTGCAAGGAACATGGCTATCTAAACTCGCGATGAGTGATAAACGGTGGGGATTTGGCTGTGTTTCTCATCCATTGTCCTCCATTGATTTTGCCTCTGCCCTAATTTCCTTCATTCAACGTTATGCAAATCTTGCTTGGCTATGGTGACAATGGTGGCTTATGTGTTTTTCTCTTGGCATTTTGTAAACAGCATTGATCTCCCTCCAACCTCATTTTATGCTCTGGTGGATGTCCATACCCTGTAATATCGCACTCCTACCTTGAAGTGTTGTAGTTGAGTATTGTGTCAATGCAACCCACATCGAATCATGTCACGCAATTTTGAGGGTACCCAATGTACTGCTTAAATAATATTCCTTTACATTCTTCTCATTTCTTACTACTATTCTCTTTCGCAATATAAAAATTAACACCCTCAGTTGGCACGATGAGGGCTTCAAGCATTATAAACATTTCCTAGACTTTTCATTCCTCCCATTTGGTTTGATGGTGCCAATTTATAAAAATCATTACCAAATTCTGCATAGAAATAGAATCTCCTCAAATAATTTTGATACATTTTCACTATGTGTGCAGGTCGTAACATGATGCCTCCTCCAACAAATACAGTGGCGCCCCAACTTTGTGAAGAAAATGTGTGATAAATTTTCCCAAGCATTGGGCATTTGAATACAAATACATCCTGAAAATGACCTCTTACCTGAGTCAAAATTTCCTCTATGTTACCAATTGACCCCCGTAGTTTGTACACTAGCGACTTCCTTCATCAACAAATTCCCATTTAATTTCACTCGTTGAAAAAACCTTAGCATTTGAAACAGTGCTTCCCTTATGCAACTGCTAGAATTCTTAGATACAATAAGAGACCCCCTTCTTCCATGGGACGTAGGTTTCCAAGAGGTGACTTTGGCAAAGACTTTATCCAATACTACATAAACCCTCCACTCCAAAAACGCTACACAAGGATGGACACAACTACATCTAGAGAAGGAAAAACAATTGTAATTGGGACTTCTTTTCGAACGGTTTTAAAGATCTCTTTATATTTTAATCATTTTATTAGCTCTAAACCAATCATTTGTGTCGAGCGATGCCTCTGTTGTAAAGCAAACTAATATATCAGCTAAATGTGCATTTTGAGATTGCATCCATGTTTGCAGTGTGATCTGAGGGGTTCTTGTCAAAGATCAAATGAACAACTTATATTTTCAATGATGGAACCAATCCCTTCAAAGTGAAGTGAAGTAAAATAACTCCAATCTTCAAGTGAAACATCAACATAAGAATTCTTCACAACTGACTCATTTGTGCATCTTTAACTGTTCATAATACTTTAAGCCATCCCTCTGTTTTCAATTCCATGATTCCAATCACACAAAATCATTTAATGAGTTTGTATCCACATAATCAGGAACCTGATAATACTAGCTTGTGTAATTATTTTTTTTTCAATACCATGTAGCTTTTCAAACAACCTAACAAGGTTAAGTAGTGTTGTGACATTATCCCATAGTGACTTGAGTGAAACATCGTCTTCCTCTACAATTGTGCTTCATGGCAATGCTATTCTTGGAGTCAGTCAATCAAATAGGTTACATGCCTTACATGTGCTTCCATAATTCACTTTCATATGTTTTATTTGCTGCAAGGAGACGCTGAACAAATATATTACCATCTCTTTGAGGCATTTTATCAATTACAATTTCACAATTGTGCAAAGCATGTCGAGTCCCCATGTGGGCTCGGCTAATTTTTTTGTTTTCAAACAAGTTTCAACTTGAATTGTCTTGACACAGCTTCTGAATGCTCTTGGCATGAAATAATGAACTGGGTTATCACTAAAATTTGCTTTTTGGCACATTTGAACAGTGGTCAAAATTGGTCCAGTGGGCTCTGGAATCACCCTAGAAAACTTGTCAAACAACCTCCTAGAGCTATAAAAAATTATAGGCATGTAGACATTTGACCCAAGAATGAAATGCAATGTATGGTTTGACAAAAGAGATCTTGAAGTGTGAGATATTAATCTACAAAGTTGCTCGCTCAGGAATTTTTGCAACTACACCTGTTCAGAACCAATAAGGGCTCACCAAATTACCATTTTGAAAAAATATCAAATCACTTCTTGGGAGGCCGCTACTAGAAACACAAGCTCATTTAGGTCCAGTGAGTATTTTTGCAAGAGGGATTTGCTTCAATCATCGTTCTTCACGAGATATTAGGGGTCAAAGTTGACCGCCTTGAAACACTATCAAAATTGCAGATGTTAAACAAAACAAACTGCATTCGCTTTTGATCTCGAAAAAATATTAAATCAGATTATGAGGCTCTGAAATCTGATAGGGGAGCATATGAATGTGGGGGGAATGGAGGGCAACAACCCTTTCATCATGAAAATTATCCATTTGTGAAATATAAGCTCGAACGAGAGGCCATTTCGCAAAACCAACAACAAATGCTAGAACCCTCCAAATTTTCTTTTCAAAACATGATAAAAACTCATCATGGGAGGTTGAAAACTAATAGGCATGTTCACATATGTCACATGAGTGTTTCCACCAAGGGGTTTTGCACAAAAATCAACTGGCTCCAAATTATGACCCTACAAAGTAGGTCACTTGGGCAATTTTTCAGGTGCACTTCTGAGTGTGCAAAGGCAAAATTGTCAATATGGGCATTTCAAATTTGCAAAATTTGAGAGTCCCACCAGGCTTATAACCCTCCTTCTTGATGGTTGTTTTCTTTTTTCCCTTTTCTCTATGTTTGGATTTATCTTCAAGCTTAAATGGCTTCTTGTCAAACTTTTCATTGAAAGTATTCTTACTTCTTGACTCTAAATGTGTGGATTGTACACATACTTCATCTAGATTATTAGGATTTAAAACCAAAATGGTATGCCTTAAGAATGAAGACCGCCTATATACTTGAGCAATTTGTCTTGGGTGTATAATGGAACATTAAGTGCAATAGTCTGCTTCCTAAATTCATGAGTATAGTCTTGGACAGATTGACCCTTACCCTGCCTAAATTTTTTCTAGTTCATAGTTAACTGTTGCATATGGCCTAAGGGATAAAACCACATTTTCAGGCCGAATTTAAACTTTGCCCGAGTTTTACTCTCCCACCCAGGTGAGAGCAGTTCCTCCCAACCGAAGAGTAGCTAATTGGATTTTAGAAGCATCATCTAAAAGGCCTCAAATCCTATAGTATACTTATACTTATTGAACCCAATCATCTAATTTCCAAGCATTTAACTCTCCGCAAAATTTAGGTAGTTCAAATTTTACATCCAATTTGATTATAGGCTTATGTGCACTTTTGAAAGGATTAACAAAAGAAGTAGAATTAGAAGAAGAAGATGGAGAAGATGGAGGAGTTTTTGGAGGCTCTCCATCACCTTCTTCTCTTTTCCCTTTGTCCTTTCGATCTTCATCATCATCACACTTTTCTTGCTTTGACGTTCCTCCATTTGCATGCTTCTTTCTTTCTTGATTTTCTTGATAGAGCTCTTCCACCATAGCCTTCATGTCAAGAAAGGCTCATTGAAATATTTTCTCATTGATCTCAAAAAAAATTATAGCTTTTGTTTCTTCCATCTTTGATGATGAAAAATTTCTTCGTTTACTGATCTTAGGGTTGAAATTTGTAAGTGCCTTCACCTCGTTGGCTTCTGGATCACGTTAACATCCACTTCTGCAATACTATTCAAACAAAGCTCTGATACCAACTTGATATGTTATTAGGATCTATGACAATTGCACGTGAATTATTAACTATTACAATGATTAAATTGAAGGTCTTGGAAATGTAATTGAAATACTTAAATAAACACAACAATAATTAAGTGATGAATTTAATAAAAGAGAGAAAGAAGAGAGAAGACAAGAATGTGAGTTGATAACGAATTTCACCAATATGGCTACATCTCTGGTTCCCTCTCCAATGGAGTGATCGATCCTTGATTATGCTCCAAAAATGGTTACAAGGTCTTCAACTGGACAAAGTGTCAAGTCTCTTGGTTACAAAGAGTTACAAAGTCCTTCTCTTTCAAGTGCAATGGTATGACGCTCCTTAGATGCACAGAGTTGAACACTCAAGCTCTCCAAGAAAATTCTCTCACAAATCACCACCTCCCCAAATTCAAACTACCCCCCTTTTTATACACAATTCTTGCTTAATATGGTTCATAACCATATGATTTTTACAATCTCCCCATATCTCTTATTTACAATGATAAATCTTCAAATATCCCCTTACAATATCATTAAAATCCTTAATAATTTTCCTAATCCCCTTTAAAAAACCCTTAATAATCTCTACATATCATTTAAGCCCTTGTAAATCTTTTAATTGGGCTATTAATATTTAAATATCTTTATATGCCCTTTACAATCTTTATAAAATCGGGATTTGATAATCTTAAAGGTTAAAAATAATAATTATAGGGGGATTTGACGTTTTTTCTTCTTTAAAACTTACCCGCCGACCTTCCTTTTCAGTCGAATATCTTTGAATAAACAATAAAACAAACCCGTGGAGTATCTAGTTAGCGAACAATGTGGTGGTTCAATGAGCGAAAATTCTACATGGGGGCTGATATAAAGTGGAAGGCTAAAATGCTAATAGCCCAGTTAAGAACTAGCTCGCACCATTTGAGAAGTGAAACGGGAAGGTGGAAAATACTCAAAGAGGGGTGGGAAGATAGGATTTGTTGTTTCTGCTCTTCGGGTTTGTGGATACAGAGTGGCACTACATTATGGAATGTAAGGATTATGAGGACATCTGATACTATTACTCAGATTTATTAAAAGTCAAATCTTTAGTGGCCTTGTTTGAAGAGGAAAAGATAGATAAAACAACAAGTTACCTGATCAAAATTCACAACAGAAGAAACAAAATCAACAAAGAGTTGGAAAACAATGGGAAGTAGTTTTATGGGGTATGTTGTTGTCTTCTTTTGTTGTTTTGGTTGAGGTGGTTTTTGGTTTCTTTTTGTGGGTCCCATAGATTGGTTGGTCTTGTGGATGTTATTAAAATCAATCAATCAATCAATGGTTGCGAGGAGGAGTAGCAAGGGGGAGGTTTTCGAGTTCAAGCCTCCCTTGAGAAATTTTGAACAAATAATAAACAAACAACACCCCACACTAGAAGCTGGCGGAGAAGCCATGTGGCACCCAACTATTAGCCCACATGGCTTTATATAGTTTGCACGTACATGACACCTGTCCACACATGATTGAACAACATCACCAACCTCATCACCGAACATGACACTAGCCATGTCAGCATCCACGTCAGTGTATGGACTGTCACGTCAACGTGCTAGTGTTAGTGTCTGTACGATCAAATTCAACCTTACACTACAAACTTGGACTTGTCATATATTCTACATACAAGATCCATTTTAGACGATTCGAGTAGCATAAGACTCATGGCGATGAGCTCTTTGATTTTACGTTGTCCTTTCCCAATTTTGAAAAGATCAATTTTTTTACCTTGCATCCTGCCTTGAGCATATCTTGAGCATATGAACTCCTTTCAACTTTGTTCAAGTTGTGTTGGGTTCATTTCACCGAGAAATTCGACGTGGTTATGACTATTGGAGCATCTGGAACAATTGAATTTTTGGTGAATGTATCCACCTAGGTCAATGCTATAGATATTA
This sequence comes from Sequoiadendron giganteum, assembly GCA_007115665.2. Classification (NCBI taxonomy): domain Eukaryota; kingdom Viridiplantae; phylum Streptophyta; class Pinopsida; order Cupressales; family Cupressaceae; genus Sequoiadendron; species Sequoiadendron giganteum. Next base: position 55,051,480 of record CM021105.1, on the reverse strand, counting down.
TTGTCATAAATTAGTATTCATATGTGCATTGCTTGGTTGATTTATATTCACTTCCATAGTTTTTGTATCAAATAGACATGTGATTGGATATATGATGCATAAGCATATAGGCATGCTAGGTCGTAAGTGAATCACATAATGTATTAGATTCCATCATGGACTACATGCTGCTAGAGTCTTTGTGATGATTGGGCTTCTCCAGTAGAGTAGCACAAGGAAGCTAATACTTCGTAGTAGGGTGGATATTACCTTGATGATGCTCTCTCTCTCTCTGATCTCTCTCTCTTTTCTTATTTAGGTTATGGAGAAAGAAAATGAAGGAGGGTTTCTAATGCAAATGTTAATGTATTTACCTATCTTATGACCTAATGATTGACATAGTGGATGACTCTTATAAATTTATTTCTCTTCCCTTACAAATATTGAGTATGTTTTCATGATGTATACATACTTGTGCTCGAAATGTATTTTTTTTGTAATTTATAGTCATACCAAGTATGGTAAATGGACCTATAAAAAATTTAATGATTGTAGAATCATTTTATGCATGATAAGGAAAATAAATTTAGTCAAAGTGTTTTGAATCCAGGATTACATTTACTTATGATTATCATAATTTGTTAGTGATTATATGGTATATGTTACAAATGGTGTATTCTAAGTCTACAAGATGAAACTCACAAAATAAATCTAAAATTTCAGGTAAGTACTCATCCCACAAATCTAGATTTAGAATACTAATACTAATTTGTTGCAAATAATCATTAGAAGAAAGTACTCATCAATAACTATAAAAATCTCCAATATAGAAGCAAATGTAGGTGGAGAAAGAACAAGAGTCTAAATGTACCCTCATGACATCAAAAAATGATGATGATGCAAATCCATAAGAGTTTTCATCAATAAGGATGTGAATGTCCTCAATGGTGTCCTCCAAGTCTATAAGATGGAACTCACAAAATAAACCTAAAATGTCAGGCAAGTACTCATCCCACAAATCTAGATTTGGAAGAATAATATTAATTTATTGTAAGGAATAGTTAGAAGCCCTAAATGAAGTAACATGAGATTTAGATGAGCAACAAGTGATTGAGATGAGATCTCAATGCATGTCATTTAACTAAAATTATCATCCTCATATGATATGTTCAGACAAAATGTCTGAGTATGAACATTTGATATATCTACTAATATTGGATTAGAAGAATCTAATGAATTAATGTGATTATCTTGAAGAGGTTATTTCATTTCATCGTTTTTCTTTAGAAGACATTCATTTTCAACACGATTTTTCTTCCCACAATAACCACATTTGAACTTACATGATTTAGGAGGATTATGAAGAATACTCAAATGGAAGAGAGAGAAATTTAAATACATGATTATCTCCCCCAAGACTACTCAATCATGAAAATAACAAAGAAAATATAAAATCATAGGATTAGCTCCCCCAAATTCACATAATCACGAGACCCCTTAACAACTTATGATATTGACACTTTATAATAAGTGTGATCTTAATTGCCACTTGCAAAATTATAAATTTCTCTTGATCTCAATGTATTACAAATACCAAAACAAATCATAAATATTAAACTATATTTTATGATATAAAACAAGATAGATCAAACTATACCCATAAGAAGTACATGAAAAATTATGTACTTTCAAAAAATTGCACCCAAAAATATTACCATATGAGCTTGAGTGAAGCCCCAAAAATTCTCAAAATGAGAACTGCTAAAAATAATCTATTAGAATATATAATTTTTAGAAAAAATTGACACCAAAATTAGGAAACATCTACACTATTGCTCTCAAAAAATTAGCCCATATAAAAATCTTGCTTGAAAAATAAAGCTAATATCACGAAGAATAGAGCTTGTAATGTTTAGGTACCAAATTTAAAATACAAATGGAGAGGGGCTAGGTTGGGAGAAGAGAAAATATGATGTCATGTTGACATTAACAAATAATATTTTAAGATTCTTTATGAATATTCTTTTATGTCAAAATATGCCGACATTGTTCACTATTTTTGCTAAAAACTACTTTAAGACCTAAAATCAACTTCTTCTTTTTTATAAAAATACTATGGTGTGAAAATGATTTTGTTAGATTAGATGGTCTTGGGCCCACAAGTAGAGTTCTAGTGGTGGCACCACTAGAGGATTGTCATTGATGGAAAAGTGATGGAGGCTACCACTAGTGGTGCCACTTGTAGTGGCCAGGTTGGTGGTTGTTGCACTATAGGCTATTGCTATAGGAAATGGAATATGATACTAGCAATATTGTTATGTCAACACACTATCACTATAGTAAGTTTGATATGTATTTTACAAGCATAATATTGTGTGGTACTATGCAATATTTATATATCTTATTTATTTTTTAATAATTGTACAATCGAGGAGATGAAAAAATCTTGACAACAATCAAAAGTGATTTGACAATCAATCTATGCATTTTTGGACTTTTGAATGTAATGTTAGGCACATATTTGACTCAAAAATATCCAAAAGGTTGGGTACTCATCATATCTAGAATGCACTTCCCAACTTCAAACCCCTATAAATCTAGCCTCCAATGTCCAATTTAGATTCTTTAAAAGGAAAATTTGAATTTCTCAAATGCTATGAACTCACTGGTGAGCTCATATTTGCTCCAAAAATCACCCTAAGATACCTATAGAAAAATTTAAAAATAAAAACTCTAAATCTAATAGTTCTATCATTTTCTATTTCTTCAAATCATCTTTTGACACAAGAGAAGAGCATAATCAACTTTTCAAGAGCAACCGTGATCTCTAATCCTAAAAATAGAATTACTTTAGGATATTAAGACTTTGATACTATGTTAGAATTTTTTATGAATAAAAAATCTACCCAAGACCAAAATTCCCATAAACTAATTACAAAATAAGAAAATGAATAAATTATTTTTATATTCAATATTTATGACCCAAGTTACAATGAGTAACATATAAATGTATAGGCACCTTGGATGCATGCGCATCAAGGAGATGAAAAATCCTAGAGGTATTCATTAACTATCAATCAATGTGTGAGTTAACGTAGTCTAATTGAGATAGATGTGGTACCTAACTACCATCAATCACTAGTTGATGAGATAGTGGTGGCTCTTGTGTACCTCAATTCAAGGTAGACACATATTATTATCAACTACTTAGGTGAGAATAATTAAATATCCTATTATGCCAAATAAACTTATTAAATAGGTTCAATATTACACTTAAGATATAATATATCCATGGTGAATTATATATTACACCAACACCAATTAATCTCAATTTGAGGTCAATTGAAGATCATATGCATTTAAATGGTGATAACCAAAACTAGAGTTTATCAAATCTCAAAAACTAACTATCATAATGCAAACCTCAATAGTAAACCAAAGTAAAATTAATAGAAACATACATCATTCATGCTAGACACATGGTAACATGTGTTCTAACTATCCACATAAATCAATATAAATTTCCCATTCTATTCTACTAAACATCTCCTCTTGTATGATGTCATCTTTATTTTCTTTTCAAACACACAAAATTAGTTTGAATACAAAGAAAAATTTAGTACAACTATAGTGAACCATAATCATGATTGACAATAAAGTGGTAGTCTATACATCTAATAAATGGTTCAATCAAATGCATTAATCATCATTATCCAATCAAAATTATCCCAACCAATAATTATTATAATAATAATCAGACTTAAAAATTGGAAGGTATTCCATAATGTTACCATCAACCTATTTTCAAAAAAAATAAAATTATTTATTCTCACTCATATTTAATCCACCTCAATTATATTTTAAAAATGATGCTTAATAATTTCCATACTTTCCAACTAACTTAGACCCCCTATTGGAACTCATGTTTCTTGTTTATTTTTATAATTGGTGGTTTTTTTCATCTTCTCCATCTCAAATAGACACATGTTATTTAGGTGTCCTATTTGAATGAGTACCTTCATATAGGAAATAAATTGATAATTTTTTGTTACACTTCACCTTAAATCATCCCATGTTATGGGAATGTCCTGTATGTACGGGGAAAATTTATTTCATAAATAAATATTTGATCAATGATCAAAATCATGCTTTGAGTCTCATTTCAAAGATTCCACTACATAATATTCAAGAATGAGATAAAATAAGATGAATTGTATTCTTAAAGGCAAATATCATAGATGAATTGTGAGACATTTCAAGAATGAGATAAAATAAGATAAACTTACACAAAAATTATTAAACTCATTTATATTTTTACCATTCTCACCACTAAAAAGGGACACACTTTTAACACAACAAATATATTATTGTTAGTTTATGATTTGAATTGTCAAATGAAATTATTATATTATAAACATATGAACTTAGTTTATTATTTGATACATCAAATAATTGTTCTATTTTAAATGTACTATTTTGTGATTTGGTTCTGTAAACTAATATTTTATTTTTACAAATAAAAGAATAATAAGATATTATAATTCTAAATGTTGATTCTATTTATGAATCAACAATGAAATTAATATATTCAATAAGTGATTGATCCATATTTTCTAAAAAAATTGACCCACCCTCATGATGGGTAGTTAGTGTGAAAATCATTATTGTTTAAATATTACATTCTTGCACTTATTTTGAGATTATTATGATTATAATGAATATAATTGGATTTTTTAATATTTATGTATTTTGTGGGTAAGTAGAGGGATATAAAAAGGTTATATTCTACAAAATCTTATTAGTACTATTTGTGGTCTATGCAAATAAGTCTTTATGTGTAATCTTGGAGATCCTTACCTACACATACATAAGGGGACTTGATGCTTTATGTTTTACCTTGGGTGAGTGCTCCTTGTAAAAGGATTGATATTTTACCACAAATACTCTCTTACTAATTGTGAATTCTTGTTTAATTTAACACTTATATAAAAACATGTTCAACAATAATTAACTTGCACTCACCTTGAGAGTTGAGACTAACTCTAAAATTGATAATTTTGAAGATTTTAATAGAACTTTCTTAGACAATTACTACAATGTGAAAAAAGTGAAATGCAATAGCATATCATCTCCATTATGAACTTGAGAGGTAAATAAAATATAAAAAATAATTAAAATATTATTATAATGTAAATTTCTTTAAAAAAAAACCTTTTTTCAATATGAAAATATGGTTTAAGCAAAGGTTTGTGTATATTTCCTACATAAAATACCTTATCATGTCATCTTAACCATGCCAACTTATCTAGTTCATTAACTTTAATTCTATTTACATACCATAAAACTATATCTCTTTACAACTTTATTGTATTTTTGCAACCTTTGTTTACTAGACATCAAATACCACAACATCACTACATTATATACTTCATATTATAAATTATATATCAATAAGTGCTATAAAAATAAATACATACAATTTTTTAGTGGTGAATCTTCATCAATTGGCGAATAGTTCATATCCGCAAATTTAAATTTGGTAAATATATTGCAACTGATGGGTGTCCAAATTTCTCAGATTTTATAAATTATTAGTCAGATCCATTTCATTTTTCCATCAATTCATTTTATGAGGTATTTGTAATTAATATTTTCATCATAATAAACTACATGTTTCTAATGGTGATTCACCTAGAATTTTGGATGCATGTATTTATCGACCCACATATATTCACCAATACCATTAAAAGTTCACCGTGTATGAGGACCCATTTCTCCAATACCATTAGAATTTCACTATGTATGAGGAACCATTTCGCTAATATAATTATAATTCCATGCTAATAATAGGTCCATAATTGCCTTGAAAATTACAATATATGTGTTTTATCGAGGTCCAATTCACCCAAAATTTATATGTACAATTTTATTATCATGTAGGGAACTACCAAGTTATTATTATACCATTTAAAAATTCCATGGAATTCATCAAATATGGATTGATATAAACACAATCAAAACTTTGATTTTTTTTCATATTTTGTTTGATTCCAAGCTGTTGATTCGGATCATAGGAAAGTTATAACTACAAGCATTGCCCCATTAGTGAGTCAGTGAAAACCTAAATGTAAGTGATCATTTATTTATAGTGTTATAATATTATTTATCTATTTTTCATTTTTACTTAATTCTTACAAATGATATTGAGTAGGGAGATATCTCAAGCCTAGGGATCTATGATTCATTCTTAAACAAAAATACATTTTTTTGTAGCTTTTATTTTGTGAGAGATGTTGAGTAGGAACAAGCTTCCTAAAAGTGGTGAAGGGAGGTCATCAAAATGTAGAACCATAATGTCGTACTTTCGCTATGTTTGTGGTCCATTAGATGGAGCTACAATATCAACACTTGCACCAAATATTAAAAAACAAGGAAATGCCTCAAAAGATGATTGGAATAAATTAATTGACTTAGATGATAATGTTGCAGATGATGTTATAAGAAATACCCAGTGTAGCCATAATAAATCAACCTCAAAAAGTGATAAGGAAGACGTAGATCCTACATGGAAGGGGAAAAGAAAAGCAAAATAAAAAATGGGGCATGAGTGGGATATGACAAGGAATTTTTAGATTGATTGGGTGTCAAAGTATCTATTATTGAACCAGTGGAAAATGCAAATAAAGATGAACCTCCAGTAGAATACAAGTATTAAATTTATAGTTGGAATTTATATGGTAGAGACAAAAATTTGTAGCTAAAACTTGACACTATAAAAAAACATATTGGTAAATTTCATGAGAAAAAAATATAGATGGAAAGGAAAAATCAGTGATTAGATGAAAAATAAAGGAAAAATGTCTTCATGTTAAGAATGCACTTGAATATGATGTGCATATGGAAAGAAAGGACAATTGTAAAGAGTGAAAGTCTTTAATTCCGAATAATCTTATAATTCCTTTGATAAGTTCATTTCCATTCCATATAATATCATTACTCCATTCAATAAATAAGTTTAATCCAAAATATTCCAAATATCGACTTTAAAGTCTACAACAAGATTCATAATACATCCAATTACATTCATAAATATGTGTCATCTTTCACGACATTTATAATACAAAACATTGTAAAAAAAATTTACAATTCAAGACTTAGGCATTATGTCACCTTAAGTTCTACAATAATCATTCAATAGTAAAATACAATAGATATATGAAGAAATCTTCATTTGATCTTCAATCCAATAGCTTATCTTCAAACATGAAGACGAGAACAAGGTTTATGCGCTTTTTCCACCTAACCTCGAAGCTTACGCTTCCTCGGAATTCCTTAGTCATTCAAATAATACCCGACCCTGCACGAATCGCTTAGTAAAAAGAAGTCGACAAGTAGGATGAAATCTGATGCATGCCTAGTATAACTAGTAATTCCACAAGCATTTTCATTTTTCTAATTCATTTAAGAAACAAGCAAGTTCGATACTAGGATATGGTAGAGAGTTATAAATATTCCATCTATTTCAATGTTCCTTAAGTTACTTGGCCAAGTAAAATGTCATGCACGACAAATAATAGTAGTTTTGGAAAAGCAAAATTGCGCCCTCTATAAACCCATATTCGGCACCTGTCCCGGAAGGTAACTTTCCGAACACATGACATGCACATTCAATTATCAAGCATGCATGGTTCCATTCAAAATAAATAAATTATATTTCCTAACACATGTCATGTGCATTCCATTTCAAGCATACATGGTTCCATTCAAAATAAAAGATTATCTTTTCCAATCACATGAACTGCACTTCTATTTTCAAGCAAACACAGTTTTATTGCAGTAATTTTGCAAATTTAAATCACAAATAACATTAAGTTCATATTTAAAATAAATAAATAAATTAAAAGAAGGTGTATCTCAAGTGTATCTAAGTACATATTTAAACAAGAAACAAATAAATGAGCACACATTCTTTTGGGTTCATTTACTCATAAAATTTATCTTCACTTCGAAATAATCCTTTTCTAATTCGTTTCATTTCAAAGTAATTTATATTTTTAATTCCATTTCCTTTTCTTTTCTGTTTTTTCCTATTTCTCTAAAATCTTATCTCTTTACTAAAACGTAAAACTCTTCATATTTACTTATGTTTCTAAGCAATTTAATATCAATCCAAGGTAATTACCGTATTTCACTTAAATTTTCAAGCACATTTAAATAAACAAAATTATTTAATCTTATCATTTTGGAAAACATTCAACAATTTTATTTAAATCAAAATCACTATATTTTTTGTTTCTTTTCTTTCAATTTCCAATTTTTTGTTTGTGCAGTTAACGAATGTAGTTTTCTTTTCGTGGTTTTTTGAATCTAAAACATGTTGTTTCCGTTGACAATCTTTACTAAAAGTTTATATTTGAAAAATATCTAAAACATATTGTTTTTTGTGCAATCTTTTAATATGCTAAAACATAATTCTCTAAATAAAGAAATCTAATGTCTCTTATTGTTTTCTATTCAAGATCGTTCTACAATTTTCTATTCAAATCTATACTTTGTCTTCACTATAATTTCAGTCTGGTGTTTGATCTTTTCAACAAATTGTGTACATTCAATAAACACATTTTTGTTTGAATAGAAGAAAAATAATTAAACTTAGATATTAATTTGCTATGAATTTTAGGAATAACAATTTATCTATCGAATCTACCTGTTTATTTCCTGTAGCTGAGTCTTTTCTCAGATCCGGAAATGATTCTTTCTCTTTCTTTGTCAGTTTTTTGTTCTAAATTCTCTTCTTTTTTTTGTTCTGGATTGTGCATGTATCTCAGGCAACAACCTTCTCTTTTTTGTTCTTACCTCTGTCTGGGTCTCTCCTCCCTTATTTCCCACTCACCTCACACCTCTCTTCTCCTTACTTCCCTTTCATCTCGTGTGCATTCACTTGAGAGAAGATTTATGTTCTTTTTGTTTTACTCTCCCTCCTTCTCTGGCCGCACACCTTCCTTCTCCCTCTACTTGTGTGTGGTGGAGAGAGATCTTTTTTCTTTTATTACTCTTTTCTCTGCTCCCTGCTAGCTATGCACCCTTCACCAGTCCTCCTTACTTCTCATGTACCTCTCCTTGCTTCTTTCCCCACGCCTCTCTTCCTTTCTTCCTCACCCTTCACCCATCTCTTTGTCCTCCTTTCCTCTAACTTGCCACGCATTTTCCTCTTTACTTCCCACATGCGCAATTATTCTAAGAATGATTATGTTCCCTCTTCCTTTTGGTCATACCTCCTCTATCTCTTCCCATGCGCACCTCCTCCTCTCCTTCACCTGCTAGCTGCTCCCTTCCAACCACATGTGGGAGTTAAGGTTTATGAGAAGAAAAAATAGAATCAAAACCTCTCCCTTCTTGGTAGCACATGGAATAGAACAGTATTCCAAATTTTACAAAAAAGAAATGTTTTTTTTTATGTTCCTCTTTAAAAAACGAATTCCCCTTATTAAATTTCATGTAAATGGAGCCTTTCACTCAAGAATTAGATCCACAAAATAAGCTTGATTTCCAGAAACATGGCCATAACTCCAAGTTTCATTTTTGTGATTGCATGCAAAATTAATTAAAAGATATTTGTTTTCAATTTGATAACTACTGCTTTGTTTTCAATTTCAATTCCATTTTGAACGTATTTCTATTTTCTAATTTGTTTTCAAATAATTTAGAATAAAAGCATTATTAATTTCAACTGAAAATAAAAGATTTAAATAAGAAATAATAAATTGAATAAAATCAATTTTCTCACAATAATATTTAAATTGTCATTTAAAACAAACATATTATTTTTTGCAATTTCATTCAACAAAGGCATAGCCATTAGAATAGCTAAAGATTAAACCATTTAATCATGCAAATTACGTTCTAATTACTTAAGTGGTGTGTGAGATTCCATCATCCTTATTAACGTCTAATGGCTAAAACGACTCTACCTGAACAATGTTCTTGCCTTCATTCTCGTTCACCTGTTCTTGCGTTCACTTACACTCAATTTCTCATCAATAATGACAATCCCCGAATTTCATAATAATGAATTCAAATAATTTCATTTGTATTTAAATCTCAATTTCAATTTATATAATCATCTAATATAAACATCGAAATTCTCATGATTAATAATTGCAGTAAAATAATTGATAAAATTAGTACGTGACAAAAATATTACTACATGTGGAGGTATAATTGTGAAGCTTAATTTGGAAAGATGATGGGAGAAACAAAATGGTAAAAATTGTTTAGTTGAGTGTTGTTTTTCATATTTTGATCAGAGGGTGTTGTATGATATGCTACCTAGATACAATAGTTTATTATCTTTTATGGGCAATCCTAACTTTCTTAACGCACATTAGGAAGTAAACAATGGATGGGAATGAACAAGGTATCTTTTTGAGGTGGAAAAAAAGATTTACAAGAAAAAATAAAAGAGTCAACCTTTATATTGCATTATATTTAGATGAAATTACAATGGTAGGTAATAATTCTTGGGTATGTATGCATGTGTATGTTGTAGAAAACCATATTTTTCAACCTCATCTACTCTCTTTTTCTAAAATTAAGGAGAACGTGACATCACAAAATCTATTCGAACTAGTTAAGAAATCTTTGAATAAAATTGGAGGCATGGATGATTACACAATTTCCAAAAATTTGGTGTGTGTAGGGGATGATGGAGCTTCAATAATGCAAGGTAATAGGAATGGTCTTTGCATAAAGCTACAAAATAATTCTTCACCATACATGATTTTCATTCAATGCATGACCCACATAGTAAATTTAGCATTTGAACTTGTGAGAAATTTTCCTACAATATCAAAAGTTGAATATTTAGTTTGCGAGATCTACTCATAATTTTATTGAGTTCCCAAATGGTTTATAAAATTCCAATATTTTTATAAGGAAATAACTATACAAAACAAACTTCTTAAGGATCTTGATACCAAATGGATCTTCTTGCATGGACCAACGCAATGAGTTTTTTCATAATAACAATCCTTGATTGGAGTAATGTACGAACATCACCACATAGTAGACATAGCTCTTGACCTCTTACATAGGTTAAGTGACATATAGACACTCTTAAATTTAACTATTATTCTCCCCATGCTGGAGAAAATGAACATTCTTGTGAAAAAGTCCCAAGAAAGAATTATGTATATTTTAGAATATAGTAAAATACATAAAATGATAGGCATCACCCTTGATAATCTATATCTATTAGATCAGTCATTTATAAGTTCAAAATCTAGTAGTTGGCACTTGATAACAAATGTGAATAATCTTACTAATTTTTTATAGTTTAATGCAAGTAGGGAGTTATGTGTCTCTATACGGGGATATGAGATATCAATGCACTATTATACCACAGTTAGGTGCACCATCAGAGAAGTAACTGCTACAAGGGAAGATTTTGACAACATTGTTAATTTTGTAAGTACTACTTTAAAGAGTATTATGAGATCTCTTTCCTCTGATATTAGAGATCAATTATCTCATAATGAATTGCTTGAAGTTATGTCTATTATGTATCCTCAATATTGGGTCAATTGTCAACCAATTGATTTTCATAACAAGACAAAGATCTTGGTCAATCATTTTTTCCAAATTTTTTAATCTAATGGACAAAAAATAGAAGGAACTATACATAAATCCTATCTTATAGAGAAATCAACCTATTTGCAACAATAATGATGGAACAATTTAAACTCATGGAGAGTCCCTTTCCAAGATAGATCAATAACAAAGCTTTGGGAAATCTTAAGTCAAGGTGAAATATTGTGTGATTCAATATTATAATTGTAGACATCCAAATTTGATCACTTCCATATGATCAAAATCGTCTATTCTATTCATCTATTTCATTAATAGTGATTAAATAATTTATTTAATTATTATTTCATTTTCTGCCTAAGGTTCCTAAAGTATCTAATTAAATAAATTAAATACTTTACCTTACCCCCTTGTCTTCTCTAAATTAAATAAATATGACAAATTATTTAATTTAGTCATTTAATCTATTTGAATTAAAACCAATTTTTAATTCCTCTTTTCTCTCTCCTTGTCACATTCTCCAAAACCCTCTTTTAATCCAGATTAAATTAATTAATCTTTGATTAGGATGTGCACCACTTAATCAAGATTAAGTGTCACATCCTCCATAATCTCCCACTTGTCCCTAATCTCTCATTAATTATCCTAATCCTGTGTTTGCACAACCTTAATCAGAATCATTAGCCACATTTGGCTTACCTTTTCTGGTCAACCTTCCCACTTACACTTTTTAGCCTGGACTCCCTTCCCCATGTGAATTTTTAATTCACATTTATTTAACCAAGGTTCCTCTCTTCCCCGTGTGAATTTTTAATTCACATTTTATTCTTCCAAGGTTTACCCTATCCCCATGCAAATGTGACATGTCATTTTACATGTACCCAAGGCTTCTAGAACCTTGGACTTGTCACATCACCCACATGTGACAAATCTCTAGTTTTTTGGAGAGCCTCTCTTATCCACTAGATTCTTCCAATCATTGTGAATTTTTAATTCACTTTTATTCCTCCAAGGAATCTTCTCATCCCCCAAGATCCACCTCATGTACTTCTCTTCCACCTCATTTCCACATCACTCCGCCCTGAGACATCTCACCTTCCACATGTCAAGATGTGAGGGCTTGTGAGTTCTCAACTCACCATAGCCCTTCATCTTGATCTTTGTTGGATCAATACCATTGAATTCTCTAGAGAATTCAAATTAGCCTATAAATACCCCTTCAATTCCCTCATTTTGAGGATCAAATCTTTTGCAACAAAACTCTTACAAAATTGTCATTCAAGCTCTCATCTATCATAGCATTTAGCATTATCAATTCATCTTACATCCATTCAACTTCATTGCCATCCAAGGAGCACACAATTCTTGAAGAATCAAAGGGCCAACCAAGGAAGAAGCAGCAAAGAAAAGGTATAACACACTTCAATCATCATTTGTTTTTATCTTACTCCTTTGCTTCACCATTTTCTTAGGCTAATCTTATTGAGGTGCCCTTTTATCTTGTTACTTCTTCTCATTACATTATTAGTTTTTTATCTAGCATCTCACATTAGGAGTAGCATTTTATTAGGATCACATTTCTGGCACACCCGGTGGGACCCACAAAGGGGTCTCTTTCTTTTACGTTTTTTGTTGTTTACCTTGTTTGCAGATTCAGGTCGCAGAGGGGCGGACTTGCCCTCCCGGGCACTACAGAAGGGCGGACACGCCCTTGCTGTTCACTGTTTTTGACTGTTTTTCTGCAGAAGTGCAGACACGCCCTTGCTGTTCACTATTTTTGACTAATTTTTTGCAGAAGTGCGGACACGCCCTTGCTGTTCACTGTTTTTGACTATTTTTTTGCAGAAGTGCGAACATGCCCTTGTTGTTCACTGTTTTTCTGCAGAAGTGCGGACACGCCCTTGTTGTTCAATGTTTTTGACTGTTTTTCTGCAAAAGTACGGACACGCCCTTGCTGTTCACTGTTTTTGACTATTTTTCTACAGAAGTGTGAACACGCCCTTGTTGTTCACTGTTTTTGACTGTTTTTTTGTAGAAGTGCGGACACGCCCTTTCTGTTCACTGTTTTTGACTATTTTTTCTACAGAAGTGCGGACATGCCCTTGTTGTTCACTATTTTTAACTGTTTTTCTGCAGAAGTGCGGACACGCCCTTGCTATTCATTATTTTTGATTGTTTTTTTGCAAAAGTGCGGACACACCCTTGTTGTTCACTGTTTTTGACTATTTTTCTGTAGAAGTGCGGACATGCCCTTGCTGTTCACTATTTTTGACTGTTTTTTTCTGCAAAAAGGTGCGGATGCACCCCTACTATTCAATGTTTCTGACTGTTTTCTGCAGAAGTGGGGACACGCCCTCTCAGCCCAGCGTTTTCTAATTGTTTGCCGCAGAGAGGCGGATTTGCCCACTCGATTCAACATTTTTCATTGTAGAGGGGCGGATTTGCCCTTAACAACATGTTCGAGAAGGTAAAAAAGTGGTATTTTAGCTTTGTTTTTGTCTCTTTCTTTTGTTGTTTTGTGCTTTAATCCTCTAATCCTGTTTGTTGGTGAGTGAAGTCAGATTTCTTGCTAATATCTTGCATATTTTGCTGCAAATCACAAAGGGTAAAAGATAAACAACTAACATTTTCTTGCAGGGCCTTTGTTTTATTCTTTGAAAATCTTTCCTTACTGTTTTATCTATTTACTTAACATAAATAGGAGAGAGTAATATTGGCTGTTTACTGTGTTTGTTTTATTTGTATCACTCTAAAGGGGCATTAATTCGTTTTCATCCTCTCCCTTTGCACTTTTGTGCGGATCTGAAAGGGGTAGTTGGAAATGGTTAGTGTTTTCTTCTTAGAGGGACTTGCTTGGGGATTTCATCACCCCAAGGGACGATCCCAACTACGCGTACCAGCGGGGTATATAAAGGGGGGAGAGCCAAAGTTGTACCCCAATTCAGTTGCGTCGTAATTGGTGAAGCGTTGAAGCTAGGGTGATACCTTTGATAGACGTGAAGAGTTGGTCTGAGCCTTTTAGTATCTCGCTGGGGTTCTCGACTCACGCTTGTGATAGACTGGTGTTCACGATTTGTGCCTCACGTATCGAACGTATATCGATGACTCCTTAGAAACTTTGTTCATCATAGAGTAAAACCTTTGCCGGCCATACCCCTTAACACTAATCATAGGATTGTGTTTGTTCAAAGTGTCTTTCCGTGAAGAACTAGTAAATTTTGATAAATCAAACTGTCATTGAATCATTTTAAGTCCTTGCCAAAATCCCTCATCCAAACCAAGTTGCATTTTCCACTGCAGAGGGGCGAACTTGCCCCATTGTTTCAGCATTTTTCACTACAGAGGGGTGAACTTGCCCCATTGTTTCAGCATTTTCCATTGTAGAGGGGTGAACTTGGCCCATTGTTTCAGCATTTTCCACTGCAGAGGGGCGAACTTGCCCTTCTATTTCAGTATTTTTTTCGTAGAAGTGCGGATACGCCCCTGTTGTTCAACATTTTTGACAGCTTTACTACAAAAGTGTAGATACGCCCCATTGAACAGACATTTTCATCCGTTTGACCATTATAAACCTCCGTTCAAACCCCCAAAGCCTCCATTTGACCATTTGATCATCCTAAACACTCATTTGACCAATCCAAACCTCCATTTAGCCATTCCAAGCCTCTGTTTAACGATTCTAAAACGTTCATTCACCACATTCACATTGATCATTCCACCATTTGGGATACCCATCTTATCATAAGCCCTAAACATCTTCAACAACACATCTTCCATTTGTATTAATCATCATCTCTCAACACAAAATCCCTTAAACCTTGTTTTAGGAGTTATTTTATCGAATTGACCAAGGTGTTAAGTTGATCATTATCCTACATAATCAATCCTTGTCTTCAACCTAATCAATCCACTTCTATCTTGAGGCAGATTTGTGTTTTAAGTCAACGTCATTGGCCCAAATCAATCCCCTTCCATCTCAAGGCAGATTCGGTGTCATGATCATCAATTTAGCTAGCTCAAGTCGATCAACCAACGTCATAAGTCACTTAGGGTGATTTCCAAATCAGGTTTTAGGATCCCCTCCAATCAAATCCAATCATCAATCCAAATCATCATTTGATCCAATCAAATCCAATCCTAATCCAAATCATCCAATTGATACATCATCAATTGATCCAATCAAATCAATCCAAATCCAAATCATCAATTTGATATATCATCAATTGATCCAAACAAATCAATCCAAATCCAAACCATCCAATTGATACATCATCAATTGATCCAATCCAATCTTTATCCAAATCATCAAATTGATACATCATCAATTAATCCATCAACCAATCCTTATCCAATCATCAAATTAATTGATACGTCATCAATTGATCCACCAATCCCAATCTGAGCTTTCATCCAATCCCCATATGAGCTTCCAATACATCCTAGTTTTCTATATGTCATCTATTCTTTCCTTCTAATCTATATCCATCATGAATCTTTATCCCCCTCTCACATGACCAATAATAGTAGTCAAAGGGAATCCTAACTCCGTTGATGACGATAACAAAAATCTTGTTGATCATGAAGATTGTTATATAGATCCCCTTGACGCTATCATTGCTAGCAAGCTCTCTCCAACTGCCTTCCAAAATCCCACTACTTCTTCAAACTATCCCACCATGCCTTCATCCGCATCTAATAACAGTTCTTATGCTACCCTTGACAAGGGATATCCAACATCCTCACCATCGACATATTCATCATGTCCTCCCTTTCAACCTCAATCCTATCCAACATCCATGTCCTCTTATCCTCCTCGTCATCAACAATCCCAATACCTCTACCTTAATCCCACATCCCAATCTTCTCATCCTAATCCAACACTCACACATTCCTATCACAATCCCCCATACCAATATTCCTCCTATCCTAATCCACCATATCAATCCTCTTATCCTAATCCATCATCCCTATCCTCCTATGCCAACTCACCATACATTTCTTCCTATGGTGATTCACCACCTCAATCTCCTTGTTCTAATCCAACATCCACACCTTCCTATCATAATCCCTCATCCCAATATGCTTACATTAATTCTGCATCTCCCCATTCTAATCCTTCATCTACATCTTCCTACTATCACCCACCATCCCAATCTCCCCAACCTAGTCCAACATCTACATCCCCCTATCTTAATTCATCATCTACATCTGCTTGCATCACTCCCCCTTTCACCACATTATATCTTAATCATAATCCTCCATCTCCTCCTAGTTCTACACCTAGTCCTCCATCTAGTCCCATCCACTCATCTAATCCTCCATCTCCTCCAACCACTCCTAGTTCCCCATCTAGTCCCATCCACTCGTCTAATCATAATCCTCCATTTCCTCCTAGTTCTACATCTAATCCTCATCCACACATCCACTCATATAATCCTTCATCTAATCATAATCCTCCATCTCCTCCAACCACTCCTATTTCCCCATCTAGTCCCATCCACACATCTAATCCTAATCCTTCATCTCCTCCTAGTCCTACATCCAATCCCATCCAATCCTCTAATCATAATCCTCCATCTCCTCCTAGTCCTACATCCAATCCCATCCACTCCTCTAATCATAATCCTCCATCTCCTCCTAGTCCTCCATCTGATCCCATCCCCACATCCAATCCTAATCCACAAATCCCTAAACCTAACCCTCCATCTCCTCTTAGTTCTCCATCCAATCCCATCCACACATCTAATCCTAATCCTCCATCCATCCTTGATCCTCCATCCATTCCCATCACTCTACCTAATCCTACATCTCTTCCAAATGTCACCCAAGGACTCATGCAAGAGGAGCCACCATGCCCTCCCACTCTATCATGTACTGTCACTAGTGATGAGGCCCTCCTCTATCCTACACCTATACCTCCCATCACCATTCCTGACACTGTCCAAACGATTGAGCCACTCAAACCCATTGAATCCATTGAATCCTCATCTTCTACTACTAGATCCAACCAATCCATTGAAGACATCCAATCCCCTCCTCCCAGTCCTAATATTCACAAACTTCAATCCCATAACCTTCATGAATCCTCCATCCTCCTATCTCCCCCAATTGAGCTTGATCCAAAGCATACAAGCATATCCCCTCCTCCAAATCAAGATCACTCAATCCCATCTACTCCATCTCAAGAACATAGTCTTCCATCCATTTCATCTCATGATCCATACCTCAACCAAGTCATGATCCTATCCTCCCATCCACCCCATCTCAAGATCACACTATCTACTCCACTCCATCCCATGATCCCCTTTTCCTTCAAGAGCCAATCACTCCATCTCATGAGCCCTTATCATCCACTGCCATAAATCTAGATCCCATGGTACTCCCCAATTCCTCTCATGATCCCTTATCACTCATTCCTCCTGATGTTGTTATCCCCTCATCTCCATCACATGATCCTTCATCGCCATCTAGTCTTACCATCCCAATGCTAGTTTTGTATCACCTTGGTAATATTACATGTGTCCATGGTAGTCTTCTTGCAGAAGCAAAACAACATCTATGCACCACCTTTCCTCCTCCACCTGCTAACACACTCGCATCATGTTTCCAAAATAATAAGCATCCTACCATAGATCATATGCTTGAGAACATGAACTATCAAGGAAAAGGTTTAGGCCTTCATGAGCAAGGTATTTTAGAACCCATTCAAGTCAAAGAACATCCAAGCACACATGGTCTTGGATATGTCTCCCAAAACTCACACTCTGAATATGTTGGTACAACCTTTGTACATCCTAAACGATCCTCTTCTAAAGGCACAAGAGGTACTTCCCATCGTTCTATCAAGACATATGCCGCCATCCCCCCTCCTCCATCATACTACCTAAAAACAACCATCCATGTTCCTCCCTCATCCTCTCAATCCATTTTGGGTCCCTATGTCCCTCCATCCATCATTGCTCATCCTTCATCTACTATGGTTTCTTATATCCCTCCATCAAGCCCCACACATCCTCCATATACACCGTCTATTTTGGGTCCTTATATCCCAAAATCACCCCCTCCATCTTATCCTATTCATCCTTTCATTCATCCACCCCCTCTCGCTCATACACAACATAAAAATCGTCCCTTCATAACTCCTAATCAGGATCAACAAGGGCACATACCTACACATTATCCATCCACACTTCCTCATCAAATGCCTCCCTCGATCACTCCATCCACACATCATCCATCTCCTCGCACCCATCCCATTGCTACTAAAATAACTTTGGATGCCAAAGCAACAATACAAAAATCCTCACATCCACATGAATCTAAAGTTCCTCATGTCCCCTTCAAAAGATATGTTGGAGAAAAGAAAAATCAAGTCCAAAATCCAAATCAATCCAAAAGTCCACAAAGGCCCACCAAAGAAAAAATCAAAACCATGTGGATTCCCAAGAAAAAAGGTGCCATACCTTCAATTGAAAATTCCATAACGACATCCAAAGTTGTTATTCCCCCACAAAATCATTCACCTCCTCCATCTCCTAAATCTATTTTGGGTCCCTACATCCCAACTCCTCCATTATCGCCACCCTCTCCATCCATTCATCCACTATCTTTTCACATCTACCACATGTGCCAATGTTGGTCCTACACACCTTCCCCCATCACACATCCACTCCATCGTTCAATCCATACACCTTCCAACATCCCATCCACTATCCCCCATATCTCCCCCATCAAATCCCTTTAATCCATCCTCTTACATAATCCATCCATTCTAATAAGGTTGTACCAACATCCGAATAGTTGCTTCAAACATGGGCTCTTATTACCTCATATGGAACTTGATGTGTGAGTCCTTCACCCCTATCCTTATCAACTGTCCTCTACAATCCGCATATCCATATCCCTATCCTTATCCATCTTCGTCGACATCCTAGTCCAAAAAATCAGCAAAAAAATCAAAAAAGGAGAAAAAATCAACAAAAAAAATCAAAAAATCAAAAAAATACGAAAAAAAGAAGAAGGAGAAAATCATTCGTCCAATGGTGAAAACTTGGAAAACAAGCGCCTTGGATTAGTACCATGATGAAAACCTGGAAAACAGGCATCATGCGTAAATTCCCCATCTAGTCTCCTTCCACGATTGGGGGCAACATCCACTTACACATTTCTTTCCTCCATCTCCTACATCTACCTATCTTCTGCATCCTATCCCTTTGATCCCATTTATCCTAGTCCCTCCATCTTCCTTGTGATCTTGATCAAGATAGGGGCAAACCCTATATCCATGCTTTGGACATCTCTTGGCATATATTCCCCTCGCCCATACACTATCATATTCCTTATCCACCTATCTCTATCTTCCATTGTCCATGCATCCTATCCACATATATCTATCTTCCATTACCCATCTCACTCCCTTATCCACCCATCATGCTATCCCTCTTTCCTCGTCATGCAGGACACATCTAGAGTGGGGGCATCTCCTTATTTATGATTGATTCCTTGGAGACATCATCCATCCATCCCCCCAAGAAATCCTTTCCATCTCTCCATCCTGCCCATCCTTACCTCTCCATCCATTTATCCATCCAGTCATCCCTTCCATCTACCAAATCCTTATCTTCCTATTCTCCCATCCACTAGTCCTTTTCCATCTTTTAATCCTTATCCTCCCATCCATTTATCCATCCAATAATCCATTCCATCCCTCCAATTTTGTATCCCTCTATCCACCTATCCTCGCATCTTTCTATCTCCCCATCTTTATCCATCCATCCATTTCTCTCTATCTCATCATCCCTTGTCATTGGTATCTAGCTATCGGCTACCCCCATGAAATCCAATGCCATGCTATCTCACTATCATCATTCCTATCTATTTATCACATCTTAACAATATCCTCTCAATCTTCATCTCATCTATCAACCTACCCAAGCATTTTCTTATCCATCCATCCATTTCCCTCTATTATCCCTTGTCATTGGTATCTAGCTCTCGGCTACCCGCATGCAACCCAATGCCATTCATATCGTAATTCATCCCTCCTATCTATTTACCACATCTTTCTCACATCTTTATCACTCCTTTATCCATCGTCTCACCTTTCCAATTCATATTCTAATGATCCAATTACCTATCCCATCCCTGAGCTTCACATCCTACATATCTTACACATATCAACCATCATCCTATCCAATCCTGCAAGTCTATCTTGTCTCATCATATCGACTCCATCCTTTTTCCATTTATCTTGGTCATTTCATCATCCCTTATCTATTATTTTTCATTGGTCTCTGGTTGAACTACGTTGCCCCTGCGCTTTCACGTAGGTAAGGTCGATCATTTGATCCGCCCCCATGACTCTTTCTTTTGTTTGTCTTGTCATCCTCCATTGTTTGTCTTTGGCCTTGGGTTGAACTACGTTGTGCCTGCGCTTTCACGTAGGCAAGGTCGATCATTTGATTCACCCCCGGGGTTTTGTCTTTTGTTTGTCTTGTCCTCTTCCATCGACTATCTTTGGCCTTGTGTCACACTAAGTTGCCCCTACGCTTTCACGTAGGCACGGTCAATCATTTGGTTCGCCCCCTGGGCATTTTTTCCATCTGGTCTTTGTCATCCATCGAGGTCTTCATTTTCCTCTTTCCGCTTTTACCATGGTCTTTTCCTAAACTACGAGGGCTCTGCGCTTTCACGTAGGCAAGGTTGATATTCTCGTTAACCCTCGAGCCCCTAGGTCTTTAGGTTGTATCTCATCCTCTTGCTTTCTTGTTGTCAAGAATGTCCCTATCATCGTTGATTCTTCACAAACAAAATCTCCTCGTATCAAGAAATCTGCCCAATGACAATCATCCTGCGTCATCTAGGTCACTTTAGCTTAGTATCCATCATTGGTCTTAACAAGATGCATCCTTCCTAACAGACCACATCAACCCCATCCATCCTTGGGATCTTATGGCAAAGGACGCTTGTAATTGATTACGATCTTTTGGTACTTTTGGATTTTGTTTATCATTTGAGCTCCCTATAAACACTAGTCAAGATCGCCATGATCCTTCATATTGTGGTGTGTTTTGCCTAGTTAACATAGGGACATCTCTTGACTTTTGTTTGTGAGATGCGTGCCCTTTTATCTTGTTACTTCTTCTCATTGCATTATTAGTTTTTTATCTAACATCTCACATTAAGAGTAGCATTTTATTAGTAACATAGGGGCGTGCCAGAAATGTGATCCTAATAAAATGCTACTCCTAATGTGAGATGCTAGATAAAAAACTAATAATGCAATGAGAAGAAGTAACAAGATAAAAGGGCACCTCAATAAGATTAGCCTAAGAAAATGGTGAAGCAAAAGAGTAAGATAAAAACAAATGATGATTGAAGTGTGTTATACCTTTTCTTTGCTGCTCCTTCCTTGGTTGGCCCTTTGATTCTTCAAGAATTGTGTGCTCCTTGGATGGCAATGAAGTTGAATGGATGCAAGATGAATTGATAATGCTAAATTCTATGATAGATGAGAGTTTGAATAGCAATTTTGCAAGAGTTTTGTTGCAAAAGATTTGATCCTCCAAATTGAGGGAAATGAAGGGGTATTTATAGGCTAATTTGAATTCTCTAAAGAATTCAACGGTTGGGATTGATCCAACAAAGATTAAGATGAAGGGCTATGGTGAGTTGAGGACTCACAAGCCCTCACATCTTGACATGTGGAAGGTGAGATGTCTTAGGGTGGAGTGATGTGGAAATGAGGTGGAAGAGAAGTATATGAGGTGGATCTTGGGGGATGAGAAGATTCCTTGGAGGAATAAAAGTGAATTAAAAATTCACAATGATTGGAAGAATCTAGTGGATAAGAGAGGGTCTCCAAAAAGCTAGAGATTTGTCACATGTGGGTGATGTGACAAGTCCAAGGTTCTAGAAGCCTTGGGCACATGTAAAATGACATGTCACATTTGCATGGGGATAGGGTAAACCTTGGAAGAATAAAATGTGAATTAAAAATTCACATGGAGAAGAGAGGAACCTTGGTTAAATAAATGTGAATTAAAAATTCACATGGGGAAAGGAGTCCAGGCTAAAAAGGGTAAGTGGGAAGGTTGACCGGAAAAAGGTAAGCCAAATGTGGTTAATGATTCTGATTAAGGTTGTGCAAACACAGGATTAGGATAATTAATGAGAGATTAGGGACAAGTGGGAGATTATGGAGGATGTGACACTTAATCTTGATTAAGTGGTGCACATCCTAATCAAAGATTAATTAATTTAATCTGGATTAAAAGAGGGTTATGGAGAATGTGACAAGGAGAGAGAAAAGAGGAATTAAAAATTGGTTTCAATCCAAATAGGTTAAATGACTAAATTAAATAATTTGTCATGTTTATTTAATTTAGAGAAGACAAGGGGGTAAGGTAAAGTATTTAATTTATTTAATTAGATATTTTAGGAACCTTAGGCAGAAAATGAAATAATGATTAAATAAATTATTTAATCACTATTAATGAAATAGATGAATAGAATAGACGATTTTGATTATATGGAAGTGATCAAATTTGAATGTCTACAATAATATTTCAAACATAATGATTAATGTCAAACCATGATATTGGGGTTGGTGGATGATGAGAGACTTTTCAATGAATTGGGGTTCTTGAAATCAAATATTAGAAAAAAAACTAGACAAGAATTTGGAAAATTACTTGAGTATGTATACAACTAAGTATATATACAACTAGGTATGATATAAAAACTTTTCCTTTTTAAAGGGAACTCACAATATGGAGGTCCATATGTGAAAGAAGAGGGTTGCACAACACTTCAAACCAAGTGACATAGATGATAGTGCATAAATAACACATGTAGTGATGATGATGAGATGTAGTTAAGTGGAGTATGCAAAATAAAGTGAAGAAAATGAAGACTATAATCATGATGGATCTCAATCTCAAGGTCAGAGCAAGGAGATGATTTGGAAAATAAAAGAGATTTAGTAGCTAGTAGGTATTTATATTGTATTTCATGAATCATATTCCAAACCGTCGTTGATGATTATGAGAAATATACATGTTCTAATACCAATTGTTGGGAAAATCAATCTCTATTCAAATATGAATTCAATGGATGGGATACAAGGATTGGAATGCTAAAATGTAAAAATCTAAAACTTATATGCAAATCTGAAATTAAGTTTCCTTAATATGGAATTGTCATGATTAGATTCATCTTCTTTATGATGCTTAAAATCAACCAACATATCATGCTTATCAACACTACCTTATTTGAACTTATAAAAGCAATAAATAAAGAATAAAAACACTATAATATAACTAGAAAGGGACACAAATCAACAACATACAAGCATCACAACACAAGATTTACGTGGAGAAACCCTTGCAGGAAAAAAATTCACCAAGAAGAGAGACCAAGTATGCATTATCTTCAAATAAATGAGATTACAATACATTCACTTTCATTCTCCTCTTTTCCTCCAACATGGAAGCACCTATATGCTTGTGAACAACCTCTTTATGCCTCAACTTGTCCTTGTTCCTACATAGTAACACTGCATTCAATTGTTTTTCATAATTTCTACATCTAAGGAATTGATTATATAGACTTGTGAAGAGGTCTAATGCACCAAACATGGTGCCCAAAGATGACCCTTCATTCCAAACATCCCCAAACCTTGGATTAACTCCTTGAAATGTGAAATGATGCCAGTTTTGGGTCCAATAATTTCCCTCCAACTTTGCCGCCCAAATTTTAAAAATCAAACATTACATTAAATGCAATAAATGATGGAACACTAAGAGACACATGTTGCCTCTTTCCAAGAACCCACTTGGAGAATACCAATAGTCACTCATTTATCCACATCCTTATCTTTTATCATCCCATTCTAGGATTCCACATGTGGGGAAAACAATATTAAATATTTATATCCACAAGTCACCTTTACCACTACTATTAGAACCCATTACCCCTTATGAATGTAAAACAAACAATGGTGAGAATAAATATTACAAGATATTTTCCAAATGTTGGGAAAATGTGTCTCAACCTTGCAATTATATATGATTTATTGATAGGATATATTTTGGTATGTGGCGATTGATCATGCAAATAATGTACACTCATAAAAAGATATGGGGTTTGGGGCAATGACCCAAATTTTTTTTTTCTGTTTCTGACATGTTAAGGTTTTTTTTCTTGCTAACACATCAAGGTTTTTTCCCGTTGACACGTCAAGGTTTTTTCCTGCTGACAAGTTAAGGTTTTTTCCCGTTGACACGTCAAGGTTTTTTCCTGCTGACACATCAAGGTTTTTTCCCGCTGACATGTCAAGGTTTTTTTCTACTGACACATCAAGGTTTTTTCTCACTGACACGTCAAGTTTTTTTTGTTAATAGGTCAAATAAAAAATGACCTTGTAAAACCCTAATTCTAAAGGGTTCCAAAAAGCTTGTTATAAGCGGGTGAGATGTATGTAGATAGTTGTGTATTTCGAGAGTCTGATAGCAGTCATGGTGTCTCTTGATCTCTGAGTGGTGATCTCATATGAGAAGCTTGCTCTGCAAGTATATTGTAATCTTTGTGATTGTTGAATAATGTATTGGGAAACTTTTGGAGTGTGGGGTTTTTCTCTCGAAAGGCTTTTCCCCATATAAATCATTGTGTTGTGGTATGCATGATACTTGTGTTTATTTTTGTTTAAGTTTTTGTAACTGTTAAAGATCTGTAAATTTTCTGCATTATTCTCCTCTCAAGGTTAGTGTAGGAAGTTGTTCCACTACCTTAGCTTCCTTACAAGTGGTATCAAAGTCGAATCACCTTTGGTTTTAGTTGTGGGTTATTGGTTTTTTTGAACTAATCCATATTTGAGTGGGAGATTGTGCATAAGACACTTTGTGATATTGTTGCAAGAATTTTTAAATGGCAAGCTCATTAGGGAGAATAGAGATGGATAATTTTTTTGGAAATAATTTTGAAATGTGGAAGCTGAAAATGGAGGATCTATTGATAGATTGAGATCTGTGAGATGTTGTTGATGAGAATGTTTCAAGGCCTACAAATCCTACTTAGGCTATTCAATATGATGTTATGGACTGTAAAGCCAAGGGTCTAATCAGATTGTGCTTGGAAAACTCTGTTTTAATCAATGTC
Organism: Sequoiadendron giganteum; assembly: GCA_007115665.2. Classification (NCBI taxonomy): domain Eukaryota; kingdom Viridiplantae; phylum Streptophyta; class Pinopsida; order Cupressales; family Cupressaceae; genus Sequoiadendron; species Sequoiadendron giganteum. The sequence continues at coordinate 55,025,758 of CM021105.1, read as the reverse complement.
CATGAAGAAACCTATGGACAAAAACTATGGAAGAAGTTTGGTGAGATGTATCAGGCCAAATCTTTAGTGAACATGATTTTCTTGAGGAAAAAGTTATATTCCTTGAGAATGGAAGAGGGTGGATGAATTACAGACCACCTAGAAGCATTCAATATGTTGGTGGCTCAGTTGGCATTAATTGGTGTCAAAATGGATGAGGAAGAGAAATGTCGGATATTTCTTTATTCTTTGCTTGATTCATGGGATTCTCTTGTTATAGCTATTGTGGGAACTTCTATTATATTGAAGACTGAATATGTGGTGGGTTCTTTGCTTTTTGAAGAGATGAGGAGGAAGTTATCCATCATTTCCAAGGAGGCCTTAAATTTTCATGGAAGACCTGAGGAAAAAGGAAAGAAGAATGAGAAGTGTGACAAATCAAATTCCAAGGGGAGATCTAAATCTCTTGGAAAGTCAAGTTATTTTCTGGAACTACGATAAGCCTAGACATATTCGTAAGGAATACAAAGAAGAAAAGAAGAAGAAATTTGATTATGATTATGAGTTTGAGAAGGAAGATGGTGACACATTCATTGCAGCTTTGACAACTCGTGTAGGTAATGATGCATGGTTAATTGACTCAGGTGCATTTTTTCATATGACCTTTAATAGAGATTGGTTTTGTGAATATGAAGAATTTGATGGAGGTAAGGTGTACTTGAGTGATGATTCTCATTTAGACATTGTTGGCCATGGTAAAGTTAAAATTGGGTTTCCTAATGGTAGAATAAAAAGGATTAATGGTGCATTGCATATCCTTGGATTACCACAAAATTTGTTATTTGTGAGAAAACTAATAGATGTAGGTGTGCAAGTAGTATTTTCTGATGCAAGATGCAAGATGGTCAGAAGTGCTATGGTGATTGCTAGAGGTGTCAGATATGGCACATTGTATAAGCTTGATGCATGAACTATTGAGTGCAATAGTACTTATGTGAAAAGAAATTATGTGGAAGAAGTGAGGGTTTCACCTTCAGCAAATGGTCATAACTTTTGGGTACCCAAGGGTGCTCTTTCTTCTTAAACAAAGTTACCTATAGATAAAACTATGTTATGGCACCAGAGACTTGGCCATATTGGAGAAAATGGTTTAAGGACCTTGAAAAATTAAAACCCTGTTGAAGGTTTGTCTGATTTTAATCTTGAATTTGATTTCTATGAGCATTGCATTTATGGAAAACAAAACCATGTTCAATTTTACTCGAGTTCTCATAAATCTTGTGGTGTATTGGATCTTATTCATTATGACGTATCAGTCATGTAGATGTTCCTTCAATTGGTAAATCCACATATTATGCTTCATTTATTGATGATTATAGTAGGACATGGGCATATTTTTTAAAGAGTAAATCTAAAGTTTTCAGTAGATTTAAAGGATTTAAAGCAATGGTTGAGTTGTAGATTGAAAAGAAAATAAAATGTTTGAGGACTAATAATGGTGGTGATTTTTTCTCTAATGATTTTGATAGATTTTGTAAAGATTGTGGTATTCATAGACAAAAGACAACTCTGTATTCTCCACAACAAAATGGAGTTGTAGAAAGAATGAACAAGACACTGATGGAGAAGGCTAAGAGTATGTTGAGTGGTGTTGACCTAGAACAAAGGTTTTGGGTTGAAGTTGTTTCCACTACATGTTACCTGATTAGTAGGTCTCCTACATCAACTCTTGTTGATAAGATGCCTACAGAGGAATGGTCGGGTCGCAAGCCTTCATTAAGACATCTTAGATTTTTTGGTTGCGAGGCATATGCACATGTGCCAAAGGAGAAGCGAACAAAGTTGGAGAACAAGGCTGTGAACTGTATCTTCATCGGATATAGTTATGGTGTAAAAGGATACAAGCTTTGGGATCCTATTTCACAAAAGGTAATACACAATATAAGTGTTGTTTTTAGAGAAACTAAGCCTTCTTCTGTTACATTGCAACCAAAACAAAGTAAACAGGAAGATGTGATTAAATTTCCTTCTACACCTGAGAAAGTTGAATCGAGGCCCAAGGATGGAAAATAAGTTGAGAGATCATCTAGCTCTGGGTCTTCAGAAGAGGAGGAAGAACCTCCAACTCAACTTGTTTGTAGATCTACAAGGCATAGACAAGAGCACCTGAAAGGTATTCACCTGATGATTGGAGATGTATTTTTGCTTTGAATACTAACATGGATGAACCTAGATCTGTAGAAGAGGTACTAGGTATGAATGATGCAAAATCCTAGAAGATTGTTATGGATGAAGAAATTAAATCTTTGAAAAAGAATGATACATGGGATCTTGTACCATTGCCTGAAGGACAAAAACTTGTTGGTTGTAAATGGGTGTTCAAGAAAAAGATTGGTTCAAATGGAGGTATTGAGAAGTACAAAGCAAGGTTGGTTGTGAAGGGTTACTCTCAAGTTGAGGGTGTTGATTATGGTGAGATATTTTCTCCTATTGCAAAAATGACATCCATTAGAATTTTGCTTTTTATTGATGTTTCTTATGATTTAGAGGTTGATAAAATGGATGTGAAAACTTCTTTCCTTCATGGTTATTTGGAGGAGGATATTTATATGACACGACTAGAGCACTACGTGGTGAAAGGTAAAAGTAAATTGGTTTGCAAATTGAAGAAATCTTTGTATGGTTTAAACAGAGTCCTAGGATGTGGTACCACAAATTTGATACATATCTATTGAGTTTAGGATTTGAGCATTCTAAATCAAATCATTGTGTTTATTATAAAACTGATGGTGATTGTTTCCTATTTATTGTATTATCTGTTGATGATATGTTATTCATTGGTAAAGGGAAATGTATGATTTCAAAACTGAAATCTCAATTTGTTGCTAAGTTTGAAATGAAAGATATTGGTGCATCTAAACACATTATTAGGATATAAATTAGAAGAGATAGAGTGAACAGAAAGATATGGCTTAGCCAAAGTAAGTATGTCAATTCAATTTTATAGAGGTTTGATATGTAGGATTGTAGACCATTGTGTGTTCCTCTTTCAGCTAGAACAAAGTTATCTATTTCAGATTGTCTAACATCTCCATTAGAGATGGGAGACATGAGCAAAGTGCCTTACTAGAGTACAGTTGGAAGTTTTATGTATGTTATAGTTTGTACTAGACCAAAAATTGCTCAAGCAGTGGGATTTCTTTCCAGATATATGTCTAATCCTGGTAGAGTTCATTGGGATGTAGTTAAAAGAGTCTTCAAATATTTATGTGGTACCTCAGATTATTCCTTATGTTATCATAGTAATATGACTGAAGATGAGATTTACCTTGATATTCATGGTTATGTGGATTCAAACTGGGTAGGTGATGTTGATAGCAGAAGATCCACCAGAGCTTATGTGTTTAGTTTATTTAATGGTGCAATTAGTTGGATGAGTAAGCGATAGGCTATGGTTGCTTTGTCCACTATTGAAGCATAATATATGGAAGATACTCATGCATGTAAAGAATCCATTTGGCTTAAGAGACTGTGTCTAGATATTGAAATAAAACAAGGTGTAGTGATAATTTATTGTGATAATTAGAGTGTGATATGTCTATCCAAGAACCCAATGTTTCATGCCATTACCAAGCACATTGATGTATAATATCATTTTGTTAGAGATATGGTTGAAGATGGTAGGGTGAATTTGTTAAGGTAGAGACTTTGATGAATGTTATTGATTCTTTAACTAAGCCTGTGAGCACAAAGAAGTTCAGATGGTGTTCAGAGACTATGGGCCTTTTAGACCCTAGCAATTAGATATGATGATGAAACCCTTCTATTGTCCTTGCAAGGTGTTCGACAAGTGGGAGATTTTTTGGGAAAATGTGTCTCAACCTTGCAATTATATATGATTTATTGATAGGATGTATGCTGGTATGTGGTGATTGATCATGCATATACTATACACTCACAACAAGACATGGGGTCAGGGAAACACCCCGAATTTTTTTTGCTGACACATCAAGGTTTTTTCCCGTTAACATGTCAAATAAAAAACGAGCTTGTAAAACCCTAATTCTAGAGGTTTCCAAAAATCTTGTTATAAGTGAGTGGGATGTATGTAGATGATTGTGTATTCTAAGAGTCTGATAGCGGTCGTGGTGTCTCTTGATCTCTAAGTGGTGATACTCTTGTGAGAAGCTTGCTCTACAAGGATATTGTAATCTTTGTGATTGTTAAATAATATATTGGGTGGCTTTTGGAGTGTGGGGTTTTTCTCCCGAAAGGGTTTTTCCCATGTAAATCATTGTGTTGTGGTATGTATGATACTTGTGTTTATTTATGTTTAAGTTTTTGTAATTGTTAAAGATTTGTAAAAGTTTTGCATTATTCTCCTCTCAAGGTTAATGTACGAAGTTGTTCTGCTACCTTAGCTTCCTTACATCCAATACACCCTAAGTTCCCAAGGAAACTTTCCAAGGATGTTGGAACCATGTAGTATGACATAGGATTTACAAAGTAGATTACACCTTAATCCCAACAAATGATATTTTATATTTCTATCATTGAATATTGATATACATTTTTTAATTTTCATTTAAAAATTAATAAATTAACGTACTATTATTTTTCAATGTTTCATTTTAGAATCTAAATTTTAAACATTATTTTCAAATTTCATTTATTAAACACATTTTTTAACTTTTATTTATTAATCAACATATTATTAATAATTTCATATTGTCATTATGTGATAAATTGATAAGTTTTATATACACTCAATGATTCAACTAAATGCTTACTAACAACAATAACATTTACAACATTAGAAAATATTTAATGTGTATCTAGAAACCATAGTTTTCTCGAATTAAACAATTAAATAATACAAGTAATTTCAACACATAAATGAATTTAAGTTTTATACTAATTTTAAAATGAAAGAATACCCAAAAGTATTAGAATATCTTGCTCAAAAAGAACTATGCACAATGCTAAGTTAGAAACTTGTATTATCAAATCATTTTATAAGATTTTGTAGCATGCTCCATTATCCATTTGATGGAACTGCATTTTTTTATAACTTAAAGTACCTAACTATAAATTTGTTAACAATTTATAACTAATAGTGGAACTTGAATGTTTCAATCAATTTGCATTCAATTTTATTAATGGTCTGATGAAATCTATTTTTTTTACATCATCTAGATTTTAAGGAAACTAGTCCAAATCAAATTTCATTCTATACTCCATCTTCTTTTTGAAAGAAATTTTTCCAATGTATCGCCTAGTTGTGTCAAAATCCAATGACAAACCAAGCTCCATCAAGCAGTCTACCTTTTTATGCATCTTCCACATCTTTTTTGCAACCTAATCCAAACATTCCTCTGCTTATGTAGTTTCAAATATTTCTAAATGATAAATGATACCTTTATTGAGGAATTAATCTGGTTATGAATTCCTTTGGATTGCAATTAATTGTCATTAGCTTTGTAGACTGTTTGTAAAATTTGATTTCAAAACTTCTATTTTGAATTCACATTTTTATTTTCAATAACATATTTTCTTAACTTCATATTCTATAAATGTTAGACCATCAATAAATTCAAAGAATTGACAAAAATGATCAAGTAATATTTTTTGGGAAGACTTTATTTTATGTCTTGCTTTCTTTAGCTCTAGCATCAATTTTCAATGTTTCTTTTCTCTTCCTCCATTTTAGGTTCCCATAGGTCTACTCTTTCTTTTTGTTCATCCAATTTGAATTGTAATGTATTTACTAAGCCATTGGCTTTCAATAGGTTTTAATATAATTTTTTTGAAGTGCCTCTTTCATTATGATATTTATTTATGCTTTCATCTAACCTTTGCTTCAATTCATTTAGTTCCACCTCTGTCTTTTCATTCTCTTTGCTTGTAGATGTAGAAGCAATTTGTTTAATCCTTTTCTCTAATTCATTGCGCTTGTTATCTATTGTTTTCCTCTTTGCTTTCTTAGTTGCTAGGTCTTTCTATAATTTATTTATTTGATTTTGTAACCTGTTTTTGTATCTTTCTTCATTTAGCAATGATGTGCACATCAATTCATTGTTTATTTTTAATACATTAATTTTATCTAATTTTTTCATTACAAAAAAAATCATTTGGACATTGCTCACCTCAAAGTTAAAGTGATGTATATGATCCTCTAGTTTATTTTGAACTTTGAGAATAAAAAACATGCAATCCATGGTTTTTGTATTTGGGTCATGTAGGAAATAACCTCTTTGTTGAAAGCTCTAAAGTTATAGTAGTTATACTCTCTAACACTTTCTTATTGTGTTCTTTATATCTTTTTTCTTTCTTTCTAAACTCATCATTGTAATAAAAACTTAGGACTACTAACACAATTGAATGCTTGAATGGAAAATGAGTGCTTGTAGTGTTGGGTGCAACTCTAATTATTTAATTTTGATGATTAGCCATTCTTTTCTTAGTCAACTAACAACTAGAGGGGTGCTTCTGAAAATGAAAATAATTCCTTTGAGGTGGAAATGGAGGTGGTTGGACTTAGACTTGTCATAATATTTTTATTCTTCATAATGTCTTGATCATTGAGTTTCTATATAGTATCTTCTGATGCTAGTCTCTTGTGATTAATTTATTGTTTTAGTTCTTTTTTACCACTTCTAGTACTACTACCCATACCATCGCCACTAGTGTCTCCAAATTATCCATGATGTCTTGGTTGTGATTGTATCTAATTGTCAAGGTTTAAAGCTATAACAAAATGAATTATACCACCTATCCTTGTATGCCCTTGGGTTTTTTTATCAACTCCAATGCCTCAAAAATCACCAGGTCTTCTAGGGTCTACCTGTATTGGAACCCAAGCACTAGCTTGTCCTTTGGACCCCAAACCACCACCTTCATAACCCAATTTTTTGACTATGGTTTCACCTGAAGTATATGTTTATTTTGTGATCTCACTCAAACCATGTTTGTATGCATAGTCTATACTAGGAATGAGATCCAAGGGTTTCTCTTCCCTATTATCATAAGATTCGTCATTAGTTTCTTCAAAGGGATGCTCTATATTCCAAATATTTGCTAAAATCATAGACCAAAAGAAATATATTTTTGTTTATGTCCATTGTGCTTGTCTACAAGCTACTCTTAGAGAATATGGTATTTTTAAAAATTATATTATGGATAAAATCTTTTATAAAAATTGATATGCCTTTTGATTGGCATCTCTTTTGCTCTATGTGGGTGCAACACTTTAATTTTTGTTGATAATTGTTCAAAAGAAATAGCTTTCTTAGCAATAGTTTCCTCCATTAATTTTTTGATCTCATCTAAGAATTATTATTTTTTAATATTTCTAGCAAGGGTTTCCTTTGATGTTGAATTCTACTTCTATCATTCTTATTGGCCACAAGCCTTTCTTTAATCACATTACATGGGTCATACTACTAGTGAGAGTCAACTTCATTTTTGTAAAATTTCATGTACCATTGTGAATGCTTTTCTATTGAATGTGAACCCTCCACATGAAAAATGTAATGAAGGAAATATGATCTTTTTCTAAATAAAAAATTATAGTTGATATGTATTGTCCATTTGTCATACATATTCCAATACAAAAACCCTCTCTGTCACATGTATTGGAGGTTTGCAGGGCTCTAGTCCTGATCCAAAAATCTTAGCATAGTATATTATTCCATGAAATACCAGTAAACCAATTTATGTTTTTTGTTCCCATTTGAATGTAATCCCTACAAGACTCAACCAATCTAGGAACTAGAATATTTATAATTTATTGATACAATGGAGCTAAAAAAAATTCTAAAAAATGATTGTAGTTCCTTCTATTATGATGCATCCTTATTTTAGGGGTCCAATCATATATTGGAACCACTATTTTTCCCTCATCATTCATATAGGATTGAATCTAAAGCTTGTTGGCCAAAATAATTCTACCAAATTCCTCTAGAAATAAATGGAACAATTAGATGTGAACCTAAATGTCTTAGGTGGAACCTCTTTAATCATTAGAAATTATTTCTCCATGGATTCTACAACATGCTCAAAAAAATTATATTTAAAAAATGTAGTAACATAATAAATATTAATACCATTTTAAGGAGGCTTGCACCCATTGTTGAAAGTATGAGAAATTGGTGTTGTCATTGATGAGCAAAATATTGTTGCAAGATTATGTATAGTTGTTAGTGTTGTCTATGTTGTTGTATTAACGATGCTTTGATTAGTTGCATTATGTTATCACTAGTAAGCTACTGGTATCAACATCTAGTGTTGCTTTGATAAGATTTTGTATATGGATGTATGGTTGAGGTGCTAGGTTGCAATTGGTTCTATAGTGTTGAAGAATTATTGAAGACGACGAGGATGTGTCTTTGGTGCTTGGTTTAAAAGTGCTTTTGAAAAAAATTGATAAAAAGAGGAAACAATGAGTTGTAGTGTTGTTTTGGGTTGCAAAATAGTGTTTTGGTGTTGCTTTGCATTTCTTCTAGGTTGAAGATCTTTTGCATTTCATATATGTTGATCAGAGGTGTTATATCCAAGATTTGGTGTGCTAGATTATTGTGCAGAAGAAGTTGTGTTCACCAGTGTGTGAATTGTGTATTGAAGAGGTGTCTAGGAGAAATGTTTTTGCTCTACGTTTCTCTACAATTTGGTTTCAAGTCTTGGGATCTGAAGGCATGTTGATAGTGTTGGTATCTTTCTTCAATTGAAGTTGTTTGAGGTTTGGTGCTTCAGAATTTGGTTTCTTGAGGTATAGTGTATGGGAGAAATTTTTTAGTGTACTGGGTGCATACATTCTTTAGGTGAAAGTTGTTACAAAGGAGTTTTTTAGATTTTAGGGTGTTTGTGGAATATTCTAGATTGTGTTTAGGTGATATTTGTTGTCTGCAAGTTTTTGTTGGATCAAAGGAAGCGTGTACTTAAATTTTAATGGTGTTCACATGGGTAATGACCAACCTGGGTGTTTACACTAAATGCGAAGGTGCTTTGATGTTTGTGGAAGCATGGTGTGGCATGTGTGAATATATTTAGGTTCTAGCTAAGGTGTGTTGTGGACCGCCTTCATTCCTTTCCATCGTGAGAAATTTTTGGTGCCGACCTAATTTAAATTTGCACAGTCGAGGTGCATAGTCGACCTTGGAGAATGTTTTCAAGGTTGAAGATGGTATAAATAAGCATTGAGTTGCTGAGGGATGATAAGATATATGTGTATGATGTGAATTGCAGAGTTGTGAGGTGTAAATTTGAGAAGTGCAGTGTGATATTTCATGTGTTAGATTATTGAATGCAGTGAGAAAAAGGTGTTTATAATTCTTCAGACTATGAAGGTGTTGGTGACATTGTGGTGGATTTTCCTTTTGCATTGAGATTGATTTCTTTGTGTAATATTCTTCTCTATCTTCTTTTCTACTCTAGCAGCGAACCTTTCTTCTTTTGGTAGTGTGCCCTCCGACAGTGAGCCCTTTTGTAATCGATGTTGATATTACTTTATATTGTGAGCTAATCCTCACCATGGTTTTTCCCATCTTGGGTTTTCAACGTAAATCTAGTGTTGTCTTATGTATGGTGTTGATTGTATTTCAGTTTTTGTTATTTTCTTTTCATGCTAAATCATTATAACAAATTAAGGGTTAATTGAATGAATGTGGATCTAAAGGATTTGAATGTTTATGAGAGTTTTGAAGTTTTAAGGTACAACTAATTCACCTCCCCTCTCAATTGTCTTGTGCATTCAACAATTGGTATTAGAGCAAGGTTCCTAGGAAGAAAGCTTAACTGCTTGAGGTAGATCTAGGATGGTGCACAAGAAAGAGATTCTTGTGTTTGATGGAATGAACCATGCATTCTGGAAGACAAGGATGGAAGGTTTTCTGATTTATCTTGGATTTGCTGTCTAGAATTCTATTGAGAATGGATATACCACACATGCAAGTGGTCCAAGTACTAATGATGAGATAAAGGCTTATAAAAGAAATGGTAAAACAAGGTATGCTCTCTTAAATGGTCTTACTAATTTTGAATTAGTGAAAGTTATGAATTTGAAAACTACTAGACAAATTTGGGGAAAGTTAGAAAGCATTTATGAAGGAGATGATAAGGTCAAACAAGCGAAGATGCAGAATCTGAAGATAAAAACATTACAAGCTACATGCAAAGGGTATATGAAGTTGTCAGTTCCATCAAAGGTCTTGGTGGAAAACTCAAAGAACTAGAAGTTCTAAAGAAAAATATCAAAACTTTTCCTAAATCTTAGTCATAAAGTTTCTACTATTGAGGAATCTGAAAATTTAAATCAATATACCAAAGATCAATTGTAAGGTTATTTAATTGCTTTTGAGATGAGAGAATTTGGTAGAAATAGTGGTGCAAAAGTTGAGATTACTTTTAAGGCTGACAAATTAGAGGAGATAAGGAATTAGATCAAGAGGATATTGATGATGTAGAAGCCAAATTTGTAAGGATAATGAAGAAGGGTACTGGTAAGTACAATGGTAAGATTCCTTTCAAATGTTTCAGTTGTAGAAAGATAGGTCATTATGCTTCAAGATGTCCAAATAGGGCTTTGAATAACAAAAATAAGAACAAACCCGTTGCTAATAACACCAAACCCATTTACTACACATAATCATTCCATATTCCAAAATTCATGATAATTGAACCACATCTCACACCCTTATCCCATGCCAAGTTACCAATAAATTAAAGAATATGCAATTTAACAACATACTTAGAAAATATGGAAATAATTTGATAAAGAAGACTTGATATTAGATGTGCTACATCATACTTAGTTTGTAGTGTTGCATAATGGTGAAATATACACAGACATAATATTCCTACATGGAAAGCCCTTATAATTCTTATTCAAAAAAATATCTACTTGAAGGAGATTTTGTACAAATTCCTAAGTATGACAACATCATAAAATCTAAACAACATTTGAACATCTATTCAAAACACATGGGAATAACACAAGGGATGTGATACACAATTATATATACAAATGTTCTATTGGATGCTCACATCAATTGCACAAACCTAACATATTAACCAAGATAAATGAACAAAAACAAGGAATTGGGAGGTGTTCTGAAATGATTTTTCTATACATTCTCCTTCATCCACCCCAACTAGGTCATTCACAGTGCACTTTAGAAAACAAGGGAGATCGTCTTCTTACCTATAGAAAAAAACCAAAAGAGGCTAAGTACCAAACAAGATATAATGACACCATCATCAAAAGAGGGCATAATGAAACTAATAGAATGTATTGACAAACATGACCATTACTTAGAAAAAAGGTGTTATAACACACAACAAAATGGAATAGACAATGATGAAGAACCACAAAGAAAGAATAAAAGAGTTGGTAAGCAAGCACCACCAAAATCATAATCCCTTGAGAAAGAAAGAGAAAAGAAACAAGATATTATGGATGTTTCCCTCCTAACCAATACACTAAATAGGAAAGGAATGCTTCAAAAAGCATCACAAATGTATAACCAAGCCAACCTAAACAACTAATAAATAATTGAAGAAGCAATAATCAAACACATTGTGGCTTCCTTAGCCACCTTAGATAGCACAATTATGAACTTTCTAGAATAGCTAGTCTCACCCATTAGATAGAAAATAGAGAAAGCAATAGAGATTGAGGAAGAAATGAGGAGACATACATTGAAAGAAGTAAACCCAACTTTATCTGTTGAATAAAAATAGATGTTAGCATAGATATAAACAAATGAGCTCATATCCAAACAAAGATTAGACATAATAATGACACAAAGCCAAGAAACTAAGTAAGATTCAATAATAAATTATTATACTTAAAAAATAAGCTTATTTGGTATTGATAAAAGAAGAGAAAATAATTGGTCTAGGAAAAGATAAAGGACATATCGATCTTTACAAAGAATAAGAAGAACAAAAGGATGAAAAGCAACATTGAGAGCCATCAACAATATTAGATAGAGCTATAACATCAACCTCCATCTCACATAAAATATCTCTTGCCTCAACAAAAATAAATAAAACCAATAGTCACATCATAACTATTGCAATTACCTTTATTTGGAACACCAATAGACCTATCAAATATATCCCTCATACAAATGTTCCATCTTGATAACATATCCCACAACACAACAAGGGAGGATATAATGAATAAACATTTAGAAAATATAAAATAATTTGAGATTGTAATAAACACAATACAAGACAAAATACCCCAGGCTTAAAGAGATACACTCATACCCATTGGGAAAATAATTGCAACAACTCACAAATATCCTAATAGTAGAGTTGGATGAGGTCATGATTAGGAACAAAGTCCTAGAGGAAATACAAAAGAAGTGCATGGATGAAATAAGGAAAATGTGTGACAACCCATACCAATTTAGAGACCCAAATCAACACTCTTCAGACCATAGATGGTGACATCAACACACTCTACCAATTTTTTCTACAATAGAAAACTATGATAAAAATCTCAAGAATCAAATTGAGCACATAAAATCTCATATTTTGTAAATCTCTAATACATATGATGCAATGAAAAATATGGACAACACAACAAGAGCACAAATAAATACTTAAAACACTCAACTTCAACAAATTCAAGATCAAAGGGAGGTAATCAAAGCACAAATCAAGCAACTCCAGAAAGTGGTTAGCCTATGACCTGCCCATGTTATTGGATTACTAAAAAATGTAAAGAACCTGACTACACAAACCTAAATACCAACCACTATAATAGATGTAGAAATAACCCTAATGCAGATTAATACCCATATTTAAATACTACAACAAGTCAAGATTTAGTGAGATACAACCTTATAATAGTTCAAGGAGATTTATTATAGCATTTTACCCTCAAACAATAGAAAGGTCATACAAAATTTAGGTACAGTATAACAAATCGTCATGTCTCGAGTATAAGATAGTTTTAAAGGGGTGATGTTTGTAGCCATGGGAAAGAACATAGTCACAGCATCTACAAACCACCAAATTTGACCTAAAGGAGAATGTGAAGCCCTAAGTTGTCTCCAATAGAAGTTAAGATACACAAATATTATAACAAACACATCCTTGATATAATAAGTATGTATATAACATGTAGAATATAAAGATATAATGTAAAGATTAAGAAAGAGAGACACATAGAAAATGAATAAATTAAGATGTATTAGAAATAAACTCTTGATACTATATTTTGTTATACTAATAAATGAAAAGATACTAATATACAAAACTAGTTATGGTGTATAATGGATTGTGAAGCATGAATTTATTTTTGGGTTATCACTTTTCTATTTTGGATCTTATCATAGTATGACATAGTGTACCCAAAAATATCTAATCATACATGGGTATAAATATAACACGCAAGACTCTAGGGCTTAGAACTTTGGTCTATCAATCCACTTTTCTTGCCAACATATCACAAGTCCATCAATGGTTATTTGACACATATAGAAAGAATGAAACAACATAATATTTAAAGAGACTCCCTCCACAAAAGATATAATCATAAAATACATTGAAGTAGGTATATGTGAATTGCTTAGTGCAAGGGCTTGCGATAGAAGCAATTATTATCTCACTCTTTGGATTAAAATGCGAGCAACGCTTGGAATTTACTTAGATGTCTTGCTGGTTGCCACTTTATGGAGGATAGTTCTATGGATAAGAGGAATAAAGGAAAGTGCATGCCCCCCTTGTGGAAGATTAAAATTATTTTTTTATGGGGCCTTTCATATTGAAGTTGGTAAATTTGATGCATGTTGCATCTTGAGAAATAAAATGGGTTCCCTCATATGGGGTGTGTCAAGACATCTCCCAAGAGGTACAAATAACAATGCTAAATTTGGTGCTCTTTTTGAAGGTCTCAAATTATGCATCAAAGAAAATGTGAAGGCGGTGGATATTGAATGAGATTCATAAATTGATGTAATTGTTGTCATTTCAAAAAGAGAACCTAGCTAGAATCTCAAAAAATAGATACATACAATTGCACTGTTTTTGACAAATTCAAGGATTGAACAATTGCACATTTATAGAGAAGCAAATGTGGTGGTGGACCTATTATTAAAGATGGGCATGGAGTAGACTGTGGATATTATCAAACCAGAGTGTTATGTCATGTGGCTCAGTTTGAAAGAAATTTTGGATATGGATGACATTAAAATTGCAAGCACATCTTCCTCTTGTGGTCCATGTGAATAGGGAAACCCCGAGGATTTTTTTTTTTTTTGGAAACACATACCTCTCACTCAATAGAGCGAGATCACACATTTTAAGTATATTGTAGAGGGATTTCCCCTTTGAAGGATATAATGGAGCAAATGGCTGTAATAAAAAATCATAGATGTTGTTGTGTGTAGGAAGAATTGTCTAGTCAATTAAGGAGGCTCTTTGTAATAAATGTGCTAGCAATAAAGCATATGATTACGACTATTCTTAGGAAGGACATTTTTGAGAATGGTCATGTACACAATAGCAAAATTCTAGGAGCCTTTGTCATGACCTTTGTTTAGTTGTGCTAGGCTAGAAGATAATGGGGAAAATCATTGCCAAAAATACTTATAGATGGTTTGGCACAAGGATATGCTTGAAGCAATCTCAAACTATGATTGTCTGGTTGTAGTTCACGACGTCAAAGGGGTCTTCAACATATGGGGAATGAAGAACAATAAGGAGTTGAGGGAATGTTTCAATCTTTTCATGGAAGGAATTGTGAAGTGCAATATGGAGCTATGGAGGAAATATGTTATTATACGATTGCACCTCCTCTCTCCTTCATAGGTTGATCGCTTGGAAGAGCTCTAGAAAGGTTTCATGTATTTGCACAATAATATGAACTAAATCTCCTCTTAATCCAATTTTGTGGATTGATTAATGTAATGTCTCTTTTTGCTGTTTAATGAATGGGAGCTACCATTTTATATAAGAACTTGCAAAAGAATAAAAATGGACAAGTACATAGATAAAAAAAGACATATAATATTTTTCAATAATTTTTTCATAGTAATAAATAAACAATTCAAAAATTATAATAATTATAATATATTTTGTTTTACTTACCAATATTTTTATTAATATTATATTAATAAAATAAATGATTCAAATAAATAATTTGTAATTAATGGAATGTAATGTCTGAGTAACAAAAACTCTTAATTTTTTATCTTAAATTTGAAAATCATTTACACATTAAATAATAAACATAATATTTTCAAAATAAACAACCCATAAAATTATTTCAGTCTCTCCATATATCTAGTAAATAAAAATGTTGGCCAGCTTAATTTAACTCTACATTTTGATTGATTAAAAATATCCCAAAACAATTCATCCAACCGATGCGCCCGCCGGTCGGCAGACGCTAATGATTAAAAATATCACTGCACAAGGAGCTGATAAAAATCGTATCCCCCATATCCATTGCGCTACAACTCCATCAGCGCAAACCCTAAAAAACACATTAGTAAAGAAGAAAAATAGGAGAAAACTTAAAACCCTAACCCCTCAAGAACAAGACTTTAAATTGCCGCAACAGGGTTTATTCGGACAGACGTTTGGTGTTTTCTGTAAACTACTTAGAATAAAGAAGAACGAAATGGAGTTTTGGGGTAAGCTCGGCCTTCTCTGCTTTATTTTAGTCTAACAATAAACTCTTCTCGTTGTATTTTTAATTTTTGTTTGCCACTGCCGTGTTCAGTAATATGTAAGTTAAATGCGAGCTCCAGTAGTGGTGTTTAGGGATTACTAGTAGCTAGCAGAGCTGCGGAGTGTGGATACACTGAAAACTCTATGAGGGTTTTACTTTAAAAAATAAAAGAAAACCTTATGATACTCCTAGGAACTTTATTTAGGGTTTTAAAGTTTGTTTTCCAGCTCGATTTCGAATCGCATCTGAAATTGTTGGATCAAATGACTTAATAAGATGCTTTGGTAAAGTATATTGCAAACGTCTCACACAGTTTTAGCTTTTCAGTAATCTTTAGCTTTATTTTTTTGGAATAGTATGAATGTGGGTCGATGACTAAATATTAATCAGCGTGTCCCGTTTGGTTTAGCAAGCCCAAAACACTCCTAAATTTTTGCTGTTGTATATGAGGCTTTCGTTCAAAATTATCTAGCGGGAAATTTGTTGGAAGAGCGCATCACATTGTGCTTGCTTGCAATTATTAATGCATTTAATTTGCCGTGTAAAACTTTCTGGATTGCGAGGACCGGACGTATGCAGCTTTGGAAGATTTGATTGTTGAGTAATGTTTCACAGGTTTCTGTTAAGGCCTTTGTGAAACACTAGATTGAGTGCAATCAGGTGAATTGGCAAGGTCATTGTGTGTTGAACTTGGCTTATTGCCATGGTAATTAAGCCAAATGCGTAAAAACTGTGAGATGAGAGGCGTTATGTCTTACCCTTGCCTAATTGCGCTGGCAATTTGGAAGCAATCTTTAGGGTGCAAGGCTACATTAATGTGTCAGCATCCTCCTTTCCTGGGCATATGAACTGCAGGTTGCTATAGTAACATCTTCTAATGGGATTTTTGTTGTACATTAATTCTTACCTGCTGTACAATTAGACCAGATTTCAAAGAATTTTCCAGCTTTCGTAACTATTATTCTTCTGAAGCATGACTTTTAGTGTTTAATTAGGTACAGTAGCTAATGGAGAAAACATCTAGTTTTCTCAAGTTTGCTTTAGATATCTGTTTCCCTCTTACTTTGTAAGATAAACTGAAGTCAGTGTTTGTCTGAGTATCGGGGGTGGTATAATTTTTTTTCAGATTTTTGGGACAATGGGGGGAGTCATTAGAATAATAATTAAAAATCAATATTTGAATTATAAAATAAAATAAATAAAAAAGTCCAAATAACTTTAACAAACTAAAGAAACTGAATTTAAAAAACGTGAACAATTAAACCAATCTCTAAAATACATACATGGGCCCATACAAAGCAGAAAGCTCTTTAAAACTTCTCTATGTTTGAAAGGACTTGAGCACATAGGTGTCTGAGTCCATATGTATCTGAAATTAACTTGCGTGATGTAAGTTTGCTTAGCATTATATACACATTGAAGACATTGCTTAGCCAAAAAAAATTTAAGTTGGATGGATCACAATGTATTTCCTTAAGAAAGCATGGGGTAAGAATCTCTTCTTGTGGGTGGCCTCCCACACCTCAGTAGTTTAATGTTGACTTAAGCTCTATCTATAATAAGACTTGTAGCTGGCATTTGAATAAACCTTTGACCACCACCAATAAGATGATATCACATGTTTTCTTTAAATTCATCTGGTCTCCAAGTTTCATTAATGGATGAATGTTTAATTTCTTGCATCTTACCAGATAAGCCCTCCTGTCTACATTCTTGCTTTTGTATAGCAAAATGGATGCCAAGGAAATGATGTTTATTGTTTTGTCTGTAAATGCATTTTGGTTCAACTGGAATTTTTCATATGACCGAGTCTTCTCAGCTCCCGTGAAATGACTGGATTCATGCTTGACAATTTCCAGCAGATGAGTGCCATTAATTTTTCTTTGTTAAATCTGGAAGGCTATCTAGATTCTTCACTCTCCTCGTTATTCTGCCTTAGATGGCTTGATCCCAGTCACAACTAGCAAGCCTCAATGTTTTTTTGAGCTGTTTAAAAGCTGCAGTTATGAGAGAACGCCCTGATGCCCCCTGCATTTTTAGCAAAATAAAGGGATGTCCCCTACATGCCGCCCTTCTTAGGGAATGCGGTGTTCCTGATTCCGTTCCCTGAGCCCTAGAATACACCAGATGTTTGGGATGGATGTCTAGGCCCTGGGAATGTGTCCCTGGAGAGCCTTGACAACAATAGATCTGAGTGTGTTTTAGAGATTTTACCATGCAGGAAAAACCGAAAAGATGTGTTTGTTAAAAGGTATTTGTAGAGAGACTAGAACTATTTGGATTTTATTAGAAATATAGTTGCAATGAAGTAAACACTTTAGATAGATAATCATGTGTATTTTGTTAGAACTTTATTTGGCTTGTAGGTTTGTGGGGAGATGTTTTGGAGTCTGTTATGACAATCACAGCGGGGGAAACATGCAAAACACTTTCCACAACATGGACGATTGCTTTGAAACCTCCTATAGTTTTTAACAGGGTGCAAGAGGTGTAGCAACAAGTGTCATGTTTTGGGCTTGTTTCCATGCTGCTTGCAGCTATGTTCCTTCTATTATTTCTTTGGGCTTATCAAAATTTCTATATATTTCTTCAGCTCAGGAAAGTGTAATTCAAATGCTTTTTCAACAGTGTGAGCGGAAGTCTAAGCCAGTTAGTGGGACATGGGTTGATTGAGTTTGAAAAATAACGAAATATATCTCATTAGTAGATTGGGAAGTTTGAAGTTGTCAGTTTAACTTCATATATATTTTTTTTTGATTTCAACATAAATAATATAAATATTCCATTTTTTAATTTTATTATTTTAATCTAAATAGAGGCAACATTGTATAAACATATAATCAATGTCACAAATTTGGAATTAGTTTATTTATTATATGTATTGATATAATCTAGATAATGAATTTGTGTTCAAATACTTGTATCATGTTTTTGTATTTATAATGCAGCTGTAACAATATAATATATGTGAATGCACATACACATATTTCTTCTGTGCAACCTTTGTAGCTTGTTTCTCTGTGTGTTTTTGATTCTGTTGTGGCTTCCTGTTTCTGGTAACATGGTGTGGAGTGTTTTTTAACCTTATGTAGATCCAGATTGGCTGCAACTATTGGTTCTGAAGCAGCTCTGGTCTAGATTCATGGTTTCCATTGCCCTATTAAAACATTCTATATTGTGCTGTATGTTAATGCAAATTAATTCATACTTACTTTGGTGTATCAGGAGTGGAGGTAAAACCTGGGGAGGTTTTAAAAAGTGATCTTGGAGATGATAAGTATGTCCATTTGTCACAGGTATATTTGGTGTCAATCTCTGTTTATAGGCTATTGAATTTCATTTTTGTTATGGTTTACTGCTTCATAATTTGCTATTTCACATTTTTTATTGATGTTAGTCTAATTAATAGGCAGCCTTGGGCGAGGTTAAAAATCCAAAAGGAAAAGAAAGGGTTCCTCTCTATGTTCATGTGAATGGCAAGAAGCTTGTGATTGGAACACTGGTGTTTGGGAAATGTGACCAACTTTCATTAGATTTAGTATTTGATGGAGAGTTTGGGCTTTCACACAGTTGTGCATCAGGGAGTGTATTCTTCAGTGGTTATACTTCAGTTCCAGAAGATAAAGATGAATATCCTTTACTGTGTTTTTTAATGTGACATAAGGGTTTAATGTGCATTAAATTTTAATTCAATAAAATATTCATGTTGATTTTATGTTGCATTAATAATATTAGTGAGGACTAAGTGTTTTCTTAACTTTTTTTCTCACTGGAATGGAAATGGGAGGAGATGAGTCAGGTGAGAAAACAACTATACTTTGTTATATCAGGTCTTTATTTAAGTTAATAATATTTAAGTAAATAATATTTCTTTTGCCTAGTTTCACACAATATATGCTTTTCTATTTAAACCTACAGACTCTGATTCAGAAGATGAAAGACAAGCACGGGCCTTGATAAGACATATGAAGGAAAATGGTAACTTTTTTTAAACATGGGCCTTTCATGGAACGATTATCATTGCTTCTAAAATGTTGATAGATTTCTTTGGTATTGGACCTTATTTTTGTTGATTGAAATATTGGGGATCTATAACATATTTCCATCCCAACAATAAAAGTGAGGTCACTACATAAAATTTGCTATTGGATCTTTGCTTCTGTAGCTATCATTGATAGATTGCTTCTAGGGTTATGGCCTTCTATTAGTAAAACTACAATGAAGGGTTGATTTTGTTAGGTCAACAAGAAGCTAAGCCAGTCAAATCTGAATTAAAGAAAGAAGAGGCAAAACCTGCTAAGTCGGGACCTGTCACAACTGGAAAGGCAGCTGCAAAGGTGAAGTCGGAGGATGCAAAACTGGTTTCTGACCAAAGACCAGGGGAAGATGAAGAATCTAGTGATGATGACGATAATGAGAATGAGGTTATTACTATACCTGCCTATCTGTGCTTATCCTATCTGGCAATAGAAATCTTACTCTAGATTCAATTAGTGTCCTAATGTTATCGCTACATTTGTCTTGACGACTTTTAGTTGCTCATTGTTTTTCAGTTGAAATGTATGTACACATTTTTTCAGTTGAAATGTACATACATATTTTTTCAGTTTTCATTCGGGTGACACAATCTGTATTCATGTCAGTTCATTTTTATAAAAAATGATGAAAGATTGTAGCAATGCAAAATGAATACTCTTCGTCAACTCATCGCATACTCGCATCATTTTTTTGTGGAGATTTCACTTTCTTGACCCTACCTGGTTTTCAACAGTGAGCCAATATCTAATTGCTATGCAGGAAGATTCAAGTGATGGTGAATCTGATGAATTAGGTGATTCTGAGGATGAAAGTGATGAAGATGAGAGTCAAAAGACACCCATGGTATGATGATGAATGGGAAGGTGTCCATTTGGGCATATATTTTTCCATTTTTCTATTCTAGTTCATAGCTCATTTAAAACCTTTTTGATGAAAGGTTGAGGCTGCCAGCAAGAAGAGGCCTTTGTCTGAATCAGCTACAAAAAATCAGCGTACTGCTGATAAAAAGGCAAAGACAACAGTACCTGGCGGAGCACAGAAGCCAGGTCAGTCCTTAAAAACGATTTATTATTTTCGTGGATAATGTGCAATGTTTTGACAAGTATTTTGCTATTGAAATTATCTCAAGCCGTGTAATTAGCATCCTGGCTTGAGAGAATTTTTCCATTCTTTGAAAGCAAATTGCTTACACTAGATTAATTTATCTAAATTCTAGTTGATATGGGCAATTCACCTGAGTTTCTTGTACTTGGATTCTACACATGCAAAATTTTTACAAACCAGATAAATTAAGAGTTTATATCATGTACATACTATAAGAGACTAACTGTTCTTGCAGAAGGCCTCTGGTGTCTAATACAGTTTATTAAAATCAACTGTGAAAATATTCCATATCATATCCATTATGAGCTATGACCCAATCAATAACAGGAAATGAATTAGAGTGGTGCCATAAGCATCCAAAAGCCAGATACCAGAAGTTGGTAAAAATCATGTATAAAATCAGTGGTTAAACTCATCAGATAGCTTCTGTTAATCAGGACATGGCAACATGCACAAACATTGACAGGAAGATCAGGAATATAATAAAAAAGATATTATAAGGTGGTAAAACTAAAACTAGTAACAGCACCTAGAGGTACTATTGGGCGTCTGAAAGGTAAATAGAAAAGGTCCTGTCTGCCAAGAACTGCATATTTATGTTTTTTCATTTGAAGTTATTTTGTGCAGTGCTTGGCTGACATGAATTTTATATGTGCTTATCAGCCATCCAACAATATCCACAGCTTCATTAACAACATTAGATATTTAAAATATTCAAATAATTCCATAGTGATCCTACAATCCTTAAACTTGAATGCAAGCACAACAAATCTGAAATAAGCATTCTGATAATGCTTTATATGTATTAAAGAGGATTGAAGCTTGTGTATTCATTCTCAAGCTACATCATGAATAGATATAGAATCAATTACCCAGTGAATGGACAATATAAGAAGTAGAACTAAAAGTGATAAATTGTTACAAGTTTACATTACATTAGCCAAGACATGGAATAGGCACAAGAAGTACAAACCCGCTAGGAAATAGAATTGATAAGCAATCGGGCAGCACTTCTGGAGCATAAATTTTTGACTGAAGAGTTGACTTGAGACTTAACTGCCAGAGGCCAACCTTATTGCTAATAAGATGCTTTGTGAAAAAAACAGTTGAGATTTTAGTATTTTTGACATTTACCATTGTAATAAAGTGAATAAATATTTCTTTATCATAATTGAATCCTGGCAGCACAATCAAAGAAATAGGAATCAAGTTCCAACTAATGGAGGACCCCATGATATTGTAAAGAGGACTACACTATTGAAAGATGACCACCAACTTTTAAGGTTGGAGATGATTTGTTAAAACCCTTGATATTGGACACACCCAGGGATTGGTTGGATCTGGATCTAGTTCAAAGACAGATCTGTGGAACAGTTCGGTTCCTCTGCAGATTTTGGTAGGGTGGCTAGAGGGAATTGTGTTTGTTTGGGATGAACTCAGGCAAGCTTGGGAAGGACCAAGATGGATCCCAACGAATCCACATGGAACCCATGACATTTCTAACAGAAATTTAATTTTCTTTTTGCTTTTAAATTTTTTTTCCACCTTTGATTTTGACTTGGTTTCCCACAAATGAATTCCTAGCCCAAAAATGTGCCATCTAAAAGCATTCCAAACACTGAAACAAACCCATTTTGATTGCAAAAGATGAATACTATTCTAAAAGATTGTACCTTCATTTTTGCTTGTCATTTAACATAAAGAGCTGAAGTTTGACACTAAAACAAACTCACTCTGATTGCAAAAGATGAATACTATTCTAAAAGATTAAACTTTCATTCTTGCTTGTCATTTACCAAAGAGAGCCGGAGATTGATCTTTGAAGGTTCCACAATGGTTGCACTGGTATTTTTATGCTTGTGCAAGATTCCATTAATTGTCAAGAAGATTGTAGAAGAATTTTACTGAAAAAATGCTTTTGCTTTGGTTTTATTTTTTATTTTTATAAGTATATCACTATGCCTAAAATTTTGAAAGAGATAGGTGTTATATATCTATTTTTTTTAATTTGTTTTGAATGTGTTGTTTATAAATTTATTGCCTTAAGAATTACAATGACTAGTAGTTCTAGCTCCATAGGCCAAACCTAAATTCAAAGTAGATTCACGTTCTCTTCGGAAGCATGTTGATATGATATATTCAGTTCTAGGTGGTGGGGGTTATATTTGGATTTGCAAGGGGTGTGATATCAAGTATTTGAGTTCATATAGTCAGGTGAAAATCCTTTTGTGTGGAAATTTTGGATATAAGTGATATATTCAATGTGCTTGCCCTATCGTACTAAGTGATAACATATATCAACGAGTAGGAGTAAGTAGATGAATTAGTAGGCTGTATAGAAAATCATCCTTTAGCAAAGAGAAGATCAAAAGGAATGAAGCCCTCTATGCTCCCATCTAATTAATCCCAATGTTGTGGTAGAGAGCCACCCATTTTTGGCCACATTTGAAAGATCAACCCACCACAAATAAAAGATCAAAAGGACCTTTGAAAGTGCATTTCAAAATGAATTTTGAGACATTGTCGATCAACATAAAGTAAGGTGTATTTATGTGTTGGCTTCCAGTGTAGTTCATTCTCACCATATTGGCAAAAATTGGTGAGAAAAACTAATGAGGCTCCAAAAGGGTACAAAGGCTTGGATTATGAGAAGTTGCGTGCCATCTAATATGATCTGTTCAGTTCTAGATGGTGGGGGTTATATCTGGATTTGCAAGGGCTGCGATATCAAGTATTTGAGTTCATATAGCTAGGTGAAAGTCCTTTTATGTAGAAATTTTGGACTAAACATCAACGTTTTCCTTGGAAAGAATGGTGTGCTTGTCTAGGCAAGGTGTACCAGGAGAACTTTGTATCATCCTCATTGTTTGGTGAGACCTCTTAGCTCTGATTCTGACAAGAGCATTGTTCTGCATAGGGTCCTTTCCCCTGACTCTTAACAGCAATTTTCTCCTAACATGGGACTCCTTTTTCACATGATCATTTTGTGTTGTATGGCTTTGTGTATAATTAATTATTTGTCTAGGTTTAATTTTCTCCATAGGGTCCTTTTCACCCGACTCTTAAGGTTTGCCTATTTTGGTTATCTCCCTTTTATTAAGTTTATTTTGCTTTCTATGTCCAATTCAGTAAATCTAGTTTTACCTAATTTGTTTATCCCTCTTTTACTTAGGTTATTTTGCTTTGTAGGTCTAATTCTAGTATTAGTTTTAAATTCTGTTCTTGGTGTTATTCTAGCACTCATTTACTAAAATGACTTGCTGTACTTATCATATGATATGCATGGAGCTAGTTTGGTTGTTTGTGAACATTTTAACAATTTTCTTCTGGACACAGCAATTCAGAATAACTCAAATTGTTAATTTTGGAGGATCTGAGTGATCTTAAGTTGCCGGTTTGGGGTTTGAGTGTGCTGGTATAATGATTTTTTAGCATCACCATAATTGCTTGGTTAAAAAAAAGTTTGTTCTGCACTTTTGAGGGCCCTGGCAATGTGGGTTTGCTTGGGTATGCCCTGAGTATGTTTGCAAGGTACCTGGGCTGTGCCTATGGACTTCCAGGAAACCTGCTCCTTGACCCAGACAAAGACCCCAAAACTGCTTCAATTTGTTCTGACGTTCTTCAATTTGGTGTTTAAATATGCTACATGGTTAGATCCAGATGCAATTTTTAGAGAAGTTTAATGAAGTTAAATTTTTATCTGTTTATTATTAGCAGTCCCCATGCAGACAGATTTGTGTATTTGATATTTGAGGAGTGTTAGTGGCAAGCCACCTGTGTTTTCATTTTATATATTTATTTTTTGATTGCATGTATCTTGTTTTCTTATTTTGTGAAATGCTTATTTCATAGGTACTGATGGAGGTAAGAAGGATGAACATAGAACGTCTGCAGGGTCTCCTGCCCTGGGTTTGAAGGATCGGAAAGGACAGACACCTAAAGCTAAAGGCACCCCAGGTCCCAAAGAGGTAGAATGTTTGCATTTGAGTGGGAATTTTGTAAGCTCTGTTCATAGTTAGATTGTTTTTCTTAATGATATTCACTTGCATCATTTTGTGCAGCCACCCAAGACCCCTGTAACACCTGGCTCAGATTCAGCGAAGAAAATTGGTGCCCATCTTTGTGCCAGTTGCTCAAGGTGGGCTACATTTGATTTTCGTTGGATTTATGGTACTGGATGTCTTGTTTATGGAAGTTCATTGTTGTTAACATAATCTTTTTGATCAAGTAGTATTGATATGATGATTGATTTAATTGTATTTATTTATTTTTAGAAGAATTATAATGCTTTTTATTTTTATTTTTTAAATCTCTTGGGTTGTTTAAAAGCCATGTAGATTATTTTGTTTTGGAAAATGTTTCAATCATCCTAAATCAGATGTGGGATAAATAATCAAACTTTCAGAGCTGCCATTGATAGACATTTTTCAATTTAAACTAAAGGTTTTGTAACTGTCTGGACTAACTAGAAGTAAGAGCATCCGCAATACTCCTACCCTTTTAAGATGTTACCATGGAAATTAACAGCTCAATGAAGTCTTGAGTGGTTGTTGGAAGCAGTGAACAGTTAAAGGTAGATCTCATTGGTGCTACATGCAGGCCTATAGGTCATTAACAGGCAAGAAGAAAACAACAATAATAATTTAACTGCCATGTATGAAAGAGGTATGCACCATGACAGCTGTATGCTAGCCTCTAGGAGAAGAAAGATGTTCTCCATCTGAAGGTGGCATTGGTTTGAACTTCCCACATCCCTTCCAACCAGTTTCATGTGTCAGCTACTCATTTCCTATTTGCTTCCTAATACAATATCCACAGCTTATTATATTAACAAAGCTATTTAGGATGTGAAGGATCTTTGCAGGAAGTTTTGTTTATCCAGTCACTGCATTAAGTTTTTCCAGGTAAGCTACAATGAGTATGGCATCATACTTGTTCCTCCTGGTTGAGGTAACCTTGCTCTCTTGATGAAGAATTTTACCCCTTA
This sequence comes from Sequoiadendron giganteum, assembly GCA_007115665.2. NCBI lineage: Eukaryota > Viridiplantae > Streptophyta > Pinopsida > Cupressales > Cupressaceae > Sequoiadendron > Sequoiadendron giganteum. The sequence goes on along the minus strand of CM021105.1, from coordinate 54,999,965 downwards.
ATAGACATGTCCACAAAACTCCAAGTAGCATCCGAGTAGGTCAAACAAACACAATTGCAAAAGAATTTCTAAAAAATTACATTGACTTACAAGTACATGGGAATAATATGCCCCTTTTCATTATGTAAGCATTCATAACATAATACCTAAAACGAGTGATTAAAGTTAATCAAATTATGTCTTTGTGCATGGGAAATTCAGGTGAGATGTTCAAATTCCATTCTCATTGCCTTGGCTTTTTGATTTGACTAACTGTATTATGTATACTACCCAAAATCATTGTGTAGGGTATGTATATTTTGCCTGTGTTGCCGATTCTGGTATGGATCTTGGATCCGGTTCACTGATTTGGCTTCAAAATTTTTGGGTTTGGGGTTGGGTTTGTCCGTACAAAAAATTGTAAATATATAATATAAATTATGTAATAATAATAAACTTATTAATTTTATTAAATGTTTATATAATAATAATATACAAATAATATAATATAATATATTAATATATAATAATATAATATATAAATATATAATATAATATATATTATATTATTATATATTACTATATTAATATATTATAATATATAATATACTAATATATAATAGTATATATAATAATATTATCATATATTATAATTTATAACATATAAACATATAATATAAAACCAGGCCTTGCCCATTTAAGGACATCAGATATTCATTAACCTCTTTTTCTGAGTGAATAATGTTGCCGCCTCTATCTGCATGCCTTTTGAATCATATCTATGGGACAGGGGAAGGGCAATTCTGTATGAATGAAGTGGTTAGGACCAGTCTTGGTAATATTTTAGTGCCGCTTGAATTCAAAACAACTTCAGGAATATAATGGGTGGGTGGGAAGCATAACATATGAATCCTTACTGCACCCGAGCTGGATCCGGATCTGGCGGCTTGGCTGACGGATCCGGTAATATAGATTTTTGCTTTCACCATTATTCTAGATGTGGTACTCACACGGTGGAAGTTGATACTGGCTTCAAATAAGTTCAGGGATCACACTGACCCTCCAAATTACAAGTTCGGTGAGAGCTTTATTAGCATTCTCCTTGTATGAATATAACTAAGGATGCTGACATTTTATTATTATGGACCTTCCCTGCAACAAAAAAGGAATCTTTATTTCATGCAGGGCAGCAAACAATTGTCTTACACGATGCAAGTTAAGCATCTGAAATTCCATTTAGTAAACAAATTGTACAACGAAGCTATGAAACCATTTTATATCTAAGCTCTTGCTAAGGCTTTCTTCCCATTCTGCCGTATCATTTGTGGTTTTGCTGAAGCTTGAGACCTTTGTACAAAGCTAAAATACCCCGGACCTTATGATCTCTTCAACAAGGGGCCTTAGCATGATATAAATATATTTGACCGAAATTGGAATTTATTTGACCTGATCTAAGGATGGAGATCAAAATTCCCTGACCACAGCCACTGTGAGTCACTGACCTTGATATGGATGCTATTTCTGTTTGATCACCTTGGAAATGAAATGTGAAGAAGTTGCTGTGATGATTATGTTCAGATTTTGTGCTTTCTTTTTGATAACCACAATTATTTATCTAATTGTCATGTCAAGTGTTTCGTAGGTTGTTTGCTCTATTGTATTATATTGGTTGTATGTGCACAAAAATGTCTGTGTGTGTGCTTGTACATGTGCATTTGTTTTCATACACAAATCCACAATGCAATTGCTTGTGTGGTTGTATGTGCACAAAAACATCTGTGCATGTGTGTTTGTGTGTTTGTGCATGTGCAATTGTTAGAGAATGCATACTCAAATCTGCAATTGTGTGTTTGTGTCTTTGTGAAGTTGCTTGTTTGTTAGAGGCAACTTCTTCCAGAAGAGGTTGTGGATAATATTATATGCATGCTTGGGTTTCTATAGAGGCATTAAGTAATAAGATGTTTTGTTATTATATACACCTATATCAATAGTAGCTTGCCACTTTATGGCAATGCCACTGACTGGTCCAAATGGATGTATTGAAGGTGCTATGATGAGCTCTCTCGTTAATCTGAACGATGTTATATGAGGATAAATAAATCCATTCAAAAAATCTGAGCTCCTTCTAAGCTTCCTATTCAATCCAGTAACTGTTCAGCATATTGCATTATTCCATGTGGTATGTTTGATATATAACTTATAACTTCTTGCAGAATTGGTTGCAGATATATATATATATATATATATTATGCATGCTTGGGTTTCAATAGAGGCATTTAGTAATGAGATTTTTTGTTATCATAAACACCTGCATTGATAGTAGCTTGCCACTTAACAGCAATGCCACTGACTGGCTCAAATGGATGTATTGAAGGTGCTGTGATGAGTTCTCTCGTTAATCTGAACAATGTTCTATGAGGATAAATAAATCCATTCAAAAAATCTGAGCTCCTTCTAATCTTCTATTCAATCCAGTAACCATTCAACGTATTGCTTTGTCCTTGATTGCATTTCATGTTGTATGTTATATATAATTTCTTCTTGCAGAGGTGGTTGGAGATAATGTTATATATGCTTGGGTTTTAACAGATGCATTTAATAATGAGATTTCTTGTAAACATAGACACCTGCTTTGATAGTAGCTTTACAGTAATGCCACTGAGTGGCCCAAATGGATGTATTGAAGGTGCTGTGATGAGATTCTCTCGTTAATCTGAACAATGTTATGTGAGGATAAATAAATCCATTCAAAAAATCTGAGCTCCTTCTAAGCTTCTATTTAATCCAGTAAACATGTCATCACCTTGCTTCCTTCTATATTGCATTACTACATGTGGTCTGTTTGATGATTTTTTTTTCATGTGAATGTTAACTGTCTGGCTGCATATCTGTACTTTAAATACAGCAACTAAATTTAAGCCCTGCAGAAAGTTTTCAAAATTTGCTTCATTTTGGCCGAGGACAGTAAAAAATTGCTGTATAGAAGGGGCTGTGATGAGCTCTCATTAATCTGGAAGATGTTCTATGAAGATAAATAAAATCCATTTAACAATGCTGTGAGCTCCTTAGTTTCTGGCAACTTTCTGCTTAGTCAAGCAAGTTTATCAAAGCCTTGTTGGAAACAGTTTTAATTTGAGTGGGTTTTGCTTTGCCTGGGGTTTATTGTAGATGGATGTGGTGCTGTGATCAGCTCTCTCGTTAATCTGAAAAATGTTGTATGTGGATAAACAAAATTGATTGAACAAATCTCTGAGCTCCTTAGCTTTTCTGTAAGGACCAAATAAATTTTAGTGGGGACAAGCAAAATGCATTCAACTGACTCCAAGCTTCATAGATAAAAGTGAAAACTGTTAAACTAAGTAACATAGAGCTTCTTGTCAGCTTCTTTACTGCTAATTCATTGTTAATATGGAACTAATTTTTTGCGTGGATATATTAAGTGCAATAAACTGTTTGTTGAACAGTAGGCTGTATCCATTCTGTGCCATTTTCCCTGGAGGCAAGCCTTAAATGGATGTACTGAAGATGCTGTGATAAGGTCTCTTGGTAATCTGAATAAAGCTCTTTGAGAATGGATGAATTACATCCAAAATGTCTCATGTCTCCTCCTTCCTTGAATAACTGTGTTGAATAACTGTGCTAATCTTGTCAATAGCAGTTTAAAGATACAATTCTGTTTAAGATTCAACTTAGATAAATCTGAACCTGTCAAATAATTAAAAATCCTTTCTTGAAGCTCCTTATAACATGCCTGCTTGTTGATTTACTGTGCATTTATAATTTTGCAGTTGACATGTGTAAATGTGCCATACACATTAGATCTGACTATTTAAAAATTACAAACTGCTGAATTTTGTCTTGCTGTATGATTTGAAATTTGGTTAAGATTTGATATAAAGGTGCAGTGTTTCTACCAGGTTGGCAATTGTTTTTCCATATCCTGACCTTTATCATTTGACTGTGAGTGCATGATATTTTTTATTACAAGCTTGGAATACATGCAAATTTGGCTAATTTTTAGAATGGAGATAGCAAGACAGTGTTTTTGATTAGGAAAACAGGTTTTGAAGGGGTCCTGAAACCCTGTACAAAAAGGGTCAGGCTGCTAAATAAAGAAGAACATTGAAACCAAGCAGCCCCCAAGCAAAAAACCAACCACCAGCTAAACCAGCAGCAAATGATCAGCAAGCACAAGCCAAAAAGCGCAGACAAAAAACAAGACAGCAACTACTGCAAATTCTTAAGGATTCTCACTGCCTCCACATCACTAGCAATAACTGTCATGCATCTTAACCGCATCGTTAAGCTCATTGGCAGACACCATTCCACCTTTCTTCATTTTACTCTTAGTCTGAATGCAAGGACCATCATCTTTATCAGTCTCAGCATTACCCAATAAGGCCACATCCTCCAGGACCTGCATCTCCTTTCCATCAAGCAGCGGCTTACCAGTCCATTGCCTGGCTTTTTCATTAAGTACAGTCAATCCCTCTGCACTGTTGTGCAATGACACACGGGTTACTGAAACCAGGGTAGAAATATCTTCAAGAATCTTCGACACTTTTTGTTCAAGAGCTACCAATCTGGATTCATGATCAACTTTTAGCTTTTACACATCAGCCACAAATCTGTCAAGAGTACTATGCATAACTTTGATTTTTTTAGCAATCAATGACTCCGAATTATTACTATTAGTGAGAGACACATTGAACTCGGCCACAAAATCAATCTTCATATGAAGATGCTTAACTTCATTAAGAATCCACTTCAGCAGCAAGAAAATATTATCGGACCCCCCTCCCTTGCAAGGCGAACAACATCATTGCCGTCCATCAACTGGAGAGCTTCAGCAACAAAATGAAACTTACCATCCGGGGTGACCATCTTCTCTTTACCAGCATCCAAAGACTCGGCTTCGAAATCAATCACCTTATTGGGATTGATATCTTTGTTGTCTTTCCTTTGCGCTGACTCCTCAGGAACAAACTCCATACCTCCTAACAGCTCTTCCATAGCCTCGCCAATCTTTCCCTTCCCTTTACCTGCAACAGGGGCACCTTTTTCCACAGAAGTCTTCCTCACCTTCCTCATTCCACCATCCCCTAACTGAATTCTTCTTTTAACACCAAGCAGGGGAGGAGAGTCAGCCTTCTTCCCAGTTGCTTTTTTCATTTTCGAAGAGCCAATCCCTTCTCCAACCCCCTCCAAATCAATACTTTTAACACCAATTGGAGGAGTCTCTGCCTTCTTCACACTGGCTTTTTTCTTTTTAGAGGAGCCTTTACCTTCCCCTTCCCCTTCCCAATCCAAATCAGTAAAGGGGCCATCCGACCAAGAAGAGGAATCCTCTTTCCTGGTCTTTTTCCTAGAGGATTTAGCAGGATCATCCCGGGGGTCCTCAAAAGAATCAGACCCACCATCCTCCTCTTCATCACTCTCGGAATTATCCCGTGTCAAGCTTAGAGAGAGTGTCCTTGACCTTACGCCTCTTATGTAATTTAGGAGTGTCAATTACATAATTGGCCTTGATATGCATAACTAACAGGAGCATTAACCCCTCATGCAAATAGGGGTTGTTCGAATTCTTGCGGAAGTCCAGAATGCCATTTTTAAGAGAAAGCAGCAGATAGTAGGGGAAAGAAACAACCCTATTATGTCTAAAATGACTAAGGAGCATGAAATGGTATCCATAAATCACACAAAACCTACCATCCAGCGTGAAGTACCTCATAACAGCCATAGCCAAATACCTCCAAATGGGTTTCAAGGAAGATCTGTCATAACCACCGCTGCCCATCTTCTTAAGCTTCAACCTCTCGTTGCCTTTCAGGAAATTCGCCACGACAGATTTAGTGGCCGACCTTTCCCTATAGAATTTTCTGCCTTTTGAGGAAAGACCAGACACCTCTGCGATCAACTCCTTAGTAATGTTGACTTCCACTCCATATATTTGCAGAACCCTATTCTCCCAGCCATTTACAAACTCCTGTAACACCTGGGAATTGAAGCCATGGAGTTTCAACAAATATGGCGTGACACCACCCTTCTCTAGAATCTGCCAAACTAAACCATTCGCCATTGTCTCATCGCAGGTTACTGGCTCAGTTCGACATCTATCACCACCCATCCTGAACTGTGCACTGGAAAACAAAGCTTCTTCCCCAGTCAAGAAATCCCTTAGAGAAAAATAGAAGCAACAAAGCATAAGGAGAAGCAAAACACCCACAAAGCGTGTAACTCTGACAGCTTCAGTACTGGTTGACATCATGAAACTTAGCACCCGGTGATTTCCCATATCTCTGCTATTGAAATCCAGGTAAATAGGCCAGCACAAATGTCTTATCAAAATAAATATGCAATTATTTCTAGGACCTCTAGCCATCGCTTGGAACATGTGGACCTTCTTTCATCATGTACAATGGTTTGAATTTCAATAGGAAGGACATCATTAGAGTCCCAATGCCTAGGAGTGATCACCCCACATTGGCAATGCAATCAGCTAGATTATTAGCTTCTCGATAGATATGAGAAACATAGACAGCATCAAAGGTACCCAAGATAGCTAAGGAGTCCTGAATTAAATGTTCTATAGTCCAGGAGGGAGGGCTAGCTCTCTTCAAACAATTAATCACATTCAACGAGTCCCCTTCCAACCAAAGTCTTCTGATCCCAATGCGATCAGCTAAATTATTAGCTTCTCGATAGATATGAGAAAAATGGACATCATCAAAGGTACCCGAGATAGCTAAGGAGTCCTGAATTATATGTTCTATAGTCCAGGAGGGAGGGCTAGCTCTCTTCAAACAATTAATCACATTCAATGAGTCCCCTTCAACCAAAGTCTTCTGTTCTCCTTCTCTTGTGCTAATTTTAAACCATGGTAGGCAGCCGAAGATAGTAAGACGGTGTTAACAGCTATGTTTCTCAATCTTAAATTTGTTTCTTAAGGATTATGCTATATTTGCTATTTCATATCTAAAATACTTAAATATATCTTGGATGTTATTGTTTTATTTGTATGCTGTTCTTTTCTTGGTAAAATTTCTGTAATTTTTTGAAATGTACTTTTTTGGTATGCAAGCGACCTAATTCTGGTTATCTTATCAGGAATTTTGCCACAGAATCTGCATTGTCACAACATAATGCTGCTAAGCATGGTGGAAAGCAAGGTTGATAAGGATGCTTGGTGGAATTTTGTAGATTGCAACGAATGAGTTGTAACTGTGTGGATATGCGGGATGTTTATATGCGGCTATTTGAAGATCCAAGACATATGGAAGCAACCGAGATTCTGTTCTATGGTTATTGTGCCAATGGAACTACAGTTTTATTGATATAGTTGAGCTGGAGAGCTATACTGGATGCCATAGATTTTGTGAAGCAGGGTTGTATATTTGAATATTTAGGCATTTTTCTTAGTTATGCTATGAATATATATAAAAAGCAAATCATCTGAATTCATCAGTATGGCTTTTGTAGCTGTTTTGAAAGTTCGTTCCTATTGGGCTGTGATTCAGAGTTTTTACAGAGACCACACATTTGCTAAAAAGTATGCTAAACTAGTTTGCAATTAATACTTTTTGGCTGCATGAGATGCTGAAATTGTGTTTGCTAAGATTACATTTTATTGCTGGATAACCACAGAACCCGTTTATTTTTTGTCTAGATCACATTCTTTTGTCAGATAACCATACATTCCTCTTAATTAGAAATATTTATGATCCTGCACCCACACTGTTGACTCTCACCTAAACTTCGAACTTTATTTTGTTCTTTTAACACTATTGCACAGCAATCCCCCAGCTGAAAAAGACCACCAAACAATAAAAGATGATTTTTCACCAAAACCAACAACATTTAGCTGTTCCCAGTGTTTCCATCCCTCCTATAAACAACAGAACTGAAGGTACAGATGTACTCTCCTGAGGATTCTCAACAGTTTACTACTACATCCTATTATTACTTAACAAAAAATATAAAGGTGTGCTAGGTGGCTTAACGATCTTTATCTCTCGACAAGCAATTAACTACATAAACAATCTCAATTGAAAACATTGGAATGCAAGTTGTCCCTTATCTTCGGCTCCTGCATCGTTTCTCATCTTTTGTGATCCCAACTGTTATGAGATTGGAAGTTCCTTCTACTTAATAAGGTATGTTTTATAGTCCTAGGACCATGTAGAAACACTTCCTAGAGTTCACTACCTATTCAAACTGTTTATGCCTCTTTCTAGGCAGCTGCTTTGCGGTATGTCTACTTGCATTTCATCGTAAACTTCTGTTGAGATCCTTAGGAAAATTAATCACATTCATATTCTCATTTATTTTTCTTCAATATCCTGGGAGGACCAATTGGCTTGAGCTTCAATTTAGTGTAGGTGGAAGATATTTATCTAGAAAGATGCAGTGCTATAATAGGGTTTGAATAAAATAGAGTATGCATGTCATTTGTTTTAGGCCTTTGCTGCTCGTTACTAAACAAATCTTTGTAGTTCAATTCATTGCTACCGCCTGTGTAGAGGAGAGTTGGTGTTGGTATAACTTGATTCTACTATACTTCCTAGGCTGGTGGGGGTGCTCATTTAGCGTGCAGTGTAACTTTTAGTGTTATACTTAGTTTTGAGCTTATGTAATAACAAATATGCTCAATATCAAAATGTGAGCAGATTTCACGTTTATTCCTTTATGTCATATCGACCCTTTTGGTGTTTGATTGCCAAGTGCTTGTTCTGGGCGCTCAAGTCTGAATTTTATTCCATCTGCGATGTAACCGTGTTGTTTCAGCATGTTCGCTAACATTGAGTTTGGCAGTGGCAGGCCAAAATGCAACCAGAGAAAATATGATGCATACAAAATTTCCTTCGACAATTTTACCATTTGCTCGAAAATTTTGAGGATAATAATGTGCCAGTTTTCTCTCATCATATTTAGCTAATTTTTTTTTAATTATATTCTATCTCACTGTTCATAAATGTGCACACTTGCTAATTAGATGTGAGAACTAATGAATAACTAAAAGATGGATTGTATTAGCAAAATAACAACTCTATAATTATATCACTATATATAAATACGTACAATTTTTCTTTTTAGATGTAGTAACTTATCGAGAATTAAAATGTGCATGAGTTAGATTGCAGTCTTTAATGATTGTATAACGGAGGTAAGAACTTTCAGAGAATTAAAATGTGCACGGGGTATATTGCACTCATCAATGATTGTATAATGTAGGTAATTATTGCCAAACTAGTCATCGGGAAGTAAACTGTAGAATCGTTTAGATAGTAATTCCTCCCTAGCAATACGTACATGGTAAATGGATGCTTCTTAGCCTGGCTCAAATAATTTGATCTCCATACGAGAATTCATCGACAAGGAACATTATTACTCTTATATTTCCACGTTAGATATTAAGAAACATGCCAAGGGTTATTGAACGGTCAGTCCAAAACAAGCTTCTTATGAGATATAAAATAAAGCGTTGAAAATTTTTGGTTAGCCCTCACTTCAATTACAACCCTTCGTATAAAATTGAGTACATACTATTCAACAAACACACGTAATCATCCCATGCGTTCATACCTTCTACGAGTAAACACCAAAACGATCGAGTTCATTAATAACTATCAGCGTATCAACTCAATGTGATAGCCTTTTCCCAAAATGATCGAGTTTATAAAAAATCATCAGGGTATCAGCTCAATATAATTTTATTTTCTCCTCGAGTAAAAAGATTAGCAAGAAATTCCTGACATTTACCCGGAGCCATGGATGGTGACCAGGGTAAATCAATGACCGAATTCAGCGGCCACAAACATGGTAGAGAGATTGCACGTGAGGCTTACCAGGGGCAGTTAATCAGTCCAGGGAATCAGCACTCAAATCTCTCGAGCTAGCCTACACCTACACTAATCTTGTCTTTGTAGGTACACTTATACTAAGTTGTTATTCTGTTATAAACCTATTTTAGAACCTCACTCCTTTAAATAAGGTGTTAAGGTAACATATACTAAAATTGGAAAACGGAAATCATGTTCTATTAATAAACAATCCCCTCGTAAAAAGGACATTGTAATTTTTTTACACAATAAATTTACCAATATGGTTAATAAAGTTAAATTAATGTAAGAATTGTACTTTACGTGATTCTAATGGTAGGTTTGTTTCTAGTGTAGCGCTCTCTTTGGGAATCCAAACAAACCACTTTGCAGAAGTCTATCATGATTTGAAACTTGTATAGTCTAAAGGTATTAGGAAGTTTTGGTTTGAGAGTGATTCGTTAAATATCATTAATTGCCTAAAGAAGATTAATTTTCTTTGTTGGTCTATTGAGCCTATTATTGTTGACTCTATTTCTATCCTTAATTCCTTTGAGGAGAATTATATTTCTCACATTTTTCATGAGGGCAATGGGTTAGCTAATAAGTTTGCTAATGTTGGGGTTCTTGAATCTAGAGTATGGGATCAGTTTGACACTCTTCCCATTGATATTCAAAATATTGTCAACTATGATACGTAGACTATGTAGGGAGGGATTATCCGAAATGATTAACTTTTGTCACATGCAAAATTTGATTGAAAATCTCACATCGAAATGTGATAACTCTAAGGGGAGCTTGACTTTCATTAATGATTATGAAGTTGATCGAAAGGCCTTGCATTTAAAGTTAAATGATGGCCATTAGTCTTTTTGGTACTTGCTCCACACAGATTCTGGGTGTTTGTAGAGGCCTTTTCTTTTCAAGGCTTCTCCTTTTTTGTATCTCTTGCTGGCTTTTCCTATATTTGCTTTGGCTCTGGTTTGTGTTCATGGTTTTGATCTATGATTTCTTAGGCTTTTGTCAATGTCTGGTAGAATAGGGTGCTTCGGGTGTTTGGATTGGAATTCAATATCATTGAGGAGCTAATTGGTGGCATTACGAGCCTTTCCATTGATGGCAGGGAGGTTTACAGGGATAGGAAGGTGTCCAACGCTACTATGGTGACGTTCTTTAAGAAGAATGAAAGGGCCCAGTTGCAGACGCTTGCTTGTGGTGACTTTGATCGGAAGACCATCAAATCCATTTGGGCGAACCTAGTCGTGGAAATTATGAAGTATTTTACCCTCGATGGTAGATTCTCAGGCCTTTTTGGTTATCATTTTATGTTACTGAATCATTTCAGACATAAAAAAGGGTTTCTTTTTTGTATTACTTGGTGTCTTTAGAGAATGGGGTTGAGGATTTTAAGAGGAAACCTAAGAATCCACTACTGCATGAGGGTTTAATCCTTCTGGTAATGGAGTATGCTAAATCTTTCTCTATTCCAGAGGAGCCTAAGAGAATTGCTAAACACTGTCTGGATAAACAAGAGCAGTTGGGCTATGACACTGGTAATGATTTTGAGGAAGTTGAAGGGGATGATGTGGGGTCTGATGGTTCTATGGAGGTGCTCTTGGACCCCCCCTAAAGATTTGGAACCTAAGTCGAGAAAGAACGTGAAAAAGACTTAGCAACCCACTTGGTTTGAGGGGTACCAAACTGGTAGTGAGGAGGACGATGCCCCTGTTGTTTCTACGAAGGGTAAGAAGGTCAAGAAGGGGAAATGTGTCTCGACCCTTATTTTGGAGCAGAAAAGGAAGACCCTTCTAAATTGTGGTGAAAGTGCTAAAGAGGCTAAGGGTAAGGAACATTTTGTTGTTAGGAAGAATCTATCACCAGAGTTTGAAGAGGAAGTTTGTGGTGAATTTGAAGCCTCTGTTTTAAAGCAGAAAAGGAAGACCCTTCTTAAATGTGGTGAAAGTACTAAAGAGGCTAAGGGTAAGGATCATTTCACTGCTAGGAAGAATTTGTCACTGAAGGATGAAGCTTGTGGTGAAATTGAAGGGACTCAGTTGGAGGAGAGTTCGAGTGGAGTGAAAGAGATGACTCTTGATAAAGTTATGGAGGTGGATAAGGAGTTGGGTAATACTGATGTTCCTAATGTTGCTGTTGAGGTGGAGACTCCTAATCTGAAAATCAAAGTCCCTGATGGTGATTATGATCCTAACAAGGGAAAATCGGTTATTCAGGATGAATAGGAGACCCAAGTTGACCCTAGGGATGACTTGACTCATAATAGAGACATTTTTAATTGCAATTGTCAATATTTAACTAATGTTCTAGGTATGGTGAAGGACAAATAGATTATTTTCTTCAAACTCTTTAAATGGTTGTTCAGTGAGATGAATCTAACCAATGTTAAGGTTCAGTCTTTGATCAATAATGCTGAGATTAATTCCAATGCTCAAGATTTCCATTCCGACCCAAGTTGATCAATTGTTTGATATTTTGAAGACTGTAACTGATGAAATGCTGAAAATGAAGAAAGATTTTGAGCTTAGAGTTTCGGCCCTGGAAGAAAGGATGACCAAAGTCTTTGAAAATCTTGATACTTTGGTCAAAATTAGCCATTATGCTTTCCAAAATAATGCATAGGGACCTCATTTTCTTAATGAAAAAGGCCCAAATCTGGAATGGAAAGGTGAGTCTTTTGGTGTGATGAGGAAACAACTGGTACTTTGGTTGAATTTTCTAAAGACAAGAATGTAGGGGAGATTGATAATGATGCCAACATCCGAACTCATAGCAAGACAAAAAAGAACTTGGGGATTTTTGCTCGCGAGATTGCCGAGGTGGTGGACATGCATGAGAAGATTATTGCTCTTGATTTTGAAGTGGCTAAATTCTAAAAAGCCTTTAGTTATTTGTTGTTTGGGTTGGTTTTTTTTGCTGTTGGTTGACTGTTTGTTATGTATTGAATTTTCTTAAAACAACCGTCTTTTTTGTAAGATTTCAGAACCCCTTCAAAACCTACTTTTCCAATAATTAAAAGCATGCAAAGACTCTACTTAAATAACTATTGAACATTTTGCTTATAGATAGAAAAGAACTAAAATATTTTTACAGCGCGGTGTAATTCATTTTGGGTAAAAAGATAATTGCTACATCTTCTGATTGCTTTTTCGAAGACAATTGTGGATTGCTGGTTGGTACCAAGTTCATGTTATAACAATTGATACCATTTCAAGATGCTTGGCCACGACATTTAAGTATAGCTAGATCGAGCAGAACAATGCAAATGATGACTTCCTCTAGGCTTTAAAGTCCGAAAACAAATTCAGTAAAGAAAATGTTGTCTAATGCTGAAAAATGGTCTTATATCAGAAAATCAACCGACATAAACCATTCGGATTGCAATCACATGATCAAATCTCCGAAGCTTGTGAAGGACATTCTTCTGCAAAATGACAACAATCCGTCACTGTTAAACCAGTTCCTATCTATTCGACGGATCTACAGACGACATCGTTCTGTCCTTGCGAAAATACCTTGCAGAAATGAGACAACAAATCATATCAAAAGACTAAGAAATTTTGTCCAAATTCTACTTTATTGCCGTTATTTCGCAGGGATCTAGACGTTAAAAATGGACGACAATAAGTGTTTGCCATCGTTAATAATAAAATAATCAATAGTCATCATTGCAATGTGGATGTTTCATTTTATCCTTTCTGTTGCGGGTAGGGTACCATGCTAACTATTTTTGTTTTTAAATAAACTAGCAATTGCACCTTGGTGTGCAATGTGTACGCCAAAGACTTGTGGAAGGTTAATTTGGGAAAATTTTGGTCTATTTTTTTTTCTTTATAAATTTGTATAATAAGATCAATTGGTAGGTCATTTAGAATATGAATGTTTTTGTGCAACAAAGATCTGAATGGAGAAGTGATAGCTTCAAATCAACTATGCATCCACTTATAGAGATCCAAAAATGATTGAAACAAAATCTCTCAATCTGGAAGATAATTGGGTTCCATTACAATAGACTCATGTTATGTTTGCATTAGGGAGGGATAGGGATAGAAAGAGGAAGAGATAGAGGGGGAGAGGCGAGGGGCAGCGAGGGACGAGAGGGGAGGGGGCGAGAGAGAGAGATGTAAGGAGATAGAGACGAAGATGGAGATGAAGATGGAGATAGGTAGAGGGAGAGGGATCGAGAGATAGGCAGAGGAGGGGGAAGGAGAGAGAGAGATATGGATATAAAGAGATAGGTAGGACTGAGAGGGAGATAATGATATATAGATAGAGAGGGAGAGAGAGAGGGGGAAAGATAGAGATAAATATGCGAATGCGGTAGAGATAATGATATATAGATAGAAAGGGAGAGAGAGATATAGGGAGATAGAGTGAGAGGGAAATAGAGATAAAGAAGGCGACATAGACAAGTAATAGAAATTAAGGTATAGAGAGAGGGAGAGAAAGAGAGGGGGAAAGATAGAGACATGGAGGGAGAACACAAAGTGTGTATATGAGTTACAGAGAGATATGGAGAGAGAGATATAGGGAGGGAGATAGATTTATATAAATAGATAGAGAGGGAGGGAGAGAATTAGAGAGAGGAGAGAGAAGTACAAAGATATATAATATTATAAAATTAACTATAGATTTGATTTTCTATCTCTACATTCTTTACAAATTTAATTATTAACTAAAACTAGTATTATTTCTATAATTATAAAATAATTAATAATAAATATAATATTTTTTTTGTAAAAAAACTTATGAGTATAAATATATATTATTGTAAAAAATTATAAAATATCTAAAATAAATTAAATAAATATTTTATAAATTAAGATAAAAGTTAAAAACATAATTATTCTACAATAGCTCTTATTTTAATAGAGTAAAAATAATTATAAATTGAACTATTTCTAATAGCTTTTATTGATTATTACAATTTGAAATTTGAAATATAAATAATTCAAAATTTAAACTTAAATTTTAAAATGCAAAGTCAATATATATACAATCTAATTGTTAATAAAAATAATATTTTGAAATAAATTAAATTAATAATAAAGTAAGCTTATTAACTTAATATATAATTAAATTGAAATAATACTAATTTTTTAGTTTATTAAAATATATATATATATCAAATAAACTCACTGTAATTACTAATAAATAAGGAAAAGTCAACATTAATAAATACATAATTTTATATATCATATATAACAATAAATAAATTTTTTTAATTTAAATACAAAATTTAGCTTCAAAATTGTGGTTATTTCATATTATATATAGGTTTATAATATCCTATTTTGGATTTCAATAAGGTGTTGTCCAAGGGGTAATAATTGGTACTCACACACTCTCTCACTCTTTTAAGTTTCTCTTTTTATATATACCTCTTTTTATATAAAATTGTCTCCCTCTCTATCTCTCTTTCTTTTTCCTCCTCTCTCGGATAAATTTTTATATGTTAATTTGATTTGTAATATAGAAAAATATATTAATTATTAATTATAGTAATTTTATATTTATATTTAATAATTTTTTTTTGATCCGAGGGGCAACTGCAAGCCCAATTTGAAGCCAATTTGGGTTTAGATAAAAGGGAGCCCCATGTGTTAAGAACTAGCCAGGTTGGCCTAATCTAAGACACCCTTTTGACTCCTGGGCATATTTAATAATTTTTATTATATTATATATTATATTATATTTATATCTTAATTTATTTTTTATTATATTAAAATATATTAACTATTTATTATAATAATTTTATATTTGTATTTAATAGTTTTTATTATAGAATATAATACATAATAATATTATATATAATAATAAGTATTATTATTTTTGGTCCATCTAATAATAATAATAATTATATTATATTTATATTTAATATTTTTTAATATTAAATATAATATAATAATAAATATGATATATAATAACAAATATAATTATAATATTATTTTAGAAATAAAATTGCATTATACTAAATACAACATATAATAACTACAATGCATGCTACACATATATTTCATTAATTTATATATTGTACAATCTAATATATAATATAAATATGATAAATAATATCTAAATAATATAATATAATATACATTATATATTATTTATATATTATATAACATACAATATAAATATAAATATAATATAATATCTGTTATAATATTATATATATTATATAATATCTAATATAAATATTTTTATATTTTATATTATTATATTATTTCTATAATTAATTATTTTTAAATAGAATATAGTATAATAATATTAAACAGTCTAAAAACACTTGGGATAGTTTGAATGTCCAAAAAGTGTGTTTGCAATGTGTATATTCGGAGGTTATTCACCTCAAATTTCCATGGGTCAAGCACATATCGAATACAAATCACACATAAAGCACTTGTTTGTCCCTAAGGTCAATGGCCAATGGCGACACTCTTAGACCCACTCTAGGAATCTCCTTCGATACAAGGGAGGGACACCCTTTTGGGTTATGTATCACCTTTTATTTACGAAAGTGGATGGATAGAGGCCTTGTAGAATGGAAGGATAATGAAAAATGAATGAGCAAGATTATCTAGATCGTCTTGCATACCTCCTGCGTAAAAATGAGATGTTCATGTGAAGATTATCTTGAAGAGACTAATTATATTTATGATTTAGATAATTTATTTGTAATAAAATTCTATTAATTTACCCTGATTACTTCTAAATATAAGTTAAACAATATAATAAAATCAACGGATGCCTGACATTAGATTAGGAAGGCCGTGTTTGGTGGGTTTATTTTCTATGTAGCAACTAATTTGCATAGAGTTATTGGTGGAAGGAGAGGATAATGTGAGTGAATCTATATTCTGATGGGACTTTAATTAAGGCATTGCAAAGTTCCCTGCATCCCACGAAACCCCATAATAATAAAAATATTTTTTTTATTATAAAAAAACATTAAATAATTCAATTTTATGAGCTTTTTCTCTAGCATGTATATTTGTCAATACGGGAGTTGGAGGGTGAAAATCAAGGATCCCAAAATACGGCGAGGATATTTAATGACACATTTAGATCAGTATGCATGAAAAAACCATTGAAAAATGAACGAGCAATATCATCTAGATAGTCTTGCATACCTCCTGCATAAAAATGAGACGTTGATGTGAAGATTTTCTTAAAGAGACTAATAAATTATCTACCTACCTCCCCCCCAAAAAAAAAACCAATAAAAATCTTATTCTAATATATTTTGGTATATTGGTAGAAAATTTGTGTACCCCAGAAAAAAAACCAATAAAAATCTTACTCTAATATATTTTGGTATATTGGTAGAAAATTTGTGTAATTTGAACAAAGGTTGTTGAGTTCAAATTTTGCAGAGAAGTGTATGTATGCCTCTTATTAAAGCATAATTAGGTGCCTCCTTCACTCTAGTAGAAATATGAGGGTGTCTCATACGTCATCTTAGAAGCTTAATATTATGAACTATAAAAAATATTCTATTTTATTTTCATTTCTATTTTCATAGACATAAGGGGTTGAGTTCAATCAATAAGGATGATAGTATGTTCCTTTCATTACATAGTTCATCAAATCCAAATCTTCAGAGCTACAATTGAGTTACATTCAACTTATGAAGGACTTTAATAATTCTTTATACTATAATAGCTTAATCAAAAGAAACTTTTAAAATCAATCTATGCCCATTGTACATATTATAATTTATTTAAAACTAAGATACCTACATTTAAAAGTATAAGATAGAATACTTGTAAAATTGCATAAAAAAATCATACTATAAAATTACCAAAGTTTGAGATGAGTTTAAAATGGTTATTTGATAGAATACTTTTAAAACCAAAATATTAAGAAGCTTTTATAAAATTGAATCACTTTAAATGTCACATTTATTTTGAGGAGTATTGTTTTAGAAATATAATATATTTAATTTTATTATTTTATATTATAAATTAATAATAAAATAATTATTGTATATTATTGATTATAATAATTACATAAGGTGAAAGATTAGTTATTATTTAATAAATTTGTTAGTGTTATTTTTTAGTCTAAAGATTAGTCATTTTTGAATAAATTGTAAGATGTTAAAAAGGTTTTTGTCTTAACAAATATGTTTTACAAATATAAGTTTTAGTAGACACATCAAAATGAGTTCTTATGCAAATTTTTTTCTATCCTAATTAGGGATATACTTATTCATGAACCTTCGTTTGGTTATTCTCAATCATTGTAGGAATGGATTTTAAATAAAGATTCTCTATTTTTCAAAAAGATGCAATAATGCTAAATGAGAAAGGGATTAGATAAGGACAAGTGTCAACATCACATGAGATGAGACATAATGATCTATTATTAGCTCAACTAATAAAAGTATTAAAACACTCCTAAGTTTAGCTTAAGTGCATGAGAATAAATTAGACTAATAATCAATTAAGGATTAATTAATTATTAGCTAATGCATGATTACTCTAACACCCCCCTTTAAGATGAACTTAGGGAGTAGCTAAAAACCCTAAAAAAAAGAATGCATGATGGGTCTTGGAAAACAAGGCCATGTAAGGTACCCATGTACAAATAAAAGATCTCTATAACACAGAGAAATAGAGAAAACCTCATGGAATAAACTCCACTCCAAAAAGAGATGAAAGCCAAGTGAAGGACTCAAGAAGCCTCCAAACAAGACAATGTCTTGAAAAAGAAGGAACATGTAGAACACCAAAAGCATGAAGAAGCTGCAAACACTGTTGAAGAATGACTGCTGTAATGCCGAAAACAAGAATGCAAGAGTGTCCATATGGTAAGTGATCCATCTCACTGAAATGAGAGTAACCAACCATTGATGTACACTGCATCCAAAAGTACATAGGAACAAATACTGAATACATAGCTCACTCCAACATGAAACCAAAGAAGCATTAGAACCAACAGTAGAAACCCCCTCATAATGTTGAAAAGGGAGAGGCATGATAGGTACACTGAAACTAAATGGTAGAAAGAAGTGTATGAAGAAGAATCAAGAACATTTGAACGTGCAAACATGAAAGTACCCACATATAAAGGGCGTGAAAACAAAAGTCACACACACATGAGGCTGTTGTTATGGAAGGGACACTCACTTAACAAAGGTATGATTGCAAACAAAGGAAAAAAATCAAACCCCCCCATGGAACTTTATAGCATAGTGCAAGTACAATAAGGCACAAAGTGATGTGCAAGATCCCATAAAAGATATACCTGATGTGACACTTTATTTCAGCGCATTTACATAATAAAAAAATCATACAATGGGAGTCCATAATGTCTAAAAAGGGACTACACTTTGAAAATACAATTCTCTTATAGAAAAAGAGGAAATTTGTAGCACCATGATGAAGTACACAAAAAAAATGCACTTTCAAAAAAACGGCACCCAAAAATGTGTCCAGATCTAGAAGATATGGCTTGCAAAAGTTTCCAAAATGAGAACTGAACATCAACAACATTGAGAAAACAAAATTATGGAAAAAACCAGAAGTCAAAACTGGAAAACACCTGCACCACCGCGAAGATCTTGAAATTCTACACCGTTTCAAAAAAATTGCACTGGAAAAGACCATCGTACGACCGAGATATGGCCTCTGGAATATGAGGTGCAAAACTGAAAAGCCCAACAGAGGGGTGGAGTAGGGAAAAAGAACATCTTCGCCAAAATGAGCAAAAATACCTCCAAATTTGAAGGTCCGCCAGAATTAGTAGTGGTGGAAAAAAATCCTTATTTATTTTGCAAAAAAATATTGCAAAAACAACTGGCTTTTTATTTTAAAGTTAAAAAAAGCATAAAAAACTATTATATTTTCTTAAGAAAACATATATGAATTTTTTTTTTATAAGAAATAAATATTTAAAAAAACATATATATATATATTTTTTTGAAAAAATATATTTAAAAACTATTTAATGTTTTTTTTTTAAAAAATATTAAAAAAAAGGTGGGGCTCACCACCCTACCAAAGTGGCAGGGGGGCGGTACACCCTCTGTGGTACCTTACCCTCGGGTACCATCAATTTTTTTTTAATAATTTTTTTTGAAAAACTTGCGTTACCCTTAAAAAGGGTTTTACTTTTTATTTTTTAAATTGATTTTTTTATAAACTTTTTTTTTGAAAAATTACCTCAATTTGCGTGCTAGGGAGGCCGTACGACTTCCTTAGCAATTTTTTTCCCTCAGAAACACCTGACATGGATTTTGATGATTTGATAGGCGATCTTAAGGTTTTTGGGCTTTCTAAGCGTGATGGTGACATCCGTTTTGTGTCAAAATGCATTGAAATTGCAGCTACCCTCTGAATTTGGAAACAAAGCAACCACTTCAAACCTTCATAGATCTGGCATCAGGAGTTGAAATCAAGTGAAACAAAAGCCAAATTCGACTTTCTCGATAGCTCTAGATCCAACAGTGAGGTCCTTTTCACACAAAAATGCATCAAAAAATGCCCACCTCCAAAATTTGTAAAAAAGTAAAGGGGATTCAGATTTGAAGCCCATAACCCTTGTTGAAGAAAGAAAATCTCATAAATCGATAAAGGGTTCGTTGAATCCATGCTCTTATACCGTGTTAGAATTGTGAAACAAGCACAAAACCACGACCCACAGGATCAAACAACAAACAAATACACCTTCCACACAAGAGATCTGCAAATAATATGTGCAATATTCTTCAACAAGAAAAAGCTACAAAAGCAAGAGACTCTCAAGAAGATATGAAAGGTCAAGATATAATTACAATGAGGATTGATTGCTTATAAGAGCAAAACCCTAAATGAAAAAGGGATTAGATCAGGATAAGTTTTAATATCACATGAGATGATACATAATGATCTAATATTAGCTCAACTAATAAAAACATTAAAACACTCCTAAGTTTAGCTTAAGTGCATGGGAATAAATTAGACTAATAATCAATTAAAGATTAATTAATTATTAGCTAATGCATGATTACTCTAATAGAACATTCCAACCAAACTATGCTACCATTACCAAAACCATTCAAATAGTCTCGATCTTTGCTGTAGGGGAAAGTTTATCATAGTCAATGCCTTCCTTTTGTGCATAATCCTTAGCCACAAGTCGGGCCTTATACTTATCAATGATACTATTTACCTTATACTTGATTTTGAAAATACATTTGCATTCAATAGCCTTCTTCCTTGGTGGAAGACCAACAAGTTTCCATGTATTATTCCTTAATAATGTATGTTATTCTACATCCATGACATACTTCCAAGGTGGTGACTTAAGAGCCGCTGAATTGTTTCTGGTTTTGAACTCTGAATAACTGCACACATAAGAGATATATTTACTTATTCATGAGACTTGTTGCAAGATTTGGGCCTAGTGAGAGTTGTATCTCTAGCTACATCTTTAGCATCCTTTAATGTGGCTTGGTACCACTTAAGAATTTTTTTGTGTACATGAGATGAGGATGGAGGTGGTAAAAGAGGGGTAAATTGATCAAGTGGAAACAAGGCCTCTTCTCATATTTCATCATCAAGTTCCTCATCTTTAGGTTCAATAATCTTTGTTGTCTGAGAACTAGTGGGGAATGGTGAGGAAGAGGTGTTGCATCCTATTTACTCAACAAAAAAATCCCTTAAAAGCAAGATTTTTGGATTTGATTGTGTGATAATTTTTGCATCAACGTTTTGGATCACATTTTGTGATCTATCATCAAGATGAAAGCAAAGAGCTCAAGGAGAAAAATGAAAAGTTACAAACCAAGCACTACCTAAAAAGAAAAGAGAGGGGAGGAGAAAGAAGGATGCACGAGGACCTAGGAAGACCAGACAAATGAGAAATAAGAATAAAATAAAAACATAAACTAAAAAGAAAAGAAAAGGAGGAAGAAACAATAATTATAAATACAACACAAAAAATTACATAAAAAGAAATGCAATTATTTACAAATACTTAATCAAACACTAACAAAAACATAAAAAGAAAACAAAAAAGAGCCAAAGAATTTATAATAGAAAAATAAAAAATAATTAATACTATTTATTATTATATATGACAAAAATACACACACACACACACACACACACACACACACACACACACACACACACACACACACACACACACACATATAATCAACACAAAGAAATTACATAAATATATAAAACACGATACAATAAACAATTAATATAAACAAAACAGTTAAACAAAATTAATATACAACACAATTTTTTTATAAATGATTACAACACTAAACAACATTACAATGAAATAAACAAATCAAATATATGAAGATAAGAAACAAAAAAAGGAATGAATACTAGAAAAATAAAACAAAAACCTATAAAAATGCAAGTTTACAAATACAAATACAAGAACATATACATGGACAAAAATCATAAACTTCAACCCTCAACCCTTTAACACTCAATCCTTTAACCTCAACCCTCAACCATTAAACCCTAATCTCTCAATCATATAACCATCAACCCTCAACCCTAATCCCTCAATCCTCAATCCTCAACCCTTAAAACCTCATCCTTCAACCATCAACCCTTCAACCCTAATCCCTCAACCCTCAATCCTTAAACCCTTAATCCCTAAACCCTTAAAACCTTATCCCTCAATCCTGTAACCATAAACCTTCAACCGTCAAACTTCAACCCTCAACCCTTTAACCTCAACCCTCAACCCTTAAACTCTAATCTCTCAATCCTCAATCCTCAACCCTTAAACCCTCATATGTCAATCCTCAACCCTTAATCCCTCGACTGTCAACCCTTAAAACCTAATCCTTATATATATACCCTCAACCCTCTACCCCTAAACTCTTAAACCCTTAAACCCTCAACCCTGAACTCTATACCTTAGACCCTAATCCCTAATCCCTCAACCCTTAAACCCTTAATACCTAAATCCTTAAACCCTACTCCCTCAATCCTATAACCCTCAACCTCCAACCCTCAACCCCTTAACCCTCGACCCTTTGACCTCAACCATCAACCCTTAAACCCTAATCCCTCAATCTTATAACCTTCCTCCCTCAACCCTTAAACCATATACCCTTAATTCCTTAACCTTCAACCCTTAAAACCTCAACCCTCGACCCTCAACCCTCAACCCTCAACCCTAATCCCTCAACCCTTAAACCCTAATCCTTATACCTATATCCTCAACCCTTAACCGTCTACCCTTAAACCCTCAACCCTTAAACCCTCAAGCCTCAACCCTAATCCCTCAACTCTATACCTTAGACCCTAATCCCTCAACCATCAACCCTCAACCCTCAACCATCAACCCTCAACCATCAACCCTTAAACCCTAATCCCTCAACCCTCAACCCTCAACCCTCAACCCTTAAACCCTTAATCCCTAAATCCTTAAACCCTAATCCCTCAATCCTATAACCCTCAACCTTCAACCATAAAACTTTAATCCTCAACCCTTAAACCCTCATCCTTCAACCTCAACCCTTAATCCCTAATCCCTCAACCCTCAACCGTTAAACCCTTAATCCCTAAATCCTTAAACCTTAATCCCTCAATCCTATAACTCTCAACCTTCAACCCTCAAATTTCAACCTTCAACCCTGTAACCTCAAACCTCAACCCTTAAACCCTAATTTCTTAGTTCTCAACCCTTAAACCCTCATCCTTCAAACCTCAACCCTTAAACCGTCAAACCTTAAACGCTAATCCCTGAATCCTCAACTCTTAAACCTTCATCTCTCAACTCTCAACTCTCAATCGTTAAACCCTCAACTCTTAATCCCTATACCCTCAACCCTCAACCCTCAACCCTCACACCTCAACCCTTAAATCGTTAAACCCTCAACCTTTAAACCCTCAACCCTTAAACCCTTAAAACCTTAAACCCTCAAACCTTAAACTCGTCAACCGTCAACCCTTAAACAATCAACCCTTAAACCCTAATCCCTCAACCCTCAACCATTAAGCCCTCAACCCTTAAACCCTAATCCATCAACCCTCATCCCTTATCCCACAACCCACAACCCTCAACCATTAAACCCTATACCTTTAATTTCTCAATCCTCAACCCTTAAAACCTCGAACCTCAACCCTCAACCATAATACCTCAACCCTCAACCTTTAAAGCCTCAACCCTTAAACCCTAATCCCTCAACCCTCAACTCTTCAACCCTCATCCCTTAATCCCTCAATCCTCAACCTTTAAAAACTCAACCCTCAACCCTCAAAATTCAACCCTCAGACCTCAACCCCAATATCTCAACCCTATACCTTAGACCCTAATCCATCAACCCTTAAACCCTAATCCCTAAACCCTCAAACCCTCATCCCTCAATGCTCAACCCTAATCTCTCAAACCTTAACCCTTAAACCCTCAACCCTCTATCCTATACATTAAACCCTCAACCCTAATCCCTTAAACCTTAATCCCTCAACCCTCAATCCTTAAACCCTAATCCATCAACCCTCAACCCTCAACCCTCAACCCTCAACCCTTAAACCCTCAACCCTTAAACCCTCAACACTCAAGCCTCAACCCTTAAACCCTCAACCCTCAAACTGAATCCCTCAACCCTATACCTTAAACCATAATCCCTCAACCCTCAACCCTTAAACCCTAATCCTTAAACCCTAATCCTTTAACCCTCAACCCTTAAACCCTATTCCCTCAACCCTCAACTCTAATCCCTCAACTCTATACCTTAAACCCCAATCCCTAAACTATCAACCCTTAAACCCTCAACCCTTAAGCCCTAATCCCTCAACCCTCAACCCATAAACCCTCAACCCTCAATCCTCATCCCTCTACCCTATACATTAAACCATCAACCCTAATCCCTCAACCCTTAAACCCTAAGGAGGGAAGGCAAGGTAGAGAGGGTGGGAGAGGGATGGGTAATGAGACAAGGAGGGAGAGGTATAGAGATAAAGAGGGAAGGAGGGAGAGTCATGGAGATAATGAGAGAGTGAGGGTGGGAGGAAGAGGTGATTGAGAGAAAGGAGATAGATGAGAAAGAAACAATAATAGTGGGAGAGAGAAGAAGAGAGAGGTAGGGAGGCAAGGATATAGATAGGGGTAAGGAAAAAAGGCAACATAGAGAGGGAGATAGGGAGAGAGATTGGAAGAGACCTAGAGAGGGGAGAGAGAAGAGAGGGAGAGTGAAACAAAAGTATCGGTAGATGAGCAACAAGCGATGGAGGGAGAGGTACACATGGAGGGAGTGAGAGACATAGGGAGGAGGAGATAAAGAGGTGATGAATTGGAAAGGGGAGGAAGAGGGAAGATGAGATAAAGAAGAATGAGATGAGAGATAGAGGGGGGAGAGAGGTGGGTAATGAGACAAGGTTGAAGATACTTGGAGATAGGGAGAGAGAGATAAGAAAGAGGGGGAGAGAGGTGGGTTATGAGACAAGGAGGGAGATACTTGGATATGGGGAGAGAGAGAGGTTGGGAGGGAAATGTAGTGATCGAGAGAAAAAAGAGAAATGGGTGAGAAATAGTAACAAAGGGAGATATAAGAAGAGAGAGGTAGGGTGGGAAGGATGGAGATGGGCTTAATGAGGGAAGGCATAGAGGGTGGGAGAGACCTAGAGAGGGTTGAGAGAGAATAGGGTAAGTATTCGTTAAGAGGGAAGGAGACAAAGAGGGACTAAAAGGTAAAACATCAACTATTCATCATCGATCATAAACCATAAACTTTAAGCCTTATCAAAGTGGGGTAGTGAGAGACAAATAGAAAGCAACGAAGTTGGTGTTTTTGTCAATACATCACCATTTGGCAAGTGCCAAATTAGCCGCATTGTGAAATACTAAGCCTAAGGTTTGGATTTTTCCTTAGGCATCCAACCCAAAGGGGTTGATGACCATTTCATGCCAAGTATGTGATTTTTTGAAAGTGTAACAAAATCTCACATATTTTTGGCCATGCTAACCATTAGGTTTGCAAGTATTTCAATGCAAGTTTATAAAAAAATCGCGACAACGTTAGGCTCTCTCTTAGCTATCTAAATATATTATTTTTTACGTTTTGATTATGTTAAGGTTTTCATCTATAACTTCTCTTGTTAGTGCCTTCATTTTTTGTCAAAAAACCAACATGTGCTTGTTTTGGAATAGATTTTTACTTGTTCATCAAATTTTGAAACAAATTACATTTTTATAAACTAGACGCCATTCTAAATGTAAATGAAAAAAAAATGATTTTTGATTAGTTTTCAAAAAATTTAGGGGAGGGCATGCTCAAATTTCATCTTTTTAGGATGTGTCCACTTCGAAAATTCATAAAATATTATATATTCATTTAAAAATTAGCCAAAAGAACAAGGATAAATTACATGGTGTTAGCTAATTTCTCACCATTTAAATTTTTGAAAATTTTAAAAAAAGTTCACAAAAAAAGGGAGGGGCCCATAGATGCAGATGCTATTTTTTTGATAAAAAAAAAGACCTGTTTTGTCCCCCTTTTTGAAACCCTTAATCTTCATTATTTAAAAAGAAACTAGTAGCTTAGAAAGTAGACTCAAAGCTCTTCAACTCTTTTTCTTATTGCATCTTCAAATTTTGAGCATAACCATCTTCATTTTCTCATGAACATAAGACTTTGTTGTTTTTAGAAAAAAAGTGGCATCTTAAGAACCATATTTGTGTCACAAATTGGTGCACACACCAAAAACGCTAGCTGTAATTTACATACTATTCACTCAGTGACCATATTTAGCATTCACCTATTTTGTACATATCCAGTAAGCATTGCAGTCCATGAAACCATACTTTTTTGAACTATTTTGTCAAAAACTTCATGTGCCTTGTGTATGTTTTCACATTTTACATATGTATCTACCATGCATTTGCAACTACCTCATCTGAAAAAAATTTGCTTTGATGGATGTCTATACCCTATTCCAAGGCTCTTATTTCGACACAAACCTTGAGTATGCTAGGATAGGTAAACTAGTCAGGTCACACTTTTGTTGGTTGCATTTGGTAAAATAGTGTTAATGCTTCGTGAGGATGTGCATGTCTTTGGTAAGCTGCAATGATCATATTCCATGAGAAGTCGCCTCTTTCATTCATTTAGTCAAACACTTGGCGAGCATCAACTAAACTTCCGCACTTGTCATACATGGGTATAAGTGTATTTTGTAGATTTTATCGTACTCCCAATTCCCGTAATTCTACAAAGGCAATATAAAAGTTATACAATCATTTATAAAGCAAAAAGAAGAGGTGCAAAACTTTGATGCTTATTACCAGAAGTGCAGAGTGCACTTAAAATCCACAGATTTAACTTCTAAAATGTAGGGTTTCAAACTCCCACCACAAATATACAATATTAAACATTGCAATGGAAACTTAGCTCTCCATAACTCCTCCTACCCATGTCCTCCTCTACCCTCTCTTGGATGCCACTGTTGCAGGATACGTACAAAATGGATTTAGCGGAAAGGCATTACACACTTTCAAGCAAATGCTTTTTGCAAATGTAAAGCTAAGCTACAAGACTTTCTTGCCAACATTTTCTCATAACCCGCACCAAAATGACAATGTTAGAACAAAGTATGGACTTCCAATGAACCATAACGGAAGGGGGGCTTTTATTTTTTGAAAGTGCACAAATGATAGTTGCAAAACCAAATCCCAAGCTTTTACAAGCTTCCCCCATACCTATTTAAAACGGGAGCTTTGAAACAAGGTATAGGCTATCGTCAAAGCAGAATGTATTGAATTTTTTATTAGATATTGTAGTTGTAATGCTCTGCAGGGTAGATATGTATGTAGGATGTAGAAGCAAAGACAATGGCGTGAACAGTCTAGTAAAATGCTTCAAAGCATTGTAGCATACTATAAATGTATTATAATTGTTTCACAAAGACAATGATATAAATAGTCCATTAAAATACCTTAAAGCATTGTAACATACTATAAATGCATTATAATTTTAAATTTAAGTGCAACTATAATTGTTTCAAAAATGTAAGTTTACAATTATTTGTAAATTTGAAAATGCGATTTCATTAATTTTTTTAAAATTTAAATTGTGCAATCAATTAGCAAACATATAGTCATAATACATTTACAGTGTGCACGGTAAGTAAAATCAGGTAAATTTAAAAAGTCAAAAATCTGTCAATAGAAATTTAAAAGTGGAGGTGCAAACGTAATGTGCATCTAAACAAGGTTACAAAATGCTTTGCTTTTGTGCATCAAAGTTCTGCAAAATAAAATAAAATTGAAAATAGTGCATCACACATGCTCTCCATCTTGTAACTTCCTACATCGTTCCTAACCTTCACATGTAACATCACATTGATACGAGAGCTTTTGGCGGGTTCTTTTAACACTTGAAGCAAAATAGCCTTTTACTAGCTGCATAGAAAGTATATTTGGTTGCCCATGAAGATCATTACGGTGTCAGGAAACTCGTACCCTAAAAGCCATATATTCAATGCCAACGACTTCAAATAACGTAAATCTTCAGATGACAAAGGGGTGGAAACTGTTATTGCTTTGCAAGCGGGCCAAAAGCTTTGCCTATGCTCTTTCCAATGGTCGTATACAATTTTCAATCTTTTAGTTAGATTTCTACTTCTATTTCATAACCGCCACCAAAAGATTTTGAGGGTTTTGAGCCCCCATTTGCACCTTTCACCATTTTTACACAGCTTCAAAAGATCATGCACAATACTATATGAATCCAGGGTTTGCAAATTTAAAAGAAAGTAGTTAAAGAACCGTACACACTTAGGGTTTGAGGAGTTTAATATGGACCAAAAAGAATAAAATCAAAGAACACAAAAAATATGATTTAATTGAAGAACTTACCAATTAGTGCTGAGCTAATTCTAGTCTTGTAAGGGTTTTTAGTTTTTCTTCTTTTTCAAAGATCTCTGAGTGTTTACACGAATTTCCAAGCGATTTTTGTGATTGTAAAACCAACTAAATGCTCCCTCTCATTCTTCCATTCTATAATATGCTGG
This sequence comes from Sequoiadendron giganteum, assembly GCA_007115665.2. NCBI lineage: Eukaryota > Viridiplantae > Streptophyta > Pinopsida > Cupressales > Cupressaceae > Sequoiadendron > Sequoiadendron giganteum. Next base: position 54,971,179 of record CM021105.1, on the reverse strand, counting down.
TTATTTTTAATCTAATTGGTTCAAAAGCGTGATCAAGAAGAGGTACATCTATCTATGAAGGAGATCTTGAAGGAGAACCCCAATGTGTGTGCTTACATGGCCCCCTCGCTGGACGCTCAACAATACATGGTGGTGGTTGAAATTTCACAGCTAGGAATAGAGGGGGCCGCCAAGGCCATCAAGGAATGGGGACAATCCAACTCTAAGATTACCCACCTACTCTTTTGCACTACCAACGGTGTGGACATGCCTGACGCAAACTATTAGCTCACCAAGCTTCTGGGCCTACGACCCAATGTTAAGAGAGTGATGATGTACCAAAAGGGCTGCTTTGTTGGAGGTACGATTCTAAGAGTGGCCAAGGACCTTGCTGAAAATAATCATGGAGCTCGAGTTCTGATCGTTTATAGTGAAATTTAAGAATATTGTGTACGAAACTTTCATTGCGTCGACGATGGTAGAATTAATTGGCAGCTATTAAATTTTTAATTGTCATCCATTAAATTTTCAATGGATCAGATCAATTTAATCATCTTGCAACCCTTTTCTAGCATTACACGCCGTCCATTGTCAAAATTAACTTGGTTCACTTGAAATAAGATATGCCTTCAGTGTAAAAAATATACTTAAAAATAAATAAAACAACAAAAACCTAAGAAATATTCAAGTATTTTCAAAGCATATGCAAAAAGTAAAAGAATATACCGAATTTCCTAAAACATTTATTTATAGAACTATCTTTTCACTTTCAAAAAAGAATTCCTCTTAACAATTTTTTTTTTTATAATTGTTTTTAATTTTAAAATTTCATATATACACATAAGAATTTGTAAAAACCTATAAATACATATTATATGTTATTTATGATTTTTTTTTAAATATATAATAAATTTTTTATTAAAATTAAAAAATAATTTTTTATAATATCATAATAAAATATAAATTTATAATATATTTAAATTTAAAAATAATTTACGCTTAAAGAATATCCAATTTGAAAGAGACCAACCTAACTTTTAAAATCAATGGTCCACTCCACAATGTCCACATGACTTGGCCTACGATTAAAAAACTTTTCACCGTTGATCATCTTTCTGAAAACAAAATACGAACATCGCACGAATCCATTTACGCTGGTAAATGCCAGTGCTTCTTTCTAATTAATGTGAGCCTCCTGAAGTCAGAGAAAGTAAACATAACTCGTGAAAAGGCAGAGAAAGTACGCAGACATCGCAGAGAAAGTAAATAAATTGGCTCACGCGTCAACGCGTTTTACTGTAAGGATTTATTTAAATGACGATGACCAAAACCAATCTTCCTATAGCTGTTGCTTTAATCTACTCACAGTATATCGGGGTTTAAGGGTGTATTAGATTCTCTAGCTCGAGACAAGATATTAGGCGTGAGTCCTATTACTGCGAATCGGAGGAGAAGCCCTATTGCGAAGCTTTTGCTTGTGCTTGTGATGTTGGAAGAGTTCCAGGGAAAAGAGCAGGAAGAGTGGGATAAAACCTATAAGGGCATAGAATGTTGGAAAATAGACGCAAGATGATCAGAACAATCCTGACCGTTCTTATCATCAATCTCCTTTTTATCTCGGGTTCAAATCTGCATCAAGGAAAACTCTCGCAGACGTGACGCTCTTGTGCATAATAGTTTGTTCACATTCCTCATGCAAATAAAGCAGCCCTGCGGAGAGCCCCTTGATGCTTCGGTAGCGGGTGGCCTAATCCAAAATGAAAGGTTTTTTTTGGAAGTATATCATCTTGCTGAGGGACCGGTTCATCATATAATCGTAGGTGACGAGCATGTCACCCTTTTTCATGCACCAGCTGCGCAACTGCATGAGATTCTAGTGCCAGAGCCGCCCCAAATTGTGGAACTCACGTGCAAACCACAACCAGAGAGTCGGGCACGCCTTCATCCCTAATTGCTTCACTAGCTCATGCAGGTTCGAATCCCGTAGGACACCATGGTATGTCGTGCCGAAGTCCATCTCAACAACCATGCTCTCGCTAGAGAAATTCTCTGTTGCCGCTAGAACTTCCCAAAGATTGAATTCCCGTGGCACATCCACCAGCTAAGCGTAGGTACGCGTATTCACACCGTTGTTCCTCTTTTCTTCACCAACGGAGTTCAAGGATTTTGCCTTTGGGGACCCCAAGGAGGATGAAGTCAAAAGTTTGGAAGAACTGTTGTGATTGTTGGTGCTATTATAGTTGTCTGAGTTGTAAGAATGAGGAGACGAGTAGAATGGAAAGGCCTTGAATGAGGGCAATAGTGGGAGCTCTATGTCACTATCCAGACTTTTTATTATCCACTTCTTCATTGATCGAGCAAACAAATTGTTGAGAGAAAAGAGAAGCCAAATGTAAATAATTCGTTTCATTTGTTGCAAATCATAGCCATCCGACAAGCGACTATCGCTAGCCTGTAGAAGTCGATCGTTCACGTACAAATCCGCGATCCAGTTTACCAGCACGATCTGGTGGTCCAAGTAGCTCAAATTGATAGCCGACCAGACGAAAGCCATCTCTAGTGCCACAACACCAAAGATTAACACGTCTGACTTTGCCATCAACTTGTTGCGCCTCTGAAAGGTTTCAGGGAAAAGTTACCCGATCGTGTCGCCATTCTGAGTGCTCTCCATCAGTCTAAAGCCTCGGTTGGAGTTGTAATAATTTTATCTCTTCTATATTTTCATGGATTCAAACTCGGTGCCTGCATGTTCCAACCAGTGAGTGAGGTCGAAGTTCCCCAACCGAGCATTGAAGGCAAAATCGAGCATCACACATTGTTGGCCTTGACGTCTATGTGTATAATCTACATCTCCAGCTATTCATGTGGGTAATACAATGTCGCAAATAGGACATAGATGATTTTGTACCTTCTCTGCCATTCTAGAACCAGGTCATGGCACCCAAACAAAAGCCTGCCAAGGCTTGAATTTGTTGACCGACAACTCCCAATACCGCCTCAAATTTTTAAATTTTCTCCAAAATTTAAACGGTGGTATTATAAAAAGCGTGTACAAATCCGTCTTGACATGTGGAAGACACCACCAACAAGCCTTAACATTTGTATCCTGTAAAAGTGAAATTTACGTAGTTTTACACTACATACAACTTTTGTCGTTTGGGGTGCAGTGGCAGTAGGTATGAATCGTTATCCTCATAGGCTCTAGCTTTAACCATTACATCATCCCGCCACACAAACAAGAAACCATCCACAATGCACAGGAATTTGGATGCTCCTTGCCAGCAAAGCCGCTTTGTTGGCGCCCTTAAAAAAATCTCCCAAAAATTCCACTCGAAGTTTTGATTAAATTATTTAGGTAGTATAAAAAGATACCGAATTTGTTTGAAAATACAGATTCTTGTCAGTCGCTCGAGATTTTACTTCATTCATTTGAGGTCCCACAACTGCCTGATTCGATTCCATATCTATCTCCCTCTTTATCTATCTCCATATCTCCCGTGTTCTCTCCCTATCTGTCTATTCTCTCTCTTCTGCCTATCTCTCTCCCTTTCTCCTCTCTCTTTCTATTTCCGACTTCTTTATCTCTTTCTTCCCATGTATATATATATTTGTCTTTTCATATATCTCTATCTCTCCATTTCTATTTGTCTATTTATACTTCTCTCTATTTTTATGTCTCCTTGTCCCTCTCCTCTCCCTCTCTTTATATCTCTTTATATCTATATCTCTCTATCACTCTATCTCATCATATATATTTACATCTCTTCCTCTCCATCTTCCTCTATGTCACTCCATTTCTATCTCCCTATCTATCTTTATCTTTATCTCTCTCTCTACCTCTCTCTCTCTCTATTTATTTTTCTCCCTCTTCATCTCTACCTAAATCTTCCTTTCTCCCCCTATCTCTAGACATGTCTCCCTCTCTCTATCCATCTCTCTCTCTCCCCCTTTCCCTCTTCCTAGAACTCTATATCTCTTTGTCTCTCTATCTCTATCTTGTTATCTCTCCACCTCCCTCTACCCCTATATCTCTCCCTCTCTAGCTTTCTCTATATATCACTTCCTCTCTCTTCTTATATATGTATATACATGTATATCTTCAATCTCTATCTATCCCTTTCTTCTCTATCTCTTTATCTCTCCCTCTCCTTCTCTCCATACCCCTCTCCTCCTCCTCCTCCTCCTCCATCTCCTTAACCCCCCCTTTGACTCTTCCCCTCTCTATCTCTCCCTCTCTCTCCCTCTCTCCCTATTGCAAACATAACATGAGTCTATTGGTAATGGAGTTTGATTATCTTCTTGATTCAAAGGTTTTGTTTTGGTCATTATGGATCCCTATAAGTGGATGCATAGCTGATTTGCAACTATCACTTCTCCATTGAGATCTTTGTTGCACAAACAACATTATTTTGTTAAGTGGCCTACCAATTGATCTCATATGTTGTAAATATGTATGCAAAAATAGACCAAATTTTTCCCAAATTGACCTTCCACACATATTCGGCGTACCCATTGCACACCAAATGTGCAATTGCTAGTTTTAAATAAATAATTGCATAAAAAAATTTGACTTGACAAACACAGGGTTGACCGTCAAATTAAGGCCCAGCTTGCGGTCCCACATAATTAATTGTTCAACTTAAGGACAAATGTTTTTATTGGGCTTGCTGTCCCACATAATTAATTGTTCAACTTAAGGACAACTGTTTTTGGTGAAAATAAAAAGGTATGCCATTATTAGAAGCCCGTTCAATGCATACGTGGCAGAGCGAAGCCCAGATGCTGTGAGAGATGACGTGTGTGGAGACTACGTAAAGTATTGGCATGAAGGCCTGCAACGTGGCAGCGCCCCTGCCAGAGATTTTGTTAACTAGAGTTTGGTTGTATTTGTCGATAGTCAGAGGTTGTGGTCCAACGATCAGGCCAGTTTAAATGGAACTAGGGAGAGGGGCCAATAGTCGTGCGGGGTCCAATAGTCGTGCACTCAATTGTGATTATAATACCTAGTCTTACCACATATTTATACTATATATTGTAAATAAATAGTCTAAATATAAATAAAAAAATAACCAAATGTTGATCAAAAGTGGACCCATACTTGAACACATGAGAACCTTTAAATGTTATATTAAAAAAACATAAATACATTCATGAAGAAGTGAAATAAGTATTTTTTTGTCTCAAATAAAATATCACAACTATCCACTATAAGTGTGTAATTTAAAAAATAAAATGCTCATTTAATAAAATAAGACACTCATTTAAACAAGTATTCTTATCATAGTGAAAAAATATTGTTCTAATGTGTACAACTATTGGGGGTAGCAATGTACAAGCATTGGAGTATTTTATATTAATAGTTTGTCCTATCACAAATATTAAAGGTGAGTACAATAAATACCATGTATTTTTTCATTAAATGTGAAGGATTTTCAAAAAGTTTTAGTGTTCAACTATTGGTCCATTTTTGTTTGGTATAAGTTGTATTTTAAATAATTATGTGTTGTTTTTATAACAACAAATAGTTTTTTTGTGTTCAACTATTGGTCCATATGTGTTGAATATAAAAGCTAGAGATATCAAAGATTTATGGTTACCAATAAGTATTTGGTCCATTTATGTTGCATATTATCATATTTTAAATAAAAATATGATATTTTACAAGCAACAAATGGTATTTTTTTGTTCAACTATGGGGTTTCCATGATTAAGTTTTGGTCAAATCTTTAAAAAGTCAAATTTTAGACACTTCTCAATAGATGTGCTGATGTGGCGAGTTGCATGATGAGTCACACCTCCAAACCTTAGTTATAGATAGATAAGAGGCTAGTCCACATGTCAAAAAAAAAATGAAGGTTCTACGATATTCCAGTCAATTGCTACATGTTGACGAAGTTAGCCCGCACGACTATTGCTCTCCCTAATTTAATTGGTTTTATCGTGTGTGTATCCTTTTTTGACTAATATTTAGAGATTGTGTGAACTATGTATCTTAGATTTTTTAGGGTACAATAAAGAATCGCTAGCCTGACGAGTCGTTGACACTAGAGACTTCCGCTTCTCTTCCTTTAATTTGTTTATGTACTCTTAAGCTATTCAGTTTTAAGAATACAGTTTCCTGTGTTGCTGCGCAATGGAGAAGGAGGGTTATCAAAATAATGGCAATGAGCCGCTGCACGTCCTGATGTTCCCCTGGTTAGCCCACGGTCACATCTCCGCTTATGCAGAGTTCTCTATCAGGCTAGCACAGCAAGGCATTAAAGTTTCCTTCTTTTCAACGCCGTTAAATATAGCAAAGATCAAGCCGCTGTTTGCAAGCCGCCAGTTCCCAAGCATTCAGCTACTGGAGCTGCCGCTGCCTAAAATAGCGGGGCTTCCGCCAGAGGTAGAGAACGTCTCAGACCTCCCAATGCATTTGACCCATCTATTTAACACAGCGGTGGATGGATTAGAAGCCCCGTTCGAAAAGCTTTTGGCGGAGATTTGTCCGGACTGCGTGATCTTCGACTTCGTGCAGTGGTGGGCGGGGAGAGCCGCCTCCAAATTTTGGGCAGCTTCTATCACTTTCTCTACATTTGGCGCCGCTTTTATCAGCTGGAGTATGCATCCCGTTTGGCGGGAGTACGAGATTGGACTTACGGCGGAGGATTTGATGGAACAGCCAAGAGACTATCCCTCGCGGGTGGTAAGGTTGAAGGTGTATGAAGCAGCGAGTACTTTATTTTTCCGTGGAGCTCCAGAACCAGGTGTTATCAGTTTCCCCGAGCGCACCTTGCGTGGCATTGACGCCTGTGACGCCGTGGCTATCAAAGCGTGCACTGAGGTGGAGGGCAAGTATGTCGAGTATTTTGGGAAGGTGACTGGAAAACCAGTTGTTCCCCTTGGCTCTCTCTTGCCCCCACCCCAAAGTAAAGCCGACTCGGATTGTATTACCTGGCTGGACAAGCAGTTGCCAGGCTCAGTTATCTACGTCTCGTTTGGCAGTCAATGCTTTCTAAGCAGGGAAGAGATTACTGAGATGGCATTGGGATTGGAAGCGAGCTGCCAGCCCTTCTTGTGGGCAGTACATAGCCTTTGTTTTTGGCTCCCAGAGGGCTTTCTAGAGAGGATTGGCAAGAGGGGTGTTGTCGTGAGAGGATGGGTTCCGCAATGGGAGATATTGGCCCATCCTGCCCTTGGAAGTTTTATGACTCATTGTGGGTGGAACTCTCTCATGGAAGTAATGAGTAAGGGATTGCCAATTATAGCTTCACCTATGCAGTTTGATCAGTGTCATAATGCAAGGTTAATTGTAGAGGAATTAAAGGCAGGAGTTGAAGTTGGGCGAGGAAAGGATGGAGCATTTCAAAGGGAGGAGATTTGCAAAGTTGTGAGGATGATTATGGGGGATGAAGGGAGAGAGATGAGAGCCAATGCAAGCAAAATTGGCCAAATTTTTAAGGACAATATATTGAAGGACGAAGGATCTCAAGATGAGTGTATAACTCAATTTATTAAGCTCTTGCACCTCCTCAAGGCCAATGCAAGGCTTAGAAAAGGCAAGGAAATTAAACATTAAGTATTTGCTCATAATAAGGTAGACAAGTTCACCATGTCATGTATTAGCATTCTCCCTCTTTAAGAGTAATGTACCTCATCTTTATCTCCTAAGAGAGTTCAACACAAGCAGGTCTTATGTGCTCAAACTAAATAACTTTCGAGGTAGGATTCCAATCCATTGATTTATATTAAATATATGTTTTTGTTATTTGAAGAGTTAAAAAATAAAAAAGGCTTGGATACATGCAGAAGGGAGTAATAGTACTTCAATCTTTTTAAAAGGAAGTAATAACTCGATCTTGAGGTTTACTTTAATTCATTTTTTTTAAAAATACGTTAAGATCTCTAGATGAGGGTGTGGATTTAGTACCATCTAACCTATAAACTATTTTGGGACTTCTCAAGATAATATAATCAACACAATTTAGCAAGTTATTTATTCAATGACATTTATCCTCAATAAATTTTGTTCTATACTAATAATCATGTTTTGTATAAGATTTTAAGAGTTTAAGGAATTATAATTCAACTATTAACTCTTATATATATAATAGTATACATGTGCAATAGTAATAGACAAAACAACTTTGAAATTGATGCTAAACACATTGTAGTTTTCTAACACTATAAATTTGTTCATATAACATGCCGCTAGGTTGTTGCACTCATGAACATTTGTGCAAATATCCATATCTTAATTTTTTTTTCTTTTGATTGAAAAATAATAGAAAAATATTAAATAAGAAGAATAAAAGAATTCACAAGATGTATGTAAAAGTGACATATTTTAAAGCTAACCAAGAGAGAATATCCTACAATTAATAGTTCCATGTCAATTGTAAGGTCCTAATTTTATGGTGTTCATATGAGTAAATACTTTAGGAGCATAAAATTTTATATGTAGATATTTACTAAAAATGATTAGTATGAAAACAATTTTGAAGTTAGGCCTTGAAGAAAACCTCCCATGATATAAAAAAATCGTCAACTTTGAGTTAGATACATGGAAATATTTTTCCAACTTCACAAAAAAGCATGGCTAGGTTCACACAATTCTAAATTGTATCCATGATGATTTCATGCATCTGGACAAACCCCACCATACTACAAAAGGTGCAATTCATGTGGTCACATGATTATGCAACTGGGGTGATCTGCCCTTGAAGAAGAAGGTCAAGGAACTCATAGGAGCAATGCTAGATAGAAGGGACTTGTTCATCAATAAAATAATAAAACCACTAGTAAGATATGCAATCCTTAGCATCATCCATAAGGTGTACTACACAAATAGAAAAGGATCCACTACAATTATGGCCATCTTGACCACCTATGAGATGGTTACACAAAATAAGGATTTTGACTTATGTAAGGTTCTCTAAGAGAAACTAATGGAGAACATCACTAGAACAAAGGGATCTAATTGCTACTAATTTAGCATGGTTCTCTTGTTATATGTTTAACATTCTATTTTATGAATAGACTCTTCGGATTCAAAGGCAAAATATGCATACAAGATCCCATAGTTGTGGCACAAATAAATGCCTACATCAAGCACTACAAAGATGGTGCCTCATACAAAGAGGTATGAAAATATATGAAAGAAATGGATCATGTATCCTAAGTTTCTTTAAGGCTTTCAAAAAATATATGAAAGAAAGGGATCATGTCTCCTATGGCATGGTATGAAAATATGCAAAAGATCTTACTTTTGTGGTGGACATAGATCACATTCATATAGATGGTAGAGCCAAGGGTATCCTAGATATCACAACTACCTTATGAAGTTAGTGATGATTTAGTATATGCTAAAGCTAGAACATTACTATCTCCCCCTAAATACCCAAATGAAAAAAAAATTTGGCACATATAAGGAACTTATAGATAGAAAAATAAAGCAAAGGTTTACTAAGAACCTATAGAAGAATAAGAAAAAGTTGCGCAATTAATGGGGATCACACTTAGACCCCACACCCCAAGAAGTAATCAAAATATTTGATTCACCCACAAAAGAGGAGGTTAGATCACCACAATTGCATAATATATGTCATAAGTGCATCAAGACGTAATCTCCTAGACTTGAAATCAAGGATTACCAAACATAAAAATCATTGAGCAAATAAAAATTGGAAAGCCACCCCCCATCAAAAATTGCAAGAAGGAAGCTATTTGTGGAGCCTATACTTACACTCAATTATCCAAGAGCCTATACTTACTGCATATGGGTTGGGATCATGTATAATATATTACATATGATGTATGTTATGATTCATAGTGACTGTATTTTAACAATTGCATATATTATTTTCTAACACGACCTTGTATAATCCATTGTGCACTTGCTTTGACCCTCTTCTTATCCCTAATGTTGGGGTACACATACAATATTTCAAGTACCTAAGCACATATCTCTAATCCATTTCCATAATTTCCAACAATACTTATTTTGGATGATGGGATGCAAGCTAGAGTATAGAGTGCCAATCGAAGAATAACACACTACACTACCATCTTGACTAGTAAGTTGCTTAGGTTGTTTTCTATTTACTCTTCCATGTTCTAGATTTTTGTTTTTCATTTATGTATTTATGTTTTCAATTATTTATTATTTTTATGCCCAAATCTCTCTCTCTCTCTCTCACACACAAACACACTCATTTAAAATTTTAAACATAATTTAAATAGGAAGGACAATTCCTTTATAGAATTAGATAGTTTTCTATTATTCATCAACAAAATAATATAACAAAAAATCCTATTTCCTTTAGTCTTATCTAGAGTGCAAGGTAAAGTAGTTTTTCTAAGGTTTGTCACACCTTGGCCTTGATCAACTTCCCTTTTACCTAGTGTAGCATCAAATACCTCATTACTACCTAGTACAATTACAAATCCTAGATGACTTGCTTATAGATTGTAGGAGGCACAATAACATGTAAAAGAAGTAAAAAAATATTTCTCAGTGAGTCACCCCCCTAAGAATTTTTTGAATTATGTTGATTTGATGTCTCTCATCATTGATGTAAAACCTTCTAATTTGGAAGAGGAAAATTTAGAGCGAGTATGGTAAGGTACCATGTTAGAGGAGTATAATTATATAGCTATGTTTTAGGAGATTGTGTAAAGAATGTATGAAAAAATAGTGATTGATTCCAAGTAATTATACAAGGTGAAACATGCAATAGATGGAATAGATAATTATAAATCTAGATTCATTGCATGAGGTCTCTCTTAGAGAGAGGGAATTAATTATAATGAGACCTTTGATCCAATTTTAAGATACACTTCTATCAAAGGGATTTTGTCTCTTGCATCTTATTTTGTTGGTCTTTATATCTTGGATGGATGTAAATATAAATTTTGAATGGTAATATAGAGGGAAAACATATATAAATCATCTTAGAGGATTTGAGGTGCATAGGCATGAGACCCATGTATTCAAATTGAATAAGGCATTGTGCATTCTTAAGAAAGTGCCATGTGCTTGGTTTTAATAAATTAATGAGCACTTGTTAAATTTGGTCTTCAACACAACTATTGTAGATATTAATATTTACTATCTATTTGATAAATATGATCTTTTAGTTTTAGTATTGTATGTGGATGACTTGATCCTCATAGGTAGTAGTGAGAAACACATAGTATGATGTTATGGGGAATTGACCTCTGAGTTTGATTAGACGGATATTAGCCTTCTTCACTATTTTTTGGTCTCGAGGTATGCTAACATACAAGAGAAGTCTTCCTAAATCAAGGGAAGTATACAATATAGATGTTAAAAAAAATTTAAATGATGGGTTTTAAGTCTTTTACTGCTCCAATGATTCAAGTATGATGTTGAAGTTGTACATTTAAAAATATAATTGGAGTATTCTTTTGTGTACACTTAAATTTGATAGGTCCACTCATATATTAGGTGAATACTCAACCTAATATTTTCTTTGTAGTGAATACATTAAGCCAATTCATGATTGAGAAAAGATAAATTTACTAGATTATTACACAACATGTGCTCTAGCACTTCAAGGGCATAATTTGTTACGGGTTAAGGTTTGTTAAAGATGAATAGTTAATGTTGTATGGATTTGTGCATTTTGACTAGGCAAGTGATTCTAGTGCTAGGAATATCACATCAAGTTTTTCTTTCAACTTGAGGTTAGGTATGATACTCAAGTTCAATAGGAAGCAAGTAGTAGTAGTTGAGTTTAGTAGAGACATAATACATGACATTCTCTTTTTCTATTTGTGAGGCTATTTGGCTTCACAAATTGTTGGAAAAAATACCAATCAAATGTTGGAGCTACTAATGTGTATTGTGGCAATTAGACTTGTATTAATCTCTTTAAAAATCTAATTTTTCATGATTTCTTCAAAAATATAGACATTCAATATCATTTCATCAAAGGCGGAGTTCTAAAGGGAGCAATATTTCTTCAATATGTTACCCTTGAATGACAAGGTTGAAGATATTTTGACAAATCCCTTAGCGAAAAGTAAGTTTCAAATATTGATAGACAAGTTTGATGGAGAGCATAGTCCCAAGAAAGAGAGAATTATAGCTTTTCAAATTTGTTTCTCAAGGGTATTGTTCTCCTATAACTAGGCAAGTGATGCTAGTGCTAGGAAGATCACTTCAAGTTTTTGTAGATTAGCTTGAGATTAGGTGTGATATCTTAGTTTGGTAGGAAGCAAGTAGTATTAGTTGAGCTTAGTAGCTCGACATAATACATAACATTCTCTTTTGCTAGTTGTGAGGCTATTTGGCTTCACAAATTGATGGAAAAAATATTGATCAAGTAGTGTTGGAGCTAGCAATAACATATTGTGACAATTAGACATGTATCAAACTCTATAAAAATCTAATGTTTCATGGTTGCTCCAAATGTGTAAACATTTGAAATATCATTTACTTAGAGAATTTTTTTTGAAGGGAGTAATAATTGTTTGAACAACAATAACCCTTAAATAGGTAGGTTGAAGATATTTTGACAAAGCCCCTAGTGAAAGAAAAGTTCGAAATATTGAGACTTGAGTTTGATGGGGAACACAATCCCAAGAAAGAAAGAGCTATAGCTTTTCAAATTTGTTGCTTGGTTGTTGTTGTCCTATAGCTGGGCACACATAATCAATTTTTAAGTTTTAATTTTTTTCTTTTCTTTTATGTTTTTAGTTGAGTGCTAAACTCTTCTAGCTTTTCATATATTCATAGGGACTCTAGATTTATGAATATACACTGTGTTTGTTTCTAAAATACAATGCTTTGTCTTCTATTTTATTTATTTATTTACTAAAAGTCCATTCTACTAAATTTGGGCTCCAGTTGAGTTGGAAGTGTATAAAGCTCAAAAATAATTCTTAGTCTATAAATGAGATATTGTGCGCATAACTCTTCATTATAAAAAATATAGAATACATAAGAATAATGTTTGAGTGTGATTTAATTTCAATTAAATAAATGCCAATTTCTCAAGTGTTTTATTTGCATTTCCAGTAGTGTATGTTTGTAGGCTATTTTACTCAAGTCTATTGTTTTGATTGACATTTTGGTTTACAATTTTAGAATTTTTTTTTAGTACAAAATCTATTTATCATAGTTTGAAAATTAACATAATTTATCATATTATTTTTCTTACTAATCATTATTTAGTAAAGGTCTACTATATAAAATTCTATGCTCCTAAACTATTACCCATATTAATACACCATAAAATTAGGATCTCAATGCTAATATGGAGCTATTAATTGTAAAGTATTGTTTATTGGCTAGATTTAAAGCAAGTAACTTTCATAGTCTTACATCTTGTGTTTTTTATTTTCTCAATTATTATTATTTTAATTAAAAAAATAATAAAATTTAAGATATATATCTACACTAGTTCTCACAATTTGAATGCAACTACTTAAGGACATACATTATGAAAAAATTCTATAAGTGTTAAAAATCTAATATACCAACAAATTCTAGACCATTTTGTCTATTAGTATTGCATATGTTACTATACATAGGAATTATAACTGAATTATGATTGTTTAAACTTTTAAAATCTTATAAAAAAATAAAATTATTAATGTAGAAAAAATATCGTGCTAGATAGATACTACTAGATAAATAATGTGTTAAAGTGTGCAATGCTTATATTACTTCTAAATGTCCCAAATAATATACATACTAGGTGGCACTAAATCCATACCCTCATCTAGAATTCTTAGCACATTTTTAGAAATTTTGAACTAAATAAGAATAAAAACAAATTTCAAGACCATGCCATACTCCCCTTAAAGGATGTTGATGTACTATTAACTCCATTTAATCCAAATCTTTTTTATTCTTGCCTCTTCAAATATTTAGAACATATTATTATTAAAAATGGGTGGATTGGAGTCCCACCCCAAAACTGATTTTGAACTAAAAACGTAGGTGAGTCATAGCCTTAAGCAAAATTAAGTACACTTTATAACATAAATTATTTTTCACTTTAATTAAAGAAATAATGACTTCAAGCTAATTAAATATTTATTATTATTCTCATGTACATGTTGCCATACAATTGGAGGTTGTTGAGTTTAAGCACTTGAGGTGCTTGGGTTTAACTCTCTTAGGGGATATAGACATGAGGTTCATTACTCATGTAGAGGGATAATACTAATATATGGTTTGGAGAACTTGCCTATCTTTTGATTGCAGCAAAAACTTGATGTTGGATTTCCTTCCCTTTTTAAGCCTCTCATTGACCTTGAGGAGGTGCAAGTGCTTAACAAATTTAGTCATATACTCATCTTGAGATCCTCCATCCTTCCATATTTTATCCTTGTATACCGAGCCAATTTATCTCACCTTGGCCATTATCTCTTTCCCTTCATCCCCTATAATCGTCTTCACAACTATGCAAATCTCCTCTCTTCAAAAGACCCTATTGTTTCCCCACCCAACTTCAACACTTACATTTAATTCCTCTACAACCAACCTTACACTATGAAATCGATTAAAATTTAAATACGTGAAACTATGAAAAACAATCCATTATTTATTTCTTCTATCTAAGAATTCTACCCATAGTGGTTCATGTAAAACCTTCAATAGTAGGATAAACCAGTGTCTCCCTCTGTGAAACCCATTCTCTCACAATAACCACCCTCTTCCCAACCCTCTCTACAAAACCTTTGGGAGCCAAAAATGAAAGGCCATGGAGGGCACACAAGAAGGGTTGGCAACTGGCTTCCCTGCTTAAAATTGTTTGTGCAGCCACACCATGCAATTGAAGTTAGCTTTCATTTTAGACACATTTAGTGACAAAAGAGGGCCAAGAAGAAGAATCAGTTTCCCAGTACCTTCCCAAAAGATTCAACATAATTTCCCTCCAACTCAATGGATGCTAGACAACCATGATGTCACTTGCATCAATACCACATGTTAACTATCCAGTTTGTGGTCTCTATGGATAAATAAAGCCCCCACTGCTTCATAGAGCCTCAATGCGACCACCCATAAGGGTCTCTTGGTTGTTCCATTAGATCCCTACCACGTGAGGCTAGTTGTTCTCTATCATTTTAGTATGTTACTACTCTTTTAGTCTTCATTAGTGGAGCAAAAATTTTAGGATTAGTTATTAGGTTAGTGTATTGGTTGGATTAACAAGGTTAACATTATTATGTCTATGCACCCCACCAAACCAAGACCATATCACTTCTAGTTATCTTCTTACACTTGTTTTTGAATCCTTCGCTTATTATGGATATTAGTGTTTTAGACATGATTATGCATGGTAGTGTGTTGAATTCAAACTCTATTGTTCTTGTCTATTCATTTGCTAGCTTTACTTCTTTCATCATAACTTGCATTTAATAGTAAGAAATGGTAAAATACTTTTATTTTAATAAAAATTAACATAATTTAAGTGTAGGAAGTAAAAATAATTAATTAAGAGTAGTACACATTATAAACATTTAGGAGTTGTTAGATCTTTATTATCACACTTTGATTTTATGTATATAAGGTTTCACACATTCAAGCATGTCCAATTTATGTTGTCAATATAGACCATGGATTTGATAACGATAGATCTCCTGCACAACTAATAGACATCCCTTTTCCCACAAAACATTATAAGTTTTGGCCTTAAAAGTTTTAAAAGACATGTTTGTGTGGAACAAGAAACCAACACACAAATTTAGACACAACTACACAACTTCAAACAAAATTGTGACATTATGCCTCATGTTTAGAATAAGTACTTTCCTTTTGTACTTCCATTCTTTAATTCGTTGCTTCAAACACATACATGCTCCTACACACAATAACTTCATTTTCCTTATACTCTTGTTAAAAATCCACATTAAAATATATATACATATATATTTTAAATTCAAACCTTTTCACACATCCAAAATCTTAGAGCTTTCCTCTTTTGTTTATGCAACAATAAATAAATGTTGTACCCATCAATCTAAAATGGACAATTTACATAATCTAAAATGTTTGCCAGAAACGATAACACACTTGATGAAACACATTTAAATCAGTCAAATCAAACCTTGTAAGCTTCCACCCCCTCCTCCAAGACATAGTTATTTTACATGTAGTATCCCTGACTGTCAACAATTGAACCAATGTCGAAAATTTTAACCGGTGGCATTAATATCTCTGGCCCCCATTCCTATTGAAAGCTTGGAATTTTTCCCTATCACACCATATGAGAGGCAGGGCTTGAATTTGATGGCCGTATGGTTGTATTTAGTCATTTTAGTTGTAAAATACAATTAAAATTTTAGGAAGACTGTATCACTTGAAAGGCAAAATTTTAGTTAAACTGTCAAAATTTCCATGTAATTATTCCTATATATGTGTTTTCAATCTACATATATTTTTCTTAAAATAGATAACCTTTAATATTTGGAAGGCAACTTCAAATAAATGACCGTCACAAAAAAATTGCTTGACAGGAAGGGTTGACCATCAAATTTAAGCCCTGATGAGAGGCCCTTTCAATGCACACATGACACAACCATATATGTGACGAGTGTTGGAGATTGCAGGCACCAATGATCCGGTGTGATAAGCGTGAATCTCCATGGGCTCAAGTGGGAATTAAGGTCAAAATCATTTTTTTAAAATAGGTATTATTTTTTTTTTTGATTTTTTATAGATGATGGAAAGTTTATTCTAGTTCTATTCTATATTAGTTTTTACAAGGTTTGAACAATTATCCTTTTTTTAGTTTGGTTTTGGACTCTTGATCTTATATTGACACCTCTTACCATTAGCATATGGAATGATGCATAGTTTCTAGACACCTACATCTTGTGTTTTCTTTTCGCTTCTTCTTTCATAGATTGGAAAGACCTTCTACATGCATCTATTTAGATTGACTTCTTTCAAAGGAATAGAATGTTGTTTGATGTGCATGGATCTTTATTAATTGTTGGTCTTATCTTTCCATCTTCAATGTAGAAAGCATCACATCTTAGGGGGCTACACCTAACCTACACTATTCTTCTTAGCTTTATTCTTCTTGGGAAGGATGTCTTCCTATTAGTTTCTCATTGTCTTCTTTTGAAGGGTGACATACTGTACATGGGGTAGTGGAACTACATGGCTACCACATGGCTACACATTTGCTTGGATCCATCTTTACCTTCTTAAATTACACTTGTGGGGATTGTTGGTGTAATATTCATACTTCACTTTGGATGTGCCTTTATCCTAAGTGTAATATTGCAACTACTTAGTAAGTTTACTTAGGATATTTAGAATTTATAATCTTTCATCCATGTGGCTAATTAATGCAATCATTGCCTCATCAATCCTTGATTAAAAGCAATTAGGTGTCATGTCTATTTAATTTAGGACAAGGTGGGTGCAAGATCATACTGAACTAAACAATATCCCAAAGTGGTAATGAAAATCCTACAAACTAGACTTAAACAACTTCACATCAAATATTTATGAGTTATCTACAAAATATAAAAAATGGTAATAATAAAATTTATAGAAAATTAAATGTTATTTATGGGCTACTATTTAAAAAAATATTTAATTTGGTAAAATGTTTCAATGAGACACTACTAAAATAAAAAAAATAGTTGTCATTTTGGCCAATCTAAGTATGAGAACAAAAATAAAATTCCAAACTATAAATATAAGCAAAGGACACACAAGTGGATGAAATGCAATTTTTGTTTGAAATTTAAATAAAATTGTAAGTAAATAATTAATTATAAAAAAATATTATGATTTTTTAAAAGTATTAAAAATATTTTCTAGCCAACCCAACTTGCTCAAAAGCATATGACTTCTTAGACTTGTATCTACTTGGCAAGTCCCTTACTTATAACTACGTCATGTTTTATTAGTGCATTGATGTGGCATCACATGATTTGTTGCTTTTTAGATCTAAAGAATGCATCTCACTCAATTATGGATAATCACCATCAATACTAACAACTTAACATCACAACATTTGATGATTGTTAAATTTTTTTGACATTAAATCAACAAATGCTATAACTTCAAAATCACAACTGTCCATACAAAATTGTTAAGAATATTAAATATTAAATCAACAAATACTATAACCATTATATTTTTATTTGCTAATTTTAATAACAGAAGTGCATCAATGGGAGAGTTGGCAACAAGGGGATAATATGTAGTAGCGGAAGTCAAAAATGGGGTGAGAGAGGCTTGAACTCTCGACCTCAGGATTACTCAACGAAGCTATGAGACCTACGCGCTAGCCAACTGCGCCACCACCCCGAATGTGTTATAAAAATGCAAAGTTTGATAAAGGAAGCCTTAGCCAAGGCCAGCTTTGTGTTAGAGTTAGGCTTCGATTCTGGAAGCTGTGGGGTTATCTTTCCCCTGCACCACTCTGATGGATTTTTGAAATTTTTGAAATAGTTGTGAAAGAGAATGCTCTTATCATGTGTAGTTAATAGTACCGTTTTAAACGTATAACATTTCAAAATCTCGTATATGCGTTTGTAGTCCAACGGTTAGGATAATAGCCTTCCAAGCAATAGACCCGGGTTCGACTCCGGCAGACGCACTAACTTTGGTTTGTGTATTGTAGCTTTGTATAGGAAAGTTTTTATGCACCATCAACATAGTCAAGAGGTTTTGCAGATTGACAACAAAAGCCCTGTTAACTTTGTTTATTCTAGTTATTTTATTAATTCTGACGAGTTGATTTAGTAAATGTTTGCATGATTAATTAGTACGTCTTAGTATTTAAAAGCATTCAATGTACATTAATTCACATCCAATTCATAATTGAAAATTCTATACACTATAGGAAGGATCATTCTAGGATACTTCATTTTGTAGCACTAAGCAAAATAAATCTAATTTACATCACATTCAACTAAGACACTTACATGTCTTATTATTGTCTTCAATCTATTCTACATGCATTTTAAGTTAGTCTAATCACGAGGTTGAAAATATAACTTTTGTGATCCAATGATCATCCCAAAGTATTTTTCAAGATTGTCAGTCTTTACACCTAAGTATATATCAAAGACAAGGAGAACATTATTTACAATAATATGCAATTGGGTAGTTTCATCCCATGAGTTTCAAATCACTTCTAAGTGCTAGATGATTTCTATAGAGTGTGGGATCGATCTTGCTGACTACGAATTCAATCCACAAAGAGTTTGATGAGTGTTCTAATCGTAATTTATTTACTAGAAAATGCACATCCATTTTTCAATACCAAGTTAATCATATTCTACATGACATCACAATTATTTTTTCATCATAATTCCCATAGCTAAGTATTTATCTTTTGCATTAAATTTTGTGAATATAATTCCCATAGATATGAATGAGGAAGACCGTAGAAAGCATATAAAATAGCAATATCTTATGTAAGGAATGGAATGTTATTGAAGCTTACAACCACTCTACTACAATTGACTCACATGCATTAGTTGTTTGGGTAGCTCACAAGTCTTAAGCCTTCTCTTATGAGCATCTCTTGGTTTACAATATGTGGAATTGGGGACTTTCCATAGTTAAATTGGTGATGAATTTGAATTTATTTTGTGTATTATTAAGTGGTGGAAGACAAGTCATGTGGGGTTTGGAATTGTTGTTGCCTTCTTTATATTGTAAGACAACAATAGTTATGGTATTTATGAATGGACCCGATAAGAATATGGTTAGTATTGACTAAATAATTTTAACCTAATATTATTATTAAAACACCATAAATCTATTATTATTCTATTCTATTTTGAATACAACTAAACTGTAAACTGATATTGTATCTTATTTCTTAAATAAGATATACCTAAACCTAATCTCCCTAATGTTCATTTCTTAACCTTTAACCCTAAACTACACTTTATTTTACATGTCTATTTCTCCACTTTTGTAATCTCCAATGCTCATTTTCCAAGAAGGCCACATTTCCAACATGAAAAGAGCAATAATGGGAAACAAGGAGGGTGCCAAAATTGGAGGTTGATGGAGGAAAGAGGCTTTTAAATATGTACACACCCATCCCTACATTTTCTCTTTTTTTTTTTGTGGAGGTTGAGATGGACGAGTTTATGCAATGTTCTCATATATTTATTATTAAATCAATTCTCTGACTACCCTCTCACTATTCATATGTTTCATTCATTTTTGCAGTCCCCTTCATTAGCGTGTAGGTCAAGTGGTGATATTTTCACATGCATCAATCCCCTCTACTAGCATGCAACTCACATTGGGATGTTTCATGCGCAAAAATGTGTTTTTAACACAAGCATATTTTTTAGGATTTTTTATTCCTAGGGTTTCAAGGAAAAACCAATAGGCAAGGCCATTTTTTCCCTTACTAGGGCAATGACCCATTTTTAATTATTTAATTCAAATCCGTTTACTATTTTTACAATTTTTTCACATAATAAAATTTGGTCACCATTTATAGCAATTTTTTCTTTATTTCATGATCATTTTTAGGGTTTTTAACAAATGTTTTTTCAATTCTTGTGAATCTCTAGCAAAATTTTCAAGAGTTTCATGTAAGAATCTCTAGCAAATTTACCTTATTGTTTAACATGCATCCCTCTACTTTGTAGAGGGGGAATGATAATCAAAAGTAGGCCACCTAACAAGTAACAACCTGGATTTAGCTTGGTTTCATGCCATATAAAAGATAATGTACACATTAATTTATGTCCTCTTCAATCATTTAATAAGTGACATTTTAAATGGTCTTTCCTCTTATAGTTGCAAAGGAGACCAACAATTAGGCAAACAAATGATCTATACAATAAAAAGTAAAAATAATCAAATTAACGAACTACAAAGAATTTCCTATTTGATTCTAGCTAAATATAAATATTCATATTTATAAAGATACATAGTGGGCTAAGTGAAAATGTGACCTATACATAATAATTAGTGGAGTATATTTTATCCAATCTAGGTTAGGGGTTGATTCCTCCCTATTATGTCTCATGGAAGAAGATTTACTATTTGATAGTACATTTCACCCTTATCCTGCAACAAAGCAATTAAAAGGATTAACATTGATATCACTGTTTTATTTGTGGTGAAAACACTCATAAATTATTGATTAAACATGGTTATGTGAATTCCATTACTAAAGCAATTAATTTAATACGGGTATATAAAACATAACTCCTTTTCTAATTATTTTCTAATTGTGGAAGATGAGCACAAACCATGTAATATAGGTTAATTTTCTCTTAAAATATTTTTTTGAATTTGTTTATATTATGTTGGTCAATTTATACAAAATATTTTATCTTATAATAATCTAAGTTCACATTTGTTTTATCTAGTGTGTTGATTGTAACTTGTCATGTTAATTTTCTCATCTTTACTTATAAACATATAAATAGCTACTGATTATTGATTTATGATTAGTTGGATTCTAAAGTTTTATGTAGCATATCATGTAGAAAAATATTTTTTAACTATAATATGTGTAGTATTTATTTAACTAACAAAGGACAAAAATTTACAAACCAAAAAATAAATGATGAATCTCATGCATATTATCCAAGATTTGTGTTCACCCCCTTTGCATTTCACATTGAATGTTCTTTATTATAGAATTAACATACACAAACAAATTGCTACCAAATTATTTTATCTACATTTAACAAGTCCATGTAAAGGAACTTGTAACAAGTGAGAAG
The DNA here is from genome assembly GCA_007115665.2 of Sequoiadendron giganteum. Lineage (NCBI taxonomy): Eukaryota > Viridiplantae > Streptophyta > Pinopsida > Cupressales > Cupressaceae > Sequoiadendron > Sequoiadendron giganteum. Next base: position 54,949,510 of record CM021105.1, on the reverse strand, counting down.
TAAACTTGTTCACAAGATGTGACATCCCTATCTTTATGACTAATTATAAATACTAGATTTAATGTTATTAGTTGTGATTGGAAAGAAATAAGGGGTGGGTGCAAGAAGATGAGTCCACTTTTAGTGGAAGTCTTGTGGGGAGAATTTTCAACAAGAATGGGTACACATTCCATAAAAAATGTATACTCATTTAGAATATGTGCCTATACCTAAAATCTTACCTATATGGAATGAGTGCATGTTTCAATTTGAAATCCCATTTTTAAACAAGTATGCATGTTTAAATGGTTATGATAACATATATAATAGAAATAGGTACCTATTTATTTTTAGAATTAGTACTCGTTTTAAAATGGGTACCCATTTTTATCTAAATCGAGTACTTTTTTCTATTTAGACCATGCATGGGCATTCCTTTTTAGAATAGATATTCATTTCATAAAAAAATAAATTTGTAACCCATAATTTTCCTTTATTTTTATCTTAGAAACCTACCCTCAACTTGGACTTGCAAGTACAATGCCATGTTAAGAACAACAGTAAAAATTGACTTTAGCAATACGGTTGATGACTTTTAAACGAAAAAACTGGACCAAATTAAAACCCATTACAAATAAAAATGTATAATTTTCAAATGTATATATATTTATTGTTGGACCATTTTTTCTATTTATTAATCAATTTTTAAATAACCCAAGTCATAAACTTGAAATGACATATATTACTATTTTTTAATAACTTCTGAACTTTTTATTTATTTTTATGCCTAACCAATCTAAATATCAATTTCTACATGATGAAAATAAAATTATGTTATGATTAGTTTAGCTCAAATTATCTTAACCAAACTTTACCATCATACACACATTTCCACAAAAATAATGAGAAAAATACTTTCATTTAGTTCAAATTATGTAGGTTATATATGTGTATGTTTTGGTCCAACACATATGATTTTTAAAAAGTCACTTTTATACATCTTATACAAAACCAACTTTTATCATCTAAGTATTATAATAAATTACATGTTTGAAAACTATAAACAAAATTCTACATTTCACATCACGATGTTAATATTCTCTATGTGAGTGCTTCAAATTTTTAGTATAACTATGACAAAATTTGATTTTCAAGAAGACTTTAATTTTTGACCAAAAATAAAACCGACTTCTTGCATTCACTTTAAGGAAAGACAACAAAGATTATGTTTTGATTAAGGGGGAAATGCAAGTTTTGAATGGATCCGTAACCATTAACAATAGGTTTTGAATGGACTTGAAACCATTAACAAATAGGTTTTAATGGGGACCTGAAACCCACACACAGAATTTAAGCTGCAATAGAGTAAAGCACAGACAACGAACAACTACCCAGAAGCAGAATATGAAAGATTAGAGTGAAAGCTTAAATCTGTATCAAAAGAAAGGTTTTAACAGGAACCTTGAACCCAAAGTGACCAAGAATTACAAAGGAACTTGAACCCAAGAACAACTTGAGACATCTAGACAACCATTAGCTTGAATCAGCTAGACTACAACTTACCACTTGCCAACGCCAACCAACAACGAACAACCAGAGACGTCTAGGTAACCATCAACCTGAACCAACCAGACAACAACACAACACTTATTAGCACCATCCAACAAAACCAAATTCCCCACCTCAATAGGAGAGTTAGGAATTAGAGAGAAACACTGAAGATTCTCAGCAAAAACACATCACCAATCGACCCGCAACACCAACACAACCTCTACCTCTATAGGAAGGGGCTCCCCTCTATAGGAGAGGATGAAATGAGACCCGAAACTAAATAAAATAAAACTTCCCACCTGATCCACAACCTACCTCTCCACCTCAATAGAAGAGGGCTCCACCTCCAAAGAAGACCATAGCTGAAAGAACCAAAGGGAAGCAACTACACCCATTGTAAAGAGCACCAAAACATCCTTTGGAAAAGTATAAAATTGGAGCAGAGAGGAAAAGATAGAGCACTCCTCCACAAGCAGCACAACCCCAACCTGTAAATCAAACTTTAAGACTCAAAAGGGGGGATTAAATAACAAAGTAAAACCGACTGGCAGTCTGAAAGAGAACCACCCAACCAATCCAAAGCAACCCAAGATAAAAAAACCAAGGTGAGCCACAACCACAAAAGAAGAAGCTCAACACTCAGAGAAAACACATTCCCAAGCTGAAAATTAAACAAAAGGACCCAAGCGGGGAGGATCAAAGAAAACATCAAACACAACTGGCAACCCAAGAGAACCTTGGTAGCCACCATGACGAGCAACCACTTCAGCCTACCAAGAAACAAAAACAACAAAAAAATAATGGGTCCTGAAAAAAGAGGGATAAGGCAAGGAAAGCCTCCAAGTAGAGAGAGTAAAGAGCCGAAAAGACAATGAATAACAACCTCCAACCCTACATGCCAATCAAGGTCTGAAACGTGAGAAAAAATGTCTACAAAAAACTGCACTAGAGGCAGACCAACAACCTCAACCCTAAGAAATGAAAGAACCCACACAAAGGCATAAAAAGAAACCAACACCAAAGAAGAGGCAAAGGGACCTGAAAGAATAAGGATAAGGCAAGGAAAGCCTCCAAGCAGAGAGAGTAGAGAGCCAACAAGACAATGAATAACAACCTCCAACCCTACATGTCAGTCAGGGTTTGAAACATGCCAAGAATTGTCCACAAACAACTCCACCAGATGCAGACCAACAACCTCAACCCCTAGCAATAAAAGCACCCACACAAAAGAAAAAAAACCTTCGAAAGGCCAGAGAGATCCAGAAACACCTATAGACAAAGAAAGAGGAGAGGAGGCACATCAAGAAAAAACCTCTTCCAACCCTACATGCCAATCAGGGTCTGAGATAAGGCCACCAATCTCCTCCAAAAAACCCTCAACAAGAACGCCCAACACCACACAAGCAAAAAAAAAACCACAACTCGAAGCTCAACCTCCACCCAACATAGAGCCTAAACAACATAGAAGAATGTAGGAAAATCCAACACCAAAACCACAAAGAAGGAGACCCACCACTACAGCATAACAAGCAAATAGTGCCTAAAATAGCGTCGAATTTTAGTTTATTTTATTCACAAATTGGGCGACTTGGTTGGCGCAAAACTCAGCGCAAAAAAGCATGATCTTCTCGGCACCGACTTTGGCACCGATTTTTGCACTGGATTTAGCGTCGTGTTAAGTGTCGGGAAATCGCATCGCCTAAAATAGCGCCGATAAATAGAGCCAAAAATAACCTCATTGTTAGCACTGGAAATAACTCCAGGGATAGCGCTGAAATTGGCGCCCAGTTTGGCTTCCAGTTTTGCTTCTATGTCTACTCCCATTTTTGCTTCCGGTTTTGCTTTTGATTTTGCTTCCACTTTTGCCTCCGGTTTTTCTTCCACTTTTGCTTCCGGTTTTGCTTCCACTTTTGCTTCCGGTTTTACCTCTAGTTTTGCTTCCAGTTTGGCGTCCACTTTTGCTTCCATGTTTTCTCCCATGTTTTCTTCTAGTTTTGCTTCCAAGTTTTCTTCTAGTTTTGCTTCCAGTTTTTTTTTTAGTTTTGCTTCCAGGATTGCTTTTGGTTTGCTTCTAGTTTGGCTTCCATTTATTAATTTAATATGTTTTATCTCAATTTAATTAGTTAAATACATTGTGCCTCTTAAATAACTCATATGATTATAGAGTAAGTAATTTAATTATTTAACTCATATGATTAAGTAACAAGATAATTTTTTTTTTTTGGGTCAGTAACACAATATTTTTGCGTTTCTTGTAAAGATAAAAAAGTACATCTATTGTTCAGTGTCATTACCCACCAAAAGAGATTAACACTTCTCTAACTTGTTCAATTACATTCTGGAGGTGCCAAGCATTCATTTTACCTTTCATCACGGCCTAAACTATTATTGTAACATGACCATCATCTATAATTAAAACAAGTGAGTCAAATATCTATAATTTAATTGAATTTGACAACATCCATCCCGAGCAGTAAATTAAAATCATCATACATAATAAATATCCATCCAAAAATCATCGACCACTTTTAATATATATAAATTTACAAGTCAATACTGATAAGATCATCATCATATATAACTAAAATAAGTTAAAGTCAAATATGCCAGTACATCAAAAACATGTGAAAATGATACATGTCCAACAATCGACATAAGTGAAAATGATACATGTACAAATGATATAAATAAAATTGATAAATTATGTAACTCAAACTGATAAAATTCAAGATGATACATGTCCAAATGATACATGTCAAAATGATACAACTCAATAATATAGTACTGTAGGCCGTGAAAATGATACATATGATAGTAACCATGAAAAGAGTCATCATAACGATATATCAACAATGATCCATGATGCAGTCTATATGATCATGAATGTCACCGATTACTACTACCAACTGTCTCATCATCATCATCACCATCGTGATGATGATGATGATGATGATGATCATAATCATTGTCGTTGTCGTCATCATCAATGTCATTGGCCTCAGTGTATTCCATATCTGCGTCATCATCATCCTCTGCCATGTGATATGTACCGGAAGAACCAATATTTTGTGGATCTATATCATGTTGAGGATCATCTTGATCTTCTGGAAGACCCGTGTTCTGCAAAAAAAAACATTTAAAATGAAAAGTTATTATTTATTTCATGCATAATTTACTTTTCTGTTATATATCTAATATTACAACATATGAGACGAAACCATAATCATATTACATCATATCAAAGTGCACATACCATAATAAAATTTCAAAAAAGTTACAGCTAATACTGGTGAGTCAGGAGAAACTTTAGCTTTCAAAAACAAATCCAATTAGACTGGAAACATTGAAAATTAAATCCCTAGCAGTATTTATGTTAATGAAATTTCCTTTAGATGCAAGGATTCAAAGCACATCAACCATGTGGTACAAATGATTAAATCCCAGAGATGATCTGTAGCAATGAAAGAGTCTGAAAATTATTAAATCCCTAACAATATTTATGTTAAGGAAATTTCCTTTAGATGCAAGGATTCAAAGCACATCGACCATGTGGTACAAATGATTAAATCCCAAAGAGGATCTGTAGCAATGAAAGAGTTTGAAAATTATTAAATCCCTAGCAGTATTTATGTTAAGGAAAATTCCTTTAGATGCAAGGATTCAAAGCACATCAACCATGTGGTACAAATGATTAAATCCCAGAGACGATCTGTAGCAATGAAAGAGTTTGAAAATTATTAAATTCCTAGCAGTATTTATGTTAAGGAAATTTCATTTAGATGCAAGGATTCAAAGCACATCAACCATGTGGTACAAATGATTAAATCCCAGAGATGATCTGTAGCAATGAAATAGTTTGAAAAGGCAAAGAGAGCTACATTGGTGAATCAGGAGAAACTTTAGCTTTCAAAAACAAAGCCAATTAGGCTGCCAGATGTGTGGATCAGGTCAAGATTTGTTGGAAGAGGAAGAAAGATGACTGGAACTCTGGAGGCCCACCATAATGGATTTCAGTATTCAACCATGAGAGCAGAAGAGAGAGCTGACATCATGTATCAAAACATTAAGCATGCATTCTTCCAACGAGTGAAGAAGGAGATGATTACTTTGCTTCATTTTCATTTGCATAACCATATCATGGCGCTAGAACCAAGAAGACCAAGGATGTCCAGTTTTGTGTGGAGGTAATGGATGTGGTCCAAACTTTAGGAGGGGCAAGAAGTTCAATGTATGATCTTGATGAAATTGAGGAAGAACAACAAGAGAGGGACATGAAAAATAAAATCAATGCAAAGTTTCAGGGATTTTTCAAGCGAGTAAGAGAGCTATGGGAGCAACCTCATCTAAAAGATTTTGAACTAGAGTTTGATATACCATTTAGAGAGCTTGGTTTTCATGGAAGAGGAAGAAAGATGATTACTTTGCTTCATTTTCATTTGCATAACTATACCATGGCGTGGGAAGCAAGAAGACCAAGGATGTCCAGTTTTATGTGGAGGTAATGGATGTGGTCCAAACTTTAGGAGGGGAAAGAAGGTCAATGTATGATCCTGATGAAATTGAGGAAGAACAACAAGAGAAGGATAGTAAAAATAATAGCAATGCAGAGTTTCAAGGATTTGTAAAGCCAGTAAGAGAGCTATGGGAGTAGCCTCATCTAAAATATTTTGAACAAGAGTTTGATGTACCATTTATAGAGCTTGGTTTTCATGGATTTCCTTTCAAAGCCTCTTCTTTTATTGTTCCTACGGTAAACTGTTTGGTAGAGTTGGTGGAATTACCTTTCTTAGTAATCGCTATTAGTGAGATTGAGATTGTTAACCTTGAGAGAGTAGGACTTGGGCAAAAGGCATTTGATATGGCTATTGTTTTCAAAGACTTCGAGCGGGATGTACTCTGCATGTACGCCATTCCTTAATCTTCACTTGATGGCATCAAGGAATGGCTAAAATCCATGGATATAAAGTATTATGAAAGTAGAATGAACTTGAACTGGCGACCAATTTTGAAGACTATTACTGATGATCCAGATAAATTTATTGAAGATGATGGTTGGGAATTTTTGAATATGGAAGCTAGTGATTTTGATTCTGATAATTCAGAAGAGTCAGATCAAGGATATGAACCCTGTAATGTAGAAGATGAATTAGAATCAAATGAGGAAAGTTCAGAAGATGAATCTCTTGTGGAGTCAGAGGAGGACAAAGAAGAAGAAGAAGATTCTGAAGGGGAGGAAGGTAAAACATGGGATGAATTAGAAGCCGAAGCCAAAAATGCAAATAAAGAAAAAGGAGATGAGTCTAATAGTGAAGAGGAAAGGTGACAACGAAAGGTAAAAGCTACAGGGAAGTCTTGACACCTGATATTAGGGATTTAAGAGGAATGCCTACCAAGAGGCATAAAGTCAGATGAATTAAGTTCATCTACATCCTTCTACTATTTATTCATACACATAAATGGTCATCTTGTAATCATAAGATTTGAGCTCTATTTACTCATCCTATGCATCAATAAACAACTCAACACAAGAGATGCAAATTGACATATTAACACAACAATATCCAAATAAGTTATTGAAACTCAACTATTGATACCTTGTTCTCCATCCAGATTAAAAAATTGTTCCACTTTTTGTTTTGTAACATATTCTTTTCAAATTGATTTGGATGGCGGCCATATTTTTCCTCCTGTCAAAACATGACACATGGACTAGTTAAACTAATTAATATGCAATCATTTAATTTTTCCAAGGAAAAAAATAATTCATTTAACATATTAAATATAATTACAAATGTACAGATCAAGGCCTGTAAACCTTTCTGGCCACTGCGATGTGTGGCACGAAGTTTCTCAAGCCTAGCCTTGGAGGCCTTGTCTTGAAACATATACTAATTCAATTTAAGTATGCACAAATAAAATTTAAATATCGTTTAATAAATTTGATATAATCTTATGAGAAAATTCAAATACCTGCGTACTCTCCTCACCGGACTTCCTCCATGCATCAGAATTCTCATATGATTTTACAAGCTCTTTCCATAATTTCACACTTACATCAATTGGCCTTTTTTTCTGCCTTAGCTCAAGAGGGATTTTTTTTATCTTCTTTGTTTGGTTGCATCGAAATATGTTGCAGTTTTGAGACATTCGTAGCTTTATCTTCTTTATAGACCAACCTATGCCAAATTCATTCTCCATGTCATGGATAACTGCTTTTTTCAGGTGCATGGGTATCTTTGAGAATGGAAAATGTAGATGTTCTTTGAACCATTGAAGGAATGGTTCCTTCAACCTACTCACAAACATTTTCCCAACACCCGTCATTCAGACTTCCTCTGAAACCACCTCGTATTCTATCTTTGTATTGTAGCTACCAATGCAAGATTGAAAACATGGCGTGGTGGAAGAAGTCTGTGTCCCAGGAGTGGAAGTCTCTACTCCCTGTTCCACATTCTTAGAGTTTATTGTCACTGATTTCCTCTTGGATCTTTTGCTCGATCCAAGAGTGGTTGGGGAATTAATTGATTCCCCAAGACACAATTGATTTGTTTGCAATGTTTGAGGGGCGTTACCAAATTGTTTTTCTATGTATCTAGAAAGTGTTGTCCAATCCACATTAACCGATTTGTTCACTACCTCAACTCCCACTATGGAAGCCAATTCGTCTTTATCTCTGCCAGTCTCATGTCCCTATATATATATATTTTTAAATTATATTTCTTCTTTTAAATTTAGAAATAAAACTAAAAAGTAAAATTCAAAGAAATAATGGAAACATTTACAAATCTATAAATTGACAATGAATTACCTCATTATGGCTAGAGTTTGCTGACAATGCTCACTTCCCTCCATTGCTTGAAATTTTGAGGTGACCTAGGGAAAATTATTTTCGTCCAGTCTGTGGAGGAAAACAAAGTACACATTGTTAGGTATGAAAGTTTTCGTCCAGTTTGTGGTATGAAAGTTTTGTTTTGTGGGAAAATATGTTCATTGGGTTTTCTTAGTGTTGATAACCTAGGAAAAATATGTTCACTCAGTTTGCTTAGTATTGATAACCTTATCATGAAAAATATTTCATAATGCAATCTTGCACAAATTTATCATGGCATCGGTGACTATGGCGTGGTTGGGCAAAACCAAGCGGTTTTTGCGTTTATTTTCAGCAGTTGCTCAGTAGTGACCGACCCAATTCCCAGATTTGCCAAGTGGCTCGCTATTTCCTTGATACCCAGGTTAGGGAAAGAATACAGAGGAATCTTCGCTTTGTGCTATAATATTTTGAGCCAAAGCTCAAATGGGTAGGGTAAATTGTTTTGTTGGTTTCTCAAAGGTTTTAAAATTTATAATGATGGGAAAATTTAGAGGTTTCCTGGACTGGTTAGGCCACGAACTAGTAAACAATCATGAAATCAAATGAAATACAAAGAGCAATAAACAATCACGAATTCAACCAAGAAAAAATAAATTGTAACCTTACCTATGGTGTCGCAAACTAAATCGAATTTCTCATCAGTTGCTAGTAATGCCCTGCTCTCTTCCTTCACGCAGTGTTTTTCCCTTTTTTGTCGTCTGATTTCTTCCTTCATGCGAGAAAGTTTTAAATTTTGTATTTTGATTCATTAGTCGATGCTTTAGTCGGTGTTAGTTAACATCAAATTTAGCACCCACTGTTGGCTGTTAATGTAATCTATTTGGGATGTATAAGGTGGTGTCAAGTGCGCCTAGTTTAGCGCCTATCATTGCTGTATAGTGACTATTTTAATTGTTGTGTATCATAGGATCCATAGTGTTGGAAATAATTTCAACTCCTACCTTGTTTTTGTGACCACCGTTGTCCCGTGGCTCCTTCATCAACTCAGTCCAGTAGAGCGGTTTTTACTGCAGTCCCACAAGGTGCTTCATACTTCTTAGTGGTAGTGCGGTGAAAGATTCTATGGTGGCACACCATTCTTCCTTTTGTTCTTGGAGGTGTTGCGGTGAATCTCATAGTCCCACAAGTATTCTACCATTGGCATGCGGTAGTGTGGTGACCACCGCTATCCCGCAACTTCGTCATCAACTCGGTGCGGTAGAGCGGTTTTTTATCGCAGTCCCGCAAATTGCTTTTTCCTTCTCGGCGATAGTGCGGTGAAAGCTTCTGTGGCAAAATTTTTATTCACATAGGAGGCCATGGAGAGAGGACGTGGATGACATAGAAATACTAAATCGCTGAGAGGAAAGTGGGTGGAAATAGATGAGACAACGAATATCTGCAGATACAATAGAGGTAAGAAGAGAAAAGCAACCTCAACCAAAGGAGGAAGGTGTTTATGAATTCACAAATGCTACAACATAGAGGAGATAAAGTCATTTTTTTGTCCATGAGGCCTCTGAGATCAAAATTATTGGTTGAAAATGCACAAGAATGGTGATTAAATGTGATTCTATGATCAAGGGAAAATTTTGAAAATTAGGATAGCCAAAACATGATACCAATATGTCAAATATATGACTAAAGTGAGGATTTGTGTTGGATAGCATATTCGTTGAAATGATATAATTGGTGTACTAAACATTATTTACTATGTTGTGTACTATAGGGGCGAGATGAGGCCATGGCAACATATTGTGTCATATCAAATGAGGACACAACGGATGAAGCGGGACATCAGGTACTCAAATTTTGACTTAACTTAGGAAAAAATGATCTGATGGCATTTTGTAATACGTCCATCTCTTTTCATAGTATTATTAAAATTTATAGTGTATTATCCAATCTTGACATAAATTAATGCATGTTGTTGATTATTTTAGATGGAGATTGGAGAAAATGCAGAGCCTAAGCTCTCAACTAGCAAAAGAACAAGATATGTACGCAGACGTGGACCTAAAATTGTTAAATCGCGTAAACGATAGTGGGTGGAAGAGGATATGACAATGGATACTGCAGACACAACAAATGATTGCACTGAAGAAGAGGTAGGTCAGGACTATAGTACATGGGATGAATACTTTGAGAAAATTGTTGTTTGTGGATGTTCTGTATGTTGTGGAAAGAAACAATTCAAACGAGCGATTGTACAAAGACATTACATATATGATGAGCTTCCAGTCAGTAGTATGCCTCCTACAATTGATTCAAATCCAATAGGAATTGTGATGAGGAATTTTCCAATTTGAAATAAATAACATGTATACTTCATTTAAACATTGTTTTATATTATTTAAATAACTATTTATTTCTTAATGGATACTTGCAGGATAAAGCTCTTGGTTTAAAGTTTCTTGGATCACTGAATTCCATCCTAGAGGGAAATGATCATTTATCAGATGATACATCTAACACAAATATGTGCCAATATACTAGCTCGAAAGATGAGGAATTGACGAAAACAAGTAATAGAACAAGAACCGGTGTGAAGATGCATAATTTGCTTAAAGATAAGGGGAAGGTGGACTACATACCCTATGAGAATGAATGTGATGGAGATGATGACTTTCCCTTGAGTTTGAGATCAATTTACAAAGAGACATTTGATCCTCGACTATATTGCACTTGGCCTAGCGATCAACAACTACCTAGAGTGTACGAGGTGTTTCAATTTTGGGGATACAACTGCATGATACGACCCTCCAATATTCATGGAGTGAATCTAGGCCTCTTTATTGTCCAAAATGTACATGTGGGATCCAAACATAGAAACAATTCAAAACAAACCACTAGGAGATTAATGCCATATTATGGTCCATCATATTACAGTGGTGAATGGAGAAGGCTAGCAGAATATAAGCCTAGCATGTCAGCATATGGTCTAAATTTAAATATGTATACACATCATCTCCAATTGGAAAGTGGAAAAGAAATGAATAGAGGTAATATTATGTATATATATGGATGTGCATACACACACAAAAATATTGTAGGATTTATAAATAGTAGTAAGGGAAGGGACCCTACTGTAAGACTGAACTATCAATTTGTTGAGGTTATAAATGATAAAGATGGAGATATGGAAAGAGAGGTTGATAGATTGATAATGGTTGAGGCTATTATGGACCTTACCATTGGGGATGAGTTATTGATGGATTACCCCTTCTTAAAACACACTCCTGCATGAAAGAAAAGGGAAGAACAAGGTCTCCCTAAGGATGTTCTTAAGGGAAAAAACCCAAAGAATAATAAATGATCGTGTGGACTGATGTTTTATAAACTATGTTGTCAAAATTGTGTTTTATAGCAATTATTGTATAAAACAGGTAGTTTATAAAATAATGTTCCATTATTCAATTGATGTATATATGTTCATACAATTTATATAATGTCTAATATATGTATGTCGTTCATGTGCAAGTATTTTTCTATGAAGATATTTTGGACCCGAAATGGATATTTGTCATACATTATGATCCAAGATTAAGGCATTTATTTGACGATGAATTAGTGGATACTGAGCAAAAAAATGATGGCCAACAAAATGAGAGAGAGGGATTAGAGAGCATCAAATAAATTGACATCCATGATGATGTTGAAGATGGTTATGTTCAGGCGCAAGAAGACAACAATCCAGAGTTAGATGATGTTATGGAAGACAACAATATGGATGGTATAGAAAATGATAATCCAAATACATCTGGTAATAATATAGATGGTCTACAGTCAAATTTAAATGATGATGAAGATGATGCAGGTCAAGATGAGGATGATGATAATATTAAATACTTGAAAGAACATATGAACATTGACAATGATACATTGGATAGAATCATAAAGGGTTTGGGATGAAAATTTTTGTCTTGCTTTTTCGCGAAATTACCAAAAAAGGGAAAAAATCATAAAAAGGGAAAAAACCCCGATTTTATATAACCCTAATTTATAAAGGGTTTGGGATAGAGTTACAGTATCATAAGAAACAGGTGATTATTCACGATATTGTAATAGGGTTTTGCACTGGTTAATAATATCATTGGATGGTTGCGGTTTGGTGGATGTAGCCCACATTGGGTGAACCACGTTAAATTCTCTGTGTTAGTTTTATGTGTGTTTTATTTCTGGTTTATTTGATAAAATCTACATTTAGCTTTTAGATATCTGCCTTTGAAAACCTAACAGGATTCCCTTGCTCATCTACTGCAGCCAATTCCATTCTTTTATTCCAATGGTTCCTATTCTGGTACAATATCAGATGACATAGTAGGGAATAGTGTCTGAATGTAATCGATGCTCTATCCTCTATAACTTGGGAGAATTCATCATCTAACGCCTTCTCAAGGTATGAAGCAAAGTCATATTCAATATTAGTTTTAGGGTTTTGAATTCTCGTGGCCATCATCATTAGGCCTATTGGAATTTTATCTTGAGCATCTATCCCCAACACTTGGAAAAGAGCTAAATATTTATTCACAAAGAATACTGAAAAACTGTCACATTAAATGGTTCAGTAGTGGTAGTAGAAATGGGGAATGTTCTGTTACCAATGCCTCTTTTCATATATAGGGGTACCTCATCACTTCTATAAGTATTTTTTAACCTAGCATAATCCTCCTCACTTTTCTGCAGGTTTATCTTGGTTAGAGCCTGCTTGTTTAAGCCAAAACACTCAATGATGGCTTTTCTAGTTACTTCTACCAATACTGCGCCGTTTGGAAACCTTATTATTTTGGTAGCTGAGTGATAGTGTTTGGTTAGCAGTCTGATAAATTCTACATCAACAAACACATTTGGGACAATCACCCTTGCTATATCCAACATCCAAGCATTTGACATTGGAATCTTTTCATTTCTCTTACTGTAAAAATACCAAAATAGGTCCCATCCATATTTTAAAATGAGGGCATCCCTACAATTTTGTGTGGTGTCCACAAGAAACTTCTTATTACCCTCTTTAGTATACCTTGGAAGTATATCTAATATGGATTGATGGAGTGGTCTCTTCTTTACTTTAGGTTCTTCATCTTTAATTTTAGGCTGAATTTCTTTTACTTTTGATTGTTTTGGTTTAGGATGGAGTGCTTTCTTCTTTAATTTAGGTTATTCATCTTTAATTTTAGGCTGACTTTATTTTACTTCTAATCATTTTGTTTTAGGAGGTATGTTTCAATTCTCTCTACTATGGCTTCAGATGACAAAACCTTGAAACATTTTTTAAATTAACAGAGCTCTTTCAGAGAGTTTTCGTGCACTTACCCGAGTATTTCACACTTGTAGCACTTCTTCTTCTCGTATCCTTAGCTCCTTCCACGCTAGTGCACTACAATTGAGTGCGATATTGGGAAAACTCACTTATCTTTGGATGGCGCGGTATTCAGTCATATTAGTTTTGGCAACTCTTAATAATTTAATAGCATTTAATTTTGGCAATTGATGTGATTTTCTGCATTTATTGCTATAAATTGTAATGATGCCATGATTACCATACTACCACCGTCTCTTATTATACCCACTGTGGTATGGTAGTGTTTTTCCCTTCCCTTCTATTGTTTACCGCACTACCGCCTTGCTCAAGGCTTCTTATTGCAGGGTTGCGGTGTATACCGCTCTACCGTATATGTTGCTCACCTTCCCGGTGGTATAGTGGTGTATGATTTTGATCATTACTTGAAGAGTGTCAATGTGGAAATCTTATTTGTCTTACCGATATCTCAATGTATCATCGACATTAGATCTTATGTTCCTTTGATGTTGGTTTTCGGTGTCGACGAGACAAGTTAATATCTCTTGCTGATATGCCACTGTCTCATTGATATTTTCCTTCAGCGGTATTTTTTATATATCAGTGTAACTCTGCCATGTCAAGGAGACTTGTGATTATCACTGCTGTATAGTGGTGTTTTTCCCTTCCCTTTCGTTGTTTACCACACTACCGCCTTGCTCAAGGCATCTTGCTGAGGGGTTGCGGTGTACACCGCTCTACCGCATATGTTTCTCACCTTCCCCATGGTATAGCAGTGTATGCTTTTGATCATTACTTGAAGACTATTGATGAGATAATCTTATTTGTCTTACCAATATCTCAATGTCTCATCGACATTACTTCGTTATATCCAAGAGTTGTGTTTTGTCGAGCACTTGTAGATATACCTTGTTGATGTGACAAGTGATTCTCTCCTCGATATGCCCTTATCTTGTTGATATTTCACTATTTTACATCGTTGATGAGACATATAAATAAGTCTCTTCGACATAGGGGTGTCTAATTCGACACTAAACCCAAAGCTAAACTTGAAGCTAAAGTTGGAGCTAAACACGTCGCTAAAATTGAAGCTAAACTCGAAGCTAAAGGCGGAGATCCAGACAGTGCTATACTCGAAGCTAATATCAATGCTAACTATGACATTAATTTAGGCGCTAAGTAGCATCGACTTGAACTGATCGGCGCAATAAAGGCCAAATATTGCTCCATCCAGATAAATAACGCCGACGTTTTCAAAAAATTGCCAAAAAATACGTTAAAATTGTGGGGCAAATCATAGGGATTTGTTGTAGTGCACCAAGGAAAACACACCATAAGCAGCAAAAGGGAGCATGCAAAAGACACCAGGCAACATAGAACCCAAAATTGTCTCCCTCTTCATCTTCATCATCCCTGTCTCCTTCCCCAACCTCGTTCTCCTTCGAATTCAAACACTGCCCACCGTGCACACTCTCGCCCAACATCCTTTCACTGGACACAACAAAGATTATGTTGATCATCTTTTAAATTGATATTAAAAATAATTTCAAGTAATGTTTCTAATCATTATGTGAATAATACAGATGTCAAATTAAGAAATTCTTTATTTATTATTTATAGATGTTAGATTTAAATCATGGTTAGATTTAGTCTAACTACTTGTAATGTCTCTATTCATGAATGCAACAAGAAAGGAATGAAAATCTCATATCGAAATAGAGGATTATTGAAGAGAGAATTTTTAGATAGCTATAAAGGCAACAAGTCATGATGCAATCAAATACACACCACTTAGAAAATCATATAGTTGGATTTTCATATGTGTGTGTGTTATCTTAAAAGATTATTTTCATACAATTCATTCATATCTTTCTTTCTTGATTTACTGTGTCTTCTTCCTTTGTGCTTGTATTTCAATATTATTTAGGAATTATGTCAATTCCATACTTGTCCCTTGATCATTTCTTCTTAAATACTAATATTGACCCTAAGCATACAAATCCCTTTGTGTTTCTTCATGTGCTATTGTCAATTTCTATGTTACATTACCTTTTTTTTGCTTATGTCATTCCTTGGAACATGACTTCAAGTTTCTCAAGCTTTCTTTTTCTAGAAATATCATGTGATTATAAGGGTATGCCATTTAAAATGTGTTTCTTAGAGATTTTTTCCACCTTAAAATCAATTGCATACATATAATTTATGTATGTATTTCAAGGGGGGTATATTTATACATTCCAGTGTGCAAACATACATGCAAAATTCCAATATGATACTTGAAGCATCAAAATATTGTGGTGCCAACTATCCACTTAGAGAGTTTCTTATATTTTTCCACTCTTATCAAGATTACCCAACTATAGATTATGCTAGTCCAAGTAATCCTTAGTATTGTATGTACATATGAGCCATGTAGCAATAGATTGCCCTAATGAATTTGACTCATATCAACTAATTTTTAACATTTTTTATCGTTCACCTAGCTACAGAGTGCACTAATCCATATAATTCATAAAAGTATTAAATGATTCATAGTTACAAATCACACTAGACCTTGAACCATATCCTACATTTTATTGACATCAAAGCATATTGTGATTATGATTTTCAAATTTCTAGTAATAAAAAATGCTATAAAATGTTAGATTTTTATTCTTTATATTTTTGTGTGTCTCCCTTGTTTCTTCTTATGTATAAGACGTAGAGCTCTTTTGTGCACATATTTTTCATGCATTGTATTATATAATTTTCTAACATGTTTGTATTTCAACATAACATTGCCACTTGGTGGCACAAGCTTGCTAAAATGGGGGAAAAATATAATGTAAAAATTTGTATACCTTGCAATTTTTATGTACTATGTTTTTCACTTGCTTTAGTGTCCATCTCTCCTATCATGTTTTTAGGTTCATTTGGCCTTATCATAACCTTTGTCTCACCATTGGTGCCAACATAGACTTTTTTTTTTATAGATACAAGAGAATATGTTTTTGGTGTCAACCCAATGTCTTCTTATCATTTTAAATCATATTTTCCCTTTTTTATTGGATGCTAGTGTGAATTGTGGATTTCTAGATAATTCACTAGTGTTAACCGAGTTTTAGTTATACACTGGTCTTTTTACTCTAATTTTACTACCATGTAGTGTTTGATCACGAGAATGTAATTTCCCTAGGATCTATTATGCATATCCCAACATCTAGTTTACATTATCTGCATCTTCATGTTATGCTTTGCATAACCACCCCATTTTGTTTTTGGTCAAAATGGGTTCGCCTTGTGTTTGTTTGTTCTTGGTGTTCTTGTTTGGGTCTTAGGAGTTGTTCTTTTTCCTCCTAAGTCTTTGTTTCTTTTGTTTTTGCAGGTTTGAAATGCGGGCCGAAACCGGACTTAGAACTTTGACAAAGTTCCTTGTCCAATTTTCGTTCCAGTCCCGACTCCATTTCTTGCCTTGTTGGTTTCTTTGTTATTTTGTTTGTATTGGGCTCTTGGGTTGTTTTCTCCCTTGGGTTTTCTTTTGTTTTCCTCCTCTTTGTGTTTCTTTTCCTTTTGCAGGAAGCGAAACTAGAATGGAAATTGAACCCAAAACTTTACAAAAGTTCCAAGTCTGAGTTTCGTTCCAATCTCGCTCTCGTTTGTTCTTACGTTTTTTTTTCCTTTTGTGTCCTATTTTGGGATGGCTTCAACCCAGTCCCGCTTTCCTTTGTTGTTCTTTCTCTTTGTTGGGATCAAAACCGTAGTCAGATCTGAAACTAGAACTTTGCAAAGCTCTAGATCCGGATTTGGTCCCGATCCCGCCCCCATTTCTTTGTGGTCCTTTCCTTGTCGTAGGACCGAAGATGGATCATGAATGAAATGTGGAACTTTGAAAAAGTTCCTCATTCTATCCCAACTCCACTTTTTTTCTTGTTTTACCTCTAATGTACACAGTGGTTGTGTACTCACCTTCACTTCGATTCCACCCCCAATGATCTGCATTAATTGCAACCTCCTCACACGTGCGAAATGGTTTTTAAAACCTTAATCAAGGTTATTTGGCTCATTACAATTATCCAAAGTGTTTTAGAGAGCTAGAGCTGAAGTAACTTGAAAAGGAGCACGATTTGGTTGCAGGCAAGCGTTCGTGAGCAGATTTCAGTCGATTTTCAACTCTTTCTGGTTGTGTTTCAAGGTAGGTGGGTTTCTTCCATTCTCTCTTTGTGTTTTCCCATTTTCTTGCTTCATTTGTTCTTTGCGCATTCGCGGGACATTTCCTGTGGATCTTCGCTTGCGTGCATTTGTGTTTTTTTGTTTTGTTTGCATTTGTCTTCTGTTTTCTGTTTGTTTTTTTTTCCTTTCCTTCATTTGTTTGTTTTTTTTTGTCTATTGTCGTTTTCTCTGTTCTTGGTGGCATTTCTGTTCCACCATGCCCTAGTTTTGATTAGGGCTTCATTTTGAAGGGTTGGTGTCTAAAACTGTTTTAAATCTTTCTCTCAACCCTTTCTAATCTTATGCCTATGTTGTTCTTACTAATTTAATTACGGGTTTGATGCCCTAGTTCTAATTTAAGTCAACGGGTAGTATGAATTAGGGTTTGCCTGTCATGCCCTCTTTGTATAAATGACCTTGATCGCTCAATCCCGATCCCATTTTTCCGAGCGGAGTCAAGCTTAAATCCTGCCTCCCCATGCCTTCTTTCTAACCTGAGTCCAAAATGATGTAGGCGTGCGGGGAGAATCTGCTTCACCATGGTAATCCATAGCGGAACCGGAGCCAAAAACAAATTCATCCAATGAACTTTCACCTAAGATTTTGGTTCCGAAAATGATCCCTCTTGATAGGTTTTGATTTTGAATTTGATCTCGCCAGGTTTGGCAGAACCAGATCACTGAACGATACAAAATATTAGAACTTTTGAAAGTTCCAGTTTCTGATCTGATCCAGATTCCAATTCCAATTTTGTTATCTATTTCAGCTCTCTAAATCCTGATCTTCTTCCGATCCTGCTCCCGCTAGGTTTAAAATTTCACTAAGTATGGAGGGTTACCTAGGGAAGAATAGAGAGGTATGAAAGGTAACATTTGTAGTTCTGATTCCTACACCTTCTGTTGATCTAATCTAGGGTTGTCTTGCAGGAGTAAATAATGTCAGGAGCATCTAAAGACGTTTCACAAAAGGAAGGGCAAGCTGCGGAAATCTCAAAGGCAGTGAAACCAAAGAAGATAAAGGTGGAGAAATTTCCTTACACCTTGGGATATAAAAACCAGGATGCCACTCTTACAACCAACAAGTTGGAATTAGAATGGGATGACATCACATACACTAATCTGGGGCCATTTAACTGGGGTGAACTAGTTACAGACACCTTCTCAGAGGATGTAATTGGGAGGATTGAAAGAATATCCCAATCTAGACTGGCACATGTCACACTCTTCCCTTTATCAGTTTAGTGCCCAGAACTTATATTGACAGTAGCAGAAGCTTACAATCTAGTATCGAGGCAGTGTGTGGACCTCCAGGGAAATGTAATTGTTGATTTATCACCACAAACGATGAGGTTCTTGTTCAATGCACCTACGCCTAAGAACCCCAAGAAATTGACTAAAGTGGAGACATTACAATTATTCGATAGGAATAATGAGACTAATAGGTCCCACATGAACAAAATATGGTTGAAGACTGAGAAGAAGTCCTTAACCAAGGTTCCTGAACAACCCAAGAGAACAAACTTTCAAAAGGATATTGAGGATATAATCATGATGCTCTCTAGGGTGTTTGGAAAGAAAGACTGCATATTTTAAGGAATGAATGTTTCCATGTTAGGTTTTGAAGGCAGATATCTAAAAGCTAAATGCAGATATTATCAAATAAACCAGGAAACAAAATAGACACAGAAAAAATAACACAAAGAATTTAACGTGGTTCACCCAATATGGGCTACATCCACCAAACCACATCCAACCAAAGATTTTATTAACCAGTGCAAAAACCCTATTACAATATCGCGAATAATTGCCTTTTTCTTATCCTATTGTAACTCTATCCCAAACCCCTTATGACCAGCCTTTTAGAAGCTTCCAGATTAGGGTTATACAAAGTCGGGGTTTTCCCCTTTTCGGTGATTTTTCCCTTTTTCGGTAATGCCGCGAAAAAGTAGGAGAGAAATCAGTCGCCACATACCAACATTCCTTTCATTGAAACCATTTTGGATGGTAGGCAATAGTTTGATTGGGGCATGATTTTTTCAGATAATTTTCACAATCAAATGCTCAAGGTGAGGTAAACAAATAACTTCTTCGTGACCTCTTATGTTGTATATTTAGCTGTAAGGATAGGAATATTCCCTAGATTGAATGTAGTGGGCATATTGGGAGAAGCTCTTGGACAAAACAAGACATGAGAGCATTATGATCAGTTGACCCTACAAACATTAGAGCTACATTATAGAAGGGTTAACGATGCATTCCTCTATGTCATTATTAATCAGTTGACAAGAGATGATGGATATAGGATGAGTAGGGAGGCTATGGCCTTCATTGATGAATGGGAACATTGGTATATCCAGTACCCCAAGTTCTCTTGCTTTAGGTTGGAAGGTTTTGTTGGACATCCTCATCAACTGCCAAGATGTTGCAGTAATATGATTGTTCTTATAGAGTTTATATATTAGGCTATGGGAGTCAATACAAAGTTTTCCAATAAACACAAGCCTGGATGCCACAAATTTCCCATGAAGTTGGGACAATATTGTTGTGTTCACAATTTGGCTGCAAAGGCAGTGTGTGAAGAATTAAGTCATCTCAAGTTGGGATTGTATACAACTCGGAAACACTTTGATTCAGACCATAAGATGAATGTTTTAGCTCCCACCATTTTTGATAAGCATTATAACTTATTAGAGGATTTTTGGATAGATTTGTAGGATGATTATGATGTAAGGAAAAGGAACCTTGAAAGGCTTACCATCCCACAGATGATTTAATATGGGGTAAAGGAAGACATTCTTGATACACTATTAGATGATGGTGTAGTTTTGGACCCCGAGTATGAAGCATAAAAGGTAGGCACCAAAAACTTGGACCCAATAAATTGGGATGAAGAGGATTTTGTAGATATTAAACAAATATCCAGGACAATAATGGATGGGAGTATCTAATGGGTGATAATGAGAATAAGGGAGCTAGAAGCTCAATCCTGAAAGAAGAGAAAAGCAGGAGGTACCCAGGGTTATAGGAGAAGCAAGAGGAGGACAAACCTTAAGGAACAATTGGAGTATTATCCTCCTAGCTCTGGAGGAGATGCTAATCCACTAGGAGTACCTACTCAAGAAACCCATGAATCACAAGGTGTGGAGACTACAACGTCTGGAGAAGGAGACTCATCTCAACCTTCTCTCCCTGAAGAATCTACTAAAGAAGTACCTACATACAACCTCCATGAACAAGCTAGAAAGGATAAGAAAAAGGAGGTTGAGATTCATGATATAAAGACTGATTCAGAGGCCACACAATCAGATAATGAGCCTCTTGTGATTGTATCTACTGAAGATGTTGAAGATGTTGGGACCGAGCATATCCTAACTCTAGAGGACCAATGGAAACTCTTTGAGGAAGCAAAGAAGGAGGCTGATGCACTTGTTAAGCAACAAGAATTGGAAGCAAGAGGAAAAACTGAAGAGTTGGAAATGCAACATAAAGAGAAGGAGGACCTCCTACAACAACAAAATGAAAATGAATGGTGAGCTAATGTAGAGAGGGAGAAGTTGGATCTCCTACAAAAGATTCATGACCTTGAAGAGGAAAAGGCTCGACACAGGAGAGAAAAGGAAGACCTTGAGGCCAAAGCCAAAGCTATAGAGGAGGCCCAAAGAAAGAAGGAAGAAGAAGAGCTCTTACTAAAAAGAATAGAGGCAGAAGAACAAGCCAAGCATGATAGGGAAGTAGCTAAAATATGGGAAAAGGTTAAGGAATTGGAAAAACAAAGAGATGACATATTGGAAGAGAGGAGATTGGAAGAATAAAGAGAGAAAGATGAAGCAGATAGGTTAGCTAAGGAGATGGCAAAAAAGGAGCAACAACAAGAGGTTGATTCTCAACCTAAGGTAACACTTTGGCAACCCTTCTCTTCGGCCACTTCTTCTTCACAACAAGTGGTTACTCCTCTTGCTGCCCCAACATGGTTAAAGCTCAACTTGGAGAGGAAACAAATAGTCCAAAATCAACCCCTAAACTAGGATGATATGATGAAGGAAATTGAGAAGGAAAGGCCCAAGAAAAAGGATTGAGTCCTTAATTCCACCAAATTGACAGATGTTGGAGAAATTGTAGTTGAATGTGTCATTCTCATGGTTGAAAAGGACAAACAAGAGATGAAATTGAGTGATTATCAAATAGGCACTGTGAACTTAGGGAGACCTACAAGGAACCAAAAGATGGATCTCATTGATATTGTGGCATCTTCCACTAAGTCAAGGATGATAAAAGATAAGCAAATGAAGGATGAGCTCAAAGCTCAATTGGATCAATTACATAAGTTCTCAAAGGAATTATATTCTCCTGTTTCTTTGCAATCTGCTGCTCCTGAGATACCAATTTTTTTGAGTAAGAAAGAAGTTGATGACCTTGTTGAGATGAGAAGTAAAGTAGGGATGTGTGACATATGGACTAATAAGTTGAACCAAGAGGTGGAGGAACTGCTTGTTGAAAGTCGTAAGGCTCATGGAGGTGCATGGGAATCAGTCAATGATATGAATGCATATGCTGAGACCCTCTAGAAACAAGAGGAAGAATACAAAGAACATGTCAAGAAACTAAAATAAATTAATAAGTTACCTCAACAAACAATTCTAGAACAATCCATCCTTGAGGAAGGTAATGAGGATTGTTTTGATAAAACTATTAACATATCAAATTTTGGTCTTCATTCATTTTTTCACATAGGAATGAAGTGCAACAAGCTAGCAAGTATTTGGCAGATCAAATTGTGGAGTTAGAGACAATTATAGCTATGATTGTGAATGAGGATGTCGCTATAAAGGATGGTTTCCCTATTGATGAGCTGAGGAATAAATGGAATAATAGATTCCAAGAGGCAATACAAAAGGGAAATGATGATGATGATGATTTTCTAATTGATAGGTTCATGGATATTAGAGATGTAGTGAAGATTGTTGGGAAGGAGCTTACTAAGTTGGATAATATGCAAAAGTTCACCTCTGCTGAATTGAAAAGAATAAAATTTGAAGACAATTGGGTAGATGGGTCGAATGTAGATATACTTAAACAAGTATTGGATAGTTATGATGAGTATCTACTTGAGAAGGCTATGATTGTGAATGAGGATGTCGCTATAAAGGATGGTTTCCCTATTGATGAGCTGAGGAATAAATGGAATAATAGATTCCAAGAGGCAATACAAAAGGGAAATGATGATGATGATGATTTTCTAATTGATAGGTTCATGGATATTAGAGATGTAGTGAAGATTGTTGGGAAGGAGCTTACTAAGTTGGATAATATGCAAAAGTTCACCTCTGCTGAATTGAAAAGAATAAAATTTGAAGACAATTGGGTAGATGGGTCGAATGTAGATATACTTAAACAAGTATTGGATAGTTATGATGAGTATCTACTTGAGTAGAAGACAGAGGAGTGAAGTGGCTATGGAATATCCTTTTTTGAATGAAGCATCAAATGATATGACCAACTGGGAAGCTCTCTCCTACTTTTCAGGAACATGACACAAGTTCAACTGAGGATCCCCAATAGTTTGACCTCCTCCCTTTGCCTGTAAATTTTTGATAAGGAGTTATCAATTGTTAACTGAAGATCATAATAGGAAGTTGCCTCATTCAACCCTAGTTGCTCCTTGATTTGTGGATCTCAATTTTGATGAGAGGAATTAGTGTTGAACATGTCTATATGTAGAATATCTCTCCATATTGTAAGGGTCATCTATTTGAAGTGAGGATTAGCTGCCTAACAAAGAGATCTAGGATAATTTTACAATTTTTATGCAAAGATACTAGACATTTTACAAGTTTCAATATAGTTTATGTTATTTCCAAAAAGAGTTTTAATATTAATGTTGATGAAAAATAGTCATTCATATGCCAGTGAATGTTGTGCATAAAATGTCTCTTATGTGATGAAAATCAATAGAAGATTTTGAATTTGAGACTATTTCATTGAGTTATCTATGAATGAGATTTCTTTGTGTTTATTGATCTATGAATGTTAGTAATGAGTTGGTGATGTGTTCTTGTTTGATTTTGAAGTTTAGTGATGATGAATGATTGTATGTATTGAATTTTCAGTATGAATGAATGCAATGATATAGAGTATTATGTGGATTGTATCATTTTATGGTTTTAGTTGTTTGAAAGAAATGCTCATTATGAAGTTTATATGTCTGAATTAAAAGAGATCTACATTTATGTTTTGCTGTCGTGAGCTCTATTCTATCTTTTTGATGTTTATTTACACACCCCAAACATTAGATTAATTTGTATTATGCAGTTTGTACCCTTTACTAGTAGGCCCCTTGAACATTACAATTGTATAGGCCACTGAACAACATCAACATAGTTGAGAACCAACTAGAAAGGCCTTGGAAGATAGGTAGCTTTAGGTTATTTATCTTTTTTTAGGAGAAATAGTGTAGAAATATTCTATTTTAACTTTGTTGTGTTACCTTGACCATCAATAGAACTGGCACTAGAAGGAGGGCCTAAAAGAACAAACTGGAGCGAATTGGGTCTTTTTCACCAGACAGGTTTGATAGAGTTCTCAGATCCGCTGTAAGTGTCGACCCATTTCTCAAACTCCGAACACCTGCTAGACTCAAAACTCATAGGGATCTTACACCACCACCCACTCCACCTAGATTCCCACCAATACCACCACTGGCACAACCAAATCCACCACAACCCATGACATTCTTTGCAAATAATCCTTCATCACTGGGAGTCATTCCTAGTGGCATACATCATATGCCTAAGATTATGGAGAAATTTTGCCCTAGGTACGCTCATGGAGAGTCTCAAAGTGCTGAAGAGCACATACAGACATTCAAAGATGCCTGTACTCGAACTCAAATTTCTCACCATGATGTTGCATGTAGACTGTTTCCCTACTCGTTGGGAGATATGACCTACAATTGGTATCTGAATCTGCCCACTGGATTGATCTTGAGTTGGACAAACTTAGAAGATGCATTCATAAACCAATTTTGGGTTTATGTCAATCCCGTAATCTTATATCATCAATTTTCCACTATCAGGAAAGAGCCACATGAACCGTTACCCCTGTTTAATACCAAATTTTAGAGGATGTACTAGAGGTTACAAAACCCATACTTGGTGGTTGAAAATATTGCTATCCAAGCTTACCTGAAAGCCATAGATCCCTTGATTGGCCTATTTTTGCAGAGAACATACTCACAAAAGACATTGATTCTTTTTCCAAATTTTATCACCTAGCTATGAAACTGCAACAATAGATTAGTTCACAATCAAGAGGCCTAGGAGGGATTTCCCCTCCTCTAGGATACTCCCAAGTGCCTAATCCTACCCCGTTGTTTAATACAGTCCCGAGGATGTCTCACTCTACATACGACCCTTTGACCAAGGTAGAGGCTCCATCTCAACAACTATTCTTTAGTAGTCTAACCCTCGAATCTTCACAACAAGCTCAAAATTCCCATAATCACACCGGAGGGTCTAACCCCATCACACAAACGTCAGCTGCAACCACTACAAAAAGTGAACATACAACTCATCTAAAAAAGAAGTTGGAAACTCTAAAGAAAATATTATCTCAGGTGACCAATGAGATGGCACAACTCAAGTACAATCCCCCTCAGAATCAAAATCAAAACCAAAATTACCAAAACCAGGGAGGGTATTCCAATCAGGGTAGTTATTCTAATCAGAATGCTAATCAAAACCAAAGGAAATTTCAAAACCAGAGTCCCCCCAATCAAAATTACTAGAACCAAAATAGGGGATATAACTAGAGATCCAATAATAACAGACAATGGAACACTGGAGCAAAGAATGGGGGAGTTTCCCATAACTATCAAGCCGGTGGTGACAAAGCACATACTGCAAATGTTGCAGATCTTAATTTCATGAAAAATTTGTGTAGGTTGCACGACACTACAACACATTCTGAGGTTAACTGTCCCGAAATGGAGAAAATGGTTAAGATTGCACAAGCTGATGCTCCACTGCAAGGTTCCCCAATAAGAATGGTGGATCCACATATACAACCATGGCTTATGAACTCTTTGACAAAGGATATCCTTTCCCCAGACAAGAGGAAAATGAACCAGAGGAGAATTTATATGATGCTCAAGCCTTCCAATCTAAAGGGGGTCATTTCATGAGGAATCAAAGTAAAGGCCCATTCACCACATCTGCTTCTCAAAACACTATAGTTCCACCCAACCAAAATGCGGACAATAATGCGCCTCCACCCAAAGGCCTACCTGAATTTCAAAATAAAGGTAACTCACCTTTTGTTCCTAAATATCAGATGAAAAATGATATGGAATTTTATTTTATTTCAGAGACGCAGAATAAAAAGACCTCACTGTCATTCTTTGACATCCTAAAGTGGTGCCCTACCCAATGTGACATCGTGTTGAAAGATTTGGAAGAAGTAGATTGGTCAAAAGGAAAGAATAAGGTGACTTCAACCAATGAAATGAATGTGGCCCTGTACAAAGGTAAGATAGGGACCCCACCATTCCTATTAAGCCTGAGAATCTTCAGAAAGAATTTACACAATTGCCTCTTGAATTCTGGAGCCTTAGGTAATGTCATGCCATTTTCCATTTGTAAAAATTTGGGTTTAAATCTAGTTCAGACTCATAAGAAGGTAATACAATTAGACAAAACTGAGGTTAATGTGGTAGGGGAACTAAAAAACATTTATGTGCAGGTTGGATTAGACCTGTGGATCTAGACCTATATGGATATCCAGGTAGCTAATATCCCCGAGACATATGGCATACTTCTAAGCCGAGACCTAATGAAAATCATTGGGGGTTACTTATCCTTAGAATTTTCACACATGTGGATTCCATGGAAAGGGATAGCAACACAAATTAGGATTGAATGAGCCTCGTCTCAAACATATGATCACCGAGTATGAATATCCTAACAAGGTAGCCTATTTTGAAACCAAGGTAGGAGTATATAAGAGAGAGGAAATCATGACCTTTTGAATGTTCAATCCTGATACCCTACAACCTTTAGAACACAGTGACCCAATGACCACTGTCAACCAACATGTTTTAATTAGAAAGTTACAACAGGATAGGTTGGTTTTGGGAGAGGAGGTTGATCTATGGAGTCTTCTACTGCCTAACTGGTGTAGAATTCATTACCAGAGTCATTCTGAATTGACATGTCAACCTTGTGTAGACATCCTGAACCATGTCTGTCAGTCAACGGAAAATTGTGAGTGCCAACCCGAAACACCCACAAATAAGTTTCCCTTTGAGGCTAGAGATGCCACTATCTTGACAAGGACCAATAATACACATGAAGAAGTCCTTTCCCCAATCAGACAGACTCAAGTTTCATGTTCTGCCTTGGGAAATTAGATTGTAGAATCTCAGGAACTATCTGATACACCAGCCCTTGCTAATCTTCCAATTCCAAAGGGGTTGCTGAAACCAATAACCAATTGTAAACCCACTGATCAAGATCATATTCAAGAAGAAGTTCCCACATAGGTCCTCAATCTGAATGAAATTTTTGATGATCGTTGTTCAAACCACTCCCCATGTCTAGAAGTCCTAAACCAGTCTGAGTTGCCACCTATTTCTTACAAACAACTACCCCCGTCTCACCCTAAGAAAGAAACCCCAGCCCATGATCAATTGTGGATCCTCAAATTCGATGGTTCCGAGTCTAAAATAGGTAGTGGAGCTGGAATTGAGCTAACAAACTCAAAAGGGAAAATATACTTTGCTTCTTAAAGGTTGCAGTTCTGTTGTACCAATAATGTGGCAAAATATGAAGTTCTGGCCAAAGGACTGATGTTTGTGCATCAGAAAAAGGTTACAACTCTGACAATCATGGGAGATTTTAAGGTCAATATTAAGCAAGTTCACAGTCAATACACATGTCATAACAAGAGGTTGGTTGCATACATGAACAAAATATGGAATCTGATAGAAGACTTTGATGCCTTTGGGATCAAATTGATTCCCAGAGAAAATAACCAGATTGCAGATGCACTTGCTGTTGCTGCTAGTACCTTAGAATCCATGCAAGATTCTAAGTTGAAAATATTTTCAATAGAGTTAGTCTCGATTCTAGCCATTCCCAACAACGTCAGGAATTTCTAGGTCTTCAATGATGACCAACATATACTGGCCTGCTTGGCGAGCTCAGACGTCTTCAAGGGACAAATTATCGATGAATCAAACAAAGATCAAGGAGAGTGGGATCCAGAAACATGTGATGCAGAAGGGATAATGAACCTAAAAATGAACATTCCTAAGGGAATGGTACCATTAGAGAGGATCTTCAAATCTGATCCTCGAGCTCGTGAAAAACTACCTACTAACACTGATGGAGGGAATTATGAGTTAGTCAACTTGGAAGATTTAGGCCCTGAGAGGAATGTATTTATTGGAAAAACCTACACCAAACACATTTGAGATAAAATCCTGGCAACATTGAAATAAGATATATGTGTGATTGCTTGGGGGTACGAAGAATTGAAAACCTTCGATACTTCGGTAATAACACATACTATCCCCTTGAAACCTAAAGAAAATCCTTTCTGTCAAAAGCAACAACTAGTGAATTCCTTGGTCAAGCCGTTAATTCAGAAGGAAGTGCATAAGTTGTTGTCAATAAGGATAATCTTTCCAGTGAGACATTCGACTTGGGTTGCCAACCTGGTCCTTGTTCGTAAAAAGAGTGGAGAGATCAGGCTATGTGTTGACTTTAGAAATCTTAGTAAAGCTTCAGAGAAGGACAATTATCCTCTTCCTTCCCTTGATGAGGTGCTGTAAATAGTGAATGGTTCACAAATGATGTCATTCTTGGATGGATATTCAGGATACAAGATCAGGTAATGGTCAACTATGAGGATAGGATGAAGACTTCCTTCACTACCAAGTGGGGGACATTTTCTTATTAGAGGATGCCATTTGGTCCTATAAATGCTGGAGCCACCTTTCAACGAGCGATGGATGTGGCATTCAAGGATTTGGGTAAGTGTATTATTATATATATGGATGATTTGACTGTATTTTCAAAGAATAGATAAAACCATGTTGTAGATTTGTCAAAGGTCCTTCAAAAGTGCATAAGTTATGGATTCTCCCTCAATCCAAAAAAGTGTGTATTCAAAGTTTCAGAAGGGAAATTACTAGGCCACATAATATCAGAGAAAGGAATTTCAATTAACCCAGACAGTGGAATCCATTTTGAAACTGACCATGCCTGGTAGCAAAAAGGAGATGAGGTCCTTTTTCAGGAAGATAAAATTTGTGCGGAAATTTATAACTGGGTTTGCGGAGATCGTCAAACCCCTCAACGAAATGATCAAGAAAGATGCTAAGATCGAGTGGAGAAATGAGGCTAAATCTACATTTTCGCAAATTAAGAAGTCTATTTCAGAGGCACTGGTTTTAACTAGCCCTGATTATCTAAAGCCTTTATATATATATATTCTTTTTCATTTGACCATTCTTGTGCTGTTGTTTTGACACAACGAAAAGGTGAAGGAGATGAAAGATCGATTGCTTTTATGAGTTTTCCATTCAAGAATGTTGAAGTTAGATATCCACATTTGGAGAAACAGGTTTTTGCACCAATGTGAGCTGTCATGAAGTTCCAACACTATATCCTTCGTAGTAAAATTATTTCCATAGTTCATGACCCTGTTGTAAAGTCCCTTCTTATGTAGAGTGAACTGGGGGAGAGACAAGGAAAGTGGATGACAATCTTACAAGAATTTGACCTTGAAATCCATGCGATGAAGTTAGTCTGAGGACAAGGCCTATCCAAGGCAATGGCAGACGTTGATGCCAAGATTACCTGTCAACAATATACGGTTTAATCATTTACAAGCGATCCTTGGTATGTTGATTTGATCTTTTTGTTGCTAAATAACAAATGTCCAGACGGGATGAACGCCACTCAGAGGAGATCACTCAGGCTGAAGAGTTCCCACTATATGCTCAAAGGCGAAGCTTTATATCGAATAAACTTTGAGGGTATCTATCTATGCTACCTTGATCAACAATAAGCGAAACAAGCCATAACAAAATTTCATGGTAGACACGGTACTGGACATGATTCTGCTGATTCCATGACACACCAAATTTTGAGATCAGGTTACTACTGGCCCCACGTATTCCATGATGCTCACCAACATGTGAGGACATGTCATACATGTCAGACTTCCACATCCAAGGAACACAATCCAACAATGCCCCTACAACCAGTATATGAGGTAAGACCATTTTCTCCAGGGTATTGTTCTCCTATAACTGGGCAAGTGATGCTAGTGCTAGGAAGATCACTTCAAGTTTTTGTAGATTTGCTTGAGGTTAGGTGTGATATCTTAGTTTAGTAGGAAAGCAAGTAGTAGTAGTTGAGCTTAGTAGAGACATAATACATAACATTCTCTTTTGCTAGTTGTGAGGCTATTTGGCTTCACAATTTGATGGAAAAAATATTGATCAAGTAGTGTTGGAGCTAACAATAGCATATTGTGACAATGGGAAATGTATCAAACTCTATGAAAATCCAATGTTTCATGGTTGCTCCAAATGTGTAAACATTTAGTATCATTTACTTAGAGCCAAAGTTTTGAAGGGAGATAATTGTTCAGTAATAACCCTTAAATAGGTAGGTTGAAGATATTTTGACAAAACCCCTAGTAAAAGAAAAGTTTGAAATATTGAGACTTGAATTTGATGGAGAACACAATCCCAAGAAAGAAAGAATTATATCTTTTCAAATTTTTTGCTTGGTTGTTGTTGTCCTATAGTTGGGCACACATAATTAATTTTTAATTTTAGTGTTTTTATCCTTTAGGATCCTAAAAGCAATTTTTCAGTTTTAGTTTTTTCTTTTCTTTTATGTTTTTATTGAGTGCTTGACTCTTCTAGCTTTTCATATATTCATCGGGACTCCAGATTTATGAATATACATTGTGTTTGTTTGTAAAATACAATGCTTTGTCTTCTATTTTATTTATTTACTAAAAGTCCACTCTACTAAATTTGGGCTCTAGTTGAATTGGAAGTGTATAAAGCTCAAAAACAGTTCTTAGTCTATAAATAAGATATTGTGCGCATAACTCTTCACTATAAAAAATATAGAATACAAAAGAACAATGTTTGAGTGATTTCATTTCAATTAAATAAATGCCGATTTCTCAAGTGTATTATTTGCATTTCTAGTAGTGTATGTTCGTAGGCTATTTTACTCAAGTCTATTGTTTTGATTGACATTTTGGTTTACAATTCTAGAATTATTATTTTTGAACAAAATCTACTTATCATAGTTTGAAAATTAACATAATTTATCATATTATTTTTCTTACTAATCATTATTTAGTAAAGGTCTACTATATAAAATTCTATGCTCCTAAACTATTACTCATATTACTACACCATAAAATTAGGATCTTAATGCTAATATGGAGCTATTAATTGTAAAGTATTGTCCATTGGTTAGCTTTAAAGCAAGTCACTTTCATAGTATTACATCTTGTGTTTTTTATTCTTCTTAATTATTATTATTTTAATTAAAAAATAACAAAATTTAAGATATATATCTACACTAGTTCTCACAATTTGAATGCAACTACCTAAGGAGATGCATTATGAACAAATTCTATAAGTGTTAAAAAGCTAATATACCAACAAATTCTAGACCATTTTGTCTATTAGTATTGCATATGTTAATATACATAGGAATTATAGTTGAATTATAATTGTTTAAACTTTTAAAATCTTATAAGAAAATAAAATTATTAATGTAGAAAAAAATCTAGTGCTAGGTAGATACTACTAGATAAATAACGTGTTAAAGTGTGTAATGCTTATATTACTTCTAAAAGTCCCAAATAATATACATACTAGATGATACTAAATCCATACCCTCATCTAGAAGTCTTAGCACATTTTTAGAAATTTTGAACTAAATAAGAAAAATAAATAAATTCAAGACCATGCCATACTCCCCTTAAAGGATGTTGATGTACTATTAACTCCATTTAATCCAAATATTTTTTATTCTTGCCTCTTCAAATATTT
This sequence comes from Sequoiadendron giganteum, assembly GCA_007115665.2. Taxonomy (NCBI): domain Eukaryota; kingdom Viridiplantae; phylum Streptophyta; class Pinopsida; order Cupressales; family Cupressaceae; genus Sequoiadendron; species Sequoiadendron giganteum. Next base: position 54,917,555 of record CM021105.1, on the reverse strand, counting down.
AGAACATATTATTATTGAAAATGGTTGGATTAGAGTCCCACCCCAAAAATGATTTTGAACTAAAAACCTAGGCGAGTCATAGCCTTAAGCAAACTTAAGTAGACTATAACATAAATTATTTTTCACTTTAATTAAAGAAATAATGACTTCAAGCCAATTAAATATATATTATTATTCTCATGTACATGGTGCCATATAATTGGAGGTTGTTGAGTTTAAGCACTTGAGGTTCTTGGGTTTAACTCTCTTAGGGGATAGAGATGAGGTCCATTACTCATGTAGAGGGAGAATACTAATATATGGTTTGGAGAACTTGCCTATCTTTTGATTGTGGCAAAAACTTAATGTTGGATTTCCTTGCCTTTTTTAAGCCTCTCATTGGCATTTAGGAGGTGCAAGTGCTTAACAAATTGAGATATTTTATCCTTGTATACCAAGCCAATTTCTCTCACCTTGGCCATTATCTCTTTCCCTTCATCCCCTATAATCATCTTCAAAACTTTGCAAATATCCTCTCTTCAAAAGATCCTATTGTTTCCTCACCCAACTTCAACACTTACATTTAATTCCTCTACAACCAACCTTACACTATGACATTGATCAAACTTTATACGCGAAACTATGAAAAATAATCCATTATTCATTTCTTCTATCTAAGAATTCCACCCATAGTGGTTCATGTAAAACCTTCAACTGTCGGATAAACTGGTGTCTCCCTCTATAAGACCCATTCTCTCACAATAACCACCCTCTTCCCAACCCTCTCTACAAAACCCTATGGGAGCCAAAAAGAAAGGCCATAGAGGGCCCACAAGAAGGGTTGGCAATTGGCTTCCCTACTTAAAATTGTTTGCGCAACCACACCATGCAATTGGAGTTAACTTTCATTTTAGACACATGTAGTGACAAGAGAGGGCCAAGCAAAACAATCAGTTTCCCAGTACCTTCCCAAAATATTCAACATAATTTCCCTCCAAATCAATGGATGCTAGGCAACCACGACATCATAGGCGTCAATACCATAGGTTAACTATCCCGTTTGTGATCTCTATGGATAATTAAAGCCCTCGCTGCTTCATAGAACCTCAATGCAACCACCTATAAGGGTCTCTTGGTTGTTCCATTAGATCCCCACCACATCAGGCTAGTTGTTCTCTATCATTTTAGTATGTTACTACTCTTTTAGTCTTCATTAGTGGAGCTAAAATTTTGGGATTAGTTATTAGGTTAGTCTATTGGTTGGATTAACAAGGTTAGCATTATTATGTCTATGCACCTCACCAAACCAAGACCATATCACTTCTAGTTATCTTCTTACACTTGTTTTTGAATCCTTCACTTATTATGGATATTAGTGTTTTAGACATGATTATGCATGGTAGTGTGTTGAGTTCAAACTCTATTTTTCTTGTCTATTCATTTTCTAACTTTACTTCTTTCATCATAACTTGCATTTAATAGTAAGAAATGGTAAAACACTTTTATTTTAATAAAAAATAACATAATTTAAGTGTAGGAAGTACAAATAATTAATTAAGAGTAGTACAAATTATAAACATTTAGGAGTTGTTAGATCTTTATTATCACACTTTGATTTTATGTATATAAGGTTTCACACATTCAAGCATGTCCAATTTATGTTGTCAATATAGACCATGGATTTGATAATGATAGATCTCTTGCACAATTAATAGACATCCCTTTTCCCACAAAAAATTATAAGTTTTGGCCTTAAAAGTTTTAAAAGACATGTTTGTGTGGAACAAGAAACCAACACACAAATTTAGACACAACTACACAACTTCAAACAAAATTGTGACATTATGCCTCATGTTTAAAATAAGTACTTTCCTTTTGTACTTCCATTCTTTAATTTGTTGCTTCAAACACATACACGCTCCTACACACAATAACTTCATTTTCCTTATACTCTTGTTAAAAATCCACATAAAAATATATATACATATATATTTTAAATTCAAACCTTTTCACACATCCAAAATCTTAGAGCTTTCCTCTTTTGTTTATGCAATAATAAATAAATGTTGTACCCATCAATCTAAAATGGAAAATTTACATAATCTAAAATGTTTGCCAAAAAAGATAACACACTTGATGAAACACACTTAAATTAGTCAAATCAAACCTTGTAAGCTTCCACCCCCTCCTCCAAGACATAGTTATTTTACATGTAGTATCCCTGATTGTCAACAAATTGAACCAATGTCGACAATTTTAACCGGTGATATTAATATCTCTGGCCCCCATTCCTATTGAAAGCTTGGAATTTTTCCCTATCACACCATATGAGAGGCAGGGCTTAAATTTGATGGCCGTATGGCTGTATTTAGTCATTTTAGTTGTAAAATACAATTCAAATTTTAGGAAGACTGTATCACTTGAAAGGAAAATTTTTAGTTAAACTGTCAAAATTTCTATGTAATTATTCCTATATATGTTTTTTCTATCTACATATATTTTTCTTAAAATAGATAACCTTTAATATTTGGGAGGCAACTTCAAATAAATGTTCGTCACAAAAAAATTGCTTGACAGGAAGGTTTGACTGCCAAATTTAAGCCCTGATGAGAGGCCCTTTCAATGCACACATGGCACGACCAGATATGTGATGAGTGTTGGAGATTGTAGGCACCAATGATCTGGTGTGATAAGCGTGAATCTCCATGGGCTCGAGTGGGAATTAAGGTCAAAATCATTTTTTAAAAATAAGTATAATTTTTTATTTAATTTTATAGATAATGAAAAGTTTATTCTAGTTCTATTCTATATTAGGTTTTACAAGGTTTGAACAATTATCCTTTTTTTAGTTTGGTTTTGGACTCTTGATCTTATATTGACACCTCTTACCATCAACATATGGAATGATGCATAGTTTCTAGACAAGTCCACATCTTGTGTTTTCTTTCCGCTTCTTCTTTCATAGATTGGAAAGACCTTCTACATGCATCTATTTGAATTGAATTCTTTCAAAGGGATATAATGTTGTTTGATGTGCATGGATCTTCATTAATTGTCAGTCTTATCTTTCCATCTTCAATGTAGAAAGCATCACATCTTAGGGGGCTACACCTAACCTACACTATTCTTCTCAGCTTTATTCTTCTTGGGAAGGATGTCTTCCTATTAGTTTCTCATTGTCTTCTTTTGAAGGGTAACATACTGTACATGGGGTAGTGGTACTACATGACTACACATTTGCTTGGATCCATCTTTACCTTCTTAAGTTGCACTTGTGGGGATTGTTGGTGTAATATTCATACTTCACTTTGGATGTGTCTTTATCCTAAGTGTAATATTGCAACTACTTAGTAAGTTTACTTCAGATATTTATAATTTATAATCATTCATCCGTGTGGCTAATTAATGCAATCATTGCCTCATCAATCCTTGATTAAAAGCAATTAGGTGTCATGTTTATTTAATTTAGGACAAGGTGGGTGCAAGATCATAACGAGCTAAACAATATCCCAAAGTGGCAATGAAAATCCTACAAATTGGACTTAAACAACTTCACATCAAACATTTAATGAGTTATTGACAAAATATAAAAAATGGTAATAATAAAATTTATAGAAAGTGAAATGTTATTTATGGGCTACTATTTAAAAAAATATTTAATTTGGTAAAATGTTTCAATAAGGCACTACTAAAATGAAAAAATAGTTGTCATTTCGGCCAACCTAAGTTTGAGAAAAAAATTAAAATTCCAAACTATAAATATAAGCAAAGGACACACAAGTGGATGTGATGCAATTTTTGTTTGAAATTTAAATAAAATTGTAAGTAAATAATTAATTATAAAAAAAATTATGATTTTTTAGAAGTATTAAAAATATTTTCTAGCCAACCCAACTTGCTCAAAAGCATATGACTTCTTAGACTTGTACCTACTTCACAAGTCCCTTACTTATAACTAAGTCATGTTTTATTAGTGCATTGATGTGGCATCACATGATTTGTTGCTTTTTAGATCTAAAGAATGCATCTCACTCAATTATGGATAATTACCATCAATACTAACAACTTTAACGTCACAACATTTAATGATTGTTAAATTTGTTTGACATTAAATCAACAAATGCTATAACTTCAAAATCACAATTGTCCATACAAAATTGTTAAGAATATTAAATATTAAATATTAAATCAACAAATACTATAACCATTAAAACATAATCAACTGAAATTTTTTTTCTAGAACATTAAATATTTTTAAAATTTTTTATTTGCTAATTTTAATAACAAAAGCGCATCAATGGGAGAGTTGGCAACAAGGGGATAATATGTAGTAGCGGAAGTCAAAAATGGGGTGAGAGAGGCTCGACCTCTCGACCTCAGGATTACTCAACGAAGCTATGAGACCTACGCGCTAGCCAACTGCGCCACCACCCCGAATGTGTAATAAAATGCAAATTTTAGAAAAGGAAGCCTCAGCCAATACCAGCTTTGTGTCAGAGTTAAGCTTTGATTCTGGAAGCTGTGGGGTTATCTTTCCCCTGCACCACTCTGATGGATTTTTTAAAATTTTGAAAATTTTGAAATAGTAGTGAAAAAGAATGCTCTTATCATGTGTAGTTAATAGTATCATATTCAATATATAACATTTTAAAATCTCGTATAGGCGTTTGCAGTCAACGGTTAGGATAATTGCCTTCCAAGCAATAGACCCGGGTTCGACTCCCGGCAGATGCAGTAACTTTGGTTTGAGTGTTGTAGCTTTGTATAGGAAAGCTTTTATGCACCATCAGCATAGTCAAGACGTTTTGCAGATTGACAACAAAAGCCCTAATCGGTGTGTCATTTTGGAGCACTAAGTAAAATAAATCTAATTTACATCACATTCAATTAAGATACTTATATGTCTTATTGTTGTCTTCAATCTATTCTATAGGTATTTTAAGTTAGTTTTAAGTTAGTCTAATCACGAGGTTGAAAATATAACTTTTGTGATCCAATCATCATCCCAAAGTATTTTTCAAGATTGTCAGTCTTTACACCTAAGTATATATCAAAGACAAGGAGAACATTAGGTACAATAATATGCAATTGGGTAGTTTCCTCCCATGAGTTTCAAATCACTTCTAAGTGCTAGATGATTTCTATAGAGTGTGGGATCGATCTTGCTGACTACGAATTCAATCCACAAAGAGTTTGATGAGTGTTCTAATCCTAATTTATTTACTAGAAAATGCACATCCATTTTTCAATACCAAGATAATCATATTCTACATGACATCACAATTATTTTTTTCATCATAATTCCCATAGCTAAGTATTTATCTTTTGCATTAAATTTTGTGAATATAATTCCCATAGATATGAATGAGGAAGACTGTAGAAAGCATATAAAATAGCAATATCTTATGTAAGGAATGGAATGCTATTGAAGCTTACAACCACTCTACTACAATTGACTCACATGCATTAGTTGTTTGGGTAGCTCACAAGTCTTAAGCCTTCTCTTATGAGCATCTCTTGGTTTACAATATATGGAATTGGGGCACTTTCCATAGTTGAATTGGTGATGAATTTGAATTTAGTTTGTGTATTATTAAGTGGTGGAAGACAAGTCATGTGGGGTTTGGAATTGTTGTTGTTGCCTTTATATTGTAAGACAACAATAGTTATGGTATTTATGAATGAACCCGATTAGAGTATGGTTAGTATTGACTAAATAATTTCAACCTAATATTATTATTAAAACACCATAATCTATTATTATTATATTCTATTTTGAATATAACTAAACTGTAAACTGATATTGTATCTTATTTCTTAAATAAGATAAACCTAAACCTAATCTCACTAATGTTCATTTCTTAACATTTAACCCTAAACTACATTTTATTTTACATGTCTATTTCTCCACTGTTGTAATCTCCAATGCTCATTTTCCAAGAAGGCCACATTTCCAACATGAAAAGAGCAATCATGGGAAACAAGGAGGTTGCCAAAATTGGAGGTTGATGGAGGAAAGAGGCTTTTAAATATGTACACACTCATCCCTACATTTTCTCTCTTTTTGTGGAGATTAAGATGGATGAGTTTATGCAATGTTCTCATATATTTATTATTAAATCAATTCTTCTGACTACCCTCTCACTATTCATATGTTTCATTCATTTTTGCAGTCCCCTTCATTAGCGTGTAGGTCAAGTGGTGAGATTTTCACATGCATCAATCCCCTCTACTAGCATGCAACTCACATTGGGATGTTTCATGTCCAAAAATGTGTTTTTAACACAAGCATATTTTTAGGGTTTTTTATTCCTAGGGTTTCAAGAAAAAACCAATAGGCAAGGTCATTTTTTACCTTACTAGGGCAATGACCCATTTTAATTAGTTAATGGAAATCCGTTTACTATTTTTACAATTTTTTCACATAATAAAATTTGGCCACCATTTATAGCAATTTTTAAAAAAATTTCATGATCATTTTTAGGGTTTCTAACAAATGTTTTTTCAATTCTTGTGAATCTCTAGCAAAATTTTCAAGAGTTTCATGTAAGAATCTCTAGCAAATTTACCTTATTGTTTAACATGCATCAGTCTACTTTGTAGAGGGGGAATGATAATCAAAAGTAGGCCAACTAACAAGTAACAACTTGGATTTGGCTTGGTTTCATGCCATATAAAAGATAATGTACACATTAATTTATGTCCTCTTCAATCAATTAATAAGTGATATTTTAAAAGGTCTTTCCTCTTATAGTTGGAAAGGAGACCAACAATTAGGCAAACAAATGATCTATACAATAAAAAGTAAAAATAATCAAATGTAACCAACTACAAAGAATTTCTTATTTGATTCTAGCTCAATATAAATATTCATGTTTATAAAGATACATAGTGGGCTAAGTGAAAATGTGACCTATACATAATAATTAGTGGAGTATATTTTATCCAATCTAGGTTAGAGGTTGATTCCTCCCTATTATGTCTCATGGAAGAAGATTTACTATTTGATAGTACATTTCACCCTTATCCTGCAACAAAGCAATTAAAAGGATTAACATTGATATCACTGTTTTATTTGTGGTGAAAACACTCATAAATTATTGATTAAACATGGTTATGTGAATTCCATTACTAAAGCAATTAACTTAATACGTTTTGTACAAGGTATATAAAACATAACTCCTTTTCTAATTATTTTCTAATAGTGGAAGATGAGCACAAACCATGTAATATAGGTTAATTTTCTCTTAATTTTTTTTTTTGAATTTGTTGTATATTATGTTTGTCAATTTATACAAAATATTTTATCTTATAATAATCTAAGATCACATTTGTTTTATCTAGTGTATTGATTGTAACTTGTCATGTTAATTTTCTAATCTTTACTTCTAAACATCTCAATAGCTACTGATATTGATTTATGATTAGTTGGATTCTAAAGTTTTATGTAGCATATCATCTAGAAACATATTTTTTAACTATAATATGTGTAGTATTTATTTAACTAACAAAGGACAAAAATTTACAAACCAAAAACAAATGATGAATCTCGTGCATAATATCCAAGATTTGTGTTCATCCCCTTTGCATTTCACATTGAATGTTCTTTATTATAGAATTAACATACACAAACAAATTGCTACCAAATTATTTTATCTACATTTAACAAGTCCATGTCAAGGAACTTGCAACAAGTGAGAAGTAAACTTGTTCACAAGATGTGACATCCCTATCTTTATGACTAATTATAAATACTAGATTTAATGTTATTAGTTGTGATTGGAAAGAAATAAGGGGTGGGTGCAAGAAGATGAGTCCACTTTTAGTGGAAGTCTTGTGGGGAGAATTTTCAACAAGAATGGGTACACATTCCATAAAAAATGCATACTCATTTATAATAGGTGCCTATACCTAAAATCTTACTTATATGGAATGAGTGCATGTTTCAAATTGAAATTCCATTTTTAAACAAGTATGTATTTTTAAATGGTTATGATAACATATATAATAGAAATAGGTACCTATTTATTTTTAGAATGAGTACTCATTTTAAAATGGGTACCCATTTTTATCTAAATCGAGTACTTTTTTCTATTTAGACCATGCATGGGCATTCCTTTTTAGAATAAATATTCATTTCATAGAATTTTAAATTTGTAACCCATAATTTTCCTTTATTTTTATCTTGGAAACCTACCCTCAACTTGGACTTGCAAGTACAATGCCATGTTAAGAACAACAGTAAAAATTGACTTTAGCAATATGGTTGATGACTTTTAAAAGAGAAACTGGACCAAATTAAAACCCATTACAAATAAAAATGTATATATATTTATTGTTGGACCATTTTTTCTATTTATTAATCAATTTTTAAATAAGCCGAGTCATAAACTTGAAATGATATATTTTACTATTTTTTAATAACTTTTGAACTTTTTATTTATTTTTATGCCTAACCAATCTAAATATCAATTTCTACACGATGAAAATAAAATTATGTTATGATTAATTTAGCTCAAATTATCTTAACCAAACTTTACCATTATACACACATTTCCACAAAAATAATGAGAAAAATACTTTCATTTAGGTCAAATTATGTAGGTTATACATGTGTATGTTTTGGTCCAACACATATGATTTTTAAAAAGTCACTTTTATACATCTTATACAAAACCAAATTTTATCATCTAAGTATCATAATAAATTACATATTTGAAAACTATAGACAAAATTCTACATTTCACATCACGATGTTAATATTCTCTATGTGAGTGCTTCAAATTTTTAGTACAACTATGAAAAACTTTGATTTTCAAGAAAAGACTTTAATTTTTGACCAAAAATAAACCCGACTTCTTGCATTCACCCTAAGGAAAGACAATAAAGATTATGTTTTGATTAAGGGGGAAAAGCAGGTTTTGAATGGATCCATAACCATTAACAATATGTTTTGAATGGACCCAAAACCATTAACAAATAGGTTTTAACGAGGACCCGAAACCCACACAAAGAAACCAAGCTGCAATAGAGTAAAGCACAGACAACCAACAACTACCCAGAAGCAGATTATGAAAGATTAGCGTGAAAGCTTAAATCTGTATCAAAAGAAAGGTTTTAACAGGAACCTTGAACCCAAAGTGACCAAGAATTACAAAGGAACTTGAACCCAAGAACAACCTGAGATAGCTAGACAACCATTAGCTTGAATCAGCTAGACTGCAACACACCACTTACCAACACCAACCAACAACGAACAAACAGAGACGTCCAGGTAACCATCAACCTGAACCAGCCAGACAACAACAAAACATTTGTCAGCACCATCCAACGAAACCAAACTCCCCACCTCAATAGGAGAGTTAGGAATTAGAGAGAAACACTGAAGATTCTCAGCAAAAACATATCACCAGTTGACCCGCAACACCAACACAACCTCTACCTCTATAGGAGAGGATGAAGTGAGACCCAAAAATATAGAAAATAGAACTTCCCACCCAATCCACAACCCACCTCTCCACCTCAATAAAAGAGGGCTCCACCTCCAAAGGAGAAGTCTCCACCTCCAAAGAAGACCGTAGTTGAAACAACCGAAGGGAAGCAACTACACCCATTATAAAGAGCACCAAAACATCCTTTGGAAAAGTAGAAAATCAGAGCAGAGAGGAAAAGATAGAGCACTCCTCCACAAGCAGCACAACCCCAACTTGTAAATCAATCTTTAGGACTCAAAAGGGGGGATCATAGAACAAAGTAGAACTGACTGGCAGTCCAAAAGAGAACCACCCAACTGATCCAAAGCAACCCAAGATAAAACAACCCAGCTGAGCCACAACCACAAAAGAAGAAGCTCAACACTTAGAGCAAACACATTCCCAAGTTGAAAATTAAACAAAAGGACCCAAGCGGGGAGGATCAAATAAAACATCAAACACAACTAGCAAGCCAAGAGAACCTTGGTAGCCATCGTGACCAACAACCACTTCAACCTACCAAGAAAAAAAAACAACAAAAAGATAATGGGTCCCGAAAAAAGAGGGATAAGGCAAGGAAAACCTCCAAGCAGAGAGAGTAAAGAGCCGACAAGATAATGAATAAAAACCTCCAACCCTACATGCCAGTTGGGGTCTGAAACATGAGAAAAAATGTCTACAAACAACTCCACAAGAGGCAGACCAACAACCTCAACCCTAAGCAATGAAAGCACCCACACAAAGGCATAAAAAGAAACCAAAACCAAAGAAGAGGCAAAGGGTCCTGAAAGAAGAAGGATAAGGCAAGGAAAGACTCCAAGCAGAGAGAGTAGAGAGCCAACAAGACAATGAATAACAACCTCCAACCCTACATGCCAGTTAAGGTCTAAAACATGCCAATAATTGTCCACAAACAACTCCACCAGAGGCAAATCAACAACCTCAACCCCTAACAACGAAAGCACCCACACAAAGGCAAAATAACCCCAGAAAGGCCAGAGAGATCCAGGAGCACCTGCAGACGAAGAAAGAGGAGAGGAGGCACATCAAGAAAAAACCACTTCCAACCCTACATGCCAATCAGGGTTTGAGATAAGGCCACCAATCTCCTCCAACAAACCCTTAGCAAGAACACCCAACACCACATCCAACGCTGCACAAGCAAAAACAAAAACCACAGCTCGAAGCTCAACCTCCACCCAACATAGAGCCTAAACAACATAGAAGAACATAGGCAAAGCCAATGCAAAAACCACAAGGAAGGAGACCCACCACTACAGCAGAATAGGAAAATAGCGCCTAAAATAGCATCAGATTTTAGTGCATTTTTTTTCACAAATTGGGTGACCTGGCTGGCGTAAAACTCGACGCAAAAAGGCACGATCTTCTCGATGCCGACTTTGGCACTGATTTTTACGCCATAATTGGTGTCGGATTTAGCGCCATGTTAAGTGCTAGGAAATCACAGCACCCCTGCTAGCACCAAAAATAACCTCATTGTTAGCGCCAGAAATAACTCCAGGAATAGCGTCGGAATTGGCGCCCAGTTTGGCTTCCGGTTTTGCTTCTATGTCTACTCCCATTTTTGCTTCTAGTTTTGCTTCCGATTTTGCTTGCACTTTTGCTTCCGGTTTTTCTTCCACTTTTGCTTCCAGTTTTGCTTCCAGTTTTGCTTCCGATTTTACCTCTAGTTTTGCTTCCGATTTGGCGTCCACTTTTGCTTCTGGTTTTTCTTTCATTTTTGCTTCCAGTTTTGCTTCCATGTTTGCTTCCAGTTTTGCTTCCAAGTTTGCTTCCAATTTTGCTTCTAGTTTGGCTTCTAGTTTTGCTTCCAATTTTGCTTCTAGGATTGCTTCTGGTTTGCTTCTAGTTTAGCTTCCATTGTTTCTTCCTTTTTTGCTTCTAAAAATGCTTCTTGTTTTGCTTCCATTTATTAATTTAAAATGTTTTATTTCAATTTAATTAGTTAAATATATTGTGCCTCTTAAATAACTCATATGATTATAGAGTAAGTAATTTAATTATTTAACTCATATGATTAAATAACAAGATAATTATTTTTTTTTGGGTCGATAACACAATTTTTTTGTATTGCTTGTAAAGATAAAAAAGTACATCTATTGTTCAATGTCATTACCCACCAAAAGAGATTAACACTTCTCTGATTTGTTCAATTATGTTTTGGAGGTGCCAAGTATTCATTCTACCTTTCATCACGGCTTGAACTATTATTGTAACATGATCATCATCTATAATTAAAACAAGTGAGTCAAATATCTATAATTTAATTGAATTTGACAACATCAATCCTGAGCAATAAATTAAAATCATCATACGTAATAAATATCCATCCAAAAATCATCGACCACTTTTAATATATATAAATTGACAAGTCAATACTGATAAGATCGTCATCATATATAACTAAAACAAGTGAAAGTCAAATATTCCAGTACATCAAAAACATGTAAAAATAATACATGTCCAACAATCGACATATGTGAAGATGATACATGTACAAATGATATAAATAAAATTGATAAATTATATAACTCAAATTGATACAAGTGAAGATGATACATGTCCAAATGATATAGTGAAAATGATACATGTCAAAATGATACAACTCAATAATATAGTACTGTAGGCCGTGAAAATGATACATATGATAGTAACCATGAAAAGAGTCATCATAACGATATATCAACAATGATCCATGATGTAGTCTATATGATCATTAATGTCACTGGTTACTACTACCAACTATCTCATCATCATCACCACCACCACCACCACCACCATCATCATCATCATCATCGTCGTCGTCATCATAGTCATCATCATCGTCATAGTCGTCGTCATCGTCATTGGCCTTGGCCTCAGTGTATTCCATATCTGCGTCATCATCATCCTCTGCCATGTGATTTGTATTGGCAAAACCAATATTTTGTGGATCTATATCATGTTGAGGATCATCTTGATCGTCTGGAAGACCCGTGTTCTGCAAAAAAAAACATGTAGAATGAAAATTTATTATTTATTTCATGCAATGATTTATTTTTCTGTTATATATCTAATATTACAACATATGAGACGAAACCATAATCATATTACATCATATCAAAGTGCACATACCATAATAAGATTTCAAAAAAGTTACAACTAATACTGGTGAGTCAAGAGAAACTTCAACTTTGAAAAACAAAGCCAATTAGGCTAGCAACATTGAAAATTAAATCCCTAGCAGTATTTATGCTAATGAAATTTCCTTTAGATGCAAGGATTCAAAGCACATCAACCATGTGGTACAAATGATTAAATCCCACAGATGATCTGTAGTAATGAAAGAGTCTAAAAATTATTAAATCCCTAACAGTATTTATGTTAAGGAAATTTCCTTTAGATGCAAGGATTCAAAGCACATCGACCATGTGGTACAAATGATTAAATCCCAGATATGATATGTAGCAATGAAAGATTTTGAAAATTATTAAATCGCTAGTAGTATTTATGTTAAGGAAATTTCCTTTAGATGCAAGGATTCAAAGCACATCAACCATGTGGTACAAATGATTAAATCCCAGAGACGATCTGTAGCAATGAAAGAGTCTAAAAGTTATTAAATCCCTAGCAGTATTTATGTTAAGGAAATTTCCTTTAGATGCAAGGATTCAAAGCACATCAACCATGTGGTACAAATGATTAAATCCCAGAGATGATCTGTAGCAAGGAAATAGTCTGAAAAGGCAGAGAGAGCTACATTGGTGATTCAGGAGAAACTTCAGCTTTCAAAACAAAGCCAATTAGGCTGGCAGACATGTGGAACATGCCAACATTTGTTGGAAGAGGAAGAAAGATGACTGGAACTCTGGAGGCCCACCATAATGGATTTTGGTATTCAACCATGAGAGTAGAAGAGAGAGCTGATATCATGTATCAAAACATTAAGCATGCATTCTTCCAGCAAGCGGAGAAGGAGATGATTACTTTGCTTCATTTTCATCTACATAACCATATCATGGCATGGGAACCAAGAAGACCAAGGATGTCTAGTTTTATGTGGAGGTAATGGATGTGGTCCAAACTTTAGGAGGGGCAAGAAGGTAAATGCATGATCCTGATGAAATTGAGGAAGAACAACAAGAGAGGGACATGAAAAATAAAATCAATGCAAAGTTTCAAGGATTTGTCAAGCGAGTAAGAGAGCTATGGGAGTGGCCTCATCTAAAATATTTTGAACTAGAGTTTGATATACCATTTAGAGAGCTTCATTTTCATGGAAGAGGAAGAAAGATGATTACTTTGCTTCATTTTCATTTGCATAACCATACCATGGCGTGGGAACCAAGAAGACCAAGGATGCCCAGTTTTATGTGGAGCTAATGGATGTGGTCCAAACTTTAGGAGGGGCAAGAAGGTCAATGTATGATCCTAATGAAATTGAGGAAGAACAACAAGAGAGGGACAATAAAAATAATATCAATGCAGAGTTTCAAGGATTTGTCAAGCTAGTAAGAGAGCTATGGGAGCAACCTCATCTAAAATATTTTGAACTAGAGTTTGATGTACCATTTAGAGAGCTTGGTTTTCATGGAGTTCCTTTCAAAGCCTCTGCTTTTATTGTTCCTATGGTAAACTGTTTGGTAGAGTTGGTGGAATTACCTTTCTTAGTAATCACTATTAGTGAGATTGAGATTGTTAACCTTGAGAGAGTAGGACTTGGGCAAAAGGAATTTGATATGGCTATTGTTTTCAAATAATTCAAGCGAGATGTACTTCGCATGTACGCCATTCCTCAATCTTTTCTTGATGGCATCAAGGAATGACTGAACTCCATGGATATAAAGTATTATGAAAGCATAATGAACTTGAACTGGCGACCAATTTTGAAGACTATTACTGATGATCCAGATAAATTTATTGAAGACGTTGGTTGGGAATTTTTGAATATGGAAGCTAGTGATTTTGATTCTAATAATTCAGAAGAGTCAGATCAAGGATATGAACCCTTTGATGTAGAAGAGGAATCAGAATCAGATGAGGATGGTTTAGAAGATGAATCTCTTGTGGAGTCAGAGGAGGATGATGATGATGAAGAAGATTCTAAAGAGGAGGAAGGTAAAACATGGAATGAATTAGAAGCTGAAGCAAAAAATGCAGATAAGGAAAAAGGAGACGAGTTTAATAGTGAAGAGGAAAGGCGACAACAAAAGGTAAAAGCTACAGGGAAGTCTCGGGCACCTGATATTAGAGATTCAAGAGGAATTCTTGCCAAGAGGCATAAAGTCAAATGAATTAACTTCATCTACATCCTTCTACAATTTATTCATGCACATAAATGGTCATCTTGTAATCATAAGCTTTGAGCTCTATTTACTCATCCTATGCATCAATAAACAACTCAACACAAGAGATGCAAATTGACATATTAACACAACAATATCCAAATAAGTTATTGAAACTCAACTATTGATACCTCGTTCTCCATCCATATTACAAAATCGTTCCACTTTTTGTTTTGTAACATATTCTTTTCAAATTGCTTTGGATGGCGGCCATATTTCTCCTCCTATCAAAACATGGCACATGGACTAGTTAAACTAATTAATATGCAATCATTTACTTTTTCCAAGTAAAAAATAAATCATTTAACATATTAAATATACTTAAAAATGTACAGATCAAGGCCTATAAACCTTTCTGGCCACTGCGATGCGTGACACAAAGTTTCTCAAGCCTAGCCTTGGAGGCCTTGTCCTAAAACATATACTAATCCAATTTAACTATGCACAAATAAAAATTAAATATCGTTTAATAAATTTGATATAATCTTATGAGAAAATTTAAATACCTGTGTACTCTCCTCACTAGACTTCCTTCGTGCATCGAACTTCTCATATGATTTTACAAGCTCTTTCCATACTTTCACACTTACATCAATTGGCCTTTTTTTCTGCCTTACCTCAGGAGGGATTTTTTTTATGTTCTTTGTTTGGTTGCACCGAAATCTCTTGCAGTTTTGAGACATTCATAGCTTTATCTTCTTTACAAACCAACCTGTGCCAAATTCATTCTCCATGTCATGGATACCTGCTCTTTTCAAGTGCATGGGTATATTTGAGAATGTCAAATGTAGATGTTCTTTGAACCATTAAAGGAATGATTCCTTCAACCTACTCACAAACATTTTCCTAGCATTCGTCATTTGGACTTCCCCTAAAACCACCTCGTATTCTATCTTCGTATTGTAGCTACCAATGCAAGATTGAAAACATGGCGTGGTGGAAGAAGTCTGTGTCCCAGGAGTGGAAGTCTCTACTCCATATTCCACATTCTTAGAGTTTACTGTCACTGATTTCCTCCTGAATCTTTTGCTCGATGCAGAGTGGTAGGGGAATCAATTGATTCCCCAAGACACGATTGATTTGTTTGCAATGTTTGAGGGGCGTTACCAATTTTTTTTTCTATGTATCTGGAAAGTGTTGTCTAGTCCACATTAACCAATTTGTTCACTGCCTCTACCCCCAATATGGAAGCCAATTCATCTTTATCTCTGTCATTCTCATGTCCCTATATATATATATTTTTAAATTATATTTATTCTTTTAAATTTAGAAATAAAAAACTAAAAAGTAAAATTCAAAGAAACAATGGAAACATTTACAAATCTATAAATTGACAATGAATTACCTCATTGTGGCTAGAGTTTGCTGACAATGCTCACTTCCCTCCATTGCTTGACATTTTGAGGCGACCTAGGGAAAATTATTTTCATCCAGTCTATGGAAGAAAACAAAGTACACAATGTTAGGTATGAAAGTTTTCGTCCAATTTGTGGTATGAAAATTTTGTTTTGTGGGCAAATATGTTTGCTGGGTTTGCTTAGTGTTGATAACCTTATCATGAAAACTCTTTGATAATGCAATCTTGCACAAATTTATCATGACATCGGTGACTATGACATGGTTGGGAAAAACCAAGCGGTTTCTACGTTTATTTTCAGTAGTTTCTTAGCAGTGACCGACCCAATTCCTAGATTTGCCAAGCAGTTCACTATTTCCTTGATACCCAGGTTAGGGAAAGAATATGGAGGAATCCTCGCTTCATGCTATAATATTTTGAGCCAAAGCTCAAATGGGTAGGGTAATTTTTTTTGTTGGTTTCTCAAAGGTTTTACAATTTATAATGATGGACAATTTAGAGGTTGCCTGGACTGGTTAGGCCATGAACTAGTAAACAATCATGAATTCAAATGCAATACAAAGAGCAGTAAAAAATCACAAATTCAACCAAGAATTTTTTTTTTGTAACCTTACCTATGTTGTTGCAAACTAAATTGAATTTCTCATTAGTTGCTAGTAGTGCCCTGCTCTCTTCCTTCACATGGCATTTTTCCCTTTTTTGTCATCTAATTCCCTTCACATGATAAATTTTTAAATTTTAAATTTTGATTCATTAGTCGACGCTTTAGTCGGCATTAGTTAATGCCAAATTTAGCGCCCACTGTTGGCCATTAATGTAATCTATTTGGGACGTATAAGGCAACACCAAGTGCGCCTAGTTTAGTGCCTATCATTGTTGTATAGTGACTATTTTCATTGTTGTGTATCACATGATCCATAGTGTTGGAAATAATTCCAACTCTTGCCTTTTTTTTGTGACCACTGTTCTCCCGTGGCTCCTTCATTAGCTCAGTCTGGTAGAGTGGTTTTTACTGTGGTCCCGCAAGGTGCTTCATCCTTCTCAGCAGTAGTGCGGTGAAAGCTTTTGTGGCAGCACACGAGTCTTCCTTCTGTTCTTGGCAGTGTTGCGGTGACTCCTGCAGTCCTGCAAGTCTTCTACCATTGGCGTGCGGTAGTGCGGTGACGACTGCTATCCCATGACTCCTTCATCAGCTCGGTGTAGTAGAGCAATTTTTATCGCAATCCCACAAATTTCTTTTTCCTTCTCGACGATAGTGCGGTGAAAGCTTCTGTGGCGACATTTTTATTCACAAAGGAAGCCATGGAGAGAGGATGTGGACGACGTAGAAATACTAAATCGTTGAGAGGAAAGTGGGTGGAAATAGATGAGACAATAGAATCTACAGATACAATAGAGGTAAGAAGAGAAAGCAACCTCAACCAAAGGAGGAAGGTGTTTATGAATTCACAAATGCTACAACAAAGAGGAGATAAAGTCATTTTTTTGTCCATGAGGCCTTTGAGGTCAAAATTATTGGTTGAAAATGCACAAGAATGGTGATTAAATGTGATTCTATGATCAAGGGAAAAGTTTGAAAATTAGGATAGCCAAAACATGATATCAATATGTAAAATATATGACTAAAGTGAGGTTTTGTGTTGGATAGAATATTCGTTGAAATGATATAATTGGTGTACCAAACATTATTTACTATGTTGTGTATTATAGGGGCGAGACAAGGCCATGACAATAGATCGTGTCATATCAAATGAGGACACAACGGATGAAGCAGGACATTGGGTACTCAAATTTTGACTTAACTTAGGAAAAAATGATCTGATGGCATTTTGTGATACGTCCATCTATTTTCACAGTATTATTGAAATTTATAATATATTATCCAATCTTGACATAAATTAATACATGTTGATTATTTTAGATGGAGATTGGAGCAAATGCAGAGCCTAATCTCTCAACTAGCAAAAGAACAAGATATGTACGTGGACATGGACCTAAAACTGTTAAATCACGTAGACGATAGTGGGTGGAAGAGGATATGAAAATGGATACTACAGACACAACTAATGATTGCACTGAAGAAGAGGTAGGTCAGGACTATAGTACATGGGATGAATACTTTGAGAAAATTGTTGTTTGTGGATGTTCTGTATGTCGTGGAAAGAAACAATTCAAACGAGCGATTGTACAAAGATATTACATATATGATGAGCTTCCAGTTGGTAGTATGCCTCTTACAATAGATTCAAATCCAATAGGAATTGTGGTGAGGAATTTTCCAATTTGATATAAATAACATGTATACTTTGTTTAAACATTATTTTATATTATTTAAATAACTATTTATTTCTTAATGGATACTTGTAGGATAAAGTTTCCTAGATCACCGAATTCTAGCCTAGAGGGCAATGATCATTTATCAGATGATACATCTAACAAAAATATGTGCCAATATACTAGCTCGAAAGATGAGGAATTGACGAAAACAAGTAACAAAACAAGAACCGGTGTGAAGATGCATAATTTGCTTAAAGACAAGGGGAAGGTGGACTACATATCCTATGAGAATGAATGTGATGGAGATGATGAATTTCCCCTCAGATTGAGATCAATTTACAAAGAGATATTTGATCGTCGACTATATTGTGCTTGGCCTAGTGATCAACAACTACCTAGAGTGTACGAGGTGTTTCAATTTTGGGGATACAACTACATGATACGACCCTCCAATATTCATTGAGCAAATCTAGGCCTCTTTATTGTCCAAAATGTACTTATGGGATCCAAACATAGAAACAATTTAGAACAAACCACTAGGAGATTAATGCTATATTATGGTCCATCATATTACAGTGGTGAATGGAGAAGGCTAGCAGAATATAAGCCTAGCATGTCAGCATATGATCTAAATTCAAATATGTATACACATCATCTCCAATTGGAAAGTGGAAAAGAAATGAATAGAGGTCATCTTATGTATATAGATGGACATGCATACACACACAAAAGTATTGCGGGATTTATAAATAGTAGCAAGGGAAGGGACCCTACTGTAAGACCAAATTGTCAATTTGTTGAGGTTATAAATGATAAAGATGGAGATATGGAAAGAGAGGTTGATAGATTGATAATGGTTGAGGCTACTATGGACCTTACCATTGGGGATGAGTTATTGATTGATTATCCCTTCTTAAAATGCACTCTTGCATGAAAGAAGAGGGAAGAACAAGGTCTCCCTAAGGATGTTCTTAAGGGCAGAAAACCAAAGAATACTAAATGAGTGTGGACTGATGTTTTATAAACTATGTTGTCAAAATTATGTTTTATAGCAATTATTGTATAAAAAGGGTAGTCTATAAAATAATGTTCCATTATTCAATTGATGTATATATGTTCATACAATTTATATAATGTCTAATATATGTATGTCGTTCATGTGCGGGTATTTTTCTATGAAGATATTTTGGACCCGAAATGGATATTTATCATACATTATGATCCAAGATTAAGGCATGTATTTGACGATGCATTATTAGATACTGAGCAAAATAATGATGGCCAAAAAAATGAGAGAGAGGGATTAGAGAACATCAAAGAAATTGACATCCATGATGATGTTGAAGATGGTTATGTTCAGGCACAAGAAGACAACAATCCAGAGTTAGATGGTGTTATGGAAGACAACAATATGGATGGTATAGAAAATGATGATCCAAATACATCTGGTAATAATATAGATGGTCTATAGTCAAATTTCAATGGTGATGAAGATGATGCAGGTCAAGTTGAGGATGATGATAATATTAAATACTTGAAAGAACATATGAACATTGACAATGATACACTGGATGACATTGTAGCAGACAATAATGTTAATGACCAAGACTTTTAAATTTTTAGAATTATTTGCAATCCATGTTTAAAAAAGGATGATTCTTATGGCCTAAAATTTGAAATGCTTCAGTAATATTATGTTGTAATTGGACAATTGAAAACCTATTTTATTCTCCTAGAAAGCTTTTTTGTTTTCCATTATAATTCTAGACCAAACAACATTTTCGGGGATGGCCTTTTACACCAATCTTAATTTGTATGAAGTTCACGAACCTGTTGTCAAGCAGTAAATTCCTTTCGTAGACAAGAAATGTAAAGGCTTCATTTAAGAAAAGATAAGTAGTCTCTTTCTGAGGGTAATCCACATGCAAAAAGTAAAAAGCACATAAAAAACAATTGTACAGTACATAAAATCAGATTCAATCAGTTATGTTTTATTTCACTTGCACACTTATTTGAAAGACATAGGGTATTCACCATACATTTCCCTTGACAGAGAAAACATGTGCTTTCATTTATTTTTACTGTATATCTCAGAAGTGAAATTGTTGTTACATAATGATGCACTGAGAAAATAATATATACAAAAAAATGCAAAGAAAATGTTTGAAATTTAACATGTAACCTACTATGTTGTGCTGAAAGGAATCATGATTAATTGGGACAAGAAATACAAATAAATTTTTGATGATTGTACTTAAAAGTGAACATGATATGAAAAGTGTGGACAATGATGGTGCTGAAATTGAAAACCCTGATTCTGATGATATTACTATTTTATGTCATTCGAGATAAAGACCACATACAATTTTATATAGATAGCAAATGAAGATTTGAAACTAGTAAACTGAAAATGTAAACACTGTAAGATTTTTCCTTAAACAATATTTCACATACTCACTTACAAAAAAGGGTGAAGCATTTTTTATTCAAACTTTGTTTTATTTAATAGACATAACAATAAAAGAATATTTACAAGTACAAGAATATATACACTGTTTCATAGAAAATAAGGAATATTTCATAGAATATACAAGTACAAGAATATATCATCATCATCATATCCTTAATTACCTATTGCAATATCCTTAAATTGTTCAATCTTTGGTGTGAATTGTTGGCAGAAAAAATTAGGATTACTTGGATGCTTCTTCCATTCATTTTGTATCAACATATTTTTGTGAAGACACAAAAGTTAATAAAATATTAATGCTCACAATTATTTAAATAAGCAACTTTGTTAACTTTATTATTTTTAAATATTTTCTATTTTTATGTTGAACATGTAACAAGGCAAAATAAGCTCAAAAAATCTAGCAGCTCTACCAACATCCACAATAAATGTTTTACTGTATCAACATATTCATTCACATAAGCACAATATTGAGGCTCAATAACTGATATTCATTCAAATATAAGAAGAAATAAGTATGGCAAACATAAGAAAAATATAGAATGATAACATAGTCATGGAGAATCTTTGATAATAAGATGTTCTCCATTATATTGCTTCAATTGATATATATTAATAACAAAAGTCTTCAAAATGGAAATGATCTATGATGATGATAATTTAAAACTAGGCCTTGGTTTCCTATTTATATAGGAAGCAACAAGCTACAAGCCTTTTACAAAAAGAAACGACCTTTCATAACTACTTTTACTAACAACTATTTAATTAGCATAATTAAGGAAATAACAAGACTTAAGATATTTTGACATATGGTTCCATTATTCAACTTAGAAGACCCATGATAATTGATTTGGAAAAGTATTCCTCTGTATGATGAATGTCCAAATGCTCTCGCCTCAGTGTCCTATTCTTCTAAAACCAACAACTATTTAATTAGCATAATTAAGGAAATAACAAGACTTAAGAAATTTTGACATATGGTTCCATTATTCAACGTAGAAGACCCGTGATCATTGATCTAGAAAAGTCTTCCTCTCTATGATGAATGTCCAAATGCTCTTGCCGCAGTGTCCTATTCTTCTGAAACCAAATACTTTTCCTCCCACTGATACACCATAAAATCTGATGGCCACTTATATTCCTAGATCTTTTGCATGTTTGCAAGATGAGTTTTCCATCGACTATCTAGTAATGAATTTGTATCATTGACAAAATTTAGGTATCCCACATCAAGAACAATCAACCCATCCATGATCTGATTTAGCCTGGGAAGATTGGTATCATCATCCTCCTGTATATGAGTAATGCAATTATGAACAACCTGACTGAATTCTTTCTTCCACTTATCCAAGTCCTTCAACTGATCACCATCTCTCATGATTTTAGGTATATACCATTGCTTCTAGGTATGGAATAAATCCATTCGTGTTACAATATTTTTATCAAACCCTTGTACATAATGAAATTCATTAGTAATCATCTTCACAGTTTGTTCAGTTGGCTTTAATGCTGTGGGTGCATCAGGACTTCTTTGTAGAACTTTGCATAACTTAGCCAAAGTGTGGTGAATAGGCTGCCACCTTTTGAACAAAGTATCTAATACAAGCATATGTGTCTTTATTTGATCCATTGCTAGCTGAAGTGTTTTATAAATATCATGCACATTCTCCAGTTTATCCATAACTTATTTTATCCTATGCTCAATAATCTTTTCCATAACTTCACAAATTCATCTTTTCACTTCATCCTAGGTTTGATTGTTGGCCTTCTTTACATCATCCACTTCCTTCTCTAGAGTTTTTACCTGTTCTGTAGAAATTTTCTTCATAATATCCATTGGAGCAATAGGAGGTATGTATAACACCATCTCCTTGCTTTGTGAGGGTCCTGCTCCTCTTAATTGTTCTTTCGATTTGACATTCTCCATGAACAGTTTATTAACTTCATCATTTAGGAACCTATGTTCCTTTTCATACTCCTTCGATCTGTCTTCTAATCCCTTAACAATTGCTCAAGTGAACATGGCCAAATGCATGGTAATTGTGGCTTCCTCCAAAGGGGTGGTATCTTGTATGGTCCTTACCATCACTACCCCTTTCATCCCTTGAATTACATCCGATAATTTTGGCTTCTGTGTATTTTTTTGTTTGATCCATATGGCGAGGGTTTCAATCTTTGGATTATACCCAGTTCCACTCACACCTTCATCAAAGTCAAATTCTACAACTAGCATTGAATCTTCCTGAGCCCGCACTTGATCAAGAAGAAATTTTTTATTTAATTCCAAGCGAGGGAAAATGAGAATATTTGTCTTCAAGACCATTTCTCTAGCCTTCTAGGGGCTAATGTCAATGTTGTCAACTCTTAATTCCTAGAAATTTTGTGCTACCATTTTATTTTTCTCTGATTCTTCAATTCCTACTTTAGCTGATTCCATCCTCTCTTAAAATTATTTTATCTTCATCTTCATCCAAAAATCCTTAAGCTTAGGAGTCTTAATGAATTCATCATCTTCTATGAATCTCTTGGCTGCAATTTCCCTTTCATCTTCATGTACCTCTATACTTGTTTTTTCTACATCACCCATCCTTTCCTCATGTTTATGGGCACTGGTCTCAAGGATGGGCTGATCAACGTCAATATCACCTATCAATGACTACAATACTATAGCCACTTCCTCAGTATCATCCACCTCTTCAGTATCCTCATAAGGTACTAACTGTTCAATGCTTCCTATCTTCTGTCTTTTGGGAGGTAACTGCTCCATGGGAGGCTCAGAGGTTTCACATGGGGTATGCTCTACAGTTGCACCACCATCATGTTCTTTGAGATATTCTTCCTTCTTTCTGTACAAGTCATCAAATCTACCAATTATCAATTATATCCTCTTGATGGGGTCCTTTTCCTCAACAAAGTATCCTAGGAAATCCTTGGACCTCTGCTTCATCCTTTCTTCAAGCTTCTTCATATATTCCCATTTTTTCCTTCTACTAAATACATCATTATAAGTAATTCAGTTCCTTATGACATCTTCTTCAAAATCCACTTGGTGTGGCACTGTCATTTTGGTAAGAAGATTGCACCTTATGTTGTTCATATGATTTTTAGGGTCAAAGGCTCTTTCTTTTCCAGATTTCAATGCATATCTTATCTTCAAATAATATGGTAACTCCTCTAGTGTGTCTGAGCCTACACTCCAATCTTCACACTTGGGTTGGTTTGGCAGGAAAGTTCCTTTCTTCTGCTTGTGCATTACATCTTTCTCCATCCAGATCATTTGCCACATAAATTCAAGAAATACTAATCTAAGGGGCACAAATTTTGGCAGTATGTGTGGAGCAATAGGGCATCCATAAAATCTTATTATTGTAACTTCCAGGAGGAAGAACCAATATCCAAAATTGTGTGTATGACCCTACTCTGGTCTTAAAGACAAAGGTCTCACTAGTTCCAATATTTTGGTTGACAATCTTGGTATTGCATACCCTAGAACTCGAAGGATTTTGTGTACAAATTATTCGTAGAACACAACAAAGCTTGAATTATTGCACCGACTGTCCCAAATATAGCACCATTTCTAGACAGGTGTGGGATTCCCTTGCTCATCTACTATAGCCAAGTCCATTCTTTTATTCCAATGGATCCTATTTTGGTACAATATCAGATGACATAGTAGGGAATAGTGTTTGAATGTAATTGATGCTCTATCCTCTATAACTTGGGATAATTCATCATCTAGCGCCTTCTCAAGGTATGAAGCAAAGTCATATTCAATATTAGTTTCAGGGTTTTGAATTCTCATGGCCATCATCATTAGGCCTATTGGCATTTTATCTTGAGCATCTATCCCCAACACTTTGCAAAGAGCTAAATATGTATTCATAAAGTAATACTGAAAATCTATCACATTAAATGGTTCAGTAGTGGTAGTAGAAATGGGGAATGTTTTGTTACCAATGCCTCTTTTCATATATAGGGGTACCTCATCACTTCTATAAGTCTTTTTAACCTAGCATAATCCTCCTCACTTTTCTACAAGTTTATCTTGGTCAGAGCCTACTTGTTTAAGCCAAAACACTCAATGATGGATTTTCTAGTTACTTCTACCAATACTGCGTCGTTTGGAAACCTTACTTTTTTGGTAGCTGAGTGATAGTGTTTGGCTAGCAGTTTGATAAATTCTACATCAACAAACACATTTGGGACAATCAACCTTGCTATATCCAACATCCAAGCGTTTGACACTAGAATCTTCTCATTTCTCTTACTATAAAAATACCAAAATAGGTCCCATCCAGATTTCAAAATGAGGGCATCCCTACAACTTTGTGCAGTGTCCACGAGAAACTTCTTATTACCCTCTTTAGTAGACCCTGGAAGTATATCTAATATGGATTGATGGAGTGGTCTCTTCTTTACTTTAGGTTCTTCATCTTTAATTTTAGGCTGACTTTCTTTTACTTCTGATTGTTTTTGTTTTAGGATGGAGTGCTTTCTTCTTTACTTTAGGTTCTTCATCTTTAATTTTGGGCCGAATTTCTTTTACTTCTGATCATTTTATTTTAGAAGGCATGTTTCAATTTTCTCTACTATCGCTTCAGATGACAAAACCTTGAAAGATTTTTTAGATTAACAGAGCTCTTTCAGAGAGTTTTCGTGCACTTACTCGAGTATTTCACGCTTGCAGGACTTCTTCTTCTCGTATCCTTAGCTCCTTCCATGCTAGTGCACTGCAATTGAGTGTGATATTGGGAAAACTCACTTATCTTTGGATGGCGCGGTGCTCAATCATATTAGTTTTGGCAACTCTTAATAATTTAATAGCATTTAATTTTGGCAACTGATTTGATTTTCTGTATTTAGTGTTGTAAATTGTAATTATGCCACGATTACCATACTACCGCCATCTCTTATTATACCCACTATGGTATGGCGATGTTTTTCCCTTCCCTTCTACTGTTTACCGCACTACCACCTTGCTCAAGGCTACTTGCTGTGGGGTTGCGGTGTATACCACTCTGCCGCATATGTTGCTCACCTTCCCGATGGTATAGTTGGTGTATGCTTTTGTTCATTACTTGAAGAGTGTCGATGAGACAATCTTATTTGTATTATCGATATCTCAATATCTCATTGACATTAGATCTTATGTTCCTTTGATGTTGGTTGCCGGTGTCAATGAGACAAGTTAATATCTCTTGCCGATATGCCACTGTCTCATCGATATTTTCCTTCAGCAATATTTCTTTATCTATCAGTGTAACTCTGCCATGTTGGGAGACTTGTGATTATCATTGCGGTATAGCGATGTTTTGCCCTTCCCTTCTGCTGTTTACCGGACTACCGCCTTGCTCAAGGATTCTTGCTGCAGGGTTGTGGTGTACACCGCTCTACCGTATATGTTGCTCACCTTCCCCATGGTATAGCGGTGTATGCTTTAGATCATTACTTGAAGACTGTCAATGAGACAATCTTATCTATCTTACCAATATCTCAATGTCTCATCGACATTACTTCGTTATATCCAAGAGTTGTGTTTCACCGAGCACTTGTAGATATACCTTGTCGATGTGACATAAGTGATTCTCTCCTCGATATGCCCTTATCTTGTTGACATTTCACTATTTTACTTCATTGATGAGACATATAAATAAGTCTCTTCGACATAGGGGTGTCTAATTCGACACTAAACTCAAAGGTAAACTTGAAGCTAAACTCGAAGCTGAAGTTGGAGCTAAACACATCGCTAAACTTGAAGCTAAACTCGAAGCTAAAGGCGAAGATCAAGTTGATTCTATACTTGAAGCTAATATCAACGCTAACTACGACATTAATTTAGGCGCTAAGTAGCGCCTAAAGTAACGTCAACTTGAATTGATCAGCGCAATAAACGCCAAATATTGTGCCATCCCGATAAATAACGTCAAAATTTTCAAAAAATTGCCAAAAAATATATTAAAATTATGGGTGGAAGCAAAAAATAGAGCAAACCACAGGGATTTGTTGTAGTGCACCAAGGAAAACACACCACAAGCAACAAAAGGGAGCATGCAGAAGACACCAGGCAACAACGAACCCAACATTGTCTCCCTCTTCATCTTCATCATCCTCGTCTCCTTCCTCACCCTCGTCCTCCTTCGAATTCAAACACTGCCCACCGTGCGCACTCTTGCCCAACATCTTTTCATTGGACACAACAAAGATTACATTGATCATGTTTTAAATTGATATTAAAAATAATTTCAAGTAATGTTTCTAATCATTATGTGAATAATACAAATGTCAAATTAAGAAATTCTTTATTTATTATTTTTAGATGTTAGATTTAAACCATGATTAGATTTAGTCTAACTACTCGTCATGTCTCTATTCATGAATGCACAAGAAAGGAATGAAAATCTCACACCAAAATAGAGGATTATTGAAGAGAGCATTTTTAGATGGCTATAAAGGCAACAAGTCATGATGCAATCAAATACACACCAATTAGAAAATCATATAGTTGGATTTTCATATGTGTGTGTGTTATCTTAAAATATTATTTTCATACAATTCATATATTAGAATTATTTTTGTTTAGATGGATTATTAATTTTGAAAGTTAGATTAGACGTACCTTTTCCTATATTGTGTTGATTATATATATTGAAATAACAAAATCTATATAAAAATATATGTAATTGCAATAATAATAGTGTTTTAAAATAAGTTGTAAGAATATATTTTAGAAAAGATTTAAATAGGTGACCAAATGCACATAAAGAGAATCTTCTATTATTTTTTTATCAATTTAATAAATAGTATATTTAGTTGATAAAAATCATGCCATTGTAGTGGAATAGTAGTTACAAAAGGTGTTATGGTAATTGACTCCCACTTAATGGGGTGCCTAGAGGGAATTAAGGAGATTTGCATGTTAAGAATGAAGGGAGATGTTGGAAAAGTGTCTTCTCTCTTCTTTTGGGTATAAAATTGGCATTATCCTTCTCTTCTTTCTACATGTTTGAAATCTACATTTGCGTCTCCTTCTAGTTCTAGAGGTGTAGCATTTTATTGGAGGAAAAACCTTGCCTAACTATTGGCTTCATCAAAATAGAGAAAGCTTCAATCTTGTAATTATAATTGGTCTATTATAACATGTATTGATTATGAAAATTACTTTGGAGATTTCTCAACTTGGGAAGGTTTAATCTAGATGTTTAGTGTTCATTTATCTTAGTTATCTTTCAAAATAAACTCTTCACTTTGTTCTTCATGGTTGCACAACCCTATGTTCATTATGTGTGTAATTAGAATCCTAGCTTGATCTAGTTGTTAGTTTTATTTTAAGTCTAGCAATGGAGCTTGTCAAGAGAGATAGAGGTCTAAGTTATTGGAACACTCTTGGTAAAATTTGGGAAGCATCATGTTTTTTGTATTTTTGAGGAAGCCAATTAAATTTTATTTATCTTTCTATTCTGAACTTCATGGAGGCTCTCAATATGGGTGTCGAGGCTATAAGACATCTCTTAGTTTGCCTTATTGTCACTAGTGCCTAGTAATATCTTACTAATACTATTATAATAATAGTCTCAAGGAATAATATTTGAGTACAAATATTTAACCTATTTACATTTTTTTTGAATGGTTCTTATCGGATATAATAGTCATTATATTATTGATATTTAATCAATTATATGACGTAGTAGTATTGTTAAACATCAATATATTATTATTGATCTATATATTAATATATAGCTTAGGGTATTGTTAGAATAGTTAGACCGATGTTAATAATTTTAGTACGTATGTGTTGTGCATTACATAAACATTGTTGGAGTAAATAAGTTGTTATCTGATAATTAGTTAATCTGAATCAATTAATTATTAGAGGGTTTTTATACTTTAGTTCACTTAAGTTAAACTTAGGAGTTACTTTTTAATCTTTAGTTTGACTCTTTTATTGGTTTGGACTAAAGTTAGGACAAGTTGTCTCATTGCATGAGATTAGATCACTTGTCTCTATCTTGTCAAATCTGCATGTAGGGTTTTCTTGTGCATTGCTTATATAAGCACACACACTCATTTGTAATGAATTTAGGTTATTTGCATCAATAAAATTCTTATGTTATTGGGCACAATCTCACTTTTGATCTTCTCTATTGTGATAGGTAATTGCTCATAGGTGTTTCATGGGAGCTATCCAGATTGAATTAGTCAAATTTTGACATGGTATCAGAGCCCAAATCTGTAACCCCCTATTCAATTTCTGAAGAGATCTAGCATTGAGGAATTTTTTGGTGTCTCTTGGAGCAAAACAAGCCTCGCCATCACATCCAGAACGACTGAAAACCCTAAGATTTCCTGTCATTTTGCTTAAATCTGAGCAGTTGCAAGAAAAACAATTTTTTTAGTAGCATGAAATCTGAGGCAAATTTTGTACAATCTGTACAGTCACAGTACGGATCCGTACCACTGCATTAAATTTCAGAGGTACATAGGTTAATTTTTTTTCTTCTGGTTTTCTTTTATTCTTTCCAGAATTTTAAAAAAATATATAATAAAAGGTTTTTTTTTGAAAAATCAAAACTTTGATTTGAAATAAAAAAATAAAAAATCATTCAAAAAAAATTAAAAGCAGCCATTAAAGCTACTTGCCACAACCTTGTTGTCATATCGACGATATTTGATCCGCAGATTGGCTTAAAATCCTGGTGAATTCAAATAACCAATGATGACCAAAATCAGGCACCTATGAAAAAATTCCGATAGCTTCCAAATATCAGTGGTAGAAAATCAAGCACCAGAATCTCCAAAGATTCCTTGAAATTTGCAAAAATCAACGACCATGAATTTTTTTCCAAACAAGGGGCCTTTTTTGCGATGACAGTTGTCAAGACGTTAAGTTTAAGCTTGTTAACCACTGCCATTAGCATGACATCATGTTGGTCATACCTATGACTGACCTCCTAGCCCCCTTCTAATGCCAGCTTGCCCTAAAGGAGTACTTGTTTTTTCTTTTTGGCATAACTTGGGCATACGGTGTTGAAATCGGGCAAATAAGATATTGTCAGAAAGCTAGTTCTGTGGACTTTCTAGTGGTACAGGTCTTATCATTAGATTTTTCCATTGGTTCTTGTTATTCTCAATCAAATTCAGATCTTCATTTTGTGCTTTTGGGCTCATAAATTTTTGCTTGTATCTCCGATTTTCATGATTCAAGAGACATTGTAAATGTATTTTAGAGCTCTTCAGATCTATTCATTTAATTTTTCCAGAATCCACCTTAGGTATATTTTATTCAGTATTTTGTGTTTTCATAATTCTACTAATTACTTGGACATATTGGCACCTGGAAAGGATCTGTTTACATGAGATGACATCATTTGATCTGCTTTATCAGTACTGAGGGTTTTAGTCTGTAATTTTTTTCATTTGAATAAGTATCATTGGGTTTTCTCTTCATCCTTCTGTGATCAACTTGGATAAGGATAACTGTGAGTCTTGGCGAAATAACAACCTGACACATACCAGGTGGATTGATATTTTACCTTATTTGTATGGACTCATACCTACACCAGACAAACTTGGGAGTTTATCAACATGGGGCATAATTAGAGATCATATTGTAGGGGTTATATGTTCTAGTGTTGATCTAGACACTATGTATGTTGTATCGACCATTGAATCGCCCCACATACTTTGGACACGACTTTGGGAGATCCATGGAGACCCTCATATCTCTCCATACCTAGAGGATCTTATTGTAGATTGTCTCATCCCTCTTGTAGATGTAGATTCCATACCCTTTGATGATGATACTCTAGAGGAGCTTTAGTATATCACAAGTCTTGCATGTTCTGATGGTTCAAAGACTTGTCTTCATGTTCCCACTCTTTAGATTGAGACTACATCATCATCTTTTGTTGTACCTGATCAACTTGGAATCACCACATATTTGGCCCCTATTGATTTAGTGTACCAGGACATCATACATCTTCTATACATAGCTACTTGGGATTCGTATCTTGCATATATATATCATCCTTGTTTATAGAGTCTCAGATTACAGATTTGAAGGATTACTTTGTAGAAATACATCTCCTCTTTTTTGACAGCCACATCAATGTTGTTGGACCACCATCCTCATCACCTTTGCAACTTATTCTATATCAATCTTCATAGGATTCTAGATTGACATCATCACTTTATGACATGTGGATATGTGAGAAGTTTTCAGAGGCACACATCATCTGGATTTGGATTCTACAATCAACCATTCTTTTGGATTGGCTTCTCCAATCATTAGTGGATCCTTTTCTTCCTAAGGGGAGAAATTTTGTTTGCAGGCAGTGGATCATATTTTGTCTTCAGGAGTTCATCCTTGGAATGAGAGCTCTTTCATTATGGGGGGATTCATAGATCTTCATTTTCTTTGTTCTATCAGGGGGACATCTATTGTACTTGCATGATAGAAGCAGTCCTTGGGGGGTCACTTTGAGTCCTCCTTCTATCCTTTCACTAGTGTAGTCACTTGTTTTTCTCTCTTTTGGAGAGGAGTTTTTCCCATGTGGTTTTATACTTTTCTCTAGTTATGAGAGATTTTAGTTACTTCTTCATTGGTATTTCATCAAGCCTTGTAGCCAAGACCCATTTTGTATTCATTTAGCTTCCTTTATCAGTATCTTAGTTTCTCCCCAAGTTAATATTATGGGGGGTGTTGGAGTAAATAAGTAATTATTTGATAATTAATTAATCATCAATTAATTATTAGAGGCTTTTTTTTACATTATTTCACTTAAGCTAAACTTAGGAGTTTCTTTTTAATCTTTAATTTGATTCTTTTATTAGTTTGGACTAAAGTTAGGACAAGTTATCTCATTGCATGAGATTAAAACACTTGTCTCTATCTTGTCAAATCCGCATGTAGGGTTCGCTTGTGCATTTCTTATATAAGCACGTACATTCATTTGTAATGAATTTAGGTTATTTGCATCAATACAATTCTCAAGTTATTGAGCATAATCTCACTTTTGATCTTCTCTATTGTGATAGGTAATTGCTTGTAGGTGTTCATGGGATCTATGGATTGAATCAATCAATTCTAACAAATATTGTATAAGGATTAATAGATTCTTTTATCATTAAATGAATCTTTGTTTAGTTGCATAACCACTCATGTTGGATTTCTCCTATGAAGTGCAAATGCTATAAAGTTTTTAAATATTTTTCATATTTTACAATTGTGATATTTCATGAGACCACTTTTCTTTAGGATTTTGTGAAAAAACTCATGTGCCTTGTTTATGCTTCCACTTCTTACATGCATTTCTATCAAGGCACTTACAAATTTAACTCCCAAAATTTTCCCTACATGTATGCTTTGATGGATGTCCACGAGTGTAGAGAATTAGTTGTTAACTTTAGGGACTTTTCATTGTTTTAATAATTCAGAAGGGATCATAGTTGTGTGCCTTTCTAGTAGAACATCTATCCTTTGAGTTCAAGTATTAAATATGCTTGTTGAGGTCGATTTTCGTATTTATCAAATCTTTGTTCTTTATTTAGAGTTAATATCAATACTCTTGTGAGTTTAGAATAATATTCACAATATCATTGTGGCTTAAGAATATTATTGCAATACTCTTGAGATAGTTAGACATTGGATTATTGTGATAACTATTTACAATACCTTAGCTTTTTTTCTTGTTGAAGAAAGAGTGAAAAATTAATTAAAAGTAAGATAAACTGAAAGGAATAATAAAATCAAACAAAATGAAAGTACTAATCCAAGAGATATTGTTTGAATTATTGAAAATATTACCATCCAAGATGAAAACCAAGAGCTAGCACATTAAATATCTTAGAGGAAACACAAGATTTTGTAAGGGGAAAAATAAAGAAAAAGCCCCCTATATTATGAAGATGGCATAAAGCCTAAAGAATATTACAATGAGATAGAGATAGAGAGCTTAAGAATTGAATACAAATGAATAAGGAGAGAAAAAACTCAATAAATAGAGGTGAGAAAGGAGTTACTAATACCCATTTTTATGCGTGCCACCTTTCATCCTATGTATGTGCAAGGTGCCAAGATTCTCATAAGGAGGATGCTACACCTAACCCTTAATATTCCTCCAAAGAGGAGTTATAAAAATGAGTCATCCCCACACATGTGTGAGGATACTCAAATAAGACAAAAGCCTTCTAGGGATTCCTTTGGAATATTCCTACAAGTATTTAAATAATACAAATAATGAATAATATTCACCTAAGTAAAGATTAATTTCTAACACCCCCTTTAAGATTTATTTGGGGAGTTTACATCAAACCATTCAATGGGTTGTAATCCTAGATATTTACAATAATGGAGAAAATTATCTTTACAAAGTGGTTTGGTGAGAATATTTGCAACTTGATCTTCACCTTTACAATATAAAATAGAAATTTGTTTGTCTTCAATTTTATCTTTAATGAAGTGATGTTGAAGAGAAATTCTATTGGTCCTTGCATGAAATATTGGATTCTTTGCCAAAACAATGACACTTTGATTATCCCAATATAAGGGTGTAGGATCCTTTTGAGGTAGACCCAAGTCTTCAAATAGTTTTCTCAACCATAGCACACTTCTTTGGATGCATTGGTATAACCTTTATATTCCTCTTTTGTGGAGCCGAGAGAAGTAGATTGTTGCTTCTTACTATTCCATGAGATTTCACCTGATCCAACAAATAAATAATAAACACAAGTGAAACTCCCATGATTGGGATCACCTCCTAAATTTGAAACAATATAACCATTTAAATAAAATTCACAATTTGCATCATAAAATAGACCAATATTAAGAGTACCTTTAACATAACGTAAAATTATTTTCACAACTTTAAAATGAAACACTATAGGAGATATCAAGTCTATTAAGAATTAAGTAGTTTAAAATTCCTACTAATTTCATATATAAAGTAGGATCAACAAGTGGAGTTTCCATATCAACTAGTAATTTAGTTCCTAATTGACAAGGAGTAGAAACACAATTTGCATCATTCATTTTAATTTACCTAAGGGATCTTGAGCATATTTATGTTGAGAAAGGAAAATAACTTTAGGTGTTTGCTACATTTGCATACCCGAAGAATAATGTAATAAGCCTAAATTGATCATTTAAAATTGATGATTAAGTTTAGACTTAGTATCACAAAACAATTTGATAAAACTAAAAGTGAATCAAATTATCAACATATAAAATAATGATCACAATATCATTTGCACTATGTTGAATATATAAATTTGGATCATTTTTACTTCTAATGAAACCTTGAGACATGTAAAGAAATCATTAATTTTAGAATACCATTCTCTAGGATATTGTTTTAAACCATAAATTAATTTCTTTAATTTGCAAACAAGGTGTACATTACCTTTCTTAATAAAACCCAAAGGTTGAGACTGTAGACACAAAAAATATACAATTTGATCCTACACATCTGATCCTGATCTTACTAACACCGTTTCTTCCTAAATCATCCCCTTTACTAATTAATTTAATTGAATAATATTTATTTGATTAAATTCATCATATTTCATCTCTTAATTAAATAAATCAAATTTATCTGATTAAGTCATTCTCTTCCATTAATTAAATAAATATCCTATAGTCTCTCTTTAAAAAAATTAATTCACTTTATTTAATTAAATCTCTAAAGTCATCTCCTTAAATTAAATAAATTAATCTTTATTTGATTTAATCTAACACCACCTTCTTTAATTAAATAAATCAATCTTTATTTAATTAAATCTAAATCATTATTCCTCTCAACTTTGATTTAAATTAATCCAAAAATCTAAGCCAAAATTGTTCAAATAATCTAATCTCTACTTAAAATGATCAAATCATGATTAATCCTAATCCTATTCACTCCAATCCTCTAGATTTTGCAACTTGCACCAATAAATCAATTGATTTATTAATTCATCCTTTTTCTCTCAACTTGGCATCAAAAGGGAATATTCTTCAAATTTGAAAATCCCTCCAAAAGGGGATGAGTACATCCAAAAAGGCATTAAAGGCCTCTTACACGTCCTTTGCCTTGAGCCAAGTGGCAATAACTTCTCTTCCACATCCTCTTCCACAAGAAAACTTTCAAATTTCAAATTCCACCTAACTTCATTTATGTGCACATTCATCCAAATGTGCTCATTCCTCCTCCAATCACATGTGGATAAGTGGACCTCTCTCATTGGTTGGTCTTTTGTCCCACATTCATCCATTTTTCTTATTCTTCCATTCTTCAAATCTATAAATATAGGGCCTCTCCTATTGAATTGATCATCCACAATCCATGCAAGCTTACTATACTCAATTTCATTTGCAACTTCATCCATTTTCATTCAAGTTTCATAGTTTTATCAAAGTTACTGGAAAATTGCATCAAGGAAGCAAGAATCATCATCAAAGATCATCAAATCACATCAAGGAGTTGGGAAAGGGCCATTTTCCACATCAAAATGATGCCAATTACCCCATGGGATTGGAATTTTGCTCATTAGATAGGATTTAATTAGCTTTCATCATGTTCTTCTTCATTTTATTTCCTATTTTGATGTTTCAATCTAATTTCATGGGGAATATTGATTCTAACTTGCATAATGATCTAATTTTGTGTTTGTGCAAGTATAGAAACTCCATTCATAGAGACATATAAATGTTTTCATGTAAAATACCATTTAAGAACACATTTTAACATCCATTTGATGAATGGGGCCAATGCATATGAGAAGCTAAAGAAAGAACTAATTGAATAGTTGGCATTTTAGCCACTAGAGAAAATGTTTCATTATAATCTAGGCCTTCCACTTGGGAGAAACCTCTAGCAGCTAATCTATCTTTAAATTTTTTAACCTCATTAATTGCATTGAACTTATTTTTATACAACCATTTACATGAAACAAGATTATTTCCATGAGGTAAAGGAATTAGATCCCAAGCGTGATTAGAAATTAATGTTCTATATTCTTCTTGCATAGCCTTTTGTTAATGAGATTAATTTTTAGCTTGTTCATAAGTTTGAGGATCATTTGTATCCATAACTTTAGACATCAAATCATAATTGCAATATTTTTCTTTTCTAGCCTTAGATTGATTCATTCTAGTTAAAATATCGTCACTTTCTTGAATAATTTTTTTATACCATTTAGGCATTCGTTTAGATGTAGGATTATAATCACTTGAAGATCATCATGAGAAGGTTCAACATGATCATGAATATTCACTATCACTTTGACTAAGAGATGCATTAGGAGGGTTTATAGAAGGAGAATTATCCTCAATAATAATAGCTTTATTTTAATGAGTTTCATTGCTATGCACTTTAGAACAATCATGAATACCATTTTTAGGAATACATACATCTCTAAGAGCTTTGAATTTTTTAGTGATAGGATTATAAACGCTATAAGCTTTAGAATATTCCTCATACCCAACAAAAATATGATAAGAAGATTTAGAATCTATTTTTTCTTTTTTTTGTTTAGGTTTATGAATATAAGAAATTGAGCCAAATATTCTTAAATGTTTAAGATTAGGCTTCTTACCAAACCAAGCCTCTTCAGGAGTTATATCATTTAAGGCTTTGGTAGGAGTCCTATAAATTAAAGTAAAACAAAGCATTGCTTCAACTCAAAATTTATAAGACATATTCTTTGCATGTAACATACATCTAGCCATTTCAACAATTGTTTTGTGCTTCATTTCTGCTACACCATTTTGTTGAGGTGTACAACAAATGGTTAGCTCATGTTTAATCCCAAATAAATTAAATAACCATTGAAATAATTGTTCACATATTCTTTACCATTATCAATCCTAAGAATTTTGAGTTGAAAACTAGTTTGTCTTTCAACAAATTTATGAAATTCAAAAAAAGTATCAAGAACTTGATCATTACTTTAAAGAAAATAGATCCAATTTCTTCTAGAATAATCATCAACAAAAGTAAGTGCATACCTTGATCCTTGGATGGATTTATTCTCCATGGGTCCCAAAAGGTTGATATGGACTAGGTGCAACTTATGATGTTCCCTCCATGGTAATTGTATGTATTCGATAATAAATACTGACATATGTAAGAATCTGTCCATTTTTATTTACAAAAATGAAATTGTAGATCATAAATGAAAAACAATACCTTGGCAATGTTGTTCTACTAGAGAATACATCTTAGTATTATAGAAATCAAGCATCGGATTAATCTATTAATAAATTTCCATAAAGAAATGTCTTCTATTCAATTTTTACAATGCTAATGTTTTCTTACCCCTTTCACTAGTTTAATTGAATACTTTTAATATTGTGGGCCATAAATTACTATTTAATTAGGTTTACTATGCTAATGGAGAAATTCATGGAGACCCTACGCCAATTTAAAATTTATGGTATGCAGAAAATAAAAGTTATGGCTTGTGAATTAAGAATCCTCAATGACCTAGATATGAGACTTGAGAAGAATCCTATTTGTTTTCCCTATAAATGAAAAATATTATGCAATATTTTCTGATGGAACAACCTATTTATATTCTTATTATCTATTTTCCCTCAATAATTATTCATGTGGAGTTTGTAAAATTTTACATTTATGTTTCAATAAATATTGAACTTGATGTTTTTATGGGAAAATACTATATATATCAAGTTTCAATCCATGACCAACACTATATTATAACTTTATTGAGTGTCACAATTACAAATTGGTAACATTTTAAAATGTACATTAAATGTCTATCTTGGTCATTTTTCATTTAAACTATGTTACATTAAAGTGAATGTAGTTGGAAAATATAATTAACTATATTAATCAAACATGGAAAATCAAGTAGGGGCCTTCTTATTGGTAAATAAAATCCATGATATACTATAGCAATAAAGAAAAATGTATTACATCCAAGTAGCATAAATAAAGGTTGGTAAATCAATAGGATTTAGAGGGATAATTTGCATGACTTGAGAGACTCCCACTAACATAGCAAGTCACTTCAAAAAATAAACTTGATGCATCACAACCATGAAACACAATGATAGAAAGAGTTTTAGATAGGGACACAAAGATAAACCATAATAGAGAAAATAGTCCAAAATCTCCAAGGACTAAATCAACAAAATTGGAACACTTCCAACACATTCTAGATTCTATACTATACATATTAAAGAAGATTTGACTTCTAAATAGTTTTAAAAAATAGAGGGGTGCATGCTAAAATTTTCCTTTTTAAGATGTTTCCACTTGAAAACTAGTAAAAATAATATACATTCAATAAAAAATTAATAGAAAAATCAGGCATGAACCATGTTATGTTAGCTAATTTTCTACCAAATTGATTTGTGAAATGCTTTTAAAAAATCAACACTTTAGGGGAGCACATTGGACACTAAGTTATATTTATTTGATAAAATAAGAGTACTTTGTGTGCTCCCCTAATTTGAATCTCGTAATCTCCACCGTTTAAAACAATAGTAGTAAAAAAACTAGATTCCAAGCACTACAAATCTTGTTATTGTCACATCTTCAAATTTTGAGTGTGGTTGTCTTCAATTTATCATCCAAGATCAATTTTTATATTTTAGAAAACAAAGTGGCTGATTTTGACCCACTTTTCATCACCCATTTCCATGAACATACCCCAAATCTCATTTTAATTTCTCCTCTACTATTAGTGCAAATTGATATGCTTCCTCTATCCTTTGGCTATTCAACATACTCAATTCCTATTTTAATTAATATCCTCAAGCCATTGAGGTATCTTGCCACCTCCTACCCTTTGTCATGATGACTTGCTCTAATTGCTAGAATATGGTATTCTTTAGGATAATCCTTCACAGTCATATCCTTTTGTCTCAAATGATGCAACTTCTTCAATAGTTCTTAATGATAATTAGGAGGAATGCATTTAGATTTCAACTTATTCGCCATCCTACCCCATTTTCTAATGTTGGGTTTTTATTTGGACTATTTCTTTCCAATTGGCATTCTTTCCACCAAATAACAACATGACCTTTCAATTTAGTTTTCGACAATTTCACTCTATCCAAATCATCAATTCCATCATACTCAAAATGTTATTCTAAATCAATTATCTAGTCTATCAATTCTTAAGTATTTAAAGTACTAATTAAATTTCTAATATATACTTTATTTTTCTCACCAATACTTGATATAGCTTTCAACACTCTCTCTACTTTGTTATCTTCCCCACTTTCAATTTGATTCATAGGACCAACTTATTGTCTTTCATCACTCTCAATATCCCTGGGTTGGTAACCCTTTTGCAATCTTTTCCAAAAGCATCCATTTGGATCAAGTCATTTTTTCATCATCTCAAATATTTCTTCCATCTTTCTAACAACATTAACAATACACTTCATGGAGGCATATTATCTTGGATTTGACTTAAACTACCTCAAATTGGTAATTTGTCCACAACCACTCATATAAAATACCTTGTATTTAGTGTTTTTACAAGATTTGTAGAATACATTTGCTTTTTTGCATATTTGACGATCTATCATTTACCCAAGTAAAACCTCAATGCTTCCTTACAAAAATGTTACAAATAAGGGTACAAGTAAATTATCTTGCTAGAAGTAACTTGTTATAAAATAACTTATTGTCAATAAACCTCTTGTTTGAATCAAACATATGAAAGATCTATAGTAGATGTTTATCTCAACATATTACACTTCTACACATTTTTCCTAGATGAGTGACATGCAAGATCTATGGTAAAATATCACTCTTGTAAAACATTCTATATCAAAAACCCAAATTATCCATTAAACTTCACAATTGAGTAATCCAAAGGTAGATATACAAGAATTCATCACCAATCCTCAACATTAAGGTGAACAAACACATGTATGTTGTAAATAAATAAAGGAAAATGATATAGAGGATGATATGGAAAATAAAAGCAAAATCATGTTAACAATATAGGTAATGAGGGTGCAAAATAGGTGGTAAACTGGTTTATCATTTTCTAAGGCACTTGTATCAACTGGACCATTAATTGTCAACGTGCATAATTTTTAAGGTTTATTAGATTCAACAATGTATTTGTATGTATCTTCTAATATTGATTGAATTCTCCTTTTGAATAAAATTACATGTTATACATTATCCACAACTATTCTTAACCATCACCTAGTCTAATGATCAAAGGTAAAGTTTGGCCACTAAATAAGATAACTATTTACCACTTTTTGGTGAGAATGAGGTGTGAAATTATTATTGACTACTTGAGCATTAAAACATGCAGATGTTTAAGTAGAATGATTATTCACACACCTTAATTAAGTATAAATTGAATTATAGCGAATAAACCACAACACTAAAACAATGGGATTGAGGTTGTGTGTCCAATTAAAAATATTCTAAGCTATCAAAAAAGTGTAATACTTTCTTA
Organism: Sequoiadendron giganteum; assembly: GCA_007115665.2. Taxonomy (NCBI): domain Eukaryota; kingdom Viridiplantae; phylum Streptophyta; class Pinopsida; order Cupressales; family Cupressaceae; genus Sequoiadendron; species Sequoiadendron giganteum. Next base: position 54,877,223 of record CM021105.1, on the reverse strand, counting down.
TAATTTTAAATTACTATTTGGATGCAATGGTCCAAGAAAAACAAAAAACCAAAACAAGGCCATGTTACTAGTGTTGTCCCTTTAACAAATTACTTGCAATTTTAGTTTTCTAAAATTGTTTAGATGTTACTTATATTTTTTCAATTTTTTTTGGATGCAATGCTCAAAGAAAAGAAAAAACTCAACACAATGCCACTAGGGTGGTCTCTTCACTCATTTGATTATAAATATATCACTCTTTATTATTTGTACACATGATTTTCAAATATATTGTTCCGATGAAATATTCTAGTCAAAACAATATAACATGGTTGTGGGCCATTTTTTTTGTGGGGGACAATTTAGGTGTGTTTGTGACTGATGCATTTAGAGTTGCCCCATACCTTTATGGATAAATAATAGATCAATGTTGGGTAGTTGGATACATGGGAATGATAGTTGGGGCCCTAGGGGAAGGTACTAACAATTTTATGACCATCAAGTCACTTTATACATTCTATTGGCTACATTGAAATTGAAACTTGTGTCTGATAGATAGTAGAGAATCACTCAAGCACAATTGGCCTCACTTTAGAGCCAAATTTAGTTATGACAATATTTTATGAGATTTTTTCTTTTAGTAAAGCAAAACATTTTTTTGGGATGACTATTACCTATTTAGTTTTATTAAAACAGAAATATTATGATATTCGCAAAGAAAAGGTGGTAGAGAGACACACCTACAAATTCTAATTGGACAAATTCCAAACAAAAGGTTAAGCCCAACCAAAGCCTAAGCAACTAGTTCATATCTAAAAGGAGGGGGATCTTTATCATCTAGTTCGCCCCAAACATTAGCCCCTAGCTAGTGAGAGTGTCTTCTTCTTCTTCTTGAGGAGGGTTGTTTGTGAGTTGTTGAAGCTAAAGCTAGCCAAGGGAACTTGCCCAAATCAACACCATCTCCTATCCCACAAAGAGATTTAGAGAGCAAGAAGCGGTATTCCTAAGAGATAAATGTTCAGAGCCATGGCAACCATGAGAGTGGAAGGCATTAATGTCAAGTTGGTTGTGGTGAAGGTTGGCTACATCCATGCCTACGCCCACGCTGAAGAGAGTTGTGTGATAACTCTCCTCTTCCATTGTGCAACGACACAATAAAAATTGAACATGTTTAAATGTGTGAAGTCCTATATACATGAAATCAAGATATGATAATGAAAATCTACAAACTCCTAAATCTTATCGATACTCTAATTTGTATGTTAGTCTTAAATACTTATACATAATATACTAAAAATTTTCTTTATTTCCATTATAATATTTTTTATAAAGATTAATAAAGGCAAGTTAGGTATAACGAAAGATTAAAACTGCAAATGTTTAAACAAAGAAAATTAGATTTTGAATTCAAGAGATACTACCGAACAAGACAGCTACAGCCTGCAGTACATTAAATTAAATTTATTCTCAATCATTGGTATCATGCAAATTAAACTGGCCTGAATGTGTGAATGCCTTATTCACCTATTTTCATTATGTCTTTTTAATGAGACTGGTAATGCTGGTAAAGACAAACACCAGAACTGTGAAGGGTACAACGTTTATTGTTGCATGCACTGATTATTATCTTATTTTCATATAAACGTTTTGGCATTAGGGCCTGCACGTGGCAGTGCCCCTACCATAGATTGTGTTAACTGGACACTAATTCTGACAGATAAAACCACAGCCAGAGATCTTGAATGCGGTGACAAATAGAGTGCCAGCAAGCAAGGCCAATGGGAGTTAAGTCTACAATGATGCTTAGAAATGTAATGACAATAGCATTCTCATTATAAGAATTCATACATAGATGAAAGAAAATTCTTGCATGTAAGTTAGAATTTTTCATATCAGAAAATATGATTTAGAATATCAAACAAGAAAGGAAACACACTAATTTCATTCTCAAACAAAGCATTATGGTGAATCTTGAAGGTAGAAGAAAGCAAAGCATTATGGTGAATGTTAGAAGGTAAAAGAGAGCAAAGCAGAAGGTAAATAAGTGAAAGGAGTAGCATGGTGTAAAGGGAGAAATCTAGTCTCAATAGAAGTGGAAGTAAAAGACATTTTAAGGTTAATGAAACATAATGGTAGGTGTTAAAAGAAAATGGACAAACATGGGTAATGAATCGTAGTAATGAAAAACAAAGATTAATTTAAGCTAAAGAAATAAATTATGTGCTCAAGAGTAGGTATAGAAGAGATGATAAAAAAAATGGTATTATTTAGTTTTTCATTAAGAGAAGTGTGGGAAATGGTAGAAGTCATTGGTAAAGAGAGGAAGAAACAAGGAGTGGGTTTATAAGATGAAGGTGGCTCATAGAGTGAATTTTTAAGTGTGGTAATCTTAGTGGCAAGAAAGGGGGAGAGCTTTAAGAGTTTGGATGCATGAAAAAGTTTAAATGTGAGGAAAATTAAAGAACAACTCTTAATGTGAAACCTTAACAAGAGCGAAAGCAAAAAATAGGTTGTTGTGTGTAGGTGCTTGTATGTGTTTGAAGAAACAAATAAAGGAATGAAAATGCAAGAGGGAAGCACTCGTTTTAGACATGATGCATAAGAAAGAAAAGGTGTTAGGAAGATGAAGTTGTGTTTCTTTGAATTTGTGTTAAAAGTTTGAATTATATTAGAAAAGAATGGGTTTGTTAAGGAGTTGTGTAAGAAGGTTGAGTTCACCAAAATATAATAAAAATATCTTTTACTAAATGCGTAATATTCTCTTTTTAGTTATAATGTAATTTTATTATTCATTTAAAATCTAAAACCAATAACAATAACAACATTTAAGTTAATATTTTAGATTTTAGACAATAATAAATTATGATTAAAAAAATGAAATATTTTTAAAAAATAGATTTTGAATTCAAAAAAAACTACAATGCATAATTATATATAAACGACTAGTGTCTAAAATAAACAAATCAATAAAAAACAAGTGTAAGAAGGTGGCTTGTGTTGAAGTTGATGATTGAACTCCACAACACCTAGAAATCACCTGCAAGCAATTATCAGGTATCACAAAAGAAAGATCAAAGAAACTGATTTGCTATGCAACCACGAGAGAAAAGATTGAATCCAAAAGAACACATATATGTGTAATGCTTTAACCTGAAAGATTCTGAATTGAATTATTACAATAAATGTGCAAGCTTTATAAAAGCATGCAAAAGAAAACCCTAGATGAGGATTTGACTAGATAGTGACAAGTGTTCTAATCTCATGCAATGAGACAACTTGCCTTATATTTAATTCAAATAACAATAAAAAATAACTCCTAAGTTTAGCTTAAGTGAACTAAAGTAATAAGGGACTTAATAATTAATTATCAAGTGACGTCCTAATTATTTCAACACCTCCCTTAAGATTAACTTAGGGAGAAGCTATAAAACCTTGGTGTAGAATGTAATGATGGATGCATGGATGGTTCCCAGATATAAGTCCTGATGAGGTACCCATGTACAAAATAAATGAATCTCTCATAACTAGAGAAGAGGAGAAAACCTCATAGGAAAAACTCCTCTCCAAAACAGAGAAAAATAAATGGTTGCACTAGCGAAAGAAGGATAGAAGGAGGATTCAATGTGACCCCCCAAGGACTGCTTCTATCACATAAGTACAATAGATGTGCCCCCAATAGGAGAGAGAAAAAGAGGATATGAATCCCCCCACAAAGAAAGAGCTCTCATGCCAATGATGAATTCCTAAAGACAAAATATGATCCACTGCCTACAAACAACATTTCTCCCCTTAGGAAGAAACATAACCATTGGTGATTGGAGAAGCCAATCCAAAAGAATGGGTGAATTAGGAATCCAAATCCAAATGATGTGTGCCTCTGAAAACTGCTCATGTATCCACATGTTGGAAAGAGATGATGTCAATCCAAGATCCTGTGAAGACTAATACAAAACAAGTTGCAAAGGCGATGAAGATGATGGGACAACAACATTGATGTGGGTTTGAACAAAGAGGAGATGAATGTCCTCAAAGTAATCCTTTGAATCTATAATATAGGACTCTACAAACAAGGATAACATGTCTGTAAAATATGAATCCCAAGTAGCTATGTCTAGAAGATGTATGTCCTGCTGCATTGAATCAACAGGGGCCAAATATGTGGCAATGTCAAAGTGACCAATAACAACAAAAGATGATGATGAAGTATCGATCTAAAAAGTGGGAACATGAAGACAAGTCTTTGAACCATTGGAACATGCAAGGCTTGTGACATACTCAATATCCTCTAAATTATCATCATCAAAGGGTATAGAATCTGTATCTGCAAGAGGGATGAGACAATCTGCAATAGGATCCTTTAGGTATGGAGAGATATAAGGGTCTCCACAAATCTCCCAACGTCGTGTCTAAAGTGTGTGGGGACATTCAATGTTTGATACAACACACATAGTGTCAAGATCAACACTAGAACAAATAATCCCTACAAAATGATCTTGAATGATGCCCCAGGCTGATAAACTCCCTGGTGTGTCTGGTGTAGGTATGATTCCATACAGATAAGGAAAAATATCAAGCCATTTGAGATGCGTTAGGATACCATTTTGTCAAGACTCATAATTATCCTTGTCCAAGTTGATCACAGAAGGATGAATAGAAAAACCCATGACACTCACTTAAATGATAATATCATAGACTAAAAAGATCAATAATGATAAAACAGATCAAATGATATCATCCTACAAAAACAAATCCTTTCCAAGTGCCAAGATGTCCAAGTAATTAAGCATAATGTGAAAACATAAACAACTGAATAAAATATACCTGGGGTAGACTCTAGAAAGTATGCATGAATAGACCCGAAGAGCTCTGAAATACCTTTCCAACACCACTTGAATCATGAAAATTAGAGATACAGGAAACAAATTATGAGCTTAGAAGCTCAAAATGAAGATCTGACTTTGATTGAGAATACTAGGAACCAAAAGAAAAATATGATAGTGATACCTACACCACTGGAAAAAGCTCAGAACTAGATTTTTGACGATATCTCATTTTCCCGATTTCAACACCGTATGACCAAGTTATGACCGATTTACAAAAATAGATCAATGGTACTGAATTGAATTATTACAATGAATGTGCAAACTTTATAAAAGCATGCATAAGAAAACCCTAGATGAGGATTTGAGTAGATAGTGACAAGTGTTCTAATCTCATGCAATGAGACAACTTGTTCTATATTTAATTCAAAATAATAATGAAAAATTACTCCTAAGTTTAGCTTAAGTGAACTAAAGTAATAAGCTCGACTTACTAATTAATTAATGAATAATTAATTATCAAGTGATGCCCTAATTACTCCAACAACTTGAAGTGGCATGATCTTGGTTTGGTGTGGTATATGGGCATGGTACCACTAGCCTTTTTAACCCAACCAATCCTAATATTTGAGCCCCACTAATGTAACCCAACTAACACTAGTAGAGTATCGCTAGCCTAACATGTTTACAGAGACTTCCCCTTCTCATTTATTGATTTGCGTTTATATAGTCTTAAGCTATTTAGTGTCAAGAATATATTTCACTATGTTGTTGTGAAATGGAGGAGGAGCGTTATCAAAATAATGGAAATGAGTCGTTGCACATCCTAATGTTCCTATGGAAGTCCACGATCACATCTCTGCTTACACATAGCTCTCCATAATGCTTGCACAACAATGCACTAAAGTATCCTTCTTTTCAACGTCATTGAATATGTGTAAAAGTGGCCTATTTTAAAGTTAAGCAGAGAGAATATTCTACAATTAATAGTTCCATGTCAATAGTAAGGTCCTAATTTTATGGTGTTCATATGACTAAATAATTTAAGAGAATGCAATTTTATATGATGGACATTTATTAAAAAATCATTATTAGGGAAAATAATATAGTGAGTTATCTTAAGTTTTAGGTTATCTAAGTAGGTTTTGCACTCGAAAAAATATTTTTAATCAAAGATTTAAACTGTAATCAAAATAATGGATTTGAGTACAATAACCTATAAACATACACTAGATTGAAAAATTGAATAATAAATACTTACAAAATATCATTTATTAAATTCAAATTGAATTATATACAAGCATTATTCTTTTTTATTAACCCATTATTGTGGAAAAACCCTTATGCAAGTTATCTGCTTTGCACATACTCCTTTTTTCAAATTTATGATCTTTTGTTGCTTGATGAATTGGACTGGCGGGGGCCCCATCAAGGCTCCCCCACCTATGCACTCCGCTCCTTCCTAGAATGGTGTGCCTTCACCTTCTGGAGGAACTAAAAGTAAGCCTAGTGCTTCACATGTTCCTTCGCCTGGGGGTTTGAACGAGGCCGTTTCTTCTTTTGAAGGTAAGGACATTCTATTAACTGGTGAAAAATCTGCTTCTTATGTGGAAAAGCTTGTTGGAGGAAAGGATTTGAAAAAGGTGCTTCAAACTCTTTTTCTGCTTTCTATACTATTGTGAGGGATGAGGTGGATGTCCCATATGTAATCTTGAATGATGCTTTGGAGGGCCTGAAGTTGTCCTTGGTTGGAAATTTCTTTGTTGGTCGTCCTAATATTGACCAGGTATGTAAGTGGGCCATTGAAACTTGGAATCTCAAGGGCAATGTTTCTATATGTGCTATACCTAAAGGTATTTTTTTGTTTACCTTTGTTATCCCCGAGGATATAATAAAGGTTCTCACGGGTGGCCCGTGGGTATTTGATAGAAGTTTTAACAATATTCTATCTTTGTGCAAGTGGAAACCAGGGTTTGATGCCTTTGTTGACTTGGGGGAAAGTCACCATTACCTAGGTCAAGTTCCTTGGTTTGCCACTAGAATTTTGGCACCAAAATGTCTTTAAAGGGATTGTTGATTCTTTCAAAACCTTGGTTACGGTGGATAAAGTAACCCTTCTTAAGTCTCGATTGGTTTATGCTAGAATGTTTGTGAATGTTACTGTCAACACAGTTCTACCCACCTCCATGACTTTAAAATCAAAATTTGGAAGATGGGTTCAACCGAACTGGAGTATGAAAAAGCTATGGTATTCTTCCAAGGATGTAATAAGTTTGGGCATCTACGGGATGTATGCAACAAAGTCCCTTTGGAGCCTAAAAAGCCTCAAATTGAAACCCAACAAAGTTCTCCTTTAAAAAATGTGGTTCCTATGAACTTGATAAAGGAGCCTAATACCCCTACTCCTAATAATTCTTTGATGCTACCATATAAGGCAAGGATGCCTCTTCTAAAGGTGCAAGACATGGAAGGTTTGACCTTGAATGAGGGTGTTTCAAAGGAAAATGTGGTTGGGACCTTTTCTGAGGGGACTGCTGATGGGCTCACCACCCCACCTTCCTTGGAAAATTATCTTGAATCATAGAATGGAAAGGTGAAAAACATGAAAAACTTATCTCAAGATCTGGTGGGAGGTGATTAACATTATGAGCTTTTTGAGGAGGGTGAGATTATCAGTCAAATGAAAAACCTTTTGACTCCCTCTCTTGAGCTCCCAACAACAGACCTAAATTTGGGGGCGTATCACATGCTAGAAGATAAAAATGGGAAGGAAGGTAAAGATGGAACCAGTAAAAGTCGGATAAACTCTTGTTCTCCCCAAAAAGAGGGTTTGGTAGATAAAGATTGGATAAATACAAAATCAAGGAAAAATAAGAAACTGAATGTGGGAGGAAATAACAAAGTGGGTAGACCTCAATTAAAAGAGTCAAGGATCAAAGAAACGACAAGAGATGTGGTTGTGGGTAAACAAAGAACTCTTGACTCCCTGGCAGGGAGAAAATCCAGAAAGAAGTAAGGGGAGTTCTTCTCCCACCTTGAGTAGTATCAAGTGATACTGCTTTCCCTGTTTTTTTCTCATACACATGTTGTCTTGGAATGTAAGGGGACTTAATGGCCCCTATAAACAATATTCGGTAAAAGCTTGTTTGGCTTATGTGAAACCAAATGTTTTACTAATTCAAGAAACTAAAATTAAAAAAAAAGCTTTGAGAAAGTGCTAAATGGCTTTGGACCGGTGCTGGTTTTGAAGTCAGTGATGCTGAGGGATCCTCGGGAGGGATTGCAATTTGTTGGAACCCTTCTAGGCTTGCTGGAAGATTGAATTTAAGTAATAAAAATAGTCTTTTAGTCTATATGGAAGATAGTGTTACCTCAGTCAAATGGAATATGGTCAATATTTATGGTCCCGACTCAAGATTGGACAAGATTGACTAATGGAACATCCTGGAAAGAATCATTACCAATAGAAAAGATGACTTCTGGATACTTGGGTGGATTTTAACTCCCTGTTATACCCCTCAAAAAGAAGTGGAGGTCTTACTAATTTTTCTGATAGTATGATGGACCTATCATGCTTCTTTAACTCAGTGGGGTTTATGGACATTCCTCTAAATGGATCTCTCTTTACCTGGTCTAATAGGTGATAGGGTAGTCATCTTATCTAGGTCAAATTGGATATCTATTTATTGTTTCCTTCAATTAGAACATATTGCAGAATCTATCTCTTACCGGTTTCCTAAGAATAGGTTCGGACCATAGTGCCCTCCTCATGGAATGGGATGATAAAATGACTAAAAGTCCTTTCCCTTTTAGATATGAAATAATGCGGTTGGTTCACCCGAACTTCAAATTTTTGGTTGAGGAGTGGTGGAATTTACCTTGTGATGGCACCCCAATGTATAAATTAGCTTAGAAATTGAAAAGAGTCAAAAAAAAGGTTAAGGGGTGGAACAAGTATTCGTTTGGAAACATTTTTGCCACTAAGAAAGATTTAAACTCGAAAATTAAGGAGATTCAAGACCTAATGTAGTTGGGAATTATGGATGATGAGACCTGTAATAAAGAAAGTGAGCTAAGATCTCAATAACATAAAATAAATAAAAAGGAAGAAATTTTTTAGAAACATAAATAAAAAATCCAATGGTTAAGGGAAGGGGATAGAAATACAAAGTTTTTCGACTAATCCACCTTGAAACACAGAGAAAGAAACATGATCAAATTTCTAATTACTTCTAATAGTACAAGACTTGATAAGGAAGAGGACATTGCTAGAGAGGTTATCTCTTTTTTTCAAACTTTCCTGAACTGCCAAAGGTTGATAATTTTGAATTGGATGATTTTTTGTAAGTCATTCCCCATGTTATCATGAAACAGTAATTAAAAGAATTATCTCAAGTTGTTTCTATGAATGAGTGAAGGAGGCTTGTTGTGCACTTTTTGCACACACGTCCCGTTGAAAGCAAGGACCCCCCTTTTTTTTTTGGCATTTACGCCTGACGATCTCCAGTCTTGTTCTGCCTGTAGGAATTCGAGTGTTTGGTCTAACTTATTACAACCAGTGACCGAGGCTCTTGAGATTAATTTATTTTTCCAATTGTGCTAATGCTATCTTGGCAAATGGAATTTTCAGTCACTATGATTGGCTTTGTGTTGCTTTGTTGTGCAAGAAAGCTGGTTTATATATGCCTGCATTTCTGGATCTTTGGTTTGCATTCCACTGCCTTGATTTCCAATTTGGCTTTATATGGATTATTATCTAGGTCTTGACATGGTGGTTCTTTCTGTTGTAAAGGTAAAATTTGATCATATCATCTGTTAGTTTGAATTGAGATATGCATTTTAGCTCTAATCACATTTTGCAGGCACACGATGTATTTATTAAATAAACAATGTGAGTTTTGAGGTGGTTTCAGAGAATCTGCCTAAGGCTGGATTCCCCAAAGGACGAAAATTTGGAAACTTTGTGTTGCCACAGATTACGCGAAAAGGGGAACTTCCGAAATTCCGAACAGTGGCGGATTATCCGAAAGGAAAGAAGTTCGGAAAATGTGGGAGCTCCCGGTTTCCGTGAAGCCTTCAAATCCACGAGGAAGCCAAATACCCGAAGGCCATTTAATTTGTTCACACCTTGAACCCGCGAAAACAGTGGACAATACTGATTACCTATTTAGTGGCGAGGCTTGGTCCAAATGGGCAGCGGCGAATAATCAAAAGTTGTAATAAAATGTATTGAGATATTGTACAACGAATGAATAGGGAGGTATGCATGAGATCATGAAGAACTGGCCATGAAAATTAGTTCTCTGTATTTGCCACTTTAGCCAAAGGAAAATCGTGCCTCGTGAGTTCCATCGGGGTGAGATGTATCACATTACATTTTCAATGATTCCATCTAGACAAGGGAATTGATTTCCACTCCTTTGCTTAAATTAGAATTCTGTTACAACCGACTATCAATGGAATGGAAGCCAAAGTTCGATGTAAAGGATTTAGTGAAGATTGCTTTCGAAGTGAAATGTTACTATAAATATTGAACGGCAATAGGAGATTATGATTTATCATTTGAGGGACCGTTCTTAATGCCATTGCCAAGCAAAGGTCAGATATTAGTTGGGTTGATGACCTTACGCTGTGAAAGAAGGCTCAGGAAAATCCGTGTGTGGTGGATTTCCCCGAAAGAATAACTTTGCGTAATCCATTGGAGGCTGGATTCCGCGAAGGAAACCACGTTCAGATAATCTAGGTCATGCAGGATTCCGCAAGAACTAAAAATCCTCGAACATGGAAAATCTCTGAAAGGTAGAAAATCACGAATTCTACTAAAGTGTATTTGAACTTGTGAAAATAACAAGATGTGAGTGGTTCGTAACAGTGGATAAACAACAAGGCAGAAGAAATTTGATTTCTTGGGACAACAAAGGATTTGTGATTTGGCTTTCCATGGTGTTGAAGAATAACTGTGAACTACAAAGATACATCCACAGCCCGCATAACATGATGATAATGGATCACGGTATCCTTGAGATAGTATCAGCAAGATCTTTCGAATGGATAATCAGAGATTGAACATAGATGTTATATATAGGAGAAATAAGTGAGAGAGTTCACGCAAGTATTGACAGTGAAATCGTAAGGAATGATAATGTATCGGGTAATCCGGCAAGGTCCGGAATCCGCGAGGGAAATATGTCTTGGGGAATCCGAGTGATGATGGATTCCGCGAGATAGTGAAATTTGCGAGGATAGTAAATTCACTCGGCTTTCCAGGGAGTCTGCAATAGCGAGTTATGGATCATTGTACGATCGTCATGAAGTGTCGACCGGCAAAGGGAAGTGGGACTGATTGCGAATTACTAAGAATGGATGGAATTAGTGAAGGATTTCGCCATTTTGATAATAGAATGGTTTGGTGATTGTTGTCCATTTTATGATTGGCATTCATGATAATGCAGATAAAACTCAAGGTTCATAGGAAGTTTTAGCATTGCAGTGGTATATGGTGAATCAAATATACTCCGGCGAATTTGTAGCATGGTAAATCACAAGTCCACTATAAATCGAGCTATCTTTGGGATGAATAAATTGGTAAAAGGTTACCCAGTCGCGGAGGCATGAAAAAGATAAATGCAGATTGCTTTGACGTTTTATGGGAAGCGTTTAGAGTGAATTAAGGGATCATCGTCTCAATGAGTCAGTGGCATTTAAATTTGGATCCCTACCGCATCAAGAAGCCATTAATCTGTTTTGGGGGAAGCATATAGTGCATGTACACATTTTGCAGAATACAAAGGATCGTAATCATTCGACAATGCTTGTATGAAAGGAGTCGAAGGGAGCGAAGTCTGTACTCGGGTGTTTATATTCTAAACACAGTCTTAATGTCTTTAATTTTGGAGGCAGTTAAAAGATAAATTAGTCTGACGACAAAATTCGGTGCAAGTATGGGTTGGAGGCAGTAGTTAGAGGATCAATTCGTATGCTCTATCACACAGATTATTATATGGAGCTTTAAGATCGTATAGTACAAAATGTTTCAGCCACAAGCCAAGGATCGAACTAAAGGTGAGCTCTGCTTTGATTCTGAAAGACCAGACACTAATGGATTTACTTCACTCAGGGATTTATTGAGAGTAAGTGTTTGACGCATTCAAAGTACGGTTCTGCAATTCAAGCATGAGAATCTTTAAAATCATGAATATATCAATACGATACTACAATAGAATGCTCGAATGGGAAGGTCTTTATGAAAGATTCCAAACAGATTGAGTGATTTTAGATCAAAGTTCGCGATCTGGGAGTTTAAGAATGACAGGTGCAATTGTGAGGAAAACAAAATAAAGCAAAATGTAAAAAACGGTTCCTAAAGTCCAGTATTTTGACGTTCTGATATGTCCTTCACCTGTGAGGAAGGAGTGTTTTGCAGCTTGTGGTGTTGTATTATGAGGCTCTAGCTTTGTGCTTGAAATAAAATCGAAACATGTTGCTTAGACAGAGTGGTAAAATTTAGGTTGATTGGTTAATTTGGTGATTAGTAAATCAAACTTGAGTGTGCAATTCAAAGACATATTTACTCATTTTTTAATTGAAAAGGTATGGCGACCATTTCCTGCTACGCGGAATTGCCTGAGCGAGGCCGTTGAGGCCGAGCTTGCATGGACGTATTTTCTCTTGCATGAACGGTTTTCTTAGTTGATAGGGTGTTTAGAGGCGTGTGTGCGTGGTAGGGTGGGTTTTGTCAAGATTCGAAAACAAAACACAAAACACAAAACATAGAGCTGCTGTTCTGTTTTCTAGTCAAGTTGGAAATACCCAAACTTCAAATGCGGAAACAACAAGGAGACATGTAACTTCTTCTCTTCATTCAATTAAACTGGAAATAAACAAAACATAAAACAAACTAAAAACAAGAAACTATTACAACTTTCTAGGAGCAATCAATAGCTGCTCAACCAGACTGGTAATGAATAGGAGCAATCACTGCTCTTACAAAATAACTAACAGCTGCTGCTGTTCTGGAGTTGCTAGGAGCACAAAGAGAATGTTCTTCTCACAGTCTGCTACTGTAAATGTTCTTCTCTGGCTTCTTCTCTCAACTTTTCCCAACTCCTTCTTCAACTGACTTCTTCCAACTGACAGAATAATCTGCCTTCAATTCATTTTGTCCAAGACAAACATTCCCCCTTAAATTTCAAAATCACCTACCTCAGTAAATGCTAAATTCAAAAATAGCTACCATAATCAATTTTGGAGCTGTCAAGAGCTGCAAGATGGATCCCCAAAACTGGCAAACTGCTCCTGACAGGTAGGTGAAGGCTGTAGGGCACTGGCGGATGAATAGAGGCTCAAGAGAAACAATAAATTCCAACAGGTTTTTGGTGCTTCCGGGGGGTATCGGTGTAGGGTGTTTTCTTTTTTCGCTGCTGTACTTTTCCTTCTGTATTGAGTGCTATGTGTGGGTGCGTTGTGTGTACCTTGAAGGCTGTGCTGGGTTGGGAGCTTGGAGGCAGCATTTTGGTATCTTTTTGTGCTTGGGTTTTCTTCTTTTGGTGCGGTGTGTGGGGTCTCTTTTTCCTTGTGTGGTGCTTGTTGTAACCTTGTTGGGTGTTGTGTGTGGGTTTTCCCCTCTCTATCATGGTTCCTCTCATTTGCATACTCGCCTTGGGTCTTGTAGCGGCTGTGGTTTGGTGTGGGGTGAGGTTTCTCTAGGGCTTTGCGTGGGAGTTTTTATGGCAGCGAATGTGCCTTTGGTTGAGATGTCAAGGGATGCAACTATGGTAGAGGTTGGTGACGGGATTCCTAATTCATCTTCTCCTGGTGTTGGTTTGGTTAAAAATGGTGCCTTTAAACTGCATAAGATAAACGGGTGCTTGGAGAGGGCTCAAACTCGACCGGTGTTGGTGATTCAATTGAAGGCAGTGGCAGATGACTTGGAATACTATAGCAAGCATGTCTTGATTTGCAAGTTTATGGGGATGAGGGTTTCTTTTCTATTTCTTGATACCTGGATCCGAATGATGTGGAACCCAGAGGGTGACTTTGAGATTTTGTTGGTAGCAAATAACTTCTTTTTGGTGGATTTTTCGTGTATTTCAGATCGAAATAGGGCATTTGAAGGTGGACCTTATTTTCATAACCAGGTTGGCATATTCATAAAACCATGGCATGTAGGCTTTAATTCAGTAGAAGAGCTACCTTCTCGGGTTCCAGTTTGGGTCCATCTTCCTCTACTGCCGCTCGAGTGTTGGAGAAGTGATATATTACAATCAATTGCTTTGTTGTTGGGAAAACCTATTGGCCTTTCTCAACAAAATTTGGATAAGAAGATATTCTCTTATGTACGGGTTTGTGTTGAGATTGATCTAAGTCAACCTTTGCTTGACTCCATTGATTTGATTTTTGGTTCTAGCTCCTAGACTCAACCTTTGGATTATGAGACGTTGCCTTTGTGGTGCCGGTTCTGTCGGGTGTATGGTCATCTTCAGTGAAGGTTCCCTTGTGCTTCTGGTACTGGGGGTGCAAGTAATGGGAATGCTCAATCAAACCCATGAATGGAAAAGGGTAAAGCTCCCATGCAAGGGGAGACAACGAAGAAAGATGGTTTTGTTCTGATCAAGTCTCGCAATCGAGGATGGGGTCAAAAGAGATCTTTCAAGGACAGGTAGGAGGGGAACACTTTCAATAGATTTGAGACTCTGGATGAGTTAGTCCAGGAGGAAGGGTTCTCGACTAACATGCTCTTAGAGGGTGACTTTGGTGCTCCAGAATTGCCAGTTGTACAACCATCGGTGGATTCCAGGAAGGATCACTCTGGTTTTCAGGATCCTCAGTTGGGTTCTGTTTTGATTTCTTCGGTGCTGGTTTTGGGAGAGATAGGTGGGGTGATTGGTGAATCTGGGGGATCCTCTGGTTTTGGTGGAGTTATCACGAAGGAGCGAGGTGGTTCTGATATAGGTAAAAATAAGGCTTCTCCCTCTATCTTGGGTTTGCATAAAAGAACTCTCAAGAAGGGGGTTCTTGAGAAACCTTCTAAGGTTGGTAGAAAGAAAGACCAAGAAAAGGTGAAACTTGGTGGTGAGACACTTATTGAGGCTGGTTCGGTGAAGACTATTGATGCTCACTTCTCCCAACCTCAACGATGATTGTGCTTTCTTGGAATGTGAGGGGTATGAATATCATCCCTCTAAAAAAGGCTATTCAAGATTTGGTTTATGTTCATTCTCCTGATGTGATCTTCCTTCAGGAGACTAAATTATATGTTGATAGTCTATTGAGTGTGGCTTCAAAGATTTGGGGTCATGGTCGATGTCAATGTGTGGGTGTGCTTGGTAGCTCTGGTGGAGTGGCCTATTTATGGGATCCTCAAAAAGTTAGTCCAATTTGGTGGCTTTCGTTTAGGGGTTTGATTTCTTGCATTGCCTCTCATCTTGAGTTAGGGGAGAAAGTCCTTTTCTCTAATATATATGCATTGATTGATTTCTAGGGTAAAGCTCGATTGTGGGATCATGTTAGATATGTGAGGTCTTTGGACCCCTATTTTCCTTGGATCCTCGCTGGGGACTTTAATGTTGTTATTTCTTTGGAGGAGAAGAGGGGAGGTAATGCTCGCCTGGAGCCTTCATCAAGACTTTTATAGGATAACGTGGCTCTTCTGAGGTTGGTTGACATCAAGCCAACTAATGGAGTCTTTACTTGGAATAATAGGAGATGTGGAGATGTTGCTATTTTCAAAAGCTTGGATAGGTTTTTGGTGTCTAGTTTTTGGATGGGAGACATGTGGCGGACTAGCTCAGAGATATTGGATAGTCGAGGCTCTAATCATTGGCCAATTAAGCTTATGGCTGAGCTACCTCAACGATTTGTTAAGCAAACTTTTAAGTTTCAACTTATGTGGCTTAGGGACAAGTCTCTCCATGATATTGTTCTTGGGTGGTGGGGTCTTGGGAAGCCGACTTATGGCACTACTATGTACTCTTTCTCCAAGAGACTCCAGTATGTTAAATAAAGGTTGAAGTGGTGGAATAGAAATCACTTTGGTAATCTGTTTCATGAAAAATAGAAGGCTCAAGATAGTTTGGATATGATCACCAAGCAGATTCGTGACCAGGGACTTATTGAGGAGCTTGGTTCACTAGAGGCTGCTGCAGTGAAGGATGTTGAGGAATGGGAGTTAAGAGAAGAATTTTTTTGGAAGTAGAAGTCTTGTATTGAATGGCTTCAAGCTGGTGATCAAAATACTTCTTTCTTTCATAACTCTGTTAAGGATCAGAGGCAAGGTAATGTTATCTCCTCTCTCTTGTCGCCAGAGGGAGAGACTTTCTCCTCCTCTGCTTCTATTTTTGCTGAATGTGTTCAATTTTTTTTTGCTTTATTCTATGAGGATTCGCCCCCTGCGGTGGAGGATGAAGCTAAGATTTTGGATTGCATTCCGCAACTGGTGTCTAATGAAATGAATGAATCTTTCCTTTCTCCCATTACCTTGTTGGAGCTTGAAAATGTGGTGTTTCAGATGAAGAAAGGTGAAGCCCCTGGGCCTGATGGATTCCCAGCTGAATTCTTTCAAGAATTTTGGGAAGTGATTAAGTTGGATCACTTGGAGGTTGTGCAGGAGTCCCCTATGAGTAAAAAAATGTTGATGTCTTTGAATGCCACTTTTTTAGCTCTCATCCCAAAGAAGGTAGGGGCTAACTCTCTAGATCTTTTCAGGTCAATTTCTCTTTGTAATGTTGTTTACAAGATTATTACTAAGTTGATTGCTAAAAGGCTCAAACCTTGGTTAAGCGGATTAATCTTTGAGGAACAAGGGGGGTTTGTTGTTGGTAGACAGATCATGGATGGTGTTATTATTGTTGTAGAGACCATTCATTCTATGGAGTCTTCCAAGGAGAAATCTATGTTTATCAAGTTGGACATGGATAAAGTGTATGATTGAGTTAAATGGGACTTCTTATTTAAGATTCTTGGAGCCTTTGGATTTTCTGGTGCCTGGATTGACTGGGTCAAGAGTTGTGTTACTTCCTCCTCCTTTTCAGTGCTTGTTAATGGTATGCCCATAGAGTTGTTTGGTGCGTCTAGGGGACTCAGACAAGGGGACCCATTGTCTCCCTATTTATTCATCCTGCTTGCTAAAGGCTTGGGGAGGTTTATTCATTCTTAGGTTGCGAGTGGCCAGATTCAGGGTTGGAGTTGGGGAAATGATATTGCCCCTTAGTCTCATCTTCAGTTTGTGGATGATACAACTTTGATGGACAGGGCGAAGGTTGAGGAGGCTATTAGATGGGGTAACTTGTTGGACAATTATTTGGCGGCTTTAGGGCAGCGTATTAATGAGGGGAAGTCTTTCATCTAATTTTCCATACTCCTAAGATTATTCAAAGGAGAATTGTTGACATTCTCTATTTCCAGATTGGTTCACTCCCCTTTGTTTATCTTGGTCTCCCACTTGCTATTCGCTCACTTCCAAAATGGTTTTGGCAGGAGATTCTTGATAAGTTTCAAAGTTTGGTTAGTCATTGGACTTGTAGGTGGTTGTCTTGTGTGGGTAGAGTGACTCTTTTGAAGTTAGTGATTTAGGATCTCCCTCTTTATAGATGTTTTGTTCTTTATGCTCCTTCCAGCTTCATCAAAGACTTTGAGAGATTGTCTCGTCAGTTCCTGTGGTTTGGTAATTTGCTGCATAGAAAGTGGAGTTTGGTTAAGTGGGATGTTGTTTGTAGACCAAAGCAGGAAGGTGGTCTTGGTCTACGCCAGATGGATTTGAATGGGAAAGCTCTAGCTGCTAAATTGTATTGGAATTGGTGCTTGCAACAACATTTGTTGTGGGCTAAAATCCTCACCTTCAAATATTTGGGTGGAGTGGAGAGTGCTAAAGTTGCTAGATTTAGCTTGGAAGGGAAGGGATCTATGATTTGGGGTACCCTCAAAAGGGGTTCCAAGCTTGTTAAGCAAGGGTTATTTTGGATTTTCAATGGTGGTCACGATGCATTATTCTGGCATGATTCTTGGGATGGGCATCCTCCCATCTTGTCTTCTCACCCTCACTTGCATGATTTGTGCTAGGTGTTTATGGATGTGGGGTGGTATTGTGTGGCTGATTTTAAGTCTCAACAAAACATGGGTCAGATTACTGTATCTAAGTGGAAAGATCCTTTGGAGTGACCCCCCGGTGGTGTGGTGGAGGATCGTCATGAGCTCGCTAAGATTTTGTCGGAATGTGTTTGCAATTCTCTTCTTGGGAAATATGTGTTGGCTTGGGGGCCTGATCCGAAAGGAAAATTTTCAATTGCCTCTAGTTACCAGGTTCTAGATAAGCAACTTTTTGGGAGCTCTGAAGCTTCTTGGTGGAAGTAGGCTTGGAATAAGTTTGCTTGGACCAAGTGTAATTTCTTCTCTTGGTTAGTTATTCAAGGCAAGTGTTTGACCTGGGAGAATCTTTGGAAGTGGGGGTTTCAGGGCCCTTCCATGTGTGTTATGTGTGATCAACATGATGAATATTTGTTTCACCTTTTCTTTTAGTGCTCTTTGCAAGGGATATTTGGCATCTCTAGTGGAATCTCTGAAACCGACTGTGCAACCATGTGTCTTCTTTAGAGGAATTTTGGAGGATTCAGGGGTCCCCTCCTGCTAAAACCTCCTTTCTTTGTATCACTTGGATAATTAGCCCTAGTTTGATTGTTTGGCATATTTGGTTGGAAAGAAATAGGTGAATATTTTTGGATAAGAAGCTTCTTATTGGACAATTGTGGATGCAAATTTTGGGGGCCCTTCAAAAGACTTTGGATGCAAAATGTGATTTATCTGTTCTTGTTGATTATGGGGACTGGGGAGTGGTTAGTGCTCTGGGCCTCTTTGAGAGGGGTGGGAAAAACTTGAGCAGAAGGCATTGTGGCCATGTACGGGAGAGAGTGGATCATGTTGGTTGTTGGCACCCTCCTGATCTGGGGGTGTTGAAAATTAACATAGATGGTTCTTCTAGGGGCAATCCTAGGCATGCTGGCATGGGAGGTATTGGCAGAGATAGCTTAGGAGTGGTAATATTTTTCTTCTCTATCTACAAAGGTCTACACACTAATAATATCATAGAGGCTATTGCTATCCTTTTGGCGGTTGAGTGGGCGATTGGTCTTGGGTGGCGTCAGATTGTTTGTGAATCTGATTCTCAGGTTGTTATTGATATGTTGCATAATCATCAGTTGGAGGATGTGAATTGGTAGCTGGTTGTGGTAGTTAAACAAATTGTTTCTCTGTGTTCTTCTTTGGAGTTTATCGACTTCCGCCATGTTCCTCAAGAATGGAACAAGGTGGCTGATGGTTTGGCTAGGTGGGCTACTGAGAGGATGGGTTCTTGGTATGTGGATGATTGGGGTAGTCTTCCTGGTGATTTGGCTCTTACTCTGGAGGAGTGGGTTATGGAGGATATGAGGTGTTTCTTGGGTGTGAATTAATTCTTGGTTTTGTTTGGGCCTTTGTGGGTTTGTTTCTACTAGCTTTGTAATGCTTTCTTGATTCAATAAAGTTTTTTTTATATAAAAAAAAGACATCTTTACTCTAAACCATCAAACCCAGGGTCGAGTAAACTATTGTATTCGGTGTGAAGAGGGTTTAAGAATTTGGTTCTAATATTATTCATGCAGAAAGTATACTCGATGATGGGATGTCCTTGTGAGGTTTATGTTGAAATTCTTGGGATTGAAAGAATAATGTTCGCTCTTGGTGAAATGTAAGAATTAATTTTCCATTATGGAGTTTGAATTTGCATTATGACTTAGTATATGGTTTAGGATTTAATGACATTGCCTAATTTTATCTTGCAGAATAATTTATGATGGTGACATGGCATAAAAGGGATGTATCCTCATCTTAATGCTGAATTTAAATTCAATTATATATGAATATTTTATTCTTTATGTTTGTAGTCCCTTGATGCAATATTATGGAAATTGTCTATCACATTCACCAAGGAGGACCTAATACAGAGAATTATTCAAAGGGGATTCTAATTTTCTAGAAGAGCTTGCATATGAAAATGTGCTTGGTAGGGGATATTTTCAAACTGTTCAAATGCCCTTGCATAAGGATATGTGCTCTTTAGCTTCCAACGAGATTTTAGAGGCCATTCTTAATTGCAACTCAAATATTATACATTGGGCCCTCATCAGAATTTGTGCCCAACTGTGTGCCAACTGGAAGATGTGCTTTAAAGACAAGGATGACATGTGAAGATGATTTCATTCTCCAATTAGAATTCTCATTAATGTCAAGCTGACATAACATTGTTTTCTCATTGCTCCAAATTTTTAATAGAATTATCTCTTTGGTTGATGATGTATCCTGATTTGCCAAGGTTGATGTAACTTCCTAGGGTTTCTAGATGAACAATCTGTGCCCTTGGATTAGTTTAATCCTAGCCATCAATTCAAAATGTTATTTTTTATATAAGGCTAATGCCTTCTCTTTGTAAAAGAGTTAGAATTGCTAATTAGAAAGCCAGAATTGGCTAAGTTAGGAGAAGGTCAGTAGCTGTAGGAGAGGAGAGAGCAGGAAGACTGTTATGTAAATGTTGGAGAAGATAATGCAAATGGGTTGTTGATTTTTCAAAAATTGTGTTATGCTTTGATAGTCTTATGGTTTCTTTTTCTTGATTCTCAATGTTAGATGCTAGTTTTGAGTTCTTTCATGATGATGGTGAAGTGTGAATGACGTTGATCGATCTCTTGCTCATAATTTTGGCAATTTGTTGATTGTAGAATATTGTGTAAAATTAGTTTGAGCCATATATTGTGCTAAGTTTAACTGTGAATGCTTGTTTACATTGTGTCAGTTATTTGGTATGTGGATGAATGTTCATAGTCTGAAAATCCTTGAATTTCCTTAGAAGATTGCACCGTTTCTATGTACTTGTGAGCTTGTCCTTGATCAAGAAGTGACTGATTTTATTGGGGATCTATCCATTTGCAACATTCATCATTGATGATCTTAGGAGTTAGTTTACAAATCTTTGAACCCTTATCTTTTCTATTTCTTTTAAATCATTATTAGAATAAGATTCACAAAGCATCATCCATATTTCTAAATTTGATGAACATTAAAGCCTCAATATTTTATTTGTAAGACCCCTTGTGATTACCAACATTTTCACATTTATCTCTGAGTTTTTTTCGCATTGTTAAGACCTAACATTATAAACCTTGGGGTTATCTCTTGAGGCTTCCTGATGGAGATTTACCTTTCAAGAGAGATAGGATATCATATTATCTAATACCCCGCCACACTAACCCTAAAGGACAACACAACATCTAACATTTATAGCATAATTTAAAAAAAGAAAAGTAAAGCTAACATAAGACATGCATAATATACAACACTAGAAGAGAAATTATATATATACAATATCAACTACGTCCTTTGGGGTGTACGTGATTGCATTACTTAACTTAAACCTGTATACCATAACGATGATCATCAATCCCAAGATAACATTTGAAAAACATAACATAAAGAACAAGTATACAATGTACACATATTTGTTACATTACATCAATGATAACAACCATAAGTAAACACATACAATATAATAAATAGTATATATGCATTATATTTATCAAAGAGTTTACATTGTTACAAGATTACAAATGCACCACAGTGCTTCCCAACACAAAGTGGGAAAGATACATCAATAACATTGAACAATACATTTGAAATGAACATGACACAAATCATCAATGATATCTCCAAACTGGTGGAGCTTTGGAATCCTAACAAAGGTTAAGCTCCGCGCTTCGTGAACTCAGATTGGGAACCCAATGGGGTGCATAGCACGTTCCACCTGACCATGTGGACCCTAAGGCCCACCCCCCATGCTAGGAGATGACAAAAAGGACCCGTACTAGAAAAATTCAAGTGAATAAAGGATAACGAGACTCCATACAAAAGCAACAACAAAAAAAAAGATACATCCGCTTCCAAAGGTATAAGAACTACAAGAGGGGAGCAATAAACATATAAGTTTTCTAAAGGGTGGAGTTTCATCACATAAGTTTGACATGGGTTACCCAGTGCAGATATTCATAGGTTACCGACCCCCTACATGGTTAAACCCTGGCAACCTCAACCTCAACCGATCCCCGACCCCCACTCTAACTCATGCGAGATCAACATACCTTTCAAGAGGACAAGGCAGTTGACCTTTGCCATTCCAATCCTTCCCACTTATCTCAAGACAAAGTGAGTACTTGATCCATGAGTGAGGCTAACTTATCTAGATTAAAGTGAGATACTACCCCAAACCCCCAAATTAATTATTAAGTTATCATCGATTCAAGAAACTCTTAATGAGTTACCCGTACGCCACTTTTTGCATCGGCCCCCATTGAAAGCCACTCCCCCTACTAGCAACAAGAACTTACAATCACCAACTGGGTAAGCCAACTTGCACCAACTAGAAAATCCATAAAAATTCACATGAAACGAGACATGCACCACCTCACACAAGATCTCAACAATAAAACAACTTCCCAGTGTAAGGCTCAATCCCACATAAACACAATCCAAGTAAAAAGATCAACCATTATCAAAATGTCAAAATCATGGAGCCACCCGCATTCAGGTGAAACGAAATAACACTCATGTAAACACTCCAGGCTTGATATGGGTTACCCATTATGGATCTTCCTAGGTTGCCAACCCCAATCCCGGGTTACCCAGGCAGCCTCACTGGATCCCTGGCCCCCATACCAACTCATGCAAATAAAAGAAAACATACCCCCCTCTAACCTCTGGAAGATTACCCTAACATTTTCGCACAAGAACTCGCTTATATCACAAATCCGAAAAAAAACTCAAGAAACAAAATCAAACTCAATAATCAAAAAGCTTTTTGTTTTTTTTACTAATTCAATACCTTAAACTAAATAGGCAACAAATCACATTTCACCAATGAGTTCAACCATAGGGATTAGAAACAAAAATGACATTCAATGTTCATTCCGTTAACCCTATCCATGGAAGACATTCACAACTCAGGCACTAATACATCACAACCTCATAATTACAGAATCACAAATGATTTTACTAGATGAAACGTTTAAGGAACATTGCAATGGCTTCCAATAACTTAATACATACAAAAACTACAATCCACTGAGTACATAATATAAACGCGAGAATCACTAAAAGAGGTCACCATATTCATGAAGACTTTCGCAACCTCATACAATGAACATACCAATTTAACAAATGAAAATCTAATTACCCAATAAAAAAAGGAATCTAATGAATTACAAAGTATCTAAGTCCTCAATTGCAATTTCTTTAATAAAATACTTGAATATTTTAAACCATTGATTAGCAAATTCTACTTTGGAATATGAATCTCAAATAATATTAATAAAAATTGATTAGCAAGTTCCATATCTAATACTAGGTTAAGAAAACTCAAATATAATGATAGAGTTCAAAGTAAATAAGATAGTTCTCTATGTAATATCATCTTGATGAATTAATCACTCTTCCTATAAACTCTTAAGTGTTTCACACATATATATGTTTGAATAAGCCAGCTTATAAATGGCAAGCATACACTTATAAAAACTTAACTATACATATATACATCTATATAAAGATATAGATGTATCCCCTTAATCCTCCTATATATATATTAAATCAATTTATTTTATTTTTATTCAATTTTCTAATTCATTTACCTACATATCAACATTCATTTCAATACAAATTTAAATGTGAAAACGAGAATATTTTATTGTTACCCATATATATATATTTATACATATATATTATAAATAGATTGCTGATTTGAAATACATGTTCATATAATAATCAAACTATAAATAAATACTCACATATTTAAACATACACATACACCTATATGTATATAGGGACATAAAAACTGATGTAACCATAACATACTTCATCAAACAATGAACTCCCAACAATCAGAAGGTTGTAAATACTTTACACAATAGTACCCTTATTGTATTGAATATGTATAGCTGGACATTAGATGTGCATGGTTGACCATCCTGTCATGCTGGCTATCTTAGGGCGCCCTATGCCTAGAAACTACGAAGCTAGTTGAACCTGTGGTGCCTTCGAATCATATATGAATATAGGTTGCGTATTTCCAGCAACACTACTTTTATTTATAGAATCCTAATGAATATCCAAGATGAGCTATGATGTAAAGTCTTAAAAATAAATTCTCAATTAGTGGAATCGGTTGAAGAGGCAAAGAAAAAATCGACATCACAATATAAGACATGAATAGGTAAACCAGATTACTAAAATCATTAGTATTAGTATTTTGTTACATATGACAGTACTAATTGAAACTGTTGAAAATATCAATGGACTTCTAAGATACTCCAGTAAGTGAATGTTATATGTTGTAAAAGTATCCAGGCATGAATTAGCAAGGAAAATCATTTGGCCTTGTATGTGTTCCAAAAAAAAAGAAAAAATTCAATGAAATTTTGGCCAATGACTTACCTCAAGGTTTTGCACAAATTATATCCCATGGGTGCAATGGGCAGGCATTAAGCCAGGTTCCACAACTTTTGTCAACATCCCCTCTGCTTGCGCTAAAATGGAAGCTTTTGAACAGGGTATGGATATTGATCAAGCATAAAGAATCGAGATGTTGTAGTTGCAACTACCCTGGTAGATGTGCATGCAGAATGTGGATGCATATGACAAGACACGTAAACTATTTGACAGAATTCCACCAAGAAACATG
This sequence comes from Sequoiadendron giganteum, assembly GCA_007115665.2. Classification (NCBI taxonomy): domain Eukaryota; kingdom Viridiplantae; phylum Streptophyta; class Pinopsida; order Cupressales; family Cupressaceae; genus Sequoiadendron; species Sequoiadendron giganteum. Next base: position 54,852,677 of record CM021105.1, on the reverse strand, counting down.
GTCTCATGGAGTGTGCAAATCTCAAGATATGCATAAAATGGGTTTGTTGCAAACGTCTTAAAACTTGAAGCAAATGCAACTATGGGTGTAAAGCCAGACTCCACAACCTTTGCGAACCTCCTTTTTTGAGCCAGAATGGGGGGGGGCTTTGGAGCAAGGTATCAACATCAATCAAAGCATGAAGGGATATTTTTATCGAAAGTTATAGCTGCAACTACGTTATAGAAATGCATGCAAGATACAAAATCATAGACAAGGCGTCAGGGTATGTGCAGGATCATCATGGAAAAAATAGGCCCTTAAGTGGCAATAAAATTCAAAAAAATCAGAGTTAGGAAACTTGACGTAAAAATTTGAATAAATTATCTATATTATTTCAAAAATATATAAGAATAGAATTTGTAGCAAATTGAATTTAGTTTCTAAACTACTACGTTTATTTAGAAAAAAAAAATCTATTTGGTGAAAATTTAAAATTTCAATGCAGTAGTACTTAAATTTCAAGGAAAAAATAAGAAGTAGGTGTCCGTCTGACCACCCTAACCAAAATAAACTGATAATATTTTTTTATAATATTTTAGATATAAGTAAAGGACTCATGTCTCGATGTGATGCATATTTTTTTGTAATTGTTTTCCAAGTAAATAATTAATTATTAATTTTTTCTAAAAAATATAAAAACTTGTACGTCTAACCACCTTAACTTGGTTAAAACTTCATGAAATTAATTTTTTAATTTTTTAATCCTATAGTATTTGAAGCGTAGAATGTGACGCATATTTTGGATTCAAAAAATGTGATACCGTTTGAAAGCTATAGATTTTTTTCAATTAACCTATCAATTAGGACTTTAATCGTAATCCAAATAGAAAATAAATAATAATTATTTATTAAATTAAAAATAAAGCATAATTTATATTGGTGGAAATCTAAGAATCTCCTTTAAAAACCCTTTTCGTTTCATCAATTTTGGGTAAAAAAAAAGTCATCAGCCACATGGGTCATCATATCACTTGTAACATATCACCACTTTTTGGTCCATCATGTTTCTGCACATACTCGCCAATGAATCTAGGGTTTATATCCCTGATATGCTGAAAAGGTTTGCATAGACTAAAGCTAAGATGGTTGAGGGAAGCGCACGGTAGCCTCATGGCACTGCTTGAGGGGAAGGGGTTGCTTTGGCATAGCCTTCTAGGTCTCAAGAGCTTAGAAGGTGAGCTACCGAAACAAAATTGACCTTCTAGTAATCCATAGTTGAGCCTATATCACACGATAGACATAAGATCAGATGCCTATCATATCCATCGATGCCTCTAGCAAAAACGTGTATTGCATGTAGCACAAAGAATATACACAAAATCAATTTTTCCCAAGGAAGCACTAGAGATCCTTCATTTAAGAAGCTTACTACCAAAGTTCAAGAGAGTTTTACAGAGAGAATAAAAGATAGATGCCAATGATCCTTCCAGAATGCATGGCTCCTCCATTTTCCAAATCCCAAAAAAAAATCTATTAAAACACAAAAATCTCCAATTAAACTTCAAGTTTCCTTTTTCGAAAATAGTGCGAAGTTGCACATGCTTTGCATGAAAAATATTTCTATCCTTTTAATTTATTTTAACTGATTATTAATTGCAACATTCCAAAATAATAATAATCTTTATTTTATCTTTTCACGTTTTCCACACTTTTTAATTTATTTTATTTCATTTAATATTATTTGCACTTTTAAATTTATTAATAAATATTAATAAACATATTTATGTCTATTTATTAAATACCTTTACTTAATAATTTAATTCAATGAATCAATTAGCTGAACACAACATTAATCGAACAAATTAACTTAAACAAACCAAAAAACTACATTTATCACACATTAAACAACATGACATCACAAATAAACAACTTACGCAAATGTTGAGAAAAGCCAATACGGAGGGGCACTACATCCTCCCCCCCTAAGCTTCGACTTACTCCTGGAAGTCGCAAAGTCAAAACATACACATGTTAATTTCAAACTAGAAGAAATGTAACACAATTTACCCAAATAACAAAACAAAATAACAACCAACGAGTACAAACCAACTGATGGGGTGATAAGACGATATACGTATCCTCTCTGAGGATGATGGCCAGGGGTAGGGGTTCTTAGTGCTATCTCCAAATTTCAACATTAGATCCATTAGGTTATGAGGCACGCTCATACTTGACAATTTAGGTGGAGTCGATGCCTTGTACCTGCAACCTGGATAAGGAAAACTGTCGTACAATATATATAAAACTAAAATGATCATCAAGCACACTATGAGAGGAATTCATAGTGTGACAGAGTACTCATGAATGAGTAATGCCACACTGTTCCCCCTACCATACCTCAACAATAACGATATGAACGATCACATCAAAACAACATAATCAATCAAAGTTACTGCACAATAAGCGTAATTAACCGCTACATGATAATCATAAAAAAATTAACCCAATACACAGATAACCCTATAAATCCATCATTTTCATACACACAAAACAATAGCATCATGATCATCCAAAATTTTGATCCAAAACCAACCAAAATGGTACAATAAGTGTCAAAATGCATAACATAACATAAATCAACAATGGCATGAACACCAAAGTTAGATAAAACATCATCCTAACCCAATCTAAGATGGTAAGCACATATCAATAGAGTGTCAAGTGCATATCATAATCAGCAAAAGACCAAAAGTTTACACTTTTTCAGAATCAAGAAAAAAAATGATACACACAGAATTCCAAATTTAACACACACATTCTCCACACAAACACACAAACTCACATCACTGAGAAATGTATGACAAGGCTACACAAGGGTCCATAATGCATCCTTTCTACCAGTTTTATGCACCATAAGACCAACACCACTTAAGGAAAAAATCGGGTTGCTAAGTGAGGATGACACAAAAAGGAAAGACGTAACTTCAAGAGTACGAGCAACTAGGTCACATAATGGGCTCATATATATCCAGAGTTCCCAGTGTATGAACGTAGGCTCTGATACCAAGCTGTAACACCCCGCCACGCTAACCCCTAAGGACATACAACATCTAACATTTATAGAACAATTTTTTTAAAAGTAAAGCTAACATAAGATGTACACAATATACAACACTAGAAGAGAAATTATACATATACAATATCAACTACATCCTCTGGGGTGTATGTGACTGCATTACTTAACTTAAACCCGTATACTATAACGATGATCATCAATCCCAAGATAACATTTCATAAACATAACATAAAGAATAAGTATAAAATGTGCATACATCCGTTACATTACATCAATGATAACAACCATAAGTAAAAACATGGTATAATCAAGAGTATATATGCATTAGATTTATCAAAGATTTTACATCATTACAAGATTACAAATGCACCACAGTGCTTCCCAACACAAAGTGGGAAAGATACATCAATAACATCGAACAATACATCTGAAATGAACATGACACAAATCATCAATGATATCTCCAAACTGGTGAAGCTCTAGAATCTCAACAAAGGTACAGCTCTGCGCTTCACGAACTTAAAGTGGGAACCCAATGGGGTGCATAGCACATTCCACCCGACTATGTGGACCCTAAGGCCCACCCCCATGCTAGGAGATGACAATAAGGACCCGTACCAGAAAAATTCAAGTGAACAAAGGCTAACAAGACTCCATACAAAAACAACAACAAACACAAGATATATCTGCTTCCAGAGGTACAAGAACTACAAGAGGGGATAAATAAACATATAAGGTTGCTAAAAGGTGGAGTGTCATCACATAAGTTTGACATGAGTTACCCAATGCGGATCTTCATAGGTTACCGACCCCTACTTGGTTAAACCCTAGTAACCTCAACCAATCCCCGACCCCCATTCTCACTCATGCGGGATCAACATACCTTTCAAGAGGACAAGATAGTTGAACTTTTCCATTCCAAGCCTTCCCACTCATCTCAATCAAAAGTGAGCACTTGATCCATGAGTGAGGCTAACTTATCTGGATTAAAGTGAGATACTACCGTAAACCCCCAAATTAATTATTAAGATATCACTGAATCAAGAAAATCTTAATGAGTTACCTATACGCCACTTTGTGCTTTCACCCCCATTGAAAGTCACTCCCCCTACTATCAAGAAGAAATTACAGTCACCAATTGGGTAAGCCAACTTGCACCAACTAGAAAAGCCATAAAAAGTCACATGAAACTAGGCATGCACCACCTCACACAAGTTCTCCACAATAAAACAACTTCCCATTGCAAGTCTCAAACCCACATAAACAAAATCCAAGTAAAAATATCAACCATTATCAAAATGTCAAAATCATGGAGCCACCTGCATTCAAGTGAAACAACATAACACTCATGTAAACACTCCAAGCTTGATATGGGTTACCAATTGCAGATCTTCCTAGGTTGCCGGCCCCAATTCTGGGTTACCTAGTCAACCTCACCGAATCCTTGGCCCCCATACCAACTCATGCAAGTAAAAGAAAACATACCCCCCTCTAACCTCTAGAAGATTACCCAAAAAATTTCGCACAAGAACTCGCTTATATCACAAATCCCAAAAACAACTCAAGAAACAAAATCAAACGCAATAATCAAAAAGCTTATTTTTTTTTCCTAATTCAATACCTCAAACTAAATAGGCCCAACAAATCACATTTCACCCATGAATTCAACTATAGTGTTTAGAAACAAAAATGACATTCAATATTAATTCCGTTAACCCTATCCATTGAAGACATTCACAACCCAGGTACTAATACATCACAACCTCACAATTACAGAATCACAAATGATTTTACTAGATGAAACGTTTAAGGAACATTGCAATGGATTCCAATAACTTAATACATATGGAAACTACAATCCATTGAGTACATAATATAAACGGGAGCATCACTAAAAGAGGTCACCATATTCATGAAGACTTTTGCAACCTCAGACAATGAACATACCAATTTAACAAATGAAAATCTAATTACCCAATAAAAAAAAGGAATCTAATGAATTACAAAGTATCTAAGTCTTGAATTGAAATTGCTTTAATAAAGTATTTGAATATTGTAAACCATTGATTAACATATTCTACTTTAGAATATGAATCTCGAATAATATTAATAAAAATTGATTAGCAAGTTCCATATCTAATACTAGGTTAAGAAAACTCAAATATGATGATAGAGTTCAAAGTAAATAAGATAGTTCTCTATGTAATATCATCTTGATGAATTGATCACTCTTCCTATAAACTCTTAAGTGTTTCACACATATATCTATGTTTGAATAAGCCAACTTGTAAATGGCAAGCATACACTTATAAACACTTAAAGTTATACATATATATACATATATACATCTATATAAATATATAGATGTACACCCTTAATCCTCCTATATATATATTAAATCAATATATTTTCTTGCTATTCAATTTTCTAATTCATTTATCTACAGATCAACATTCATTTCAATACAAATTTAAATGTGAAAACGAAAATATTTTATTGTTACCTATATATATATATTTATACATATATATTATAAATAGATTGTTGATTTGAAATACATGTTCATATAATAATCAAACTATAAATAAATAATCACATATTTAAACATACACATACACCTATATGTATATAGGGACATAAAAACTGATGTAACCATAACATACTTCATCAAACAATGAACTCCCAACGATCAGAAGGTTGTAAATACTTTACACAACAGTACCCTTATTGTATTGAATATGTATAGCTGGACATTGGATGCGCATGGTTGACCATCTTGTCGTGTTGGCTATCTTAGGGTGCCCTATGCCTAGAAACTACAGAGCCAGTTAAACCTATGGTGCCTTCGAATCATATATGAATATAGGTTGAGTATTTCCAGCAACACTTCTTTTATTTATAGAATCCTAATGAATATCCAAGATGAGCTATGCTGTAAAGGCTTAAATAGAAATTCTTAACTAGTTGATCCGTTGAAGAGGCAAATAAAAAATCGACATCACAATATAAGACATGAACGGGTAAACTACAATCGTTAGTATGAGTATTTTTTTTTTCCATATGACAATACTAATTGAAACTGCTGAAAATATCAATCGACTTCTAAGATACTCCAGTAAGTGAATGTTATATATTGTAGAAGTATCCAACCATGAATAAGCAAGGAAAATCATCTGGCCTGGTATGTGTTCCAAAACAAAATTAAAAAACTCAATGAAATTATGGCGAAAGACTTACCTCAAGGTTTTGCACAAATTATATCCCGCGGGTGCAATGGGTAGGCATGAAGTCAGGTTCTACCACTTTTGCTCTTGTCCCCTCTACCTGCGCCAAAATGGAAGATTTTGATCAGGGTATGGACATCGATCAAGCATAAAGGATCGAGATGCTGTAGTTGCTATTGCCCTGGTAGATGCGAATGCAGAATGTGGATGAATATGATAAGAAACGCAAACTGTTTGAAAAAATGCCACCAAGAAACGTGGTCTCATGGAGTGCACAGATCACAAGATATGAATTAAATGGGTTTGTTGCAAACGTCTTGAAACTTGAAGAAAATGCAACTACGGGTGTAAAGCCAGACTCCACAACCTTTGCGAACCTCCTTTTCTGAGCCAGAATGGGGGGGGCTTTGGAGCAAGGTATCAATATCAATCAAAGAATGAAGGGATATTTTTATCGAAAGTTACAGTTGCAGCTACGTTATAGACATGCATGCAAGATATAGAAGCAGAGACAAGGCGACAGTTATATGTAGAAACAACTTGTAAACAAAACTTTAAAAGGTTTATGTGATGCTTCCTCCCTTGCCCCTGCTTCACACCAACAGTTTGTTGATGAGACTATACTCATGGGGGAAGCATTTATTTTAGAAGTAAAATAATAGGAATTAATCCTTGACCAATATGCTAAAATATCTGGCCAATTCATCAATTATTAGAAAAGTAAAATCTATTTTTCAATACTAGCCAGATTGTTAAGGACAAAGTTATAAATATTTTAGGATGCTAGGAGGCGGACCTACCAGCTACTTATTTGGGCTTACCTACAATTTCTAGAAAGCCCAACAACAACTACTGAAATTACATTGTGGAAAAGATCCAAAAGAAATTGGTTGTGTGGAAGGGCAATTTGTTGAGCTTTGCTGGGAAGGTTCAACTTTTAAAGGCTTCCTTACATAATATACCTGTCTATTACCTATCTCTATTCAACATCCCTTCTTATATTGTTGAGAAAATTGAAATGATTCAAAGGAGATTCTTATGGTCGGGTGTGGAAGAAAGGAAAATAATGACACTCGTTATATAGGAAATTGTTTGCACACCGAAGAGGGAAGGAATTCTAAGAATCAAAAGACTAATTTTTTTTAACAAAGCTCTTGTGGAAAAAATGGGTTGGTTTCTTTTGGAAGGTGAAAAGTATTGGGTATAGATCTTGTGGGCTAAATACCTAAATAATAAGGATACTTGTTGTTTTCTCAGGAAAAAGGAGCTACCTTATGACTCTGTCTTTTGGAATAACCTGCTAAAAGTTAGAGGATCCCTACCTAAAGGAGCAAAATTGAGAATTGAAAATGGGCTTAGAAATGATTTTTGGGAGGATGTTTAGTCCCCCAGTGCTCCTTTTTCGGCTAGGGACAACCTTCAACAAATGAGAATCAGACTAAAAAGAAGCATTGGCACGAAGGTCTCTAATTATTTAAATTGGAAAGGATTGAGACCAGAATGGATTGACTTCAAGAACTATTTGAATAATGTTGTTCTCAGGGGTGGTAGACAACCAAATTGGGATGCTGCTTTGGACTCTCTGTTGAGACTAATTGGGAATCTTGACTTTTTTCAAGAAAAAAAAAGGATGAATAGATCTAGACAGAAAATTCTTTAGGGGGGTTCTTTGTTAAATCAACTTATGAGATTATGGAATTGCAACCTCTTAACCTTGGAGTCTTTGACTGGAACATGGTGTGGATTAAGAACTTAATCCCCAAGATTAATTTCTTCTGGTGGGTTGTGATACATGGTGAGATTCTCACAATTGACAATCTTAAGAAAAGAGGCTAGTATTTAGTTAATAAATGTTATCTTTGCAATGAAGAAGAAGAAACTACTATGCATTTTCTCTTTTAATGCCCCTATGCTCAAGAAGTTTGGGTTTTTCTCCTAAAAAATATCATGGTGGAATGGGTTTTCCTTGCTTCAGGAAAAATGTTTGCTGAAGGGTGGAGCTTATGACCTTACTCTCATAAAATAATTCTTGACCTTTGGAGACAAGTTCCCCCGTTCCTCATTTGGGGATTGTGGAAAGAGAGAAATAATAAGATCTTTAGGTTATTGCTAAAAGCAGTAAGGAGCTATGTATGGTTATAAGGAAATGTATTCAAGAAAACATTGAAATCTACAAGTACACCCAGTCAAGGAAAGTGCCTTCCTATCAAAAGTTGAGAATTAAGCAATAGTGGGGGATTTCCCATGACCTTAACAATGTTAATTGGGCTAAATAGATTATCAGAAACAACACTGTCTGGATTCCCTCGGATCTAGGATGGGTTAAATGCAATTTTGATGGATGTTCAAAATGAAATCCTGGACTGGTAGGAGTAGGTGGTGTGGTTAGAGATGATCGTGGTATCTATGTGGCTAGGTACAACAAGGGCCTGTGAACAACAACTAATAATTTTGTTGAAGCTTTTGTTGTTTGGGCAAGAATAGGTTATCTAAAAGATAATGGGTACATGAAGGTTATTATGGAAGGTGACTCCAAGCTTATTATTTATTATTTAAAATATATAGCTGAGGCACCTTGGGAAATAAAAGACCTGTTGGATGATTGTAAAAATATGTTACATTATTTCCAAAACTACAAGATTTACCATACATTTAGGGAGGGAAATAGGGCCAGAGATTCTATGGAAAAATTTGGCCTTAGATAGGAGGTGTTAAAATATTGAGATTTCTCCAATCTATCTAACCAAATAAAATAAATAATTGCTAAGGATAGATTGGGAGCGATGGATAGATTGGGAGATCAAATTAATCATGGACAAAATAGCAATAATTAAAAGAAGAGGCTTGATTTGTCATCCAACTGTCAAGTGGGTTTTTCCTTGGTGGCAATTGGGAAAGCTGACAAGATGGACTGGGTGGTACGTGTGTAGAGATACGCCAAATCCCAAAGATATTAAAATAACGAGATGGAAAGGATAAATTATTTGGGTAACCTCATGCTTCAAAAAGGATTTTTTTAATGAGGATATTTGGAGCACCATTCGCACTGTTAAAAATATTGAGTTTGATTTTGGAAAAAACACGTTGACATGTGTTAATGTTAACGGGAAGGAGAGTAATAAAATAAGAATAATCATGACGAATAAAGGTGGTGGAGTTGTCAGATTTCATAATGACGGGGTTCGAAAAGGTGAAAACCGACTTTGTTTCAAGAGTGAATATTTTAAACAACCTACTAGAAGATTCAAGCCATTATCTTCTCAAATGAAAAACCACAAGGTCTCCATCAATACTGAGATTCTTGAATTTTCGGTTGCCATAGCCATGAACGAAGAGGGACAAAAAGACAATTTTCTTCTCCTTCTTAAGAATTACTCTAGCAAGGATAACACCATGGGAGGCCCCAAAAAGAGGATGGAGCTGTGTCAATATGATTCCCTGTGAAAGAATTCAAAGTTGTGGGATCTATTTGAAAAGGTTGGCTTTACCCCATACTTTGTAGCCATGGAAGGATATAATGAGCAGTTGAGCTACAAGTTTGCAAATTCCTGGAAGGACGACGAAGTGGAGCTGGGTGGTCTTCATTTCACAGTGGAAGCCAAGCTCATAGCTAAGGTGACGGGGCTGGCATATGAAGGGAAGAAGGTGGAAAAGGTAAGTAATGGCAAGTACCAAGATTATATTGAGAAATTTTTTGAGGAAAAAGAAAAATCTGAGAGATTCCAGAATGGTTATTCTACGGTTTTGCTTCCTCCCCCATACCACAATGTGTGCTTTTTTGTTATGAAATACTTTACGCTTGAAGGCTGGTTTCAATCTGTTCATGATACTGTATTTGACTCCAAAGACTAACGAATGTTTGTCGATATTTCAACAAACTATTGTCGAAATATCGATGAAACACTCATATGAATTTCGTCACTATTTTTTCATCGCAATTTTGACCAAATTTTATACGTCGAAAGTACGACCCAACATCATCGGTCATCACCATGGAAAATGGAATTGGTGTTCATCATAAAATTGACACAAACTTTGTTGCAATTTCGATGAACAATCACCAAACGTTCGTCGCATGTATAGAAACTTCGTTGAAGTTTTTGGTGGTTTGTCGGTTTAGGTGCGTCAAAATTGTGACGAAAATATTGTCGCATGTATAGCAAATTCGTCAGAGGTTTTAATAAATGGTTTATATTTTGTAGAAAGGTGGATTATTGTGACCGTTGATGATAAGGCGTTAAATCTCAACCGCTCCCCGCCATCCTGTGATGACCCCACCATAGAGTATTGAACGATCACAATATCATGGGAAGGCACCATCTGTCACATTCGGAGAGGCCGAAAGAAAATTATGAATGTTTTAATATATTAAGACGACCTTAATATATTGACTGGCGTGCTACTAAAGTGGATCTAAAATGCACATGCTTAAAATCGGTGGAGATGTTTTAATCTCAATAGAAAAGGTGCTCGACATTTAAGGTCAAAGTTGTCAACCGTCTGAACGAGCAAGTTCATTGAAGATCAATTGCTTTGTTTCCCATTCTCATGGTCAAGGAAGTGCTGAAACAGTAACACACGGTTCATCATGGGAATTACAGAGAGATTGAAGACACTATTGCAAAAAATTAGAGGTATGACAAAATATTGAAGTAACATAAAGTTGTGAAAGAGAAGATTGACACGGTCATCCTTTGATAAGTTGAAAGAAAATCATGAATATAAGAGGACAGTTTGCAAGATAGTCATATACATTGTAAAGGACAATGAATAAGGTTTTAAATTATTACTCAAAGAGCAGCTAGTAACCTAATCCTAATATCTGAACTCCATTGCATAAAATTTTATTGAAAAAGGAAAGTACTGTGCAGCTGAATACAAAAAAACTCCTCTTACAAATTTGCATAGCAAACACAACCTACGAACTGGATTCTAATTTTTCTAAAAAAGAAAAAATCAAACTAGTGAATATTAAACTACACACTAGAATCTAATTTTGTGGAAAATGAGCAATTTGGTGAGAAAAAGTACCTGCAGTGCATTTGTACTAAAAAATAGGATTGCAAACCCAAAATTATTCTCACTCTGGAAATTCAATAGAAAAATATAGAATGTTATCCTAGATACTTAGCTGTTAGACAATCAATAAAACAATATGAGAATTATTATGAACGGTTTTACCTGGTCCCACTCTTGATCTCCATGTTTGAGAGCCTTCTCTTTAAGACAACATGAATCCAGTTTTATCCATTGCTACCAAAAGAGATATTAATGTGTAAACAAGGAGCCACATTTAGACAAACTGGTTGTTGATTTCTTCTAAGAAATTTAAAGACTACAAAAAGAAGATACCTGATGGGGATCATGTGGGCTTCCTAGAGAAAGCATTGAAATATGGCCTTGAGAAGCAATCAAAAACTTTGGATTAGCTTCACAGTAAATCCTAACAGTATGACATTAAGGCTCCTCTTCATTAAGTTGATGGTATGAAGAACCAGATCCATATCCTCCTTGAGATACATATCATATTGAATAGAAAAACATAGTGACACAAGCAATCTAAATTGCGAGATAAAGCCTCCAAACCCTCTATGGAAACCCGACTTTTACCAGATAATCAAAATTTTAAATTTAAGTAATACCCAAGAAAAATAATTCCATACAATGCAGCTACACATGAAACTTATGGATGGGACTGATCTTCCACTTTTGACTCTCCTTCTTATTCCATTTGAAGAGGACAACCTCTACCCCTTGATTTAGCTATGTAATTTTAACATTAACAAATAAAAATATTTTTAGCATAAGAAACAATCCTCACCCATCTAAACAAGCACCTGTAAGACAAGCCCAAAAATATAATTTTATCACAATCAAGTAAAGATTAAATCATTATAATGAATCATAGTAATTGGAAAGTATTAATTGGATCAGTAAGAAGAATCAAATAATTAGGGTTGGGCACTATATAAACCACTACTATCACAACTATTGAAACATGCTCAGGTACTGGGTCCTCTCCCCTAGATTAAATTAAGGTAAACATTATTGTAAACACAATATGTATAAAAGAATATAAATGTAAAGGAAAATGGATATTAGCAAAACATAAATGTAAATAAAAGTAGTGTGAGTAGAAAATGAATCTAAATTGGTCTTGAACAAATAAAATCATACCCAATTAACATTAAGTTATACTGACCTTGTACTCATTGCCATTGTCAATCTTGTAGGTTACTTTGATGCTTTCTGTAGAAACTCTTTGGCCATGAGGCAAGAGAAGGCAGAAAAACCAAGTGTATATTGATGACTTCCTGACAATAAAAAAGAAACAAGCAACCAGTCAAACCTATTAGCAAAAAATAATCTTATGAATTGATTTTATTTGGTTTACTGGCTAATGGATAGTGGACCTAGTTCTCTTGAATTAAGATACTACTAAGATGGGTTGATTGGTGATTTTAGACTACCGAGTTTCTACTTCAATCTCTATAAGTTACTTTTGTCTTAAATATATTCAAGATAACTCTACAAAAAAAATCCCTAATCTCTTAGAAATTATGCAAATTATTTTGTTAATACTTCTCCATTTTGATATTTTCTTTCAAAATTCATAGAAATATATGTAATGCCATATTTGAAACTTACATATTTTAATTTTACTAGTTCTGTAATTATAGGATATGATTCCAACAATTGTGAAACGCATTGGCAATATGCTGGATGAATGAAGTAAACTATGTGATTGGCAGGTGTAAATCCAAATTCCTTAACCCTTGCCAACATCCTTCTTGCCTATTCTAAAATATGTGCTTTAGAACAGGGCATGAAAATCCATCTAATTATAATGAAAAGGAGATTTTTGTCAGATATTATATTATAGTAAGTTGAATGAATGTAAGTAGAATTTTTTTTGCATACCTGTAGATGGTACAAATTTCATGGTTAAGTGGAAGCCTCCCATCAAAAAAAAGATCCAAATATCTGTGTCGCTAGCTCAATCGAGCCTCTAAAGCCTTTAGAGCTGTCAAATTTTCCACTAACTTGTTATGCACAAAAGTCAAATTTTAGAGTTGTGTCACCACTAAAAATAAAAGAAACAAAGCTTTGAAACCAAATCCACACACAACACAATGTTCATAGTGAAAATTTAGCACTTTCTTTCATCTTTGCATATTGGTTTGATGCTTCAAATGATGCATTTCTCATATTGAAAAGTGCATTACCTTATTGAGCTTCTCTTTGTTTCGAGAATAGTTTAATATTCTCTACTTAATAGGGCCAACCACGTGAAGGTGGAAGCTCATTTGGCCCCTTCGCCCCCCCGCACTCCCACCCCTCCCTCACATCACTCTCAATTCCCCATACCCGATCATATAACATTAATCATTCATTCATCCATTAATAACATATAACATTCATTCATTCATTTTGCATTAATAACATATAACAATCATTCATTAACATATTCGCATTCATTCATTAACATATAACATTCATTCTTTCAGCTTTTACATATTATCAAAAATATAGCTGTCATAATATGATTACAGTCACTTTTTTTTTGTTAATTTTTTGTAGCTTAAAAAAGCTAAAGTGGAGTATCATTTTCTAAATCATCTATCTCCCTTTCATTTTTTATGAGCTCTGCTCATGATCTTAATGTATGCCTAGTCGTGTACTCACAACGTGGAAGTTGTTGCAAGGGGAGGTCTGCTGCAATATAAAATAAATGTTAAATTGATATGTTTTATTATTCTTGTTACAAGTATTTCATTAATTAAAAGAACATTAGAGTGGTGCTCCTTACCTGATGGAGCCACATCATGTTCCTGATCTTGTTTTATAGCCTCATGCTCAACATGATGAACACCCTCTAAATCCTGATCTGGAGTTGAAACACGAAAGGTTACATTAATTAATACACCAATTGCAATTAAATATGTTTAAAAGAACATTAGACTGGTCTTGTTTACCTGATGGGGCCACATCATGTTCCTGATCTTTTCTAGCCTGATCATGCTCAACATGTTGATCACACTCTACATGCTCTAAAGTTGAAACACAAAAGGTTACATTAATTAATACACCAAATGCAATTAAACATGTTTAATTATATTAATCCATACTATGTTTTGTATAGCACATGAATACATCCAGTACTGAGATACACACCATGACCTTCATCTGCAGGTTGTGCTCCACCCTCACCAGGCTGCATTCCAATGTCATGTGTAGTATTATCGTTGCTTGTCTGTTGAAAACAAATAGGCACATAATTAATTTATGGTGGAAATTAATATTGAATAGATTGCACAAGTATTCAATTTTAAATAAACTTTATTGAGTTTATTTACCTACGTGTTGGATGCAGTGGAAGATTGTGTTTTCCCAGTCAAGACTCTTAGGTGTTCAGCCAGGGCTCCATATCCTTGCTAGAAGACAATCCTCAGGTCCTCTTCTATGGGTACTATGTTGAATTCAAAGCCCTGTATTTTTGCATAAGATCATGAATTTTGCTTCTACGGTGTGATAAAACCAAAATTGCTTACAATTTATTATTTGGATGCAATATTTCATTTATTGATACTTACAATTTCTGCGGCCAATTTCATATAACCACCAGAGCCAAGTTTGTGTTGCCCATGTTTTTCTAGTCTTGCCTTTTTTGCCTTTGATGTGTCGGGTAGCCTATGAAAATTTTGAAATACGTTAGATTATGTAAAAAAAGAGAGTAATCAGTATATAATTACATTGTTGATAGTATCACATACCTTCCTTGGCCTCGTGGTGTCTTTCCTTTTTTTCTTTTCAGCCTTCTCCTTTCCATCCGACATCGGGTCTTTCCACTCCCTCTCTGAAATCATGGGGGGACACTCGTACTTTCTATTCTTTGCTAAATGTGACCTATATTGGTCCCTCACATAATTTAGATAGGTACCAGCTTTCTTAAGGACCTTGGTTTAGTTGAATGTTTTATCACCGAAGAGCACAACTAAACGGTTAATGAGCTCATCTTTTAAATCTTGATTTTGGGCATTCCATCGTGTACGTATGGTGGGCCCGAAGAGCTCCAATGTAATATCACTTAGATGTTTATAAAAAACATCATTTCTTGCAAAATGATCATGGGATCATTAGTCTAAAAAGAGTGATCAATAAGTAAATTTCAATTGGAATATATATAATAATAATTAAAACATTTTAAAGTACCTAGGACCTTCTCTATCTTCATGGGAATGAAATCCTCGGTCACCACAAATGTGACCGGAAATGTTCCCGTACTAGTAATATGGGAAGATCCAGGAAATGTTGTTAAAACATCACCAGTACTAGTGGCCTCTGCACCCCAGGTACATGTCCTGGTGCATGTTCTGGAATGTGTTCGCTGCTAGAGGGTACACTACCTGATGCCTGCATGGTATGTGTTGTCGACATATCAGTCGACAATATAGGCATGGATTATGGGGTCAGATGATTCGATGTATGTGCAGGAAGATCAGGATCGACACTTGTACCAACCCCTACTCCCTAGGCAACACTTGCAATACCCTAATCATGGCCAACAACATCATGAGGATGCAAATAATCCTGTAAAAACAACACATATTTTAATTCATGACATAAAAGAGTACAAAATAAAACTATGAATGAACTTATGTTATAATTAAAGATCTCATGACAACTTACTTGCAAGTTCGGTGCTCTCTCAGTCAATATTTTAACCCTTTCTCTTATCTCATCTGTTTGAGGCACTATGAATATCAATTGAAGGATTTCTTCATTGCATTTTTTTTGGGTCTTCTTCATCATATCCACAAGGTTTACGGAATATGTGATGTCATCATCACATAATAGTGAATGCACCTCCCTATGGATGCTCTCCTCTACTAGTGCTGGTGCCTTTCCCTGATCAGCCGACTACGACAAGAATATTAAAAACATTATCAAAATTAACCTAATAAACTTATGAAAAAAACATAAGAATAATATTTTTTGCTTGTATCTAATTTTGACAATTACAATGAGGTAAACCTATTGGGTAGAAGTGCCTAAAGATGCATCATGATCTATGCTCTAGGTCAGAGCCTTCCTCATACGATCAATGTCCCACTATGAAAAAAATTAAATATAAAAACATATTACCGAAATGAAACCAATAGACTTATGCAAAAACACATAATAATAAAATGGTATATTGGAGTCATTAATTGGAGGTTGGGTAAAATGGTATATAGTATGTACTACCCCCATAGTAACTGTGTTTGTATCTAAGAGATTCAAATTGTAATTGATTAGCAACTCTTCCCCTGAAGTTATTGATTTAATCGCACATACGAATACACGGTTTCCCTCGCGCGCTTCGAATATGCAATTGGGTTGCTTATTTGTTGACCTGGGTCATGTACTATTTATAAACCCTACAATATTCCCTGATGTTTTTGGCCTTTTGTCAATGTACATAGCCACTCCTTTATTTTGATCCTTATCTTTTAGTTGTATATAATTTGTTGACAGTGCATACCTACGCATACTTTGTGTATATTGAACCAGTTGCATCCAATCTTTGTAACTATAACAGGGTTCAAAATATTCCATCAATTTAGTAACTTTATCGTAATAGACCTTTATGTCATCCATGCAAAATAGGCCAAAACCATGTAATGACGATGGTGCTATGCTATATATCCTCTTATTGACACAAAAATCAGTGTTTATTGGAGGAAGTTCCTTGGGTACCCATTGTTTCCGTAGATGTTTGTACCTCAAGGGCACCTCGATGTCACTTATAATCTCATCATCATAAGAACATGACCCACCTTCAGCAAGAAAAAATTCCATGCATTTACATAATTTTCTTCTAATCTTTTGACCTCTAGTTGATCTCCCTCTTTTAGACCTACTACATGTCTCGCTTTCCTCTTCTTTTCCTGAATTTCCCTTGCTCGAGGAAGACAGATCTGACAAATACCTATTTCGTGGTACTTGCACTCATAGGGATGTTGGATGAATTTCTTTCATGGTGATGTGATCCCAAGGTGACATTATGATTAATCTATCATTTCATTGCTAGAATTTGACAGGTTATAAGCTAATCAAGTCTTGATAGATTGCAAGTTATTGTTACTACCATCCAAATGTGTCCATCACAAATCAAATCTACTTAACGTTTTAACTCCCAAAATTTTTAACAAGTGTTAAATGTGACTATGGTCTACCAGTTACACAACCAAGGCCTCAAATGTATTCTCTAATTGTAATCAAAGGACTTTTTCTCTTCATTCATGTAAATAAACTTGAAGGGAAACACCACCAAGTGGTTTATTGGACACCTACATGACTAAAAATAGCAGAAAATTTACATTTAATTTCCATATGTCTAAGTGGTTAACGGCTAGGGAGTGTGTACTAGGCCTGGTTAAGTCATCATAAGTTTATTCTTTAGCAATAAAAATTGTTTAAGTCATCTTAAATATTTCTATATCTAATTGCTAGGAGACTTTTGGTATGTTTTAAGGTAGGATGAATGGTTGCATCAATGTTCTAGTTCTCTATGACAAGGTTTCAAAATCTTCAAATAGTGAAAGTTAGTGCTCATAGTCATTTGAAACAACAACATTTTGATTATGTATGATGGTAGGATTTGATAGCTTAAAATAATTGGCTACCCAACAAACTTAAAGTTAAAAGAAACTCTTTCAATTTAAGGGCTTAGCACTTTCTTTCATCTTTGCATATTGGTTTGATGTTTCAAACGATGCATTTCTTATCCCACTTTTATCATATTGTATTCCCATCCCATTGCAATTTTTACGATTGTTGGAGGAGTTGACACCAAAATTTCATATCAAATACCACGTTCTTGAAGCAATTTTCTATGTTTTTACTGTTTTTTTGAAGTTATTTTATGTTGTATGGATCCATACAAGCTTGAAATGCTATGAGATCATTGTGTAGATAAATATATGTGTTCCCTTTCATTTTAATTTTTTTTGAAGTGCTAAATCACTATTTTTTGGGAGAAAACAATCAAATACAGGGACTGCCCTGTTTTGCCCGTGTAAGGGTTTGAGGGCTAAATAGAAATGACATCCACCAATCCACCCACGGTATTGGAACTGTAACTCGGTGGATTGGTGTGCAACATGGTATGATAGAGGTTAATTGCATTTAGGGGTCTGTTAAAGCAAGAAACTTGGCATTGAATTGATGCCCTAGGGCTGACAGGGGCAATTTTCTTGTGAATTTGTGGTTGTTAAGTAAGGGGTTATCAATTTGATGGATATCTTGGTAGAGTCATGGTGACACTATTTGGTGGTCCAATTTCTACTTCGAAACAAAAATATCACTAACAACTCTAAGAGCTATAATGGGATGGAATTAAAGGAACCTTCATATGAAGGATCTTCTAATGAAGGACCTTTGAATTAAGGTCCTCATTTGAAGGTCCTTCATGCAAAGGTTCCTTTTATAAAGCATTTTGGACATGAAATATTTAAAATAAAAAATACCTTCATTTGAAAGTTTTGACATGGTATCATTTTTGAATGAAGGTTCTTCATTGAAAGGTCATGATGACATCACCTTCAAATAAAGGTTCTTCATTCAACTAGTATTTTGTAATTTTGAAATTTTGGAATTATTTTTTTGCCTCATCCCACAAGTGGGACACACTATTGTGCAATCACTCATTAACAAAGAGATGAATGTGTGATAATAATTTAGGGTTAAAAATATATCCATTTGAGCCTTTTATAAATGAAAGGACATTTGATGCAATCATATGCCTTGTCAAATTTTTAACTTAATAGTAAGGGCATCATGAGTAGTTTGTTGGGCCCATTCAACAATCTCTTATGCAAGGATTGAATTATCTAGAATGTATCTACTATCAAGAAAGCCATTTTTTTTACCTGTATGACTATATCTCAAGAAATAGTTTAATTGTGATGACAATGATATTGAAAAAGATTTTGTAATCTAGGTGTTGAGAAGCATAATTGGCCACCATCCTAGGAAAGATTATTCATTCTCACTTTTAGGTGTTAAAATTTAACAATACCTTGATTGATGAAAGAGGCCAAAGAGCCTTTCTCCATGGTATCCAAGTACACATATCAATGGTCTTCTCTTATATGGTTGGACATGATTTAAAGAACTTAGCTAGGAATTATTCATTTAACCTAAGGTTTTCTCATAATGTCATCATTGGAAAAGCATGATCAAATTCTTCTATTATGAAGAATTTGAGTTCTTCAAAGATTATATTCCTCTATTCATAATTTTTAAGGGTTGTGTGTGGAGGAGGTTATCACTACCAAAAAGGGAGGATACCTTTCCTTTCATATGTTTGTGGTGGAGATATTAATGAAGAATTGTATGCCTATATTTCCATTCATTAGATCTAGCTTAGCCTAGCATATACTTGGGATCCTTTTCCCCTAGAAACTTCCATTTTTTTGAGTTTATGTTATGCAAGCGTATTTCCATGCTATGTTGAAATATAAGAGGTGGAGGAGGCCAAAAGGAAATAACCCCTTTTTAGTTGTACCTTCAATTTTTTTCTTATTGTTTTATGTTTTTAGCAACTTTGTGGACATAAGATTTGAGGTAGGTCGTACAAAAAAATATGTTCCCACCAACAACCAAGATTTGGGTAGATTATGGGAGTTTTTCCAAGCCGATAAAAATGTGAAGACTAAGCTATTTTTTTTTTTTTGTCTTATCTTATACCATTTTACGAGAATGGGGGTGCCAATGTAAGAGAAGATATTTGGAAACTAGGCATGAAAATTGAAGGTTAAAGAGAATGGGGGTGCCAAACTTACAGTACTCATTGTCCCTTGGTCGTCGATTTTCCCTGAGTGCCCTCAACCTCATCCTCGGCGCTGGCATTGACCTTGTTTTCAATCCTCCATACTCTTCCTCGGTGCTGGTATTGACCTTGTTTTCACTCCTCCAAAATATTCCTCGGTGCTGGTATTGACCTTTCAATTCTACAAATTGATGAGCTACAACCTGGTTTCATTAAGTTTTAGAGTATGTTAATTAAATTTAAAATTATGGAGCCATTTAGCTAGGTTTTAATATTCTACAATATAGTTAAGTATATATTAGCTATATTCCACAATTCCTCCAATCAAAACATTCCAGCTTAGGAACCTTTACAACTCATGTTTTTGTTAGAGTAATTGGGTATTTACTTTATTAATTAAACAATATTTGTTTAGTTACTTAAAGTTCTCTTTTACCTCTTTTCACTTAAGCTAACATTAGGTGCATAATAATTAATTACTTTATTAATTATTATTGTGCAAAGCCTAGGGTTTTCCTTTTTAGGGTTTTCATCTATATGTAGTTGAAAACTATCTTTTGTATCATTAATTCATTTTACATTTTGTGTGAATTTATGGCTCCACATTCTTGAGCATTTCCTTTGTTGCTTCTCTTTGCTTCTCCTTGTAACAGGTTATTTGCTTGCAAAGATCTTTGGGCTCCTATGAAGTTGTATTTTCTCAACTCCAACATGGTATCAAAGCTCTGATACCATGTAGGAGTTGAGAAAATACAACACCACAAACCCCGAAGATCACTTGCATGCAAATAACCTGTCACAAAAGAAGAGATGGAGACAAACAAGCAAGGGTTCTCTGAAAACTGAAAATGTATATATCAGAGAGAATGAGAGAATGAATTGATATGAAATACAATGGGATCAATCCTTATAAAAAGGAGATCATGCAAACCCTAATAAAACCCTAATAGGAAAAACCCTAATAGGATAACGTTTAATAATGAATATAATTATTAAATGTCACTTTATGCAAACTAACGTGAAATTTTAAGAAAGGAATAAAGGTAACTTAATCAACATAATTAAGTTAAGACATTTACTCTAACACCCCCCCTTAAGATGAGCAACAGTGCAGCTACAAACAAATGCAGAAAAGTAAAGGTAACTACAATGCAAGAAGGCAAACATGGGTCCCGGCAACTAGGCCAGATTAGGTACCCAAAAACAACCAAATCTCTGTAAAATGGAGAAATAGAGAAAACCTCATGGGAAAAAGCTCTACTCCAAAAAGAGATGCAGAAGGCCAAAAAAGAAGAACATCACTAAAGCAGAAGAAGCTACAAACAACTATCGAAAGATGACTGCTATGGTGCTGAAGAACCTCCGCTGAAGATAGGATGATCAGGAACAAGAAGACAATAATCTGCATAAGTGCCCATACGACACTACTCGAATCAGATGGAAAACACCTGGAATGAAGATACAGATGGCATAAGAACTAATAGTCTGAAACACTGATCAACTGAGAATGAAAGATTCCTTCCAAGGCGAAACCAAGGAAGAATTAGCACGAACAATATAATAACCCCCCCATAATGCTGAACTGAGAGAGCTTGACAGATCCACTGAAATGAAGTGTAACACCCTGTAGTGCATGAGGAATAAGAAACAACATCTGAAAGTGCACAAGAAAGCACCTGCAACTGAAAAGTGGTGTGCAAAACAAAGCACACATGGACGAGACTGGAATCATATGGATCCATGGTCGTCGTGGAGGGACACTCACCGGACAAAGGTGTGATGGCAGACAAAGGAAAACTACACAACCCCCCATGGTATGGATTCAATGTCATCGTGGAGGGATACTCACCGGACAAAGATGTGATGGCAAAACAAAGGCAAACTACACAACCCCTCATGGCACTTTATAATATCAGTGCGAGTACAAAATATGGCACAACCTTATGTGCGAAATCTCCAAAAGATGCATGTACAATAGTGTGGCACTTTATCTCAGTGCGTTTACATAAAAGATAGCTTACAAATGATGCTCAAAATATCCTCAAAGGAAAAAATGCTTGAAATACATGAAGAACAGCCAAAAACAAAGCATCCCATGCAAACAAAAAGTTTTCAAGAGCAAATATGTCTAGGTAATCCACCAGAGTGTGAAAACACAAATAATTGAATAAAATATACCTGGAGTGAAATCTAGAAAAATGCATGGATAAAACTGAAGAGCTCTGAAATACGGTTCCAACGCTGTTAAGATTGCGAAAAATGAAAAAACTGATCAAAAGATATGAGCTTGAGACTGAAAATAGCCCCTTTGTCTTCAACTGGTTGTAGAATGCACCAACGGAAAAATGAAGTGATGAGATTCACACCACTTAAAATAAAATAAAAAATCAAAATTTTTAAAAAAATTCACAGTTTTAGGGCTTGCCAGCCCGGTACAAGGGTACCCGCAGGTCCCTGCATTCGCAGGCTTGCGGGCCCTGCCATACGCTGGTCGGCGTACTGCCGACCGCTGGCGACTTTTATCGACTGGTGGTTGACAGTACCACCGACTGATGGTACTCTGATACCATGTTGGAGTTGAGAAGATACAACACCACAGGAGCCTAGGGACCTCTGCAAGTAAATAACCTGTTACAAGGAGAAGCAAAGAGAAGCAACCAAGAGAAACAATTGATATGAAATACAATGGGATCGATCCTTATAAAAAGGAGATCATGCAAACCCTAATAAAATCCTAATAGGAAAAATCCTAATAGAAGCCCTAATAGGATAACATTTAATAATTAATATAATTATTAAATGTCACTTTATGCAAACTAAAGTGAAATCTTAAGAAGGGAATAAAGGTAACTTAATCAACACAATTAAGTTAAAACCTTTACTCTAACACCCCCCCTTAAGATGAGCAAGAGTGCAGCTACAAACAAATGCAAGAAAGCAAAGGTAACTACAATGCAAGAAAGCAAACATGGGTCCCGACAACTAGGCTAAATCAGGTACCCAAATACAACCAAATCTCTGTAAAAAGGAGAAATAGAGAAAACCACATGGGAAAAACTCTACTCCAAAAAGAGATGCAGAAATCCAAGAAGAACATCACTGAAGTAGAAGAAGTTGCAAATAATTGTCGAAAGATGACTGCTATGGTGCTGAATAACCTTCGCTGAAGATAGGATGATCAGGAACAAGAAGACAACAATCTACATAAGTGCCCATATGACACTACTCGAATCAGATGGCAAACAAAGGCAAGCACCTGGAACGAAGATACAGATAGCACAAGAATCAATAGTCTGAAACACTGATCAACTGAGAATGGAAAATTCCTTCCAAGGCAAAACCAAGGAAGAATTAGCATGAATAGTATAATACCCCCCCCATAATGCTGAACTGGGAGAGCCTGATAGATCCACTGAAATGATGTGTAACACCCTGTAGTGCATGAGGAAGAAGAAACAACATCTGAAAGTGCACAAGAAAGCACCTGCAACTGAAAAAAGTGGTGTGCAAAACAAAACACACATGCATGAGGCTAGAATCATATGGATCCATTGTCGTCATGGAGGGACACTCACCGGACAAGGATGTGATGGCAAAACAAAGGCAAACTACACAACCCCTCATGGCACTTTATAATAACAGTGTGAGTACAAAATATGGCACAACCTTATGTGCAAAATCCTCAAAAAGCATGTACAATAGTGTAGCACTTTATCTCAGTGCGTTTACTTAAAAGAAATTGCTTACAAATGATGCTCAAAATGTCCAAAAAAGGACAAAGTTGGAAATACATGAAGAACAGCCAAATAACTAACTGTAGAATGCACCAATGGAAAAAATAAGTGATGAGACCCACACCACTAGAAAGATGAGAAAACCAGCTTTCCGATGATATCTCGTTTGCCAAAAAACGATATCGTATGCCCAAGTTACGACCTCTGGAATAAAACAACTCCAAAGAGGGAAAAAAACCAGCACTGGGTTAAATTTGACGGTCATACGGCTGTCACAGCAAAAACACTGAGTTAAATTTGATGGCCAAACGACCGTCACCGTAAATGCACAACTAGGCTTATTTAAAAAAAAATTGTTTTTTATATAAAAAAAAGCATTTGATTTTTTTCTAAAAAAATATCATAAAAAAATAGTACTAAAAAATTTTGGGTGGGGGAGGCATGTGGGGCCACCCCCATCGCAGCCCATGTGGGCGCGGGCTCCCTGCGCAATACCCTGCGTAGGTACTTGCCTGCGGAGGAGCCGGCCTGCAAGCCGTAAAAAGGCATTTTTTTTTTTGCTTTTTTTTAATTTAAAAAAACAAAAATAAAAATTTTACAATGAATTTTTTTGCATAAAAGTACTTTCGATGAATTTTTTTCCGAAAACAGTTTCTGGCCCCACCATCTCTTGCGTCGTCAAAGAAATCCACGCGTTACATTCCCTTGATGTCATGATCGTTAACCATCTTGAAACTCTTGATCACATGATAGATGGCAATCGTAGATCTTGATCTTCAACGAACTTGCTTGTTTAAACGGTTAACAACTTTGACCTTAAAAGTCAAGCACCTTTTCTGTTGAGATTAAAACATCTTCGTCGATTTTAAGCATGTGCATTTTAGATCTGCTTTATTAGCTCGCCAGTTAATATATTAATGTCGGCTTAATATATTAAAACATTCATAATGTTCTTTTGGCCTCTCCGAATGTGACAAATGGCGCCTTCCTGTGATATTGCGATCAATACAATATTTTAGAAAAGGGCTTCACGACATCACAGGGACCTGTGGAAACTTGATATGTAACACATCACTGGCACAACAAAGGGGAACCGCCTAGGATGACAACGATACCCATAAGTTGTTCATAAAGACATGACCACAGTGACATTAGAGCAAGGAAAAACTTAGGGAAAAGATAAAAGGCCAACCCGACATGAAAATAAAACCTAAGGATATAACATGGCCCCCCTTTAACGATATAAAAACCCTCAACCCATTTTCACTAAGGCCCAAAAAGTAACGACAAAACATAACCGATTTAAGGCTTAGCACAAAAGGATTGCAAATGCAAAAACCCTAAAACCCCAAGCCATGAAAACCTGACAGAGAGTAAGATTAACTGGATACAAACAAAATTATTTCACTAAGGCAAATAATTTTGTCAAGGCTCACTTTGAAGTGCTATCACATTCTTTGTAGTTTTTACATTGGAATACAAATCATATTTAATTTCACGCCAATATACTTCTTTCATAAAGATATTTGTTTGATTTTTCCTTGCTATTTTCATCTTAAAATTTCAAAAAATGTATTCTATAATATAGAATTATTTTCAAATTGGGACAAAAAGGATTCTAAGAGATATATTTAATCATAAATTTTACCATCAACAACCTTTACAATGATCACTTTATACCTTTTAAAGGCCTTTAAACCTCAACCACCTCTACAACTGACTTTTTAATCTTTTATGATCACATGAAACATAAAACACACTAATTTCAAGGTTTTTTTATTTTTATATTTTTTTATTAGACTACAGGAATCGGGTAGCACAATCCCCTATAAACTGCAGTGCGCCTAGTAAAAAAATTAACGTGATTGGAAGTGCTAGCGCGACATGCCCTCTGGTACCATGGGGGTGGGGGAGACTAGACCTCATGACCAATCTCCTACAACATGAAAGATTTAGCCAACCGAGCTAGGGCCCCAACCCCAATTTCAAGGTTGTTAACATCACTATTGAAATGTTTTAATTTTTTGACCTTTCAAATGTATTGAAACTCCTAGGACACCTCTAAGACCATGATAGTGGCTTGATAATAGATTTTTTATTGACATGACACTAACCTTGCACCCTTTTACATGCAAATTCTCCAATTTGCCTTAAAAATGCTATAAAACTCTTTAGTGCAAGACTCAAACTCATAACTCAAAACCTCACCTAGAACATGACTAATGGTCTTGAGTGATCTTATTCACAATAAAACATTCTTGAAATTCCTAAACCGACCTATTGACCTCCCTAATTATCATCACATGATTAAGCATAGAAGATGAGGTGTAGGTGCTCCTGCACCACTACCCCATCCAAAATTTGCTCACATTACATAAAGCCACAATGTTCATCCAAGATAAGCCAATCAAATCCTACCTTATGTTTCCTAGTAATCAAATTGGAGATGATCCTAAAAATGACATTGTGAAGGGTGATTGGTCTAAAAAATCTAAATGACTTTGCAATTATTTCACTACTACGATCAATGTGTCATCTTTCATGAAATTTTCCAAAACACTATTCATTATGATCATATGGAAATTTATAGGAGAGCTAAAATAGTTGTAACATCATGAATTAAAATTAAACATTAAAAAGTACATCATGAATTAATTATGTAATGGCATAAAAATTAAAAACATCATGAATTAATTATGTAACCACATACATCAAATATAATTCTATCAAGAAATTAATATCAAATAGATAATACAATCGCATAACTCATACATTTCAATGTCATTGATCTTTTTCTTCATCCAACTCTTTGTTTGTATCATCCGATCCAGATTCGACATTGTAAGGATTGGTCATATCATCATCATCATCATTGATATCAGTTTCGATAATGTCATCATCCACACAAATATCATCTTCATGAACATTAAATCCTACATCATCATGATCTAGTTCCTCATCTTCGACATCTTTGTCAGGCACATCATCAACTAACTGTTGATCCTGATCATCATCTACATCATCTTCTAGTTCTTCGGTGTCTTCTTCTTCCACCACATTATACTTTACCGGCCTTCGTCTTGGATCATGTCTAACAACAAATGACCAACCTGGTTTACTTGGAACCTTTGAGTAAAATACCTGCTCACATGAGATTGGAAGAACATAGGGCTCAACTCAAACTTGCTTGATCGACCTTGTATTAACCATGGCAAATCCATTATCATGTTCAATAACAGTTCTCTCGGGATCATTTTCATTCAATCATAGTTTGTACCATAGGATGACGAATATAACTAATTTGAAGGACTTAAAGACACACTCAAGTATATCATCCAAAATCCCATAATATCGATTTTCTGAGACTTCTAGATGTATGTCGCTTCTAGATGAAACATTAGTCACTTGAAAAACCACAGTTATCCCAGAAACACAAGTTTTCTTTGTGTCATCCAACTTTTTGATTCAAAATTTATGACCATTGCACCACATAGCCTTGTGGTGTTTCACCTGCATTATGTCAAACATGTAAAAATTATTGCAATATCATGAGTTGATAAACATATTTATTCTTGGCCGAATGTATGCAAAGAAAAAAATCTCAACATATATATACATCAATATAATTGAAAATAATTAAATAATATGGGTGATTAATATATTTATACGTACCTGTTTATCTCTTAAACCATATGCTAAATCAATTTCCCTTGGTGTAACATTGGAATCGCCATTATGACGAGCTTCTTTAACCAATAAAGTCACACCTTCTCATGTTAATGCGCGACCAGATTGTTGACATCGTTCAATCCATACCATCATCCAATCAAGATTGTTTGCGATGTACAAATGTAGTGCATCCCACTCTCGACCAACTGTATAAAAAAAAAATGAAATTCACAAATGACATATAATTAGTTAATTACCACGGTATATGACCTTAATCTATAATTGATGTATATTGAAGATTAATAATTAAATAAGTACAATATACATAAAACCAAATGTAAAATGTATTATAATTAATCTCCATGACCATCTTATAATTACCTCTCACTTTCCTCAATCTACCTTTCCCCATTAGGTACTCCCCTTCGAATTTGTTAATGGATTTGGGATCCCAAATGTGATCTACATGGATCTTTGTTGCAAACTTATGAAGATATTCAGTAATGTACACCATGGTTTGGTATACCATATATCCCTCCACCATAGAACCCTTAGGATCTGCTCTTTGTCTAACCAAAGCCTTCAAAAATTTCAAGTGCCTATCAACCATCCACATTGACCTTGTGTGTACAGGTCCACACAATTCAATCTCCTCAACTTGGTGTATGAGGTAGTGTTCTTGTACATTGAAAAATGTCTAAGGTAGACACTTTTTCATTTCACACATTAGACGAGGAATTTTTCTCTTCCAATAATTTATATCTTCTTTATGGATTCCTTTAGATGACAACCATCTACAATTGATTCAAGACACAAATATATTAACGAGATTTAATAGAAATATACAATATATTACATAACAAGTAAAACAAATGGAAATTATAAGATTTATACAACGAATTGAACAAATATCGCTACTTACCTCATGTATTTTCCAAGATCATATATAACTTGCTTGACATTTTTGTCGAAGTTGTCTGGGAGAGATAGAGGTAGAACGTACTACAACAATTATAAAATGATCTTTTCATTATTTTTCCAAAAGTAGTAAACATAATACACTGAAAAGTACATGCATTATACAAATATATATAATATACCAGAATAATTACCTTAATGAAGGTATGCCAATCATGCGTTTTCATCCTTGACCCAAATTCAACTTTCTTTGTTATGATATTGTTTATGTTCCCAACAAATCCTGTGGAAAATCGAATTTTTCGTATGACTTCTTTTATAGCATTGGTTTGTTGCTCCGTTAACAACTAAGGAAGGGCACTTATATTAATTTGGTCTCCATTTCTATTTAATTGAATGATATTTTTTATTGCAGGATTGGCTTCCTGAATGTCACTACAAATTTTGACAATTTTTTCTTTATCATACCTTCCATCCAATATTTTCCATAACATTTATGTTATATTCTTTCTGATATGCATTGTATCAAACAAATGCACAATTTGTAGCTTCTCATAGTAGGGAAACCTACTAAATTGTCTGGGATAACTTTTCAGTCCCTGTGGAAGCTGGTCATTAATGCCTTGACGACCTTCATGAAGCATATAAGTTAAACAAATTAACAATGACAATCATTGTCAATTACAACATGATTAAACACAACACAATATAAAAATATAAATTCCAAACATATCATATATGATAGATAAACAATTTGATCCGATGTATAACCTTGATGATTGATTCTATTATATTCCAACTTCCATAGGCGAGGTGTCATTCTTCGTGGTTTTGATGTAGTCTCTTCTTTCCCACTGAAAAGATGTTTTTCAGTAGTTTGATACTTATGGTTTTTGTGGAGGAAGTGCCTATACTCATCAAACACCCACTTTCCTAAACTTGTTGAACTACAAGATTTCATCTTTGGACCACAAATTGGACATGCAAATTTTCCCTTTGTTTGAAGCCCTACAAGATCATATATAATTGGATTAAATAATGTCAATTTTTATAATTATATATAATGAATAGATTATTTAAAAAACATGCATGATATCTACTTCATAAAATTAAATATCGTTAAAGTGTAGTTGAATGTTATAACATACCACAAAAATGTTTTAGCCTTGGGGCATCATGAATTGTCCATACAAACATTGCATGGAATTGAAATTTTCTTTGTCCTATTGGTCTAGATACATCATACATAGGGATGCCATTCTATAACTTTAGTAACTCGTCGATAAGAGGCTCAATATATACATTCATATCTTTAACTTGGTACTTACCTAGTTGAATGAACATAAACATTACATAATTATTATAACCATTTTACTGCAATATATATAAATTAATGTACATGACTATTAAATAAAAAAAATATAAGTCATTATGCAAAAAATAAGACAAATGAGATTCTACTACGTTAAAGAAAATTGATGTAAACAAATACCTGCAACAATCATTGCCAACATTATGTGCTCCCTCTTTATTGACATCCATGGAGGAATGTTATTGTTGATAAAAAAAATAGGCCATACTGAGTAAATATATCTCAGCTCTCCAAATGGATTGACACCATCCGCTGCCAATGAAAGCTTGAGATTACGAGGTTCTTCTTTAAAGTGTGGCCATTTTTCCTCCATGTCCCTATATGCAGAAGCATCCATAGGAATTCGAAGAATGACATCTCCACTTCTATTTCATGCATGGTAATCCATAAATTGCGCTAAGCTTTCACACCTAAATAATTGTTGCATACGTGGAATAATGGGAATATAACGAAGAACCTTGCGAGGCACCTTTTTTGTTAATTGATCTGTTCGATATCTACTGATATGACATTCTGGGCATTCTGTTGCAAATTCATGTTGTTTATGATATATGATATGATCAACGGGACATGCATCTATTGCTTCATACTCCATTCCAATATCTTTCATAATGCCAGATAAATCTCGGTATGAGCGAGGTAAAATATTTGATGGTGGTAACAAAAATTCACCAATCAATCTACAGCAAAAAAATAATTTATTAATATAAAGAATATTATTGGTACACATTTCATCCTTTATTTACTAGTGATGAACTAACAACAATTAAAATATATGAAAAAAGATGACATATATGACATACCTTAACATCCATGAGATTGTTATGTTGGATAAACCATTCATAACCTTCAAGTTCACCAGCAACAACACAACAGAGAGAAGAGTTGTTTGGGAGCCTTCATAAAGGGGCCCGTATGCCTTCTCAGGTACAGGTAAATCATGAACATCATCAAAGTCATCTCGATCATTATGATCAACTATTCCAATAAATGTGTCATGGATCAATGTATTTGTACCATCATCTTCATCTGTGTTTTCTAGTGCATGATCACCTTCTTCCGTAGGATCATTAACTTCATCTTCGATATTCCCAGCTCCATGTTCCTCTGCTTGCAAAACCACATTCTTCGGGCCGTGATAATCCTTATCATGTGCCCTAGGGTGCCCCACCTTTATAATAATGATAGACACAAATAAACCATGATCATGATCAAGTGATTATATATATATATAATGTTAAAACAATATAAACATTTATAAATTCAATCAATATAAACACATATAATGAACAACTCACCAATGGATGATAATCATGCCCCCCTTCAATGTGACCATGTTGCCTACAATGTTTCTTAGTTGTTGTGATTAAAAGTCTTCTCGTCTTTAAGCCCTTGCAATTATTGCAAGGACAATAACATTTCCCATCACCCTTTCTTTTCAATCTAGCCCACAATCTAGCAATTGTCTCTTCATTTTGTTTTGGACTAATATTATCTGACATGATTTTTCTTTACCAAGCTTGAATATTTAGATCTTCAAAAAATATCATTTGAACTCACACTCCAATAATTTTTAATCATAGACAGGTAACAAAATCTAATAATTCTTATATTTTATACCAAAAAAATTCGGCATGCAACCACCCTTGCAAAAGAGAAGATAGTTTGAAGTTAATGACCCCAAAAAACACTTTAAAATGCTAATTCTAGAAATAATTAAATTCTGATTTTACTATGATTTACAACTGTTAGACTCTTAAAATCAGGATATTGAACTTGCACAACAAAATCTGGAAATGAAAATTTGAAAATGCACAAGTCTAAAAATGAAATCTGATGAGATGTTGCTTTAAGATTTGATTTTCAAACCTGGAAGTACAAATCTGACTTCACAAATGAATTCTGGAAATAAAATAGTATGGCATAATAAAGAGTTTCATTTGAAGTGGACCACCCTATTATATGCCTTGATAAAGTTAAAAGATCTATGAATTTTATCTACAATATAGCCTGCATAGTCATCAGTCTTATTCACATCCCTGCTTTGGATATCAATAGGAAACACCATTAGATGGTCTCCTTGAAAGTTCAATCCATTAAGGGAATAATGAAAGGGTCTTCCTTAATGATTTACATCCATCTGAAGAAAAAAATAGTGTATGGTTGAATAAGGATGATATCATTTTGAAAGGCTAAAATGATTGTTGAAACTGATCCTAACATATTTATGTTGAATACAATACATACAAACAATCTTGTATAGACCTTCACTTCCACACTCTCAACAAAATTGTTTTGTAAGGACAGCACTTCATTTGCCTAGTTTTTTAGGTTAAGCTAAATCTTGTTCTCACAAGCAACTTCAAATGTCTCGTACACTTCCATCTACTTATGAAGCAAGCCTCTATCTAAATTGACTTCACCATTACAATAGTGCTTCAAAATATCATAGGGCCATCCTCTGGTTTTATATGTCAAATCTATTTCCATTTGTATTGAATTTTCTTCCATCCATGTAATTCATGTCTTTGGTCACAATGTTTATTCTATAATCCATATACAAATTCCTCCCTCCTATTGACATAGAATCAATATGGAATACTATCTTGACTTTTAAGCTAAATATTAAAAATTTGTTAGAGCTTATACTATGCAAAGGAGAATAAGAATAAACCATAACCTTGTCAGCAATTGAAATAGATAAGGGGTCACTCTATTCCACACATATTCACATAGACAATGAACATGATATTTGGGGTTCCTACTCTTACTATTTTTCTGTTTATTTATATAATAATAAGGTTACACTACAATATTTTTGTTCTCTTTTTATCTGCTCTAACTCCTATTTCCTCTGATACATTCAATCATACTAGTATTGAGCCTCTTGTAAGAACATTATCTCATGGTTGAATGAAAACAATGTTCAATGCCATGAGGCCCAAATGATATTCATGCATTGGTCTTGAAATGTCATCAAATTGAGACTAGTCATTGTTATATAGTATCAAAGTTTCATTGATGCTATTGGTCAGTATGATTTCTAATGTGAATTTATTAAAGATTGATAACCTATATATTCATAGGGTCCAATCATTATGTTTGACAGTGTATTGGCCAGTTTACTGTCCAATGCTATTTGCAAAATAAAATATAGTAAAATATATAACATTGATCTTTTCTATCTACTCCATTGTAAATAATAAAGATTGTAGAAATTTCCTTCCAATTTGAGTGTTGGAAGTCTTTATTATTTACAGTGGAGTAGATAGAAAAGATCAATGTTTTATATTTTAATATATTTTATTTTTCATTTTATTTGATCAACAAATATAGTTTGATGATGATTCTTTGACTAGTGCTACAATATTAGTATCTCGGGGTATTATATATGCAGATATAAACTACATTTGTATGATGCTTGTTGTTATACCCATGTCCACTAGTTATCACAATAATTGTTATTATTATGTATATGCAATATAGGGATACTATAGAGGTAAGGAGCAACGAGCAAAGAGATAAGATTTAAGGAAATGGACTTCAAAGAAAGACATGACACTTTACTATAGATTCCCAAAAGGAGATCACAGTCATGACTATTCAAATAAAAAATGATTAGTCCATGTCATAACCATGAAGGGGGCATTGAAATTAATAATAACAATGATAGGGTAGTTGACAAACTTTAACAGATACATAAAGAAAAGTAACTGAGCAGTCAAGAGGGCTTTTAAAACATCATAAATCTTGTCAAGGGTTCATTTTCTTCATAGTAGTATGGTAAACTAATAAATATTTCCATCTCACAAAGTTTCAAAAGAGGACAACCTACAAGTGTATTAAGGAGTGCATGGACAATATCTCAAGGAGCTACCATAATTAAATTTCTTCAAGTGTTATGCAAGGCCATTGAAATCAAATGAATAAACTCATGCATAAGCTAAAAGACAAAGGATAGTCAAGTTGCTAGAGGGCATATATCAAAAAGGATATTGGATCAGTTTCAACAGAGATGATGATGTTTCTAAAGGATCTCCCATTATGTCTATTAAAGACTTACAAAGATATGATAGTCATATGTCATTGTCAAAAAGTAGTAGAGGTTTTGAATGATCTTGCATAATAGGAAGGAGAAGACAAAATTTACACTAAAGGAGTTTATATAGTCCATGGAAGAAGGTCATATGATTTCCATGAGAAAATATTGAAATAAGTTGCATACTTTACAATGAAAACCATGAAAAAAAATCCTATTATGCATTTTTACATTTTTTGCTTCATTTTTCCTAATAAGGTCAAATACTTTCTTTTAGTGTCTAAATCTACCACATAGAGATTAAATATTCTTACTCTCAAATAAAGTTGAATTATATAAACAATAGTCAGATGCCTCCCTTAACATAAAGGGCAATCTAAAGCACTAAGGAATTTTATATCCTTTATAAGAGATTGGTTTTAACCAGTTAAAAACTTGAGAGTGTAATACACAGGTTGCAAGGAAAGTTAAAAATTTATCATAAGTAGCTCAATCCAAAAGGAAAAAATTAAGCATGGAAAAGCATGGGTAGGTTGACCAGCTTCACTAAAATCACAAGTTATTTTTTATAACATCTTACTTGGATATTACTTGATAAGGTAAGGAGTGCTCTTTTCCACTCAGTTTCATATGGTGGCATATCTACACACAAATCACCAAATTGTCAAACAACTAAGTAAATTGTATTACTTAATAAAGTTGTTACAACATGCCATTCATGTCAAAATCAACTCTTCTTACCACAAAAATTTTGGTTTCCAATTTGACAGGTTCATCTTTTGATTCCTGTATCAACTTCTGAAGGAATTTGACAACTTATACTTCTACATGAGGAGACAATTTCATCTTGTAAACTGTTCCAAAGTATAAAAAAAATAGAAATCATATAATCTACATGATAGTTATAGCTTGCTAGATGTTTGGCAACATCTAAAAAGTTTAAGTGAACTGAGAAAAATCGAGAGGCCTTGACCTTCATTTTTTTATTTTTTAGTTTATTGCTCTAAATATCTCACAATATTTAGAAATTGGTTGCTTTCTTTCTTTCTTGTTCAAATAAAAAATAGATACATTTGTATAAATTTAAGATGAATTCAAGAACTTCAGGTAACAGATATACCATAACTGCTTTTATAAGACACTGGCATCTAAAGTCTAAAATCTATTTATGAAACTTGGCAAAGGGAAAAATACATCTTTATGAAGTAGTCTTCAAAAATATCATAGCTAAATGGTTATAACTATCCACTATCAAACATTCCCAATTCTTTGTTCAACCCTCTAGGCCTGAATCTTGACAACTATTTCACTCTATAGCTATCCCTATGCCTTTGATAATATCTAGTTATGGCTCCCAAATCTATTGAAAATTGATCATTAGAGTTAAAATTGAAACCTTGCAAATATAATCTTTGTCCAAATCCATCAAGAATTTTCCATCAGTTATAAACAATTCCCTTATAAAGAATTTGTGAAGTCAGGTCTAAAATCTGGAAATGAAATTCTGAAAATGCACAAGACTAAAAATGAAATCTGATGAGATGTTTCTTTAAAATATGATTTTCAAACTTGGAAGTAAAAATCTGACTTCACAAATGAATTCTGGAAAAAGACAATGACTACCCTCAACTTGGCGATATCTTCTTGAGTTTTTTCTGATATTTCCCACGAAAATCGTCGAGTAAAACACTCTCGCAATAAATAGTTGAGTTCAGTTTTATTTATGTCAGCCACAATTTAACTTTGCAAGTTCGTCGAAATTACGGCGAAAAATCTTCGTCGAAACTTCGACGCAAAATAAGGTTCGTCGAAATTTCGACGAATGTCAGGGAGAAAATTTTTAAAAATGAAAATTTCACATTGAATAACACAAGTACCCGATGATACATCTGATTATACAACTTTTGTCGAAAAATTTCGTCAGATTTTGTAATCAAATGAGTTAGTGTCATGGCTACCACTTCCCAATCCCGAACCATATCTGAAACCTTGAGAAGATAAACATTCCTTTCTTCCTCTTTTCATCCCTGAGCTAGAGCCTAACCAATGGTGCAATACACTAGGGACTAATTCACACTTTCTGCAAATATGTTTTAGTTACTTCCCCACAAAGAAATATTTTCCTTAATTTGATTGAAAACCCTACCCCCAAGAGCTCTGTGAAAATTGAGCTTATAGAAAGCCATCCCCACACTCCTACCAACAAATATACTAATACTTCTCCCAACCCTTTTAACCCTTCATGGTCAGACCTACTTAAAATTACTCCTGAAAAATGGATTGTTGCGCCTATTATCCCTACTGTGAACAAAAAATAAAAAATGTTGATCTGTGAGTTGGGGGCTGATCCCAACACTATCACGATTCTGGATGACATGGACAACAACCCTGAATGTTCTACACTGGTGGGTAGAAGGTTCACTAGGCTTTCTTTGGTGGCATCAAAAGGGTCTGGTAGCAGCAAAAAGTCTAAAAGCTCAGAAGAAAAGTGTGCTACTAGGTCCCAGGATAATAAGGGGAAGAAGGTGGTAATGGAAGATAAAGCTTCCTCATTTAAGGAAATCCCAAACAACCTTGGGGGTGAGTCTACTGAGGAGGAGGAGTCGGTGTCGAAAGATGAGGAAGGCGCTAGAAATGAGGATGAGGATGGGGAATTGCAACAAGAGGAGGTGTAGGAGGCCGAAGATGACAATGATAGCCTGTGGAAAAAGAAGATGCTATCAATGACACAGAGGTTATGGAGATCAATAACCCTACCAAAGAGACCATGTCAGGTTCTGACACTACTAGAATTCAAAGGGTGGAGGAAAGGATGGAGATGTTGGAAAAATTGATGCAAGAGGAAGGTAAGGACAACAGATTTCAGACTCTTGAAAATGTTGTTAAGAGCTTATACAAGGTGGTGGATGGAGTAATGAAAAAGTTGTGATGACCACGATTTCGGATCAAGGTAAAATTAAGAAGCAACAAAGGAAAAAGGTGACAAATGATGAAGTAGACTTGTCTAGAAATATGGAGCCCAAAGAGAAGTTTGAAGACTCTATCGAAGACCTGTTGAAGGCTTGGAATTTGATTGAGGATGCTTAATCCTTGGCCTTTGGTACTCTTACTATCTGTCATTTTCTACTATGGTCATTTTTGTTAATCTTGGCTATTATAATGTTGATATTAGTCGGCAGTGCCCGAAATTTAATATTTCTAGTTGTATCTATGTTAGGAATTTTGGTTTTAGATTGGACACTATTTTAAGGTTATGCAGTTATAACCTGCTTTTATGGTGGGATTTTAAGGTGGACTAGATATACTTTTTTGTTATGATTGATAGGGCTTTAATGATTGATGCAGAGGGCATAGGTTAGTTTTTGGTTGATTGGTTGGGGAAGTGTTTCTCTGGTCTGCTTCATCTTTGTGTTGTTTTGTTAGGAATAAGGTGTCTCAACCTTGGATAATTCCTATTCTTATTATTTGTTTTGTAAAAAGTATTTCTTGCAAATAATGTAATTAAGTGTGAGTGTACATGTCTAGTTGGCATGTTGATGTGTCACTCCACTTGATGTGTCGGCATCTTGAATTGTGTGTAAGGAGATCATGGCTGAAATGGTTATGACAGATTCCTGTGACACGTAAGAGCTATTTCTAGAAGATTCAATGACGGGTGAAGACATGCAAGACATGTGGCAACTGATAAAGTTGAGTACTGTACACTCTTTCACGATAAAACCCTAATACGACTATCTTTGGAAGTTGCCCTAAAAAGGAAAGTGCATGATATAAGCGTTTTTTGGGGTTACAGACTGTGATAGGAAAAGAGTGTATTGTTGGTATGATTTCATGCTACTGGATTTGTCTTTGAGTGTCGATTGTCTCCTGAAAGAACTTGCATTGCAAGTGTGTTGTAACCGTTGTGTTGAAGATAATACATTGTGCAGGTTTTGGAGTGCTGGGGTTTTTTACCGAAAGGTTTTCCCCAGGGTAAATCATTGTGTCATTCTCTTTTTTTTTGTATGCATGGTATATGGCTGAAATATCTTTGTTAAAGTAGTTAACGAGTCTGAAATTGTAAGGATTTAAAAGAATTTGCACAATACTTTCCTTTAGAGATTAGTGTAGGAAGTTGTTTTCGCACTTGAGTTTCCTTACAAGTGGTATCAGAGCCTAATCAACTTTTGATCCTAGTTGTTGGGTGAGGTTTTTTGAGCTAATCTCAAGTTGAGTGGGAGTTTTTTGTGTAGAGCATTCTGAATCTTATTTGTAGATTGAGATGGCAAGTTCCTCATACAGTAGAATAGAGGTGGAGAAATTTAATGGCACTAATTTCGAGTTGTGGAAACTCAAGATGGAAGACATGCTTGAAGATTGCGATCTATGGGAGGCTACTTCACTTGATGTGAGACCTGTAGCGATATCTCAAGTGGATTGGGACATCAAGGATCGGAAGGCTAAGGGTCTCATCAGACTCTGTCTAGCAGATGTCGTTCTTCTGAATGTTCTTGATGAGACTACTGCAAATTCTTTGTGGAAACAGCTTGGGTTTGTGTATCAGGCCAAATCTCTGGTGAATAAGTTGTTCCTGAGAAAGAAGTTGTATTCTTTAAGAATGGAGGAAGGTGGATCCGTAACTGATCATCTCAACGCATTCAATTTATTGATTGCACAGTTGGCATCATCCGATGCCAAGATCGAGGAGGAGGATCGATGTATGACCCTGCTTTGTTCCTTGCCGGATTCGTGGGACCATCTTGTGATGGCTCTCAGAAGTACTATAGTCACATTTCGTATGGATGATGTGGTGTCTTCGCTGCTATCTAAGGAGATGTGAAGAAAGACTTCGGATTCGTCTAAGGAAGCCCTTGCTGTTCGCAGGAGATCCAATGAAAAAGGAAAGCAGAATGACAATAAGTCAAAGAAGGGCAGATCCAAATCCCGTGGGAGTTCTAAGACTCCTAGAAAGTCCAAGGCGAAATGTTGGAACTGTGATAAATCTGGGCACTTCCAGAGGGACTGCAAAGAACCGAAGAAGAAGAAGAAAGGCTCAGATTCAGCTTCCAAAAAATCTCAAGAAGATGGAGATGCTTTTATTATAGCTTTGGCAACCCATGCATCTGATGATGTGTGGTTGGTAGACTCGGGTGCTTCTTTTCACATGACCTCTCATCGAAACTGGTTCTCAA
This sequence comes from Sequoiadendron giganteum, assembly GCA_007115665.2. Taxonomy (NCBI): domain Eukaryota; kingdom Viridiplantae; phylum Streptophyta; class Pinopsida; order Cupressales; family Cupressaceae; genus Sequoiadendron; species Sequoiadendron giganteum. The sequence continues at coordinate 54,813,676 of CM021105.1, read as the reverse complement.
AATATGAAGAGTTTGATGGTGGAAAGGTGTACTTGGGTGATGATTCTCACCTAAAGATAGTTGGACGCGGAAGAGTCACTATCCGATTTCCTGATGGATGAGTAAAGGGAATCAACGGAGTTATGAACATTCCAGGTTTGGCACGAAACCTATTATCTGTAAGTATGCTGAATGATGTAGGTGTGCAAGTTGTCTTTTCGAAAGATGGATGCAAGATGATGAGAGGTTCTATGGTGCTCACTAAAGGTACTAGGAGAGGTACTTTGTTTAAGCTTGATGCATGCATTGCTCAGTGCAATAGTTCTTCTATTTCAAAGAAGAGAGTGGCTATCACTTCATCCCCACCATCTGAACGAGCAGTAAAGAAGACTATGGCAATGGGTTCTGATGGCAGTGCAATAAGTGTACCTAAGGGTGCAAACACTTTGGAAGGCAAGCTTCTTGCAGAAAAGACAATGTTGTGGCATATGAGATTTGGCCACATTGGTGAGAAGGGTCTTAGGACCTTGAAAACTAAAAATCTCATCGAGGGGCTAAATGATTGTAATCTTGAATTCGATTTCTATGAACACTGTGTTTATGGTAAGCAAAATCGTGTTCAGTTCTACTCTAGTTCTCACAAGTCTTCTAGACTTTTGGATCTTATTCATTCTGATGTATTTGGTCCTGTAAAAGTTCCTTCTATCTCCAATTCTGTATATTTTGTATCTTTTATAGATGATTACAATAGAAGGACTTGGATATATTTCCTGAAAAGTAAGACACAGGTTTTCAGTTGGTTCAAGGAATTTAAGGCTCTCGTGGAGAATCAGACTAGTAAAAGAATCAAGTGTGTGAGAACTGATAATGGTGGTGAGTTTTGTTCCATAGAATTTGAACAGTTCTGTAAAGAACAAGGAATCGAGAGACATAAGACAACTCCTTACACCCCGCAACAAAATGGAGTTGCAGAGAGAATGAACAGGACACTGATGGAGAAGGCTAGGAGTATGCTTAGTGGAGCTGGTTTAGAACAAAGATTTTGGGCTGAAGCTGTGGCCATTGCTTGCTATCTGGTTAACAGATCTCCTACATCAGCTCTTGTTGGTAAGACACCCATGGAGGTGTGGTCTGGTAAGAAGCCTTCAATTAGACATCTTCATATTTTTGGTTGTGAAGCTTATGCACATATTCCAAAGGAGAAAAGATCTAAGTTGGAAAACAAAGCTGTCAAATGTATTTTCATTGGATACAGTGTTGGTGTGAAAGGATACAAGCTTTGGGATCCTGTGACTAGTAAGGTGTTGCATAGTAGAAATGTTATTTTCAAAGAGCTAACATCTTCTCCTATTGTGCTACAACTAGATGAAAAAGAAAAGGAAAAAGATGTTGTTCAGTTTCCTCCTACCCCTGAGAAGACTGAACAGAGAGACCATGTTGGGTCTAATGATGAGGAGAGCTCTAGCAGCTCTAATAGTTCGAAAGAAGAGGAAGAACAACCTCAACCTCAACCCTTGAGGAGATCCACAAGAGAAAGAAAGCAACCATAAAGGTTTGGTTATTCTATGTTAGATTCCAGTTGTGCTTTTGCTTTGATTACTAACACTGATGAGCCTAGATCTGTGAAAGAGGCTTTGGGCATGGAAGATGCAGGTTCTTGGATTGAGGCTATGGATGATGAGATGGCTTCATTGGAGAAAAACAAAACTTGGGACCTTGTACCTTTGCCTAAAGGGAGAAAATCTGTTGGCTGTAAATGGGTGTTCAAGAAGAAATTTTGTGCAGATGGCAGTGTTGAAAGGTACAAAGCTAGATTGGTTACAAAGGGGTATTCACAGGTAGAGGGAATAGATTATGGTGAAATATTCTCTCCTGTTGCAAAGTTGACATCCATTAGATTTATGTTATCTCTTGCTGCATCATATGATTTAGAGATAGAACAGATGGATGTGAAGACAACTTTCCTTCATGGTGATTTGGAGGAAGAGATTTATATGTCACAGCCTAAGCACTACATTGTTAAAGGTAAAGAATCCTTAGTTTGCAGATTAAAGAAATCTCTATATGGTTTGAAGCAATCTCCTAGGATGTGGTACCTTAAGTTTGATGCCTTTGTGTTGTCAATTGGATTTGTAAGATCGAAATCAGATCATTGTGTTTATTTCAGAGTTGAAAATGATCGCCTTCTTATTGTTGCATTATATGTTGATGATATGTTGTTGTTTGGGAAGGGTAAGGGTATGATTTCTGATTTTAAATCTCAGTTGTCAGCACAGTTTGAGATGAAAGATCTTGGGGCAGCAAGGTACATCTTGGGTATGGAAATCAGTAGAGACAGGTCTAACAGAAAACTTTGGTTGAGTCAAAGTAAGTATGTGAAGTCTGTGTTGGACAGGTTCAGCATGGCAGATTGTAGACCACTATGTGTTCCTGTTTCAATAGGAACAAAGTTATCTGTAGATGATTGTCCAAAATCTCCTAGTGAGGTGGAGGACATGAGTAGAGTACCTTATGCTAGTGCAGTTGGCAGTCTTATGTATGCTATGGTCTGTACTAGACCAAACATTGCCTAAGTAGTGGGAGTCCTGAGTCAGTTTATGGCTAACCCTGGACGGGTACATTGGGATGCAGTTAAGCGAGTATTCAGATATTTGAGGGGTACATCAGATTACTCCATATGTTACCATGGTAACTCTTCTAGATCTCCGCATTCAGTTTGTATTCGTGGGTTTGTGGATTCAGATTGGGCAGGTGATATTAACAGCAGGAGATCCACCAGTTCTTATGTGTTCACTATGTTTGGTGGTGCCATCAGTTGGATGAGTAAGCGACAACCTGTGGTTGCTTTGTCCACTACAGAAGCTGAGTACATGGCTGCTACTCATGCTTGTAAGGAAGCCATTTGGCTTAGGAGATTGTGTTCTGATGTTGGTGTTGATGCAGAACAGATTACTATTTGGTGTGACAGTCAGAGCGCTATTTGCCTTGCGAAGAATCCAACTTTTCCATGCCAGAACGAAGCACATTGATGTGCAGTTTCATTTGTGAGAGATATGGTGGAAGATGGAAAGGTAAATTTGGAGAAGGTAGATACTGTGAAGAATGTTGCAGATGCATTAACAAAACCAGTGGGCACTGTGAATTTCAGATGGTGTTCAGAGTCTATGGGCGTTTTGGCCTATAGCAGTTAGATCCTGTTATGTTCCTATTGCTCTTACAAGGTGTTCGACAAGTGGGAGAATGTTAGGAATAAGGTGTCTCAACCTTGGATAATTCCTATTCTTATTATTTGTTTTGTAAAAAGTATTTCTTGCAAATAATGTAATTAAGTGTGAGTGTAAATGTCTAGTTGGCATGTTGATGTGTCACTCCACTTGATGTGTCGGCATCTTGAATTGTGTGTAAGGAGATCATGGCTGAAATGGTTATGACGGATTCCTGTGACACGTAAGAGCTATTTCTAGAAGATTCAATGACGGGTGAAGACATGCAAGACATGTGGCAACTGATAAAGTTGAGTACTGTACACTCTTCCATGATAAAACCCTAATACGGCTATCTTTGGAAGTTGACCTAAAAAGGAAAGCACATGATATAAGCATTTTTTGGGGTTACAAACTATGATAGGAAAAGAGTGTATTGTTGGTATGATTTCGTGCTACTGGATTTGTCTTTGAGTGTCGATTGTCTCCGGAAAGAACTTGCATTGCAAGTGTGTTGTAACCATTGTGTTGAAGATAATACATTGTGCAGGTTTTGGAGTGCTGGGGTTTTTTACCAAAAGGTTTTCCCCAGGGTAAATCATTGTGTCATTCTCTTTTTTTCTGTATGCATGGTATATGGCTGAAATATCTTTGTTAAAGTAGTTAACGAGTCTGAAATTGTAAGGATTTAAAAGAATTTTCACAATACTTTCCTTTAGAGATTAGTGTAGGAAGCTGTTTCCGCACCTGAGTTTCCTTACATGTTTTGACTGGATGTTGTTCTATAGTCTATTGCACTAATCTATAAGGGTCAGGGCCCTTTCCTTGCTTAATCAATCAAAAACATTGTTCTTTTGCATTCTATATTTTTTTTATGTTCAGAGTTATGTGCCCAAGATCTCTTCTATAGAGTAAGAGAGTCTTTTGGACTTTACACTCTTTTGGCTCAATTGGAGCATCAAATTTAGTAGAATAAAAAAATTATAGAAAAAGTAAAGAAAAAAGTTTAATATAGAGAAGAGAAAGCATTGTATTCTAGAAACAAAGACAACTTATCTTCATGAATTTAGAATCCCTCTAAATACATGAAAATATAGAAGAGTCAAATTCTTAGCTAAAATAGGGGAAGCGGGAGGGGTAGTAAAACTTAGAGTTGCTCATGGTCAAGCTAAAGGATAAAAACACTAAAATTTAAAACTAATTTCTTGCACTTAGTTATAGGAGAACAACCAAGAAACACATTGAAAATTTAACAATCCCTATTTGTGAGGGTGGTGTTCTCCATCAAATTCAATCTCTTATTGTTTCAAACTTCCCCAAGTTGTCGTGGGATTTGCCAAAATATTTTTAAAACAAACACATTTAAGGGTATATACTAAAGAAATATTTTTCCCTTCTTAACTTTATATTTGAGGAAATGCTATTAAATGTATATATGCTTAGAGCAATCATTAAACATTCAATTTTCAAAGAGCATGATATAAATTTAATTGTCACAATACACTATTGCCTCCTCCAACATTTGATCTATAATTTATGTCATCAATTTGTGAAGCCAAATAGCCTCACAACTAACAGAAGATATTACTATGTATTATGTATCTACTAAACTCAATGCTAGTACTACCCACTTCCTACTGAACTAGGATATCACAACTAGCCTCAAGCTAAAAGAAAAACCTAAAGTGATCTTCCTAGAAGTAGCGTCACTTGCTCAATCAAAATCCATAAAGCCATACAACATTAAATCTCCATCTCCAACATATCTTAACCCATAACAAACTATTCCCTTCAAGTATTTGAGCACATCTTTGCAACAATATAGTGATTTTTCCTTGACAAAAATACACTTACATGGATTAATCTAGCCTAATTAAAAGAATACAAACAATAAAAACATAATTAATATAGATTAATCTAAGCAAGTAATTGATGATTGAAATGTTATTTTATGAAATTAAAATGCAATGGAATAGGGTACTTGGCTTCAAGAACAATAATCAAGTATAATATTGATCACATAAAATTAATCCACTAATGTACAAAATTTATGATTTCTTCGCTATGTTCACTATCTTGAAATTAGAACAAACTCAATTTCTTTTAAGTCAAATGCAAGCTCCTCAAGGTCAATCTTGAGTTCCATGAGAATTAATTGATGTGTAGGATTGACATATAACTCATGAGATCAATTTGGAAAACTAGAGATTTCTACATCCAACATCACCTTAATGTCTAATATTTATTTTTGCATAAGGACATGTGCTATTATAAATACTTTAGGGAAATCTCTAGATTGCTAAGGTTAAGTTCTCCTAGATCAACCCCCTCGATGAATTGGTTTTACAACCTTGGTGAATATTTGAAAAAAATATTCTCAAGCTTGTAATTTGCAAATGGCCTAGATGCAAATTCTAATTTGGATGTAGATATGCATTTTAAGCTCCAAATTAAAATGTTCCTAGAATGATTTCTCCTTGTAATTGAGCTTATGAATTATTTATATATTAAATGTATTTAAATTTTAAGATATAACAATAAATCAAGAAAGTATCTACCAAGTCAACTCATAATAACTAGTGGGAAAGGGAAAGAGTCAACAATTTGAATTAAAAATTATAAGATTTGAGTGATCATAAGTATCATGAGATTGACCTAGGAAAAGAAGGTATACATCCCAAGGTGTGTATCAAATGTATATGATAATGGGTACAATAAATGGTTAATAGTAGTGAATGTGTAGGGGATTGTAAATGGATGTGAAATAATATCATATAAGAGTCGGTAATGCACGAAACTTAACACAAAAGTGAGTTGCTTATCAATATATAATTGTATCCAAATATTATATCAAAGTAGACCCAAAATTAAATTAAAATCAAAATTGATATACAAATTTCATCATTACATATAATGATAAAAATTTCAAATTTCAAATTGATTTTATAATATAATATAATCTATTCATATTTGATTCTATATTTTTATTTTTTATTAATATAATATAAAAACTAGTTTATATTCATGTCTATTATAAACATTATATAATAGAACATAATATTGGTGAAGGATACTGCTTTTACTTGCAAGAATGCTCTATGTTATTTCAAGTTGAGTGAAGCATAAAAAAAATAAAAATTCTAATATAATCATAATCATAAATGCTTAGATTTCTATTTTTAGTGCTTCACTACCTTACAAAAGAAAATTGTTGAGCCCATCTTTTGAATGGTTGGTGTTAAAAGCATTGAAGGTGGTACAAATGAAAACTTTCATTAATTATTATCGATGCCTTTTGTACAACTAATTATTTCCCATTAATGTTGTTGTCTTTGATATTTTCTTTCTTTGCATCTTTGAATAATTCATGGATTGTGTGGAAGTGAAACATTAGGAGGTCATTGATTGGTCTTGAGGGAATCCTCGCTTCAAGAATTGACTAGGGGGTTGGAGGGCTCTTCACAATGGGGATTGGTCCCTATTGGCTAAGGTCCAAGGCCTCAAGACCTCTCTATCCAAACTTAAGATAATGTTATATACATTTTAGATAGATTCCCTAATGACACCAACACACAAAACATGGGTCTTGTTACTACTACTGCCATTAACTATACCTTGATAAGTTTTTTATTACACCCATTAGAGATTTTAGCTAAGTTGAATTTATTAGAGCATCTCAGGTATAACTTACATAAATCTAAATTAGCTTGCATGAGCATTAAACTTCTTCATTTATATGTAAGTTATGGGTACCATTAATTAACATTAGGAAGGTCCTTTTTAATTGAAGGGTAAATGTAACTTTTAAAGTCTCACACAAGTGTTAATTTGTAAAGACACAAGGTTGTTTTATTACTTCAATTTTAGTATTTCTTGTTTAATTACACAATTTAAACCAATTAACTAATATTTTAGATTAGAGATATCTTAATTGTACTCATAAGGTATCACAACTATCATTAACTAATTTAATTAAAATAACGCCCATTTAAATGTCATTATTGAGTTTGAGGATATTATAATCATGATTGTATTACTATTTGAAATGCATTTTCCACTTGATTATAATTTCACCCATTTGATTTTTTTATGTAAACTTTGAAAACAATTTACTTACACTTATAACATCAATTTAAAAATTAGCCCAACTAATTAACATTTATTACCTCTTCCTTGCTATAATTTGTTAGAGTAATCATGCAATAGCTAATAATAAATCAATATTTAATTGATTATTAGTCTAATTCATTTGATGCACTTAAGCTAAACTTAGGTGTGCTTTATTTTGTTAACTAAGTGTTTTTTTATGTTAACTGAAGTGGGCTATTATTAGGTCATTTTGTCGCATCGCATGTGATGTTGATATTTGTCACGATCTAATCCCTTTATCATTTAGGGTTACTCCTATATAGCACTCAACCCTCATTGTATTATCATACCTTGGATAACCTTTGCAAACTTTTGATCTCCTTGAAGATTCTTAAGGCTCATTTTGTAGCTTTTTCTTGCTGAGGAATAACAATCTTTGTTTTATAGATCTCATGCATGGAAGGTGTCTTTGTTGTTGTTGATCTTGTGGCTCATTTTTTTCACAATTCTAACATAATTAACCGACCACCATTGTGAAGAGCCCTCCAACCCCTTAGTCAATTCTTGAAGCGAGGCTTCCCTCAAGACCAATAAGTGACCTCCTAATGTTAATATCTAATTTTCTTAGCTACAAGGGGGGCCCTTGGATATTGAAGCAAAATACATCCTATTCTAAAGTAGAAATGTTGAGAATTTGATCCTCTTATTTACTAGAGCAATGAAAGAAAATGATGCTATATTTGGTATGATTAACCAACTAACTAGTAGCTATAGAAAATATATGAAGAAACTTCAACAAGCGTTGAGCTTCCAAGCAGGTATCTTTACTTAGAGGCATATAATCATCCACAAAACTAAAGATGGGTGAGAGGACAAGCTCTTTTGGCCAATCTAAAACCACTAATATTTTTTCCCAACAAACTTTAGTTGTCAATCTGTCAAGGCACTCTGCCATAATGATAAAAAGGAAGGGGCATAATAGATCAACCTAATAGACCCCCTTAGAAGTTGAGAAAAGCTAAGAGGGAGTACCATTAACCAAGATTTTTTTTGAAATTGAAGATAAATAAGCTCTAACCCAATAAATCCAATCCTCTAGAAAAATCAAATTAATGCAAAAATTTACATAGAAAATCCAGTTCATTATGTCACAAGCTTTGGATAAATCCAACCTAATAAACATAAAGATATATTTTTGGATATCCATGGAGTGCAAGGCTTCCTAAGCTAACACAATCTCATCACGAATTTGACAACCTGAGATGAATCCCCCTTGTTCTAAAGAAAAGATCTTGTGAAGAAGATATTTTATCCTTTTTACTATAACTTTGGTTACTATTTTATACAAAAAATTTACATAAAGTTATAGATCTAAAGCCTTAAGTGTCCTCCACTTCAATAGCTTTAGGAATAAGAGCTATAAAAGTTTTGATAATTTATTTTATCATTATTTTTGTTGTCCTTACCTCTTCCACCACTTGAAGGTGATCCCTTTTAATAATGTCCCAAAAGATTTGATAGAAATCAATTGGGAATCCATCCGGTCTTGGAGTTTTCCCTTTCTTCAGACTGAACACCACTGTCTACAATTCACTTTCCATAACTGGAATGTTTAGCTTTGCATTGTCTTGGTCTAAGATAATTCTAGGAAGGATGTCTAACATAGTGTGTTGGGCCATCTCATCCAAAGGTTAGGTTGTAAATAAGTTATGAAAATAATACAACAATTTTCTACATATCTTCCAAAGAGTATTCCTTCCCATGTTTCATAGTTAGAGTGTTCATGTAGTTATGAGCTCGTCTAGTCAGCAAGGATTTATGAAAGAAGGAAATATTTTTACCCCATGTTCTTTTAACCACTAAATTCTAGATTTTTTCCTCCACATACTTTCTTCTCTAGTTTCCCTTTCTTGAAGAGCAACTTTCAAAAGGAGTTCTTTTTGAAGCAAACCATCATTACTTTTGAAAGTTCTAAGATTCTAATTGAGCTCTACTTGCTGATCAAGGAGTTATTTTTTCTCCATGATGTCTCCATATTCAATCTAGTTTCAATTTTTCAATTTGACCTTGTGATCATAATCATAGTAATAGCAAAATACATCAAATCTATACAAATTTAAACAATATTTAACTAAGCTACAATTCCATTGAATTTTTTGGTATTGATGTGGAATGACAACCCTTTCCCAATCCCTTTGATAAAACGAGCTTTCATTCACCATTTTCATTAATTCTTTTTAATGAGACTGGTAAAGGCGAGATGAGCAAAACACCAGAATTGTGAAGGGGATTTCTATATCATGCTAGGAATTTTTATGCAAAGCCCTCTTATGATAACGCAATGGCCAGTTCAATGCACACGTGGCAGCGCCCCTACCAGAAATTGTATAAACTGGAGACTGTAATTCCGGCAGATAAAACCACGGCCGGCGATCTTGAATGCGGTGAAAAATTGAGTATTAATTGTAGCAGAAAAGCAAGGCGGCTGGGAAATATTAATGTCACCAGTTGGAATCGCTGTTGTATTTGTCGCCAGTCAATGAAGGGCGCAATAAAAGAGGTTCAGGCCACTTCCAATGGCTTATTTCTTGTTGACAGATTTAATTAGGTTTGAGATGTGTGAATTATTTTGGATTGAAGTGTTCAGAACTTATTGTTGTCACATGACGTTACAGAGACTTCCTGCTCGTCTATTTATTTGTGCTTTAGCTATATAAGTGTCAAGAATACATTTTGCTGTGTTGCTGCGCAATGGAGGAGGAGGGTTATCGAAATAATGGTAATGAGCCGCTGCACGTCCTAATGTTCCCGTGGTTAACCCACGGTCACATCTCCGCTTACGCAGAGCTCTCCATCAGGCTTGCACAGCAAGGCACTAAAGTTTCCTTCTTTTCAACGCCGCTAAATATAGCAAAGATCAAGCCCCTGTTTGCAAGCCGCCAGGTACCAAGCATTCAGCTATTGTAGCTGCCGCTGCCTAAAATGGCGGGGCTTCCGCCAGAGATAGAGAACGTCTCAGATCTCCCAATGCATTTGATCCCTCTGTTTATCACAACAGCGGATGGATTAGAAGCCCCGTTCGAAAAGCTTTTGGCGGAGATTTGTCCGGATTGCGTGATCTACGACTTCGTGCAGTGGTGGGCGGGGAGAGCCGCCTCCAAAATTGGCGCAGCTTCTATCACTTTCTCTACATTTTGCGCCGCTTATGTCAGCTGGAGTATGCATCCCGTTTGGCGGCAGTACGGTAACGGACTTACGGCGGAGGATCTGATGGAAGAGCCAAGAGACTACCCCTCGCGGGCGGTCACATTGAAGCCGTATGAAGCAGCGAGGGTTTTATTTGCCCACAGAGCCCCAGAACCAGGTGCTATCAGTTTCCCCGAGCGCATCTTGCGTGGTATTGACGCCTGTGACGCCATAGCTGTCAAAGCGTGCGCTGAGGTGGAGGGCAAGTATATCGAGTATTTTGGGAAGGTGACGGGAAAACCAGTTGTTCCCCTTGGTCCTCTCTTGTCCCCGCCTCATGGAAAAGCCGACTCGGATTGCATTACGTGGCTGGACAAGCAGTTGGCAGGCTCTGTTATCTACGTGTCTTTTGGGAGTCAGTGCTGTTTAAGCAGGAAAGTGATTTCTGAGTTGGCACTGGGATTGGAAGCCAGCTGGCAGCCCTTCTTGTGGGCCCTACATGACCTTTCTCATTGGTTACCAGAGGGTTTTCTAGAAAGGATTGGCAAGAGGGGTGTTGTGGTGAGAGGATGGGTCCCGCAATGGGAGATATTGGGCCACCCTGCCATTGGAGTTTTTATGACTCATTGTGGGTGGAACTCTTTGATGGAAGTAATGAGTAAGGGATTGCGAATTATAGCTTCACCTATGCTGTTTGATCAGAGTCATAATGCAAGGTTAGTTGTAGAGGAATTGAAGGTAGGGGTTGAAGTTGGGCGAGGAAAGGATGGATCATTTCAAAGGGAGGAGATTTGCAAAGTTGTGAGGGTGATTGTAGGTGATGAAGGGAGAGAGATGAGGGCCAAGGAAAGGGAAATTGGTCAAAGAAAAGATATTAAAGGATGGAGGATCTCAAGATGAGTATATAACTCAATTTCTTAAGCTCTTGTACCTCCTCAAGGTTGCTGCAAGGCTTAAGCAAAGAAAGGAAATCAAACATTAAGTATTTGCTAATAATAAGAAGGTAGACAAGTTTTCCATGTCATGTAATAACATTCCCCCTCTTTAAGAATGATGTGCCTCATCTGAATCCCCTAAAGAGAGTTCAACACAAGCACTTTATGTGCTCAATCTAAACAACTTTTGGGGTAGGATTCCAATCCATTAATGTATATTACATATATGCTTTTATTATTTGAAGAGTTGAGAATAAATAAGGCTTGAATATATGGAAGGGAGTAGTAGCACATCAATATTTTCTAAAGGGAGTAATGATATGCCCTTGAGGTTTTGATTTAGTTTTTTTTTTTTTATAAAATTGTTAAGACCTCTAGATGAAGGTGTGGATTTAGTACCATTTAACCAATAAACTATATTGCGACTTCTCAAGATAATATAATCATTATACAATTTAACAAGTTAATTATTCAATGATATTTATCTTCAATAAATTTTGTTCTACATTAATAATTGTGTTTTCTATAAGATTTTAAGAGTTTAAGGAATTATAATTCAACTTTTAACTGTTATATATAGTAATATTTGCAATATTAATAGACAAAACAACCTAGATTGATGGTAAATATATAGTTTTTATGTAACACTTTATAATTTTGTTCATATGATATGTCACTAGATTGTCGCATTCATGAAAACTTGTGCAAATATACATATCTTAATTTTATCAAATTTTCTTTTAATTGAAAAATAATTAAAAAAATATTAAATAAGAAAACAAAAATAATCACAAGATGTATGTAAAAGTGGCCTATTTTAAAGCTAAGCAAGAGAGAATATTCTACAATTAATAGTTCCATGTGAGTAGTAATGTCCTAATTTCATGGCGTTTAAATGAGTAAATACTTTAGAAGCATAAAATTTATATAGTAGATGTTTACTAAAAATTATCAGTGCAAATAATATAATAAATTATCTTAATTTTTTAGGTTATGGTAAATATGTTTTGCACTCAAAAAATATTTTTAATCAAAAACTGAAACTTTAATTAAAACAATGGATTTTAGTACAGTAACCTATAGACATACATTACAGAAAAAATGAGTAATAAATAATCGAAAAAAATGTCTTTCATTAAATTGAAATTGAATTATACTCAAATATTGTTCTATTGCATTATGCATTTTTTGGCTAAAGAGTTATGTGCTAATATTTTGGACTTTACACACTTTTGGTTCAATTGGAGAATCAAGTTTAGTAGAATAAACTTTTATAGAAAAAATAAAGCAACAAGTTAAATAAATAGAAACCAAAGCATTGTATTCTAGAAACAAAGACAACTTATCTTCATGAATTTAGAATCCTTCTAAATATATGAAAAGCTAGAAGAAGCCAATGCTTAGCTAAAACTAGGGGAAGTGAGAGGGGGAGTAAAACTTAATGGTTCTGTAGACATCCAAAAATAACATTATGCATTCTACTGTAACTAACATCATGCATTCATTTCTTCTACTAATCAATTAAAGCAATTTATTGATTAATTTTCTAAGGTTCATTAAATAAATTAATTTATTTAATCAAATCCTTAAAATTCTTCTCATTTGATTTAATAAATCAAACTGATTTAATCAAATGTCAAATCCCTAAAATCCCCTAAGTTAATTAATCTAAATTAATTAACTTCTAATCATGATTACTATTCTCTAGCTTTTGACTCAACTAGAGTCAAATCCAAACTCTTAACTAACCCACCCACTTGCACCAATAAATCATTTATTTGATTTTTTATTTCTTCTAATTACATTCAAAATGGCATCAAAATGGAATATTCTTCCATTTTGAATCTTCCCCCCAAAAGGGACTTGTCCCTTCCAACAAGGTTTTAAATGCTATTTGCACAAGTCAACATGGCATTTATTGCACCTTTCATCCCCCCAAAACATGTCAAATCATTCAAATTCAAATTTGAAATTGGCACATTTGCCAAAACTTGCACATTCCTCACCCTCTCACAACTTGACAAGTGGCACCTTGTCATTGGTTTGTGAATAATCCCACATTCCTCAAAATCTCTCAATCTTTCAATCTTTCAATCTATAAAATGCAAAACATTTCAACACAAATCATCCACAACACACAACTCATGCTCATTGTAAGGTTACTCTCCACTTGTGAGAACTGATCTTGCTTATCATCACACCATTTGCTTAGCAATATTTTCTGATTGCAAGGTCACTCTCTTCATTTGAGAGGATATCTTGCTCATCATTTGGCATTTTGCTTATCAAGGATTGGGAAAGGGAAACTTCCTACAACACTAAGTTGCACCAATCTACTATGGGATAGGAATGATTCATATTTTATGCATTGTTCTTATTAGTTGCATTGTTTAACATGATTCTATATTTCATAGGGATGTTTAAGTTTGCTAATTTAAACTAACTTTTGTGCTAACAACATAAAATGGTTTAGGTTGATCTTGCAGATTTTGACATCTACAAAATGGCGCTAGAAGGAGGGCTTGATGCATATAGTTTATCATTTTTTTTCTAAATGGTATACTGTTGTATTTAGTAGCTCTTAAAAAAAAAAAAAAAAACACGATGGGTATGTTCAAAAAGATGTGTTCTAAATTCATTAGCAATAATTGTTGCCATCTGCAATTAATCGTGTTGTGTGTTAATCTGCATTTCTTGGAGGCATTCAAGTGATTTGATACGTATTAACACATCATGTCTCTTAAGCATCATACATTTTCAAATCAATCAGAGCAATACACAAAAGCTAAGGTTTTAGTACAACATATCACACTCTAGTATATGGTATCTTTTAAGATTCACAACAATTCTACGGGTATGATTTGTTCAACTGTTCTTTCTAGAGATCGTTGATTCAACTTCTTTCTGTTTTAAACATAAGTGATCTCATACATAAATATCAGTCTTTTCTGTCCTTTTTCTTCAGCATAAGTGATTTCATGGCCTCGTTTATTGAAAGCATGGATTTGACAGAGACTACTAGCTTATTTTTTTAAGGTTTTGCTGTTTTATGAACTGACTTGTGGTAATGACAGATTAGGATCTGTGTTTTCATATTTTGATGAACTACATAGTCGAGGATCATCTGACTGTTATCCACCTGTGTTACTATATGAACAGCCTTCATCTAAGGTGCACGTACCTTCTTCTTGTCGACCTCTACCCATTAACGTTTGCATCTCCTTTTAACGTTGGTCCTCCTTCTCTGGATATATCAAGACATATTGTTGAGAAGAACGGTCTCATATAGGCAATGCCATTGGTCTCTTCTCCATCTGTCATGAGCCGATCTGGGTGGTAGATTTCTTTTATCCATCTGTAGTCTTCGGGAGGGAGCCAGATGGGGAGAGTGCCCAATCTGGTATGCCATGTTGTATTAAAACGACAGTGAAGAGGGGGCAGAGAATAAATACTTGCCTCCTACCCTACCCCCGGTTTAGGCTGGCCCATGGTCCGGTAGAATGTGATCCCTGCTTCCTGCTTTGTTTTATTGGCTTGCAGTTGTTCTTGTTCACCTGCCTTAAGGAACAACAGCAGCAGGGAGTTTGCTTCACAGTTCTCGCGCCCTCTGCATGCTTCCATTTTGGCGTTAGCTTTACCTGTGCAAAACCTGTGACCAATACATTAGACAACATCTCTTTTGAGGCATTCTGCCAAACAATTTGCATGCCCTCTGTATGCTAGAATCCACGGGCAAAAAGTTGTATTATTTGGTCTTACACCTGCCAATAGCATTTGCTTAAGAAGTTTCTTATGCTTTTTTTTTAATGAAGCGGTTATTCTCTATTTTACAGTTCGCCTACCTTATCTCTGCCTTCGCATCTGTCAAAAATTTCTTTGAGGCATCCTCTCACATTCTGGCGCCACTTTATTCAAACACAGCGCATTTATCAAACAAGTCTGCCACTTTATTCAAACATAGCATATCTCTTATGCTCTGATTTTTGCATATCTTGTTGTCATTACTGTTGTAAGACCACACAATTCCATTTCAGGGACAACAACCAGCGTATAAAGTCCTTTTCATTATGGAAAGAAATGCCTGCTAGATCGAGAGACATGAGAAAAGGACGCCGACCATCTCTCCTTTTCTAACTTGGTGCACACTCTTCTCCATGCCCTTGGCATGTTGACCTTTCTCAACTACTTTGTCCATAGACGTTCCAAATTTCTGAACGGACTGAAGATCTTGAAATTTAAATTTGGGAGAACATTCAATGGCTTTGATTATCATGTCAACATTGATGGCGTAGCTAACTAAGTCTTGACTAAAACATCTATATTTACTCATATGTATCAAGGTTATGTCGTTGTTTAAATTATTTCAGGAAGCCGCCATCGATTAAAGCAACAACAGATTTGTTCAGAGTCTTCGACGACCGAAGACAAAGGGATCCAATAGATATTACTTGGGGCGCTCAATTCATTTTAAAAAGTTGTTGCTGGCACGTATCTTTTTGAATTACTATTTAGATTCTGCAGGACATAATTTAATAGCTATGAAATAGCTGTGACCTTAGGCCATTCACCGCTTAAGCTCTTTTCTAGGCCACCTTCAATCCTCTGCCAGGAACTTTATTCAATGATCTACACTTGCCAATCACATCTATTATTCACACCTGCCAAATACGTTTGTTGTGCCAACAAAATTGTCACCATTATTGCGCGACTATTGTGACTTACGACTGTTTTGACTTGTGTTTGTTCTGTACTTCCCAATGGTTCAATAATTGTATTATTTTACACCCCATGCCTGGCATGAGACCGAATTTCTCAGAGGTATTCTGTCAAACTATACACGTGTTGTGTCTATCCTTAGTTTGCGTACAGGTATACCAGTGTATTTGTAGCCACTGCATTTGGGAAAATCCTCTCCATTATTCTTTTATGGAATAGATAGGAACTCCCTAGCCTTTGCCCCTGCTCGCATAGCCTCATTGGGAATTTTGACGTATGGTGAGATGATTTTCATCTCGTGGAAAGGGCTGACATAATTATAGTAAGCTGCAACATGACATAATCAGTAAATGTGTCTAGTTAGTCGAGATAAAGATAATACTGGTGAGGTCACCAAAATTAACTTCCTTGGAATAAAAAAAAAAAACTTGAGATCGAGCCAGGGAGATGTGACCCATGAGTGAGAATTAAATGTTAGATTTCCTGACACATTTAGAAGATATTGCTTGCTTTATACGTGATTTCGATGGGAGGTAGATTTCGATCTATTGATCAGTGTTTAGGCAGCCAGCAAGATTAAAAGTATGAAATGATGGCGATTTCAAACAAAAGTGACAGTGTATAAATAAATGTGAGGTGCATTAAAAGATGGATGTGATATTTTTTGAAAGTCATTTCTGGTACGTGATATTTTGAAAAACTTATTTTTGCAAATTTCTCACATTTATATCATTGTTCCTCATTAATGTTGCTTTCTCTTATTTAATCTTGTTTTCCTCATTAATGAATGGCTGCGTAGAATTGGGGTGTAGTAAAAGTTAGCTATTGAGTCAGCCACTTATTTTTAATCTTTAGCTTATGTCATCATTGTACACAGGAGGGCTAATCTCAAGTTGATTTTCTAACAATCATTGGAATTCACATGGTAATTTTGAAATCATGCAAATGTCTTAACAATCATGCAAATCATACAATAAAAGTTTTTGGCTGCAATATTGTTCTATCTTTTTCAGGTTCATTTGTTTTTTTTTGCGTTTGACATGTTTCTTCATGCAGCTTGTATTATGAAGTTTCTACAGGTTTAGAGTCATGGTTACTAAATGCTATTAGCAAAGAGTTAGAATCATTGTCAAATATTTGCAATCATCGTCATAATTTGTAGGGAAGTTGGGCATAGAAGTTAAACAAAGGCGAACTAATCGAAGTTGGAAAAATTGAGATCAAGACTTGAAAAAGCATTTTTAAATGCTTGTTGAGCTAGATCTTCCATTTTCTACTCTTGTTTTCAGTTTTAAACCAACTCACATTTCTTTTGAGTTTAAAATTAACCATTATAACTTGATCTTTTTAAAGTTGGTTAAAATTAAACCTTAGACATTTAATAGATTTCGATTTGGGTTAAAATTGAACAAGGCAACTTCACACTTGGATTTTGGTGCTTAAAATGAACACATCATTGGTTTGAGGTTTAAAATGAACATGTGCATTTAATGCTTTGTAATCTTCTTCACAAAGTAATATCATCGAAAAGACGTATGCGCTTCTCTCGCGCCTCACGGCGATCTTGAGAATCAAAAGTCTTTTTATGATATTAAGTTGTCAAAAAGATTGCCTCCACATTTCATTTTGGGGAACTTAAAATTAACAAATCTTGCGAGTGTGAGTGGAGTGCATCGCGAGTGTTCTCTCTTTGTTTCTCAACAAAGATCGATCGAACTACGAATGTACTTACTTGCTATTGTTCACCTTTAGAGGGCCTGCCTTGTGGGAAAAAGTAATCACCCAAGGGAACGACCCAACCGGGAACACGCTAAAGCCAAGCGACTTCCACCCGGGATATAAGTGTGGATATTGGAACAAAGGCCAATATCACGAGGATTATTCCGACGAGATGGACAACAATGGACTCTCGCCGACGTTGGATAATCCCCCACGAACGGAATGCCCGAATTAGAACCCTTGTTTAGAAATTGGCCAAAACCTTATCTATCTTGTTGGTGCAAGAGGTCATGTCCTCTGAAGCCGCCCCACATAACATGCGGTCTTGTTGTGGAAATGGAAAGTATGCCATGGGAGATTCATGGGTACTAATGCTTGGCTGACCCGAATAAGTGAGTGCCGTGGAGGGGAGCCAGTGTGGTCAAGCATTTAGCCATTCGCACAAGATATGCGCAGCTGGATTTATCCAAGTGGGAACCCAACAAAGTATTGTCTCATCAACCTAGGAGTGTGAAAGTGCTTGGAAAAAACACATTGCTTGATCTTGAAAACATTTGGAAAACAAACATACACAAAAACCTTGAAATTTCAAACACCTTGTGGGGAACAAATACCTATTGACGAACTTGCCCACTCTTGCTTTCCCTAGGAATCACATTCCTAGAGGTTTCTAAGTGTGCAAATTCTATCATCATTTGTTTCCAATAAGGATAAACATAAGGAACTTTTGCCCTATTTTCCTCGATTTCCGCATAAAGTACCTTGTGGAATGAGAAAGAGAATGGGACATTAGACATATAGTTTGAAAACCTAAGCAAGCAAGTGTCTTGGATAAAAAGAACCTCATTTAACCAAGATAAAGAGACAAATTGGATTACACATGTGTTTTCTAACGTGACCAAAATCACAAAACCGAAGTTCAAGGAGCTTCGGCTAAAGGCTCGTGAGAAGCATCTTGAGAGACTTTTCGAGTTCAGAATATAGCATGTTCTTCAACACCGAGGTCTTGTAAGCAGAAGTGTTATTCTAGGTCAAGTCTAGGATCAAATTCAATCACTTTCATCCATCTCTCAACCATTAAATCAATCAAATTTCCATCTCACCAACAGCTCTTGGAATCTTTGTCATTTGTTATGCTAAACTTCTAGGTGAAATCAAATCACTTTGTTTGACTTAACACAGCTAGTCAAACCATCATCCTATACACAAGTTCTCTCTTGGATAATACAACTTCCTAGGGTTTACGAGTTCATCTTGTTTGGCTTAACACACCTAGCCAAATTATCAAATCATCACCTCATTTGACTTGACGCACTTAGTCAAACTACCATCTTGTAGGAGTTCACTCTATGGATAACACAACTTCCTAGAGCTTTACGATTACATTTATCACATTTTGTTTGACTTAACGCATCTAGTCAAACCATCAATCCAATCACGATCAATCAAAGTCCTAAAAGTTTTAGCATTTCTTTCAAAGTTTCTTTAAGAGTTCCATTCATCCATATCACTCATCTCATCCTCATTATCGCTTTGATCCTTCAATTATCCTAGTTCTTTGCTTCTTTAACCTAAGGTTTAGACCGATCTAAAGGATTAGAGGTTCATCTCTTACATTCTTGAAAATTGATCTTCATTTTATGGTTCAAAATCGATCTCAACACAAGAGGGACATGGAATATAAATTTGATCCATCCATCATGAGCAATTCGATTCAACCAAACTATCCAAGCCTTGCAATACCATTTGATTATCAAAGCTTGTACAATGCATACATGGGAGCATTATCTCATACAAATATCAATGGTACAACGAATGTGAGTATGCCCGATCCAAAGTTTGGAACATCTTTCCCAATGATAGATTCAAATCCAAGTCCAAATCTGCAAATCTATCAACCAAACGCTGAATGCATGAGTTTTCCAAACAAAATTATCCCACAAAATCCATACATACCAAGTGCAACTTTACCAAACATGACCATTTCAAATCCACACTTGGTAAACTTTGGGGTCAACATGTTTGCAAATCCCCCTAATGTTGTTCAAAATCCTAGCAATATATTGGCAACTCCATATGTTGATTCAAATCAAGGTAACACCATGCAAAATCAAAGTTACCTAAATCCAAGCAATATGATTCCCAACCACAACAATGTTCAATTTCAATCTATCATGCCAAATCAAAATATCATACCAAATCATCCCATTTTTCCATCGATATCACAACAATAGATGGAAACCATCCAAGCAACCCCAACAATCAATAGCATTCCCATTCCACCACCACCACCACCACTGCCAAAATACAACACGACCAATTCATTCTCCATCATACTGCAAACCGCTCAAGAAGCTTCCCGCAAAAAGGCACTCCAAGCCCAACAAGCTGCACAAGCTCAAGCACAAGCGGCTCAAGTAGCCCAACAAGCGCAAGCGCAAGCAGAATTCTATGCGCTATTGCAAGCAATCCAAGAAGAAGTAGCACAACAAAGAGCCCAACAAAAAGATTTGTTGGCACAAAAACAACATGACGAACAACAAGCGTTGTTGGCTCAGCAGAAAACGCAGACATTACCCGCTCAACAAAGCTTGCAACAGATTCCCACCACAATTGTTGAAATCAAAAATCAAGATCAATCTATCAATAAGCACTTTGAAGATGTTTCAACCTTGACCAATGATCAAATCAACATAGACCAAGAGCTACTTTTCAATTATTATCAAAACTCACCAACGATGCCCAATAATGATCAAATTCAAGAAATATCAACATCACTTGATCATATGGTTGAAGACATTGGTAATCTCTCTTTCGCAATTGTTGAAAACAATGTTCAAGATCTTGAAGATGCTTCTACCCCATCCAGTGATCAACTCAACATTCATGAAGAGCCACTTTTTAGTGATCTATTTCAAGATGTGTTACAATTATTTGATCCCATTGACATAATCTACGATCCATCGACCAATGATCATATCGAAAAAGTTTCTACATCACCTAACGAGTCAGAGGACATATTTCAAGAACTTATTCCAAAGTATGATCAAAATCTTCCATCAAGGTCTAGCAATGGCCCTTCCAACAACATATTGACATCCTTTGACCTCATGGTTGCAGATATTGAAGGAATCCCTAGCTCAAAATTTGATCCAAATCCATTCAAAGAACAAGTAGAAATTAAGCCACTTCCCATGCCTAAGGACAATTTCCAAGAACCTGCTATAAGCAATCCATCCTTTGAAATTGACCCATGTCAAGAACTTGATCCAAAGCATGGCGAAAGTAATTCCGAAATCGTTCAAAATCATGAATTCGTATCTCCGAGATACTATAATGATCTAATGGGAACTCTCCTATCTATACAAGATGTCACAAATTATGATCACATGCATATAGCACGTACTCCTCCACCTACTCACAAGATGCTTTCTTCGCATGGACACACAGATGATATTCATTCAAAACAAGAGTCTCATACTCTTGAAATCATTACTGGGAAACAAGAGTCTCCTACTCTTAACATTGGTACACATGATCAAGATATAGAGAAGTCCAGAGACATGTCAAACATGGGTCATGAAGAAGGCTCCTACAAAAGTTGTGAATCAGAAACATCCTATGAAGTGAGTCATGAGGAAGACTTTTGTGTAGATAGAGAAGCATCAACACTTCTTGAAGAAGCACTACAATCTGATATGTCACAAGATCAAGTTGAAGATATCAATCAGGAAGTCATCCCACATGCAGAAGATCCTATCATTTATAAACTTGGATCACTCACCTTTTTAAAGGCTAGCTATCTCATCAATAAAGAAGCTGACACATTTAAAGATCCGCCACAGAGCAGAGAAGGATTAGCACCTTGTTTCCAAGGTAAATCATATCCTATGGCAAATAAAATGTTTCAACAGATGAATTATCAAGGTAGAGGATTGGGCCTACATGAACAGGGTATCCTAGAACCAGTGCAGATTTTTGGCAATCCTAAGCGTCAAGGCCTTGGTTACTCAACAATCAAGGGATCTCAACATATCAGTAATACTATCACCATACTGGGGGCAACTTCGTCTCGAGCAAACGTCAACATAGGGAGCATGAGGAATCCTTATGGTGAAATCAATGCCAATACTACAACCCACCACGTCATGAATCTTCATCCACCCATCACCCCATACACAAATTGGGACCAACGTCAAAAGAAATATTCGAATCAAAGGATGAAGAACAAAGGACAAATTAAATACAAGTGGATACCCAAGAATACAAAGAAAGACTATCCCTATCAAACTCCATCAGTCAAAGAAACTATGGGGAAAAATGAAAAAGGGAAAAGTATCCATCAAAGATTTTCACAAAAGAAAAAGCATGCTTCTCAAGCGACATACAAAGTGTATCAAGTAGTTGGTCCTAATTCCATGTACACTTCCATATCCACCCATTATTGCTCATCTTCCCAAGTTTGGAGAATCAAAGGCTCCAAACTGTCAACCAATCCATCTTTTATACCTAAACACACTCCATCCACGCCTCCACACATGATAGCCAATTCTCACATTGACCATGTATTGGCAGCGACCCTTCATCATAAGGCATCATAAGGATTCAAAAGGCACTCTATCAAGATGTGCGCACAAAGACAGAGTTAACTCTGGTATCAGCAAAGCAGATCAAGAATCTCAAAAGTTGCATTCAAGTGCACGTATCTTGGCAAGGCAACTTCTTCAAGCAGGATATCGATGGCACATTATGACAGAAGCATCAACATCAGCACCACCAAGTGGTTCAGCATCAGCTTAAAATCTCTCAGAAAATACAAAAAAAATCAGAAAATGTCCTGAAAAAATGGTTACCTTGATGAAAACCTGGCAAACAGGCATCTTGGTGACAACAAAAAAAATCAAAAAATATAAAAATCCAAAAAAATAAAAAATAAAAAAGATTGAAAACAGTAAAGAAAAAAATCGTCCTCTAGTAAAAACCACTTCGGTGGCGCTTTGGACAAGTACCATGATGAAAACCTGGCAAACAGGCGTCATGTGTAGAATCGAGCATCTACGTGCGCCAGTTCAAGAGAAAGCATCTTATCACATCCATTATTAGGCCATCATTTGAGCCGTATCATTTATTCACCCATGAACTGTTTATCCAACCCATTTTTATCCATCTGCATCCAAGGTCCAAGTTACCTTGATCTTGATAAAATTTTGGAGCACACTTTACGCTTGCTTATGGTAAAAATCTTGACATGGGTCATTTTCATTGATCCTATCCTACCCAACGCTATATGAGCCTTGAAGCATTATCTGAATGAGCGTTCCTCTATTCTGAGCACCCTTATCTTATCGCAAGATAATCCATATCCATTCATATCCAAGCATCCACCCATGGCCATTCAAACATTGCTAGACACTGGGGGCAGATATTTGCATCTTGCTTCGAGAATAAATCTTGATGTATATCATCCAACTCATGAAGTGATCCGAACATTGGAAAATGTGAAATCAACTTGGTCAAAGCATTTGTGAACCAAAATCCAAGTCACTAGCCCATGGCATATTCTGACAAGAAGACATTCCTTATCATGCTCTACCTTTCGTCGAGAATCAATCCAAACATTCATATCAGTCGCATCTAATGCGCACATATGTGTCACATCAAATCATCAGAACAACTTTGTTCCAAACCAAGCTTCATCAATCTTGATCAATCGAATCCAATCAATCATCACCTTGTTTGACTTAACACACTTAGTCAAACTATCATCTTGTGCACGAGTTTACTCTAGGATAACACAACTTCCTTGGGTCTACAAGTTCATTATCATCACTCTATTTGGCTTAACACACTTAGCCAAATTATCAAATCCATAATCACTTTGTTTGGCTTAACACACCTAGCCAAATTATCCTTTTTGTACGAGTTTACTTTGGGATAACACAACTTCCTGGAATTTACGAGTGCATTATCACTTTTGTTTGACTTAACACACTTAGTCAAACTATCAATCCATCAATCCGATTGATTAACACTAAGCTTGGTTTTCAACAAAATCCCAAACAGAGCACTGATATCATCACATGTCCATATCTAAATCATCAAAATTCATCAGAAAATCCAAAAACATTCAAAAAACTCATTCAAAAGTCCAAAAACATCCAAATCATTCAAAAAAATCCAAAAACATGTCGAAATATTGGAAAATCTTCAAAATTCATCATTTAGTCTTGTCAGTCTTTCACCTTGTCGAACTACGTCGTCTCTAAGCTTGAACGTAGGCAAGGTTGATCTTTGATCATCCCCCGAGATGGTTGGGTCAGTCCTTTATGCGTCCGTCGCATTGGCAATCTGTTTGCCCATTCATCTATGCGTCCGTCGCATTGGAAATCCGTTTGCCCATTCATTTATGCGTCCGTCGCATTGGCATCTGTTTGCCCATCTAGTTAGGCGTCCGTCGCATTGGCATTCATTTGCTTATCTTTTTTACATTTAGTTCATTCTTTATGCGTCTGTCGCATTGGCATCCATTTTCCCATCTATCTCATCCGCAGTCAAGTCAATTGACACAAAATCCAAAAACATTCGCAAAATTTTGAAAATACCAAAAACATTGAAAAATCCAAAAAATCAAAACAGCCTCAAAATATTTCAAAAACACCAAAAACATCCAAATATCTAAAAAACCCAAATTGGTGCACCTGTTCCATCTCGCATTCACCCACAATAATCGTCATTCCTAATAAATCAATCGTCGCCTTCATCCTTTGGTGAAGCAATCAGAAGCAAGTTTAGTAGGTTCCAAAGTGAACACCTAATCGTGAAGGTCTCAAGTCTAGATTCGTAAGTCAGCAAGTTGGTCAATTCGGAGTATCAATAGCTTATCACCCAAATCAGTCCTACCAAAACCCTGATCACTACATGTCCTAGGATGAAGCTTTCCCACAATGGACATAAGCATCAGGTACCCCACAGTAGTTTAGTCTTGGCTAGCGATACGAAGAACATCAGCTTGTTTGTTTACTTTATTTTAGTCTTTTAGACTTATCTTATTTTGCGCTCATTCCAAGGACCTCTCGATGATGCCTAAACAAAACAGGTTTAGAGAGAGAAAGGAATGGGGCAACGATCATTATCTTTTTATCTACTGTGCTTGTTGGATATTCTTGTAAAATAACTTCGTCACACATACTTTGTTTTGTTTGTAGGAAGGATGTTTTAGGTATCTTGTTGACCACATAAGAAGGCTTGCCTTTTTATGTTTTGGCCCGAGATGTCTAGAATAACTGAACTACATTCTGAATAAGGTTATGTTTGTCAAGTGTGAACAAGAGTACTCCTATCTGATTGTCGAGTCAAAGTCCATCACACTAGGCGCAATGCCATCCTGGTTCTTAATACCTTGATGCATCACACCTACGTGTGTTATCAAACATAAAGAAAGGTATGCTCTTTTCCCATCCCTAGATAAGCAACACATCATCATCATTCATCGTCATATCCAATAAAGTCTTGATGACTAGGAGACTTATTGGACTTCTACATTCTTCTTAGATTTAAGGGTTTATCCCTCTCGTTCTTCTATCTTCTGTCACGCTAACAATGCATCCATCCTGCATCCATGCTGCATTCATCCTCTCATCTTGCATAATCACGTCATATCATTATAGGACAACATCATCCATCTCATCCATCTCACATGCATCGCATAATCATTTAACATGCTTAAAATAATATAGATTTGTTATTCTAAGCATCTTCCGAACATCTCATCTACATCATCATTACCATCCATACATCCATTTTGAACCTCTTTGTCGCGAGATCCACCTCAAATTGTATCTTTTCGCTTGATCTCTCGAGGGGGCAATGTACTAACGTACTTATTTTCCACTGGGGCATCCGAAAAAACCAAAGAATTTTTTAATTTCGATGCCGACAACATCATTCTTTGAACCAATGCAACGAGTACATTGCTTCAAAGAGGGGCAAAATGTAGACATCCAAAAATAACATTATGCATTCCACTGTAACTAACATCATGCATTCATTTCTTCTACTAATCAATTAAAGCAATTTATTGATTAATTTCCTAAGGTTCATTAAATAAATTAATTTATTTAATCAAATCCTTAAAGTTCTTCTCATTTGATTTAATAAATCAAACTGATTTAATCAAATGTCAAATCCCTAAAATCCCCTAAGTTAATTAATCTAAATTAATTAACTTCTAATCATGATTACTATTCTCTAGCTTTTGACTCAACTAGAGTCAAATCCAAACTCTTAACTAACCCACCCACTTGCACCAATAAATCATTTATTTGATTTATTATTTCTTCTAATTACATTCAAAATGGCATCAAAATGGAATATTCTTCCATTTTGAATCTTCCCCCCAAAAGGGACTTGTCCCTTCCAACAAGGTTTTAAATGCTATTTGCACAAGTCAACATGGCATTTATTGCACCTTTCATCCCCCCAAAACATGTCAAATCATTCAAATTCAAATTTGAAATTGGCACATTTGCCAAAACTTGCACATTCCTCACCCTCTCACAACTTGACAAGTGGCACCTTGTCATTGGTTTGTGAATAATCCCACATTCCTCAAAATCTCTCAATCTTTCAATCTTTCAATCTATAAAATGCAAAGCATTTCAACACAAATCATCCACAACACACAACTCATGTTCATTGTAAGGTTACTCTCCACTTGTGAGAACTGATCTTGCTTATCATCACACCATTTGCTTAGCAATATTTTCTGATTGCAAGGTCACTCTCTTCATTTGAGAGGATATCTTGCTCATCATTTGACATTTTGCTTATCAAGGATTGGGAAAGGACAACTTCCTACAACACTAAGTTGCACCAATCTACTATGGGATAGGAATGATTCATGTTTTATGCATTGTTCTTATTAGTTGCATTGTTTAACATGATTCTATATTTCATAGGGATGTTTAAGTTTGCTAATTTAAACTAACTTTTGTGCTAACAACATAAAATGGTTTAGGTTGATCTTGCAGATTTTGACATCTACAGGTTCTTATGGTCGATTTGAAGGACAAAAACACTAAAATTTAAAACTAATTTCTTGCACCTAGCTATAGAATAAAAACAACCAAGAAACATATTGAAATTTTATTAGTCTCTATTTGTAAGGATGGTGTTCTCCATCAAATTGAATCTTTAAGTGTTTCAAACTTCCCTTTTGTAATAGGCTTTGTCAAAATATTTTTGAAACACCCATTTAAAGGTTTTTACTAAAGAAATATTGCTCCCTTCTTAACTTATGAGGAAATGCTTTTAAATGCACATAATCTTAGAGTGATAATGAAACATTATATTTTCGAAGAGCTTGATATAACTTCGATTGTGACAATACACTATTACCTCCTCCAACATTTGATTGTAATTTGTGTCATCAATTTGTGAAGCCAAATATTTCACAACTAGCATAAGAGATTGCTATGTATTATGTATCTACTAAACTCAATGCAAGTACTATTTACTTCTTATTGAACTAGGATATCACAACTAACCTCAAGCTAAAAGAAAAACCTAAAGTGATATTTCTAGAACTTGCATCACTTGCTCAATCAAAATCCATAAAGTCATACAACATTAACTCTCCATGTCCAACATATCTTAACTCATAACAAACTATTCCCTTCAAGTATTAGAGCACATCTTTGCAACCATATAGTGATTTTTCCTTGGAAAAAGTACACTTACATGGATTAAACTAAGCTAATAAAAATAATACAAACAATAAATACATAATTAATATAGATTAATCTGAGCTAGGAATTGATGATTGAAATGTTATTTTTGGAAATTAAAATGCAATGGAATAGGGTACTTAGTTTCAAGAAGAATGATGAAGTATAATGTTGACGTCACATAAAATTAATCCACCAATGTACAAAAAATGATGTCTTCAATGTGTTCACTATCTTGAAATTAGAACAAACTAAATTGCTTTTAAGTCAAATAAAAGCTCCTCAAGATCAATCTTGAGCTCCATGAGAATGAATTGATGCATAGGATTGACCTATAACCCATCAAATCAATTTGGAAAACTAGAGATTTCAACATCCAACATTACCTTAATGTCTAATATTTATTTTTGCATAAGGACATGAGCTATTTATAAATACCTTAGGGAAATCTCTACATTGCTAAGGCTAAGTTCTCCTAGATCAACCCCCTTGATGGATTAGTTTTACAACCTTGGTGAATATTTGAAGAAAATATTCTCAAGCTTGCAATTTGCAAATGGCCTAGATGCAAATTCTAATTTTGATGTAGATATGCATTTTAAGCTCCAAATCAAAATGTTCCTAGAATGATTTCTCCTTATAATTGAGCTTATGAAGTCAAGAAAATATCTACCAAGTCAACTCATAATAACTAGTGGGAAAGGGAACGAGTCAACAATTTGAATTAAAAATTATAAGATATGAGTATATCTCAAGCCTGCCAAGGTTGATCATGAGTATCATAGGATTGACCTAGGAAAAGAAGGTATATATCCCAAGGTGTGTATTAAATGTATGTGATAATGGGTACAATAAATGGTTAATAGAAGTGAATGTGTACGGGAGTGTAAATGGATGTGAAATAATATCATAAGAGTTAGGGAATGCACCAAACTTAACACAAAAGTGTGTTTCTTATCAATATATAATTGTATTAAAATATTAAAACGAAGTAGACCCAAAATTAAATTAAAATCAAAATTGGTCTACAAATTTCATCATTACAATAATATAATGATCAAAATTTCAAATTTCAAATTGATTTTATAATATAATTTAATCTATCCATATTTGATTCTATATTTTTAATTTTATTTATATAATATAAAAACTATTTTTTATTGTCTATCATAAACATTATATAATAGAACATAATATTGGTGAAGGATACCATTTTTCCTTGCAAGAACGCTCTGTGCTTTTTATTAAGGCAAAAACAGGTTTTGAAGGGACCCTGAAACCCTTTACAAGCAGATTTTGAATGGATCTGGAACCCTAAACCAGAAGGTTGTCAAAACTTAAAGACATGAAGGCACATATAACCAAGGACAAAAGGCCATCAAATAGCCAACAACCAACCAAAAACCAGCCCCCCAACCAAGAACCATCAAGATTTACATTTAGAATTGCTCTTGTGGGAGCAGAGAGTCATGTCAAAAGGAGGTTTAGAGGACTTATCTTTTTTCCCTTTATAGTGATCCATCCCTCTTCCACTTGTGCTACCTTATCAAGCCAAGCCAGTGCACCATTGTCCATAAGAGGAAAGCCAACAACTGTTGTCTTAAAGATTTTATCTGTATTCCTCTCAACAGGCGTGGCCAAATCAGGAGAGCCACCCGAAAAGATAGCCATAACATTGTCACAAGAAGTGGCAACCAAAGGCCCACTCTCAACCTCAAAAGGGGGCACAACATTTTTGTCTTGCAAAGCATCAACAATCTCGCCATTAGAGACAACCGAAGAGGAAGCCTCAAGGCCTTGTGATTCCTAAGCAACAACCTCAAAGAAGCTCCTTGGTTGCTCAACCTTCTTCACAATCGTGTAGTGTTGCGGGGGAAGCATCTTTCCACCATGTAGCCTTCATGGCTTTTTTCTCAAAACCACATTGAGCAGCAACATTACCTGTTTTGAAACATCTTCTACATCGAAAGGGAAGCATAAAAAATATTTCTAATAAAATCATGTTGAGTGAAGCATAAAAAATATTTCTAATAAAATCATAACCATAAATTCTTAGATTTCTATCTTTAGTGCTTCAATACCTTTACAAAAGAAAATTGTTGAGCCCATCTTTTGAATGTTTGGGGTTAAAAAGCATTGAAGGTGGTACAATCATTGATTGAAATGTTATATCAATTTTATGTGACATCAACATTATACTTCATCAAGGGCTCATGTTGAGAGGTGTTCTCAAGCAAGACAAAAAGGATAAGTGTCATGTGAGGGAGTGAGCTTGGTTGGCAATGATTGAAAGGGATAGAGGTGTATTTTAAAATTGGAAATTTAATGGAGAGGAGAGAGATAGCCCCATACAAAGTCAACTCAAAAAGTGACATTTGTCTCTAGTAGACTAAATGAGATGGAGGTGGGCATTTATTGGAGAGATGGTGAAGCCAGCATGTGCGGAGAAATGACTTGTGACATTAGAGGAATTTAAAATTGGAGTAAAAGGCTAAGTGGCTATTAATGAAGAGGGACTTAATTAATTAATTTGGGATTAATTAATTAGTGGCTTTTGAGTGGGAAAATACTAAGGCTCTATTTAAAAAAATAATTTAACCTTAGTTGGGAGGATAAGATAGAGTTGTGCTAATTGTTTTTGTATCCTTACTTCTCATTCTAAGACAAATCCATTATTCTCTCTTTCTTTTCCTTCTTCTTTCTCAATTATTTTCCCAGCCTATTTTAAGATCTAGTCATGTTGTTTGTTGGGGTGGAAATTTTCTTCCTCTTCTAAACTCTCTTCTTCTACCAGTATTGCATGTTGTTTTTCAATATTTATACATTGTCTAGTGACTACTACTGCTTTACCCTTTTATGTTGTTCTAGGGTCTTTGTGGTACTCATATCTAGTGCTACTTTCTTTTGTGGTGTATCCTTCATCCCTTTCTGCCTTTCAAAATCTCCTTTTTCCTCTTTCGAATTCTTGGGTACCTTTTGGAGAAGTCTTGCTCCTTTTTTTATATTGGAGTTTTACGGTTTATCAGTTTGAGTTTACAATGATGTGCTTTTGTAATACTGATGTGCCTTTTCACAATTGAAGGCATTATGATCTTCTTGACCGCATAATCCACATTATTTTCTTCTTTCCCCTTAGCATTCGGTTGTAAATTATCCTAGTTTGTTGCAATTGAAACATGTAGCATCTTCTCTCCTTCCTCTTCCTTGGCCTCGAACTCTTCCTCTATGAAATGAACCATCAAGTTATTATATTGCTCTAGATTTTGGCTATTGTTTGTATTTCCTTGGTTTTGTTGCCGTGGTGGTATTTTGTATTTGGTATTTGGTGCATGTAGTTTTATTTTTGTTAGCCCCTTTACATATGTCAGTGTATGTTGGTCTTGATTACTTACCATGGCAAAATCTTATCTTAACCAAAATAAATGTGATGGATATTCTTCAGTATCGTGGTCATGCCACTCTCCACACATTTCACAGTAGACTGAATTTACTTTCTTGGGTATTGTCTAAAGGTCTACTCGTAGCACATTTGCTTTCTTTACCCCTATTTCTTTGGGGCATTTGTTCCTAACATGACCTTCTCTTCCGTAGTAGGTGCACCATATGTTAGGCCTAGGTGTATACATGTCTCTTTTAGCCATTATGTCCTGTTGGAGTCTTAACTGTTCTACACCAAGTCTAAGTTTTTCCATTTCTCTATTTTCTCTTTCTTTATCTTGTTTGCACTATGGTTGGTTTTCAATCCAATAGGTGAACGTAACCAATTTTGGATATGTGTTGAAGTGTCTTCTATCTAGTGTTATTCTTATTTCCAACAAGATTTCAAAGATAAACCACTTGATCTTTTGTTTGTCACTTAGAGGTTCTTCCAGGAATCTTAACCTCTTTAAATCTCTTGTCAAAGTCTTTGATTGATTCATCTTCGTTTTGTATTAGTTCCTAGAGTTTACTTACCCCTTTTGTAGGTAATTTTAGTGTAGCAAAATTTTCTTGGAAATATTGCTTGATTGTAACCCAATCTTTATTATGGTTTGGATAGCTTTTCTAATACCATTGTAAGGTTTCTCCACGAATCAATCCTATATAGTGAAATAATTTGATGTTATTTATAGTTAGGTTTTGTCTCTACCATAAATATTCTAAGATAAACACATACTCAATCGCTTTAGTTGTATCCTACCCAAACATGGGTAATTTTATTGTGGTATTCATTATTGGTTCTTCTCCCGAATCACTATTTATGTATCATGTATCAAATGTTTGTTCGCTTGATGTATATGTATTGTTTCCTTCTTTTGTGCTCTATTGTCTTAATTTTTTTCATCTTATGTTAAAATTATCCTTGCTTTTATTAGCATTAGGAGTGACTCCTAGTTTGGGCTTGCATCTATTCAAAGATCCTCTTCATTCTTGAAGGTGTTTGTTTATTTGTTAGTGGCATTTGATTATGATATGGTGTCGCTTTGATATAAGGTGTTTAATTTATTCAATCCTCTTTATTTTTACTGCATCTTCACTCCTTACTTTTAATACACTTCTTGCTACTAATTAATCCAGATAATTATCATTAAATGATATAATCCAAAGTTTTTGTATTGGATTTTCTAGTAATGGCCTATCTTCATTTATCTCTAGTTGGATATGTGTCCATTTCGGATGTGTCATTGGTATTTTATTCATAGGAGGTGTCGTAATTCTTACTACCGATTGTTCCATTTCATTTTTGGAATTTCAATAATCCTCAATTTCTTCTTCTATATTTTAGATAATTTGGTTTATTATATTTATGCTATAACCTAATTATCAAACCTTTTCCTTATCTCCTCTGGTAGCATCTTGTATGACACATTCTTCTTCTTCTTTGGCAACACCCACATTGGAGCGCTTAGCAACACCTTCAATGGTGTGCTCACTCTTATTATTCTAGTTTTCTTTCACAACCTCTAGGTTCTATTCCTTGGCCCTTTTCTTTGACTCTTCCATTCTTTTACGATACCTTTTATGTCTTTCCTAAATTTGTTTTAGCCTCCTTTCCTCTACATTTATTTCCATCCCTAAATGATTTCAATTATCTCTCTTTTTCTTTTGTTCTCTTACTCCCATGTGTTTTCTAGGTCTGGACGTCCTTTATTCTTTCTATACGTATATCTTATATTTGGAAGAAAAGCTTGAAAAATTGCATCTTTTCATGGATCTTTTTAGATCCCTCCCCCCTTTCCATTTTCCATCCCCTAATAGCCTACCCCCCTCTCATAGAGGTGGTCCTTAGGGTCTAATAAAAATTTCTGCTAACTTTTTATTCTTTTATGCCTATACTTCATTTATTGTTCTCTCCAAGGTCCCAAAAATGGAACCAATATTCACAAGAAGGTTAGGGAAGTACAGTCCAGAGATTTGTACCCCGATACTTATTATGTAGTTTTTTTATCCCCTAGAGGATACAATAAGAGAAACAAGCATTTGTGGGAGGATTCTAGAAGGAATACTTAACACATATCATATCAACTACAAAAGAAACATTCATACACTTACTACACATAAATATAATCCTTATAACTCTATATTATATCATAATCATATAAAAGAAGCAAGTATTAGTCTTTTCTTATATTATATCTCTTTATATATCTATCTATCGTTGGAAACACAAAATATTGAGAGGGGGGTGAATCAATATACTTCAAGTTCAATTTCAATCCTTAACTGTTGAAGCTAGGTTATACCATTAAATAATTCATCTACTTAATAAAATCAAGAAAGAAGATAAGTATCCACACAAGAAACACAGTCGGCACCAAATATATGTGGAAAACCCCACAAGGGAAAAACCATAGTGAGAAAAGCTGCTTGGATCTACTATCCAAATTCAACCTCACAAATGAACAACAATTACAACTTTGATTTAGGGATACAACCCAAGGAAGCTACAACTCTTGGATTACGGATTTATGGTTACACCCAAGGAAGCTACAACTTCCAAATTGAAATAACTAGAATATGACCGAATTTATAGCTTCAACCCACTAATAGTCATCAATTCTGTATATTAGGTATGTGGCAGACCTTACCATATTCTTCGCATACACTTACATATTCTCACACACTTACACACATCTTTTCTCATATTTGATCTTCTCTATATATATCATTCACATGCTTTGCAAAAACAAATATTTGGTCATAAATAATAAAATATGTAACTTGTAGCATGTCGGCCTTCACATCTATTGGTGGCAAAAATGATAACACATTATTTACATTTCTTCCAAATCAGTCGACAAGGCCCATACAACATCTTCAATCACTCCTTAAGCTCCACTCAATCTTGAATTAGTGGTACACGCCATCAACATAACTTAGGCTCAAAAAGCATAACTTCACAAAATGACTTGAAACACTTGTGCGGTACTAGAAATAAGAAAGGTCTCCATGCGCTTCACACCTTAGAAACTATGAGACATGTGGAGTGTCCACACAAACTCATACAACTAAACTTCACAACCTTTTGCTAGCGCAAGTATCCAAACACATGTTTTGATTAAGGTTAAGCATTTGAAACCAACTATATCACTTTGACACTTTGAAAATTGAACTTGCATAGCACCAGATCACTTGAAACTTCAATCTAACGTACTTTAGACATCACTGAGTATGTCCACAAAGCTACTTGACCATAACTTCATGTGCGGTGGAATGCAGAGCATTCCAACAAGTCTTTTGAACCACTTTACATTGCCTTAACATAGCTCGATACTTCGTCACTTCTAACTTTCTTTGCAAAAGGATTATTGACATGAAACTTTGGATATAACACCTTCACATATTGACATGAAACTTTGGATATAGCATAAGTGGAAGAAGGCTGGACTACTATTAAGGGAAAAAAAGATAAATTCTCTAGGCCTTCGTTTGATATGATTCTCCGCTCCCACAAGAGTAGTTCTAAAAGTAAATCTTGACGGGTCTTGTTTGGGGGTTGGATTTTGGTTGGCTGCAAGCTGTTCTTTTTGTAGCCTTGTTTTTTATTGTAAAGGGTTTCAGGTTCCTTCAAAACCTGTTTTTACTTGAATCAAAAACACCTTCACATATCAATGAACTTAAATTTTGAATTGCAAGACTAGATCTTTTTCTTCGGAAGGATGCAAACAAAAATACTGTGTCTTTGCATTAGAGTATGTATTGTGAAAGCCTTAAACTAAACTTTTGCAACTTGTCACTGGGTGTGGTACACAAAACTGAAAAAAATATCATTGTAGGCATCCTGAAAACACATCAAGACATGTGTACCCACAACCACATTATAGTTAGACACCAAACTATCTCTTATCTTCTAGATCATTGCAATGTTGATCTGCACCATTAGATATCTCTGCACACTAACAATCTCTAAAGCATATTGATGCGGGCTACACCGCTTAAAACCCACACAACATGACAATAGATATCAACACTAGAGATGTAGGACAAAAAATAACTCACATTCAATTACTTTCAAGAAATGAAATTACAGATTCATAAATTGCAATGCTACAACCACATGTGCTTGATTCATTACGACAACATCAACTCTGGAAAGAAAATCTATTATTCGAAACCACACTTTACACTATCGAAGGCACCCTAAAACCTCCACTCAACCCTTTTTATTTTACACCAATAACTACCCTAGAATGTTCTAGAAAGTGTAACTTTCCCTTTCGTTTTGGCTCCAAAAGGTTTGATTTTTCGCCCAAGAAGATATTTTGAAAAA
This sequence comes from Sequoiadendron giganteum, assembly GCA_007115665.2. Classification (NCBI taxonomy): domain Eukaryota; kingdom Viridiplantae; phylum Streptophyta; class Pinopsida; order Cupressales; family Cupressaceae; genus Sequoiadendron; species Sequoiadendron giganteum. The sequence goes on along the minus strand of CM021105.1, from coordinate 54,778,374 downwards.
AATCACTCTTTAGTGGGGCAACTCCTTAGGGTCATAACTAAATGTAATGCCCAAAATTTTACACTAAAATACAGATAAGGACAAAACACAAATTTCAAATCACCCCAAGACACCTAGATTTAGAAATAATAATTATAGTGTTTTACACTTGGTTATCTTTGATAAGTTCATTATGGGGTAGTATCATGTGTCAACGATAATGACAACTCCATAAATAATTAAACGAAACCCAAGGCCACTAATAGATATTTCAATTAGAAAGATTTAAGTTCTTATGGGTCACTCAAATGTTATTTTCCTAATGAGCTTCAAAAATTTCATTCACCTTAATCAATACAATTTCTAACTAATATCATATCATATTCAAAATTGTGGTAGTTAGCTAAGGTCTAGTACACACAATTCCCTATAAGTTATTTAGGGTGGACTACGTTATAACATTCCCTATTCCAAATCTGATAGTCCATTTTCCTTTAAGGTGATAACTTTCACAAGTATATATTGTTCCTTTAATGAGTGCTAGTCAACGGTATAGAAACACACAACATTAGTGGAAGGTTTTGCGTGACAATTTTAATGTTCCTTGTTAATATCGATTTTATTATTATTATTATTATACTTGGAAATTACCTTTGATATGTATTCTTTTGGTTATCATGTGTCTGGTGTTGTGTTTGTGATTGTTCTAGAGCTTGTGGAACTACCAAGTCAACCTCGATGGTGTGGACTCAATGTCTCCCTTTGATCCCTCACCCTTGATTGTCTAAGAAATTTAGTTATCGAGCTAAATATTATAGTTATAATTGGCTGAAAGATGTACACTTTAATGTAGTGCATGCTTTGGTAGAAAACTTTGAGAGTTTTGCAAGCGTAGGTGAACAAAATTTGAAATTTGTGTTTTGCCCTTAAAGTTATTTTAGTGTAAACTTTTGGGCATTACATCCTTAGGGTCATAACTTTTGACTTGGGTGTCCGATTTTCTACTATAATATATCACTAAAAATCTCTTGAAGATATCTACAATGCCGAAATTATTTGAAGATCATTTCATCCATTTTTTGAGCTTTTCCAGGGCTTCTAAGATTTTCAAATTTAAATTTGAAGCTGCATTGGAGAAATTTCTCGAGATGAAAACTTTAATATCTTCCAAACAGTACATGGTATTGAGATGATTCTTTTTCCACCGAAAGTAATTTTTAGTTTTTCTCCTTGGGTAAATTTTTAGGTCCATATGAGCCTGTTCATGTTGAATTACTAAAAATAGTAAGTGACCATTTTTCACCGTTTCTGACTTTTGACTATCTTACACCCCTTAAGTGCCATCATGGGATTGAAAACTTCTAAAGAAAATAAGAATTTTTATTTTTTTTGGGTGATGCAAGATTACCCCTACACCACTTGATGCTCCTATGTTAGACACCCAGGGTAATTTCAAAAGTGACCCTATCACTTCTTAGGAGTTAGAGGGAATTATTGTTCTCTTCAGAGACTTGTTATTCAAAAACTTAACAAGATTCCTTACAAGTAAAATAAGCGTTTTATCTTCCAAGAATATCTAAAGGAAAATAATAAGATAGCTCAAAAGGTTTAAATCATTTTAAACTACATAGCAATGATGGAGCAAAGCGAAGAAGGTCTCACCAAGAGGTTGGAAAACAATGTGTCTAATGTTCTTTAACTTTCCTCCATGAAAACCACACTCAGGGATGAAGACAAACTCAACGAGGCTAAGATCTAGTACATCAAAAGAATATATACTATGATGCAAATCATTACCTTCAAGCTACGAGTTGAGAACATAACTCTGATCATTGAGGAACACCAACTAATTTATTTCTAGAATGAATTGGTAAATTTGACAATGATTAAGTTGCTACTTATGTGGCTTAATCATTGAACTCTCCTATCCTTTCTTGTGTGGTTCCAAACTCTCAACTTTATTCAATTAAAAATATAATCTAGCCATACAATATCAAGGATGAAGTATAAATGTATATGCTTGATAACATACCCCCCATCCCAATACATTTTAGCATGCAATTCATCCATGTATATCCCTATAGGTAAAAAATAGTTGAACCAATTATGGTATTATTAAGGTGTCCAAATATGAAAAGAACATGTTTAAAATGCGTGGAATGATTCCATGTCATAAAAATTCTCAAGAAGACTCAACTGTCAATTATAGAATATAATCATGTAGAATTGGGGTTCAAAAGGCTACAACATAAACTTGAATATTTAATTTTGTATGCAAACTTATGGCAAAGGGGGATAGAAGATAGCAGTAATTATAATATGCAATAAGTTGCCCATTTGGTTCCATTAGCTAGCCAATTCTCTATATTATGTATTATAAATGTAGCAATCAATAAACAAATAGCACAAATTCCTAGAAAATTTCACTGAAACCATGGCAAGTGACTTACCTCAAGATTCTACACAAATTGTGTGTGTATTGTCAATGATGTTGATGAGGAAAAGTGGGCAGAGTTTGTAGGAAAAATTTATGAAACCCTACAAAATAAAAACAATAAAAAACAAGATGAACCAAACCAATCCCCCTAGACTTGTTGCTCCAATATATATATATATATAATAAACAAAAAATAGATCTAAAAATATCAAGGATTTAGAGCTACTAGATTCTTTAGCTCGCGAGGAGATTTTTGCAACCTTTTAAAATGAAAGCATTGGTTGCTAGTTAATTTTTTTTTTCAAGTGTGAGGCAAGGAATGTTTCAACCAACTAAAAGTTATTTTCTCTTACATGAGACAAGTTTCTAAGTGAAAACTCCTACAAAATATAACTATTGGTAAAAGTGAATATTAAATTTTATTTATGTTATCTAAATGTATAGTTTTCAATTATTTAAGAAATGTCATTCAAGGAGACAATAATTTTAAATTTGGCAATGCAATCTAAAATTTAATTTTAAATCTATCCTACCACCGCATACTATTATGATGTATATAATAGTGTTCATGTCATTCAAATCATTATTGATTTAAAATTTGATCCAAAGAATTAAATGCATTGGACATTTAATTTAGTAAAAAATACTAATTTGATTTTTGCACCGACTATTCCCAATATGGACCAATAGAAAGAAAGATAAATAATATATGTGAAAATCTTAAATAATAAAATTAATTGTAGACTATAGGATTGTTGCTCAATTTTTTTTTAATTCTATATGCTCATTGACTAAACTAATTAAAAAAATCGAATGCAACCAATGCATTACTGTTTATGCATCGACGTGAACTAATAATTAATTCATATTATTAATCAAAATGGGTGTATTGGAGTCCTATCCCAAAAATGACTTTGGGCTAAGAACTTAGATGAGTTATAAGCTTAAGCAAACTTAATTACACTCCATAACATTTTATTATTCACTTTCATTAAATAAATAATCCCTAAGGATATATTATTATTCTCATGTGCACGGTGCCATACAATTGAGAGGTTGTTGAGTTTGAGCCCCAAAGGTGCTTGCATTTAACTCTCTTAGGGGAGGGATGAGGTCCATTACTCTCACAAAGATAATGCAAATACAGGGTTTGGAACTTTGGAGAACTTAATTATTTTATCATTGTAGCAAAAACTTAGTCTTGGATTTCCTTACCTTTTTTAAGCTTCCCATTGACCTTGAGGATGTGCAAGTGCTTAACAAATTGAGTCATATAATCATCTTGAGATCCTCCTTCCTTCAATATTTTATCCTTGAACATTTGACCAATTTCCTTTGCCTTGGCTCTTATCTCTTTCCCTTCATCCCCTATAATCATCCTCACAACTTTACAAATCTCCTCCCTTTGAAAGGCCCCATCCTTTCCTCGCCCAACTTCAACCCCTGCCTTTAACTCCTCTACAACCAACCTTGCATTATGAGATTGATCAAAAATCATAGGTGAAACTATAAAAGGCAATCCATTGCTCATTCCTTCAATCAAAGAGTTCCACCCAGAGTGAGTCATAAAACCCCCAATACTAGGATGGGCTAGTATCTCCCTCTGTGGGATCCATTCTCTCACAACGACTCCCCTCTTTCCAACCCTCTCTACAAAGCCCTCCGGAAGCCAATATGAATGGCCATGGAGGGTCCACAAGAAGGGCTGGCAGCTGGCTTCCAATCCCAATGCCACCTCTGCAATTTGTTCTCTGCTTAAAAAGCACTGGCTCCCAAATGCCACATAGATAACAGAGCCCAGAGACTGTTTGTCCAGCCACGTCATGCAATCCGAGTTAGCTTTTCTTCCGGACACGTCCAGTGACAAGAGAGGGCCAAGGGGAACAACCGGTTTCCCGGTCACCTTCCCAAAATATTCAAGATACTTGCCCTCCAACTCAGTACACGCTTTGACAGCAACAACATCACAGGCGTCAATGCCACGCAAGCTACGCTCGGGGTAGCTGACATCATCCGCTTCGTGGGCAATATGGACAAATAAAGCCCCTGCCGCTTCATACAGCCTCAATGCGACCGACCGTGAGGGGTAGTCGCTTGGCTGTTCCACCAGATCCTCCGCTGTAAGTCCGTTCCTGAACTGCCGCCAAACGGGATGCATTCCCCAGCTGATAAAAGCGGCGCCAAATGTAGAGAAAGTGATAGAAGCTGCGCCAAATTTGGAGGCGGCTCTCCCCACCCACCACTGCACGAAGTCAAAGATCACGCAGTCCGGACAAATCTCCGCCAAAAGCTTTTCGAACGGGGCTTCTAATCCATCCACTGCTTTGTTAAACAGAGGGGTCAAATGCATTGGGAGGTCTGAGACGTTCTCTATCTCTGGCGGAAGCCCCTCTATTTTAGGCAGCGGCAGCTCCAGTAGCTGAATGCTTGGGATCTGGCGGCTTGCAAACAGGGGCTTGATCTTTGCTATATTTAGCGGCGTTGAAAAGAAGGAAACTTTAATGCCTTGCTGTGCTAGCCTGATGGAGAGCTCTGCGTAAGCGGAGATGTGACCGTGAGCTAACCACGGGAACATCAGGACGTGCAGCGGCTCGTCGCCATTATTTTGATAACCCTTCTCCTCCATTGTACGGCAAGACAGGAAAATGTATTCTTGAGACTGAATAGCATGTAAGAGTATATATGCACAAATTAACTGAAGAGAACTGGAAACTAACGGTCAATGCCACGTGAGGCCAGCGACACTGTGCCATTTCAGTGTTTGTTGTACTTACTCCATAAGTAACGGTAAAAAATGTTTATATAATCAAGTATTTAATAGCAACACACAAATTAGGATATCATGAGTAAGTATTGATGTTTCTGGATTCGATTGTGTTGGAGTTTTTTCATCAACGTTTTAGATCATACTCCGTGATCCATCATCAGGATAGAGAGTTGAAGAGGATGAGAAAGTATTCCAACAACGGTCTCATCCTCTTCAACTCTCTATCCTGATGATGGATCACGGAGTGTGATCCGAAACGTTGATGAAAAAACTCCAACACAATCGAATCCAGAAGCATCAATACTATTTCATATGGATTGTGGAAATTTAATTACATTAATATCATGAGCATTTAGGAGTTTTTAGATCTCCATTATCACACATCTAAACATGCTTAATTTTTATTGTAGGCTATGGATTTGATTAGGGCAAATCTTCTACATTGTTAATAGATACCTTTTTTTTACGAGTTACAAAAAAGAAGTTTTGGTATTTTCTTTTGTTTTTGGTTTTGATTGTGTTAATATTTTTGCCATCAACGTTTTAAAGAACATTATATACAGAACACGATACTAGCACACAAATTTAGACACAACTACACAACTTTAGATAAGACTATGAGATTGCTAATGGGACCTATCAAATCAAACATGACTACATGCATGTTAGTGTCCCTGAGAATACTTTACCATAACACAAAATTTTAGAATCCAAACTTGATAACTCAAAACCTCCTCTCACCTCCTCTTCTATTGCTCGCTTCTACTTCAACCATTGAATCATATGTGACCTCTCTCCCATTGTTCTTGCTTTGTGCTTTTATCTAAAATGAATATTTTCATTCAAATATTGTTATTGTTATTGGTTTTAGATTTTTAATGAATAAGGAAACTATATCATTATTAAAGATAAAATATTACATCGTGGAAAGTTATATTTTATATTACATTTTGGTGAACTCAACATTTTTACACAACTCTTTGACCTCCTCATTTTCCTCTTAATATGGTTCAAAATTTAACATAAAACCAGAGAAGCACAACTTCATATTCCTACTTCCTTTTCTTTCTTATGCCTCATGTCTAAAATAAGTGCCTCCTTCTTCCATTTCCATTCCTTGATTCTTTCATTCTAACACATACAAGTTGTTATAGACAACAACCTCTTCTTGCTTGTGCTCTTGTTAAGGGTCCACATTAAGAGTTGTTTCTTAGTTTTCTTCACATTCAAACATTTTTAAACATCCAAACTCTTAGACCTCTCCCCTTTATTTCTTTCTTTTCATTAGGGTTAGATTGTAATTTACCACACTTTAAAATTCACTCTATGAGCCACCTTCACCCTACCAACAAACTCCTTTTGTCTTCCTCTCTTTCCCAATGGCGTCTACCATCGCCCTCACTTCCCTTCATGAAAAAAATGTGATACCCACTTTTGGTGCCAACTCTTCTACACTCATCCTTAAATTATTGGGTAAAATAGTTCTTTCCTTAGCTTAAATGACCCCTCATTTCCCATTGCTACTCTTTTGGACCACCTAGCTCATTACCCCATGTTTCTCTACTTTCTTAGTACCTAACCTCAACAATTTTTTAACCCTGAAACATCTTTTACTCCCACTTCTACTACTTGACTAATTTCTTTGGGTTCTATACCATGCTACCCCCTTCAATTCTTCATCTCCTCCTTTTCTTTATGCTACCTTCAACATTTACCATAAAGTTTTAGTGCATGTTTCCTTTATTGTTTTGTATTCTAAATGTCTAAAATTAAACATATTTTATGGTATAAAAAATCTTAATATGCATACAAGTTTACAACTTTATTTCTTTTATTTATGAATGCACATAACAATAATGTTATCTTCATTACAATTCTAATTACATTGCATGATAATGTAGTTGAATGGTTTATGTTACATAACAAGAATTAAAGTTCCTTTTATGAGTTATTGAATGAATTATAAATTATTTTATGTCATCACCTCAAAGTTCTACTTATTACATAATAAAACATACTGAAAAATAACTACTTTACTCTCTTCTAGTAGCATGACCTAACCCTTGGTCCTCAATGTTGTTTCTTTCTAACCTTATCCCATTCCTTTTAGTCATATATTCTCCCTAATTATAATTTATTATGGGATAATAAAGACTTTTCACCATTCCCTATGTTGCTTAGGGTGACCCTCGTCCTCCTATTCATGATACTTCCTCTCATAAAGGCTTATGCACTTCTATTATGATTTCCCTTTAGATATGGCTTTAATGAGTCCTCTCCAGGAAAGGATGAGACTAATATACCATTTGTCATACCCTAATCATAGTCTTCTTATAAACCCCTTTCTTTTATCATGAAGTTTTAACATAAAATCAATGTTGATCATGATAACATAATTGACCATTTATTATATATTTATTGGATGATATTCTTAATTCCTTGGGAACCACCAATTTTTCTAATGATCCTCTCCCCACCATTCCTTTTCTTATTTTAGATACACCTAGCAATTTTTTACTTCATAATTTACCCCCATTTTAACGAGCTTTAGGAAATAGGTGAGAAAACATGCTAAAGTAAATGTGGTACATATAAATTAACACTTAAATGTGAGGATGCATTTAAGGATATGAAAGATCACGTGCTCTCTATCTTATCTTATATGGTCTTCACTCTAGTATGTGTTCTAAACCTGCATTACACCCATGGAAGAAATAAAGAAATTATTGTCTACAAAGTATATATATAGAAAGGAAATCATACATTATAATAAACCATCAATTATTTTTGATAAAAATAAAACAAGAAAAAATACGAGAGAAAGATGCTAGAGATCCATAGAGAAACATCTAGAGTAAAAGTAATTGGGAGAGGCTGCAAGTGAGATGAGAAAGAAACATGGACAAGGGTTGTGTAGGAGTAACCTAGACATAGAATTGGAAATGTAAAGGTCACCTTGGTAATGAATTGAATAATGCCACCAAGAAATGGGAACAAAAATAATAGGGTTCACCAAGGCCAAAAGTAAACATGTAAATTGGGTGTAAGTGTACAAGGATCATAAAAACTCACATGTATTGTGGATTTAGGGATGATTGAGATTCGTTATATTTTGCATATGTCTTATGGTGTTAGGAGTATTATGTTGATCCAAGATCTTATCTAACATCCTATCTCTTTACAAAGAATCATATATTTATGGGAAAAAACTTGAGGCATGTAATGATGATAAATTGGCTTGTGTACATGTATTAGTGATTTAGAGAGTGCTAATTCTACTATTGATCCATCTTATTCCACTTCAACATTTATATAGTTATGTGGTCTTGGATTTAGGCCTATGCAAAAACTTGGTAAATGTTTTGTAAAACATGGACACTTAAGGCATGGGCCAAAATGATTACAAGATAAAAAACATTATTATTGTATTGTATATCAACTTAATGAGATGACACATTGGTTACATGAATGAAAATTTAAAGGAAAGAAACACGAGGTTTAAATTCAATCCATTGTGTATTATATCTTACCAATCCATTATGCTTATTTATCCATGTTGATGACATATTTGATTATGATTGTGGGATTCCTTTTGGAGATTTGAGTGATGTCTCTTATGAGGATTCTATAATAACATATGTAATTCAATTATTACCAAAGATACTTGTGTGTATTAATTATTCATTCTATAATATTCATATACACACATACACACATACAAGAAAAACTACAAATACCAAATTTAAACTAAATACAAAATTTATATGAGATATTCATGTCATTAACCAAGTCTACCAATGAAAAGAGAATTCACACAAACATATAAGAATTTTTTAAGTATCAATTATCATACATAAAAATTATCAATAACATAAATATTTTTTATGCTTGCGAGGTTCCATTTCATTTACTTCTCCCCCATCTCATTCCTAGTATTGTCATGTGTTTTGGTCCTAGTCCTCAACCTTGACCATGATTTGGATCTCTCTTAGAGAATCATAGACATCCCCCTAAGAGGTTTGATTCCCTCAAAATGTTTCTCTACATTTATTTGTGACTATGCTAGCTATCAAAATGTGAGATAACAATGATTACATCTCGTATTGGTGGGATTGCTTCTCATGCCTTTTCTCACACTAGCTCAACATCTAGTTCATCTCACTCTATAAATATATCAAAAATTTGACCTATAAAAATGATCACTTGATCTCCTCTCACCTCATCTATATCTGCTTGGATCAATGCACAGTCTAATACTACACCCATATAGATCTATTGTTCTCCAAAGAATAAAATTCACAATCCTAGTGTCAAGCTCACTCTAGTTCTCTAAAGAGGAAAACTCACAATCCTAGTTCTTAAGTGTGGGTGATTCAATACAAAGAGTCACATTAATCTTTGTGAAATTTTATTAGCATGAAACAAAATATCTTGAGACCTATCATGTGTATCAATTAAATGATAATAGGGTTTCACCCTATCCCAAAGCCTTCAAGCCTTCATCCTGTAAGGATTTAACAACCCTCTTGAAATATTGGAGGGCATTGTGTCCTCAACCAAGGCATCTTTTGCATATATAAATTTAATTTCTCATAATCCACTAATTATGTCCAAGTATTGTTTTTAACCTCAAAGAATTTTCTTCAGGAAAATACTTAGACATATCTATCTCTACAAAAAACTGGGTGAATGTAGCATGCAAGTTATATCAATAGTCTCTTTAGGAAAACAAATAAAATTACATAAAGAATTCACAATCACAATCAAACTAAAGTCCACCAATATTGTAATGTTAGATATGGAAACTTGCCTAGAAAAGAGAATTAGGGAATAATCCCTTCCAGTATCGAATGAAGGTCCCAAGGCTTTATGCACATGTAGTTTTCTTTCAAAATGAAAGGACTAGATTTTAAAGAAGAGTATTTATCTTTCACTAATTCAAACTTAAAAATGAAAAACCCCTAGACATGGGGGTAAATATATATTTTGTCTTTTAAGGCATGCTTCCAAGCCCTCAAGATACACTCATGTAATTTAGCTAGGTTTGACTAGAACTTATAAAATTTACATATTAGAGAATGATCAATAAAATAATCCTCATGATGCATAATTTTGGAGTCCATTATTACTTAGGAATGTTTATTGGAGTCTTCAAGAAAAATAGAGATCCTTTTTCCCAAACCTTCCACTACAATCTCAGTGCCTCTATAGTTAGCACTAACCCCATTTTCCACACCCTTAAAGAATTATTAGGGTGACTAACAATTGCTTCCTAGTAAGAGTCTTTGTTTAGGCTTGAGCCAAGACCTTGTCAAAATAATTTGTACTCCCTAAATAATTCACCGCATTCTCAACTATTACACTCTCTAACTATTTAATTGACCTTAGAAATTTATTAACTATGGTTTGTTAAAGCTTCTAGACCAATCATGCCTAGTCTCCCTAACACTCAAAGTAAAATCCATAGAAGTGGAGTCATCTTCCTCCTCTATCTTCCCTCCTCAAATAGTACTAGTATCACCCATAGTGAAAGATGATTTATATTCATTGTTGGACAAGGGTTCCTCCAAAGAGGTTGGTATTGATGGTGGTTCTAGCACAACCAAATTTGTCTAGAACAATAGACCGGGGTGATCCCAAAATACTGGTTTACAATTTTTGGCCAAACCGGACATTGAACTAAATTTTTTTAACTGAATCTTCACTTTCAGGCACCTATAGCGGCTAAACAATGAGAAATTTGAAGATGATGCAAACTAGTGATTTTTAATATTTTGTTTGTAGATTCTAAATATATTTTTTCAATTTTTGTGGAATTAGATTGCACTTATTTTTCCATCCCCTTCAAAAACTAGTTTTTAACAGTAAACACCATTTTTAAAGAGTGATGTCACTGGCTAACATATCAATTTTTTTCTATGAAGGATAAAATTCTATCTTTTTCAAATTTAGATTCGCAACTATGATATCTAATGCATGGAATTGGTTTCATAACATTTCATCGAATATTTTTTTCTTAATTAAGTTTCAAAGTCAAACCAGTTACAATTTAGACATGATTCGCTCGCTAAAACATAATTTTTTTTGTATGTATCAAAATTCATTTTTTTTTTGTTGGATTAGGGACATCAACATCTAGTGCACTTATATATATATATATTGATAATCTACTATTTTTCCACATGTACAAAACAAAGAGCTTGATTTTTGATGAAAAACCTATGTTTAATCAAACTAAAAAAAATACATAATAATACCAAAACATATTAAGATTATATTCGATGGATAGCTCGTTCCAAGGACTACCATTATCCAGTTGGGTCTATGAAGTCTCCTCCATTTTCATCCTCAACCTGAGCTTCGAAGGGAAATTTTTTGCAAAAAATTGGTGCAAGAGGGGGATAAGGGGGAAAATGGGGGATTCACTCAAACCCCCCTTGACCTTTTGAGCGAAGGGGGGTTTGCTTGAATGGAGGTTCAAGTGAATCCCCCCTTTTTAAAAAAAAATCCTTTGTTTACATTCTAGAAAACGTGAAAAATTTGGGTCCCATCATTGAATAGGGTTTGCTCGAAGGGGGGTTCGAGTGAACCTCTTTTGGGTTCACTCGAACCCCCCTTTGTTCGAACCCCCAAAACCCAAAATTTTCTCGATGGGGGCATTTTTTTCAATTTTCCTTCCTCAATGAAATTGTAAACCAGTTTTGTGGGATCACCCATCACTCTAATCCTCTTGAAAAGTAGGGAATCCTACTCCAAGGTTCCTTTTCACTCAGTTCTCAACCATGTGAGATATCTTAGTGGCCTATGTGATTTGTTCATAAGGTGGCCTTTGTTGGTAATTCAATTCCATTTAACATCTAGATAATACTTTTAACACTTAGATCTATATTGCTAATAAATAATTTAGGACTTCAAGAGTATAGGTCTAGAATTATGTGCTCATTTCATATAAAAATTTATTATAGATTTGATAATATTATTTCCTTCTTTTCGTAGATCTAATGTTTATTCTAATTTATCTATAAATAAATTTCAAAAGATTCAGAACTTTAATTAATGATTCTAAACTATTTATCATACAATGTTAAACACATTTAATTTTGTAGATTTGAAAGGTTAAACGAGATAAAAATTCAATAATGTGACGATTAATATTCATACTTTATCATCCACACTATCGATGCAAGAGTCTAAGGAAATTGAATTAACATATTTTCAAATTGCATGCAATCACAATTGTCATATTTCATGCATATATTAAAAGACATAATTTTACAAATTCGATCAACAATTACAAATCTCTCCAAATATGCCTTATGATGTGTCATAACATTTCTCATAAGTTGTTCAACAAGTGCAACTCTCTCTTATAACTCTTTTTAGAAACTTAGATGGTTTAACATTTTTAATGTAGGAAGCCATAACTTTTGATTTAGGAGGCATCTTGTATTTTTTTGAAATTGTTGAGTTAAAAAAGATCTACACAAAAGAATCTATGGAAGAAATTCCATATAACTTGAATGCCCATTAGTTCGATAGTTAAAGGTTAATTTTTCTATATGTAGCATTTTTATGACCACCTTCTTGTAATTTCTAACTTTGTTTTAAAAAATTTATTGAAATATCAATTTTCGCTAATAAAAGGAGGATAAACATTTGCCACTTGTTAGTGTGAATGAGGTGTAAAATTACTCACTATTTGAAAAATGAACCAAATGATGTTTAAGAAAAGTGAAAATCACATGGAACATATGATGCAGGAACACCCATGGTGACTTGCAATCCCGTGTCAACAAAAAGGTTGAATTTTTGATTTACGCAATTTTGGATTTTTGAAGTGGATTAATTTTTGGTTTGAATTATATGGCGAGGATGGCTAAATATTTATCTACAATTAAATTAATTTTTCAATTAAATTCTTGTGCAATTTTAACAAGTTGACTAGTGGGATTTAAAACAAAAAAACAAAATAAAGCATGTTGATAGAGAGAGCTTTTGGATTAAATTGTGTAGAGTTTCAATCAAACATTTCAGTTGCAAAATAAATAAAAACTCTTTATGGGTGTTGAAAATGGGATAATCGATGATTTAAAGCACAAAAGTTATGTCCCCAAAAAGTAGGGACTGGGGAAAGTGGTTGCCAAGAACTTGCCTTGATTTTCTATTTTTTCAAGAGTTAAAGTTGGAGAATTAAAACTGCAACACCCTATCTTTGACAAGGCTGCTAGAAATAGACCGTTTTAAATCATTTTTAATTATTTTTTGAAGGTTTTCATGTGTAGAAATAGAATGGGTCGTGCCACATTGGAGAGACCCAAATAAAGCATGAGAAATTAATTTCATAATAGGGTGTGAGAAGAATCTGGAAAATATTTTTTCATGGAAGAATTGTTGAAGAAGAATTGAGATGACAAAGAGAAGAGAGGCTAGCATGCTTGGGAGAGGTTTTCTTGGGTGTTTGTTGCAAGTTAGGACTGATTTACATCAGTCCATGAAATTTTCATATTTATAGTTTGAAGATGTAGAAGTTACAGGTGGTGTTGAAGAGATGGAAGATGAGCATTTTGCAGGAACTCACATTGTTGAGCACTCTTTGTTTTTAAATGTATTTGTTTTGCATATATAATGAATGTAGGAAGTTTCTTTGCTGCATATCAGTCCTTTTGATGACTGAAATTCATGTGTAATTAGATTTCCTGAACTGAACATTTTAATGGTTCCATTTGCAAACACTTTGTGGAGTTTCATTGCGAGTTTTTGTTTCCATTTTAGCAATTGTTTGAGAGAATTTTAGAGAGGGTTTTGAGTGTATGAATTCCCCTCTTACATCAATATACTTGCAAGAAGGAAGATTATCCTTCACCAATATTCTATTGTATTATATAATGTTTATAATAATTAGAATTTGTAAAAAAATAGATTTTGATATTATGTTAATAAAAAATAAATTATGGAAAAAATATGGATAGGTTGAAATTATATTATATTAAAAAAATTATACAGAGTTCAATCATTATATTATTATAATAGAAAAAATTGTATATTTATGTACATTCTTTTTTACTTTTAGATTCATTTTGATAAAAAAATTTCTAATTTAATTATATATCTACAAGTAGCATGTTTTTTTGTTAAGTTCAGCTCATTTCCCAACTCTTACATAGTAGATTATTTTACACAATCTACACTTTCCTATACATTCACTATTGTTGGCCATTTATTGTACCCGTATGAGATCACATACATATCCATACATTTGATCTACACTTTGAGATCTACACCTTCTTGTCCTAGGTCAATTCCACAATACCCAAAGATTAATTTTGAGGGGCTCAAGACTTACTCTTAGATTCTAAAATATTAAATTTAAATGATCAACTTTCACCTTTTTTCACTAGTCATTATGAGCCCACTTGATACATGTTTGATTGATTTATCACTATATCATGGTATTTAAAGGCGTTTAATATATAAATAATTCTTAAGATCAATTGCAAGGATAAATCATTTCACATTTCACATTGGAGCTTAAAATGAACATGTCTACATCAAAATTAGAATTTGCAACTAGGTCTTATCTCTTTAAATACGAAAATGAGAAAAGAACAACAACATGAATTGATAGATACATCTTACATAAATCTTGCACTACTCATTGAGTGGCCACATCTATTGCATATTGAACAATCAATTTCAACAAAGAGAATTTAGGTTGGTAAGACAATGAGACACATTTTATTTGATTTCTTTTTTATCTTCATATAGAATTATGTTTGATTTATAATATAGATAGTTTAAATATTGATAATTTTGCTTTAAATCTTACATATACACATAATGATTACAAAATATACACAAAGTGATATTTTGTATTTTTTGTTTAAATTAAAAAAAAAAAAGACAAACAACTTCTAACACATCAAATTTTGGCTTTCTCTAGCATCCGACACATGAAGTTTTGCCCCATTTTTTTGCCATTACTTGGAAGATAGACTAAGGCAATAAATTGCTACCACGACCATTTTACCATCACTACCACTACCTTTAAGAACTGTGTTTCTAATTTTTATACAAAAGCGACAAATTGTTACCAATATGATATTAAATAAAAGTCAATGCCAATAATTAGAAGTTATCTTAATGTATTCTAAGAGTTCAATTTCTACTGAAACCATAGTTGGAAAACTCGACTTAGCAAAAAACTCGCCAAGCCCAAAATTGATGAGTCAACAAAAACTTGAAGAAAACTTGGCAAAAAACTCAGGAACTTAAAAATTGCTTAAATTTCATTAGAAACACATTTTTTTTTCAAAACTCAATGACAAGATCAATTCAATGAGTACAAAAGTGTTTTCTATTAAATTTGATTGATTTCAATGCAAATTGATTACAAAATCGCATTCTCATGCGAAACCCTGATGGTTGAAAGTTGATAGTCTGATACAAATTACAATAGATAGCTGAAAATGAAAATAGTAAAACTAGAAGTAAATACTAAATACAACATTTTTCACCTTCCTCTTCCCTAATTTAGTCAAAGCTAGGGAAGAGGTAGATGCTCTAGTCCTGTGAGTATGTGATGGCTCCTCGGTTGGCATGGAAGGTTGTGGTTGAGACTCTACCGCCATCCTAGAAGTATCTAGCTCTAGCAATGACTCCTCATCCTCACAAATGTCTTCCAACCCTACATCTTTTGTTGCACCCACGTCCTCCATTCCCTGTCTCTCAAAATCAAGAATCTCGTTCACGGTAAATAATGGAGGTTGCTCATCTCACCCTATCCAGTCACTGTAACTGTAAGGATCTATCTCATCCAAATCAATATGATCCAGTGATTTGTCCTCTACCTTTCTTGTGCGCAACTGAAAGTATTTCACAAAGAAAACGTCATTGAGGAGCTTTTGAGCTAATTTGTTCCTCTTCTCGTGTGAATGGCCTCAAACAAGTTCCAATTGCACTCACAGCTGGGTGCACTACAAGCTCCAATTTGTTCCTTTTCTTCAAAAGAGTCTTTGTCAAAAACTCAACGAGTACTCGCCAAAAACAACTCAACGAGTTTTTGGCAAAGACTCTTCTGGAAGACTCGGCAAAAAAAAGTCAAAAAGACTTGAGGGCCAAAATACTCCCAAATTTTTTGAAACTCCCAAAAACTCGACTAGCCTACCAACTATGACTGAAACAATAACTTAAGGATTATTTGTTATTTCCTCTATTTTGAAATAAGCTAAGTGGGCTAAACCTTGGGGGAAACTCTGTGGTTAAGTGCGCTTGAGCTAGAGCAATACTGGGATGGGTGACCTCCCGGGACGGACCAATGCTTCACCTCTGTGAACATCACCTAGATGCAATGAGTGCTAAGTGGACCATTCATTATCATGAGAGATGGGTTCTTGTGAACCACTACTCATGTAACATGGGTCAATGAATTTGACTCAGAAACTACATGGTTGAATCTTGATAGCAATATCATAATAATATTTCAAATTTTAGAAAACAAAACTGTTCTAGAAAAGTTGCATAGGAGACAACTTCATATCAGAGCCAAGTTTCCATCATGGGACCTGCGGGTTATGGGCCCTGGGCCCACCACGCTTCCGCTGTGCCCTGTGATGCACTGTTGCACTAGGTTGGGAAAATAATATTGTTATTATATTTTGCAATACAATAAGCTGCTAATTGAAAAGTTACCAAAATGTCTGAGCGCAGGTTCGGAGTAAAGAGAATACCGTTACAATGTTCTCGTTTAGGATTGTTTAGAAAATAAAAAGAAAAGACAATTTATCTGAGCCCAGGTTCGAACTGGGGACCTTCAGTGTGTGACTGACGTGATAACAAACTACACCACACAGACGTCGTTATCACAAGATTTGGTAGAATCGTTGACTTAGTTTAAATGAATAGAACGCATATGCATATTCCCATTACAGCATGCCTGCGCATCACATAAGACTGAATCAATGCAAACAGAACTACAGTGGCTTCCTCAGAATTCTGTGTGGTGGTGTAGATAATTGCTCCTAAATTATTCAACATAATGCGTTTGTAGTCCAACGGTTAGGATAATTGCCTTCCAAGCAATAGACCCGGGTTCGACTCCCGGCAGACGCACCATTTTTGATGTAGTTCATGTGTTCAGAAAATATTTATGCATATTAGCGATCTTGCAGATTGTCAAACAAAAAAACAAATTAAATAACTTTCCGTTGCCGGGATTCGAACCCGGGTCTTTCGGGTGAGAGCCGAGTATTCTAACCAACTAGACTACAACGGAAAGCCTACTGCAATTTTTCATGGCAAATAATTTACTTAAAATTGAATTCGAAACTTTTCTTAGTTTGAGTAAAGTGTCAGGTGTCCTAACCAACCACACTACAACAGACAATGTGCTTCGTTATGCTCCTGCTAATAATATTTCAGAGAGTCGGGATTTCAAACTTCTCTTTGCATTGGTGGAGGCAAAGATGTCTTTCTTCACGTATGGACAGGAAAGATCTTAAGTTTTAACCTTAGCCTTTAATACTTTTTTTCCTTCCTGCACAGGCTAGCTTTAACTCCAGCTACTGAACCAATAATCCACGTGGCTACCCAAACGCTGCAGAGAACCAGTCTTAAGCTTGGGCAGTAGCTATTCTCCCTACAAAACGTATGGTTAAGATACCATAACATATAATACCATCCTCCATATCATGACATGATGACGACAGATTAAATGGGAGATATAGACGGACGGACGTTTCAGGCGGAGAGTTTAAAAACGATGGCAGATTAAATGGGAGAAATAGACGGACGGACGTTTGAGGCGGAGAGTTTAAAAAACGAGTGGGAGTTTTAAACAAGAGCGGAAATTTTAAAATGAATTGCATCCACTATGAAGAGTGACGACTGTGAAAAAAACATGGCGATGGAGACAATATATTTCCCAGTGGTTGATTGTGGCCACCGGGGATCAGAATGCGGACGCTGTAGTACTTGAATTCTCCAACAAGTGTTTCGGGGGACGCGGGTATAAAACCAGGGAGGAATTTGAACGACAAAAATGTGTTGGTTGTTGGGTGTGGGAATTCTCGCCTGAAATGCCTCTTGATCTGTCAAACCACAATGCCAACCACTCTATCGTCATCCGCAGCTCTGTAGGTACAAAATAGGTTATATAATTTGATGGATGGTGGTGATTTTATGTTTGTTATAATGATCTATATTGATCCCACCCCTCATGTCGTTGGGCAATGTGAACCATGACTTAGGCATTCGGTGAGCTTATTATTGGAGATATTTACCACAACAAGGGACAACAAATTGTCAAACACAAATGGAATGTTGCCACATAGACAAATTCAAATTCAAGTTAACTAGAGCTTGTATTATGACATTGCTATCAGGATTCAATCGGGTAGTTTTTGAGTCAAACTCATTGATCCATGATTCATGAGTAGTGGTTCACAAGAACCCATATCTCTTGATAATGAATGGTCTACTTAGCACTCATTGCATCTAGGTGATGCTCATAAAGGTGAAGCATTGGTCTGTAAGGCCAGTGGTGGCAACATCCAGCAGCATCAGACCTGTTTGGCGATGTGCCCTTATTTGCGGTAAAATTAATGTTATAGGTGGCATGGCCATAGATCAAATACCTCTATCTGTATTCATGGGGATATAGTTCTCCTAGAGCTTACCAAAGGAAAGTCAAATGTTGTGTTGTAATATTCAATTTCTAAGATGTTCCCTCATGTATCTCCATGGTTTGTTTGTCAATTTAAATTCTTATTCATAATTTATATGTTGGTGTAAATGAGGTGTAAAATTACTGATTATTTGACAAATGAATTAGATGATGTTTAAGTAGAGTGAAAGTTACATAGAACATACTTGCAAGAAGGAAGATTATCCTTCATCAATATTCTATTGTATTATATAACATTTGTTTATAATAATAAAAATTTGTAAAAGTAGAATTTAATATTATGTCAATAAAAAATAAAATTATGGAAAAAATATGGATAGATTAAAATTATATTATATTTTAAAAATATTTAATCATTATATTTACGTTGAGGGCATGTCCTATTTGAGAATAGCCAACCGAGTTTGTCCATCCACGATGCACACTACTCGAGAGGAGATGCAATACGGAGCTTTCATCTATAGCCGTTGATCTGTTCACGTTTCCCCTTCATTTTTCACATCTGCTTTTATCCGTTGTTTTTCACAACTACCTTTTTCCGTCGGGTTTTCTACCCTTTCACAATTATTTCATTCAACGTTTTAAGAGGCGGTTATTTTAACATCGCGTGAGGCAATTAATTCACATCCGGTAGTAACGTAAGGAAAGTCACAACATGTACCAAAAAAATCACATCATTTCAACTGTGAAGTTATTTTCTGTTATTTTTTTAATCATTGGATTTTGGGCTTAAAAATTAAATCGTCGTAGAACACAACTTAACTCTCAAAACCCCATAAAACTAGCTTCATTACTATGTAAAATATTTATTCAAATATTTCTAGATCTCCACGCTTAAAAGGCCAAAAACTCGATTCTCTTCGCATGTGTTTCAATGTTTAAAAATTTGAATATTTTTTAAATTTTGCAATTTAACATGCAATTGTATGTGCCGCTTCATTAATTTCTTCAAGCAGATTGATTTTTTTTGTCAAGTTGATAAATTGTTTTCGCTTAGTTAAAAAATAAAATACAATTCTATTTTATTGAGATTTTTTTAGAATGAACCCAACATTACACAAAAGTATATGAAGGCCAAAATAATCACATAAACATGAAAATTCAACCATTACACATATATACATTGTGATTTATAATTATATGCTTTATAAAACAAAGATTCAATATATATAGTAAACTATTATTTAAAAGTGGTAAAATTTAATAGGCATTTGTTTATTATTGGAGTTTTTTAATCAAGTGTTGCTTAAATGTATAAAGAATCAATTTAAAGTTTTTTATTTAGGATGGATTATGTTTCTAAATGGATGTATTTAAGATTAAAAAACATAGAATTGTTTTTTCTTCATCAAAGAGTTATTTTATTTATTAAATATCTTTAAGAAAATGTGGTTTGATCTTAATATGAAATTATTTTATTTGATGCATATTTAAATTCTTTGGTGTCTTTAGTGTATGCTATTATAGAATTATTTAATGTACTTCATATTTTTTTACCTTAATATAAATTATTTCTTTAAAAACAAAAAAAATGAGAGAAATTAAATTTGGTCATGTTATCTCTATCTATATCACTTTTTATCTCTATCTTTATCTTTTTATCTATCCTTCTCTCATTCTCTCCCTCTCTATTTATTTATCTCTTCCATCTCTATCTATCCCTCTCTCCTCTCTCTTTCTCTCCCTCTCCCTCTCCCTCTCCATCTCTATTTTTGTCTTCATATCTATCTCTATCTCCTTATCTCTCTCTCTCTCTCTTCCCTCCTCTAACTCCCCCTCTTTCTATCCCTATCTCACTCTCTCCATATTGCAAACAAAACATGAGCTTGTTGGTTGTTGGTAATTGAGTTTGATTATCTTCCTAATTCAAAGATTTTATTTTCGTCATGTTTGGATCCATGTAAGTGGATCCATAGTTTATTTGAAACTATCACTTCTCCATTGATACCTTTTTTGAACAAACAACATCATTTGCTAAATGGCCTACCAATTGACCTAATGTACTACACAAATGTATGCAAAAAATAAACCAATATTAATCCTAATTGACCTTCACCTCTTTGACGCACCCATTGAACACCAAGGTGAAATTGCTAGTACTATAATGGTAAAATTTATATATTTATGTACATTCTTGTTTACTTTTAGATTCATTTTGATAAAAAAATTCTAATTTAATTATATATCTACAAGTAGCATGGTTTTTTTGTTAAGTTCGTCTCATTTCCCAACTCTTACATAGTCTTATTTCACACAATTTACACTTTCCCACACATTCATTATTGTTGGCCATTTATTCTGCCTGTATGAGATCACATACATATCCATACATTCGATCTACACTTTGAGATTTGCACCTTCTTGTCCTAGGTAAACTCCACAATACCCAAAAATTAATTTTGAGGGGCTCAAGACTTACTCTTAGATTCTAAAATATTAAATTTAAATGATCAACTTTTACCTTTTTTCTCTAGTCATTATAAGCCCACCTTATACATGTTTGATTGACTTATTGCTATGTCATGATATTTAAAGACATTCAATATGTAAATAATTCTTAAGATCAATTACAAAGATAAATCATTTAGCATTTCACTTTGGAGCTTAAAATGAACATATCTACATCAAAATTAGAATTGACTTTTTCCTTGTCTACCTACCCAATTTAGTTTGTGGATTGAGCATCTTGCAGTTTCAAGTCGCCATATACGAACAACTATAGAATGACATGTAATCTAATCATAAATTTTAGTGTGGGCTTGTCATGTTGACCATAAGTTTTATGGATTAATTTTAATATTCTTTTCAATAAAAGGAAAATAGATTAGAATTTTAATATTATAGAGGTGAAAATTGAAATCAAATTTGTAATTTCCTTTACTGATTTTGTATTTGTTTGATTAGACAAGTGTTTTGGTCTAGAATTTATGAATTGGGAGAGGGTTTTGATAATTGAATGTGCTTGTGCTTCAACGTGTAGGCACTTATTGCCAAGTAAGATTTTCTATTTCCCTAACAAGTTTGGTGTGTGAGAATGATTTTAGTTAGATTCCTTTATAAGTTTTTTAATATTTTTGATAAAATTTGGTGAATAGGGTTACTTAGAGAAATTTTTTTGCCATAAAACTTACTTTATAGAGAGAAAGGGATCGGGAAGGCTGGTAATGTATTGTCTATTTGTGATGCTATTTATCTAATAGTTGCAGGATATTTACTAGCCTCATTTGTGATGTTGGTAACTACAAAGGAGAAAATAATTATAAGAACAATTCTTTTTAAAAATCTCAAAACTTTCTAAAATTTTAAGGTGCAATTATAGACCTGAGCATTCAGGAGTTTAGAATGTCATATCACTTTAAAGATCCCAGATGTTTAGAAGCCTGAACAAAAATTTATTAGCAACAGTCTTTATGGCTCCTCAAGACTCTACTAGCAATGTGACTCCTTATTATGTATGTATTTTAAATTATAGTCTTACACTAATCTAGTAATAGTTGCATGTGAGTTAAAAACTCATACCTTATACTCATTAATTCTTCTAGCCTAAACTATCTTAGTTTTAGATGTCTAACACTACAGTAAAAATCACATCAACCAGCTTCATGGAGAATCTACTAGCACTGTGACTGCTAATTATGTATGTACTTGAAATTACAGTCTTCAATTCCTAGAGATAGATTTATCATTTTATTTGTTAGTTCTTCATGAACTGTATTGCAACTTTCTTCTAAGGAATCAAACCATGATGAATTGAACTTTTAGTTTCTTTTGAGTTGGTGGTAGAAGTGACAATGTGTGCCCTTTGGGTGTTCCTTTTATAGTTATAGTTATTAAAGTATCTACTTTTAATGTTGGTGCAGGTTACATATTATGCAGATCAATTCCTTGATAAGAATAAAATTGGGGAATAGGCTCTTCAAAGTTTTTTATGTCTTCCTAACTCATTTCTCGAATCCTAAGCATTGGGGTATGCATCATTTCTTACAAATGCAAAAGACAGAACATACATAACCACTGATTATATCATTTAGGGATTTTCTTGTCTCTAAGCAAGCACATAGGATGATTATTTAAGCCTGATAAAGCTTAATTTATGTTTTCAAATTTTTTGCATGATGCCATTAATTTGTACATATAATTCAGAGTTAGTGTTCATGAAATATTGAAGCTCAAGTTACATCTCTCTTTCTCTCTCTCTATGTATGTGTCTATATATTATATAGCTATACAATTTTTCAAGCATGAAGAATGACATACTTCTTTCTATCTATTTTGCTATTTGATATAGAAAAATTATTATGCAATAGATAGATGAAGAGCTCTCTGTTCCGAGTTTACTAATAGAATGCCCTATCACAACCACCTTTTTCATTTGGAAAAAACTATGCATCGTTATCTGGTTTGTCACTCATGTTCATGATGTTCAAAATTCCTCTCTCCTAATTGTGTTTTTGGTTTAGGATAATCATCCACCTTTGTTTTTGTATTCCTTAAAGCAATCATTCATTTATTCCTAATTGTACTTTTGACTTATGATAACCACCCACCTTTGTTTTTGTATTCCTTAAAGCAATCATTCATTTATGTCTTTGATTACTTTCTTTTGTATTCCCTCAAGCATTCTTTTATTTCTTCCTTTTGATTGCTTTCTTTCTATTCCTTCAACTAATCTTTCATTTTAGTCTTTTGATCATATACTACATTATGATGTTTTCCACTTACACATAAGTTCCCACATATAAAACCAATTAACATGCACATGGAAGAGAGAAAATTATATTTCAAACCATTCTACAAAAATTAAGTTACATAAATAGTGAAGTTTAATTTAAGTCTTTTGGGTTTTAGTACCCAAATTTCAAATCATCTCAAATATAAATTAAAAAAAAAAATCGACGTAACCATTGCACCTCCTTTGATTCAACTGCTAGTTATAATTTTTTTATATTATAAAGTATTTTATACATATAATGATACATTCTTATTTATAAAAAAAATAAATGTGAAGAATAATTAAAAATAATGATAACACAAAAAAATAATTCTAACAATACATTAAACAATTAAATAAAAACCTTGTCATATAATTTTGATTATGAAATCTCACATATACGACATACAACACACATCACTCTACTTAATAATGGAAGAACATGAGGAGCTTATATAAAATTATTAAAACCTGCATAATTGATAGTCGTAGTCTGAATTATTGGACATGTTGCACAAGGAGATGGGAAATATAATTTTAAATTTTAAGGGCAGGTGGGTAGCCTGAGTGTAGGACGAGCGAGAAGGTCGACACTCCTGGGCGTGGCGACTCCAAAGACTTCCGTCATATCCAAGTCCCCATCCACGCTCCAGTCAAAGCAATGAAAGAGCTGAGCCAAAATAAGGTTCATGGTTACATCAGCCATGGCTGCCCCTGGGCATCCTCTCCTTCCTGCTCCAAATGGCAACATATCGAACAACTCTCTGTCTCTCACAATATCAACATTTCTACCCATAAATCTCTCTGGCTTGAATGCCAGAGGATCTTCCCACAAGGATGGATCTCTTCCGATAGCCCAGCCATTGACAATAAGCCTGCTTCTCTCAGGAATGAAATATCCACCAACTGTGCAATCTTGTGTGGATTCGTGTGGAACCAACAAGGGTACCACTGGATATAACCTCAGTGTCTCCTTCACCACACACTGCACGTACTCCATGCTTGCTATATCACTCTCACTTACTATCCTCTCTCTGCCTACCACTGACTCGATTTCCTCTTGCATTTTCTTGGCCACGCCAGGGCTTTTAAGCACCGCACTCATCACCCAATCTAACGTGGTAGCCGTCGTTTCAATTCCAGCCAGGAACATATCCTGTAAAATTTAAACATTTTTTTTAGATCTGCCAGTTAAATCGAAAAAGATTAATAATGGGGATTGTATTATAAATAAGAAGTGAATACGTACAAAAACAACGGCTTTAATGTTTTCCTCTGTGATTGCAATTCCATCGAGGCTCTCCATTTCCAAGAGCAGGTCAATGATGTCCTTCGTAGCAGGCTGCTGCTCCTCCTCCTCCTCCTGCAACTTCCCCTTACGCTGCTGGTGTTCCTCTATCATTTTCCTTATCACTTGGTCGAAGGAATTGTGTACCTTTTTCATGCGTCGTTTCACTCCTTGCAAGTCCATCCAGTCTAAGTAAGGAATGAAGTCCCCGATATTGACAGCTCCTATTATAGCTACCGCCTCTGATGCCATCTTCCTTATCTCTTCGCCATGACCACCCAGATGAGCGTCACCGTGAAGAGAAATTTTGGTACCAGAAAGGATTCGCCACATGACTGCCTGTGCAAACGATGAAAACAAGTTGGTGAGATTAACAAGCTTCCTACCCTGCCCAGACATCTCCCACATTGAACGAACAGTGAGAAGCATTTCTTCCTCTCGTACACATCTGAAGGAATCGATCCTTTTGCTATTCAGCAATTCTACCATGCACAGCTTTCTCATGTGTCTCCAATAAGGCCCGTAAGGTGCAAATATCAGATCTTTGTAGTTATATCCAATGTATTTTCCCGCAGCAGTTTGTGGTCGGCTGGCAAAAACCATATCGTGGGTTTTCAAGAACTCCTTCGCCATGGCAGAAGAAGAAACCACAACAGTGGGAACACAGCCCAATTTCAACATCATGATGGGCCCATATTTCTTGCCAAGTTCATGAAGATCACGATGAGGAAGCCTTTTCAGCTGGTTCAGATTTCCGATAATAGGCCATGAAAACGGTCCAGGGGGCAATCTAGATCTCAATGTATTCTTCCTTTGCGGAGTAAATCTATACAAAACCCACAGGAAAACAATGAGTGCACATACTGTAGTTGTTGCTGGAGCATATACACCCTCTTTTATTATATTTGCAGCATGCAAAAATACAGGAAACTCAGAAAGAGCCATGTGGATCAAAAATGCAGGAAACGCTCTCTCTATCTCAAATTTATGTTGGTGTTGGCATCACTTGCTTTGTTTGGCAATATACGAAACTAAGTAAAATGTGTTTCGAAAAAGATATTATATCGCTGTAACGTTTTTTATGCCTTAGCTTTATGTTGTTTATTTACAATATAATCTTTTGTTTAGTTTGCGCTATATTGATTGTTTCTACTTATTTATTTAATTCCAAAACGCATCTGCAGCAGTGTTCTTTTGTTTGGATTTGATAATGTTTGAACACCACAATACGCTAGTCAATAAAAAATATAAAGCTAGAATTTAATAAAGCTAGGCGTCAAGGGCACATGACTTTTTTTAGTTAAAAGAATTATTAAAAAAGATCTCTTGCCCATTACCTAGATACGGAAGAAAAAGCAAGAGTAAACAAATATAGAAGAGGAGCACTAAAGTAAAGTACACCTTTTTTTCATATATCAAACAATGCAGATGAAAGGACTTCAATTAAAAGTAGCACACAATCAAATTCAAAGTTATTCTTAATGTCAAACAATCTCAGGTATAAGATAAAGAATTACGGATAGAAAATTGGTAAAGTGAAGAAATAGTACACTATAAAAAATTTAAAACTCAATTTTTTCAAATAAAGAGAATAATGCCAAATCGAGATGTCATCCATAGAGTTGATTTAAAATAGAAAAAACCTTTCAAATTGACAAGAAGGAAGTTTTTCATAAAAATGTCATAAAAATCTTCCAATAATCAAGAAACACACACTCTAACGATGAAGCAAAGATTTTTTCATAATTCAACCATAAAAACCCAAAAAATTTTATGATTATTGGAGTAATAAGAAAAAGCTCACATGTGGTAAGATCAAATACCTTCCACAAGAGATGAGATAGAGAGAATTGCTATATTTCTAAAAAAAAAATCCATACAATACAAATTGATGGTCTTGCTACATAGACAGATAAAAATCCAAATGAAACCCTCAAACAAATTAAGATCATAACAAATTTCTTAATCCTATTGTAGTCTTTAAAACTGCACACCCTTGTAATTTCACACTGCATCATATCCTAACTTTAGCATCCCATTCCAATTACAATGTTTGTACGACACACTAGCATCCCATGAAAATTTGTGGTTTCAATGGCTATTAGATTGTAACCTTTCATCTATGTGTTGAAATTAACTCGATTAATCCTCTTCTTGACTCTTTGGAGATTAGATTGGGTTATATGAATTAGATATAAAAAAATAGGCTATGAAGTATTTCCCTTTCATTATTGTACATGTCTTGGATATGGACATCTAAAAGCAATTTTTCAAAGATGGGTCCTAGAGCCTCTCAATCCACTTCAAAGGAAAAATGAAAGACCCCAATCCAATTGGAAGAGCCAAACACAATTTGATTCACTCCTATGAAATATTGTACTAAGGGAAAGATAAAAATTATTAGCATAAGGATAATCTTTAAGTGGTTTATAATGAATTTTTTTATGCTCTCAAAAACTTGAGTTGGAAGTAATGGAGCATGGTAAGATCCTAGTTTGTCATGATGTTCACCTTTTGGATTCAAGTAATTCATCCAATATGTGTGATACTAATGCATCCTTAGAGATGCAACCATTACCAAAGGAAAGGGATATCCTTTCTTCCAAACATACTAAAAAAATTGGCAGGAAAAAGGAGGGTGAAGGGATATCGATTACAGGAGTAGATTGCATCCATATAATAGAGATTCGAATATAATCAAATGAAGTTGAGGTCATTCTAGATTATCTATAAGAATCCAGGGAAAAAGAATATGGTAAAAGGAAGCTTCATCATTTGTTAGGGCTTCAACAAAATAACATTAGGAAAGGGAGTATTGATAAAATATCATTGGTTGGGAGGAAAAAAGGCCAAGAAAATTTGAAGTTGATATGGTAATTACAAGTTGAATTTGGTATCATTAAGACACAAGATACTTTTTCAACCCTAAAAAAATATTGTGATCTCTTAGAATGCTAGGGGTTTGAGTAGGATCCCTCAACAAAAGGCTACTTGAGATCTTATTCAAGAGCATGGCCAATTTTTCCTTTATCCAATAAGCAAAGATTTCAAAGTAGGATATGATTAGCATCTCTTCCAATATTTGTTTTGCAAATCTGAACTTTTTAAATCTGATATTTAAACCATTTCAACATTAAATCAAAGGAAAGATACAAACACACAAAGTAATCATCCATAACACCATAACACACGGATATTTTTTCATGGAAACCCTGTTAGGGTAAAAACCACGGCGGAGGTCAATCCACAATATTAGTAATCAAATATAAGTTTTACAAAATGGGAATGCACTTGCATTTAGGCTCATTGCTCAAAAGGGAAGGCTCACTTCCTTACAAAATATTCAGATTAAAACCATCTAAAGGTTTGAACTAAAGTGATAGCATCTACTTATGCCAGGTTACAGTTCTGGTTAAGCTCATCGATCAAATTTTAGACCTTCTGTTTGATTCTACACTTTTCTCTACTCTGCTATTCTCTTCTCTACTCTTCGCATCACAAATTCATGTATAGATGATTTCACATTACTATTTGTAGTGACCCTCCTGATAACATTTCTATTCCAATCATTATGAGTTGCTGATAATCAATAGATGGTTTTGAGAGTATGTTACTTTAATGAATTATGTCTTGGATTACATGATCAATTGATGATACACTTTATGTTATGATGTTTTGTTTACTTTTGCAAGATGACATAATTATAATGACATATGAGGTTCTGTAATGTTTATGATGGTACTATGATGTGAATGATTTTAGATGCTATTTCTTATGTCAGTTCGGTGAAGGAGACAGTTTAGCAGTACTCATCCGTGAGTTCCCTACTACGCTGTGATTCTTCTTCGTGGTGTATCTCATGTTATCTATGTTGTTTCAGTTGATCGTGTAGTGTGATGCAGCTTTCAAGTATAGGCATCAACTCCACTCGCTTGTTAGGTTTGAGCTTGCCATGGCCCAATGGAATCGTTGAAGGGAGATAAACTTGTCCTCTATCATGAACCATCGTTCTGAAAATAATGAGTATCAGTTTGTCACCCTTATGTTTTGTTGGCGTTTGTTCGTCGTAATATTCGTTGGTCGTCACATGTTGTTTTGTTTTATAATGATTGATTTGGATCATTTAATGACTTATGATAATGGTGATATTGATTATTGATTAATTGAAATGTTTAAATTAAAAAATATATTTTTAGATTGAAGAGGAATTAAAAGTGAAATATTGAAATATATTGTTTGCGAATTTTTTTAAAAAAATTGTAATTGAATCGTTTGTGCAATTTTGGTGTTTTTGAAAACTAGTAAAGCATAAAAATTAGTTGTGAATGAAATTTGCTAAAATATCTTGATTTGAACAAGATGTTGGAAAAATAGAACTGGTTGATTATTCACATGCAATCAGAAGTTGAGTTTGGGAAAACTACATTTAATAGGAAATGAATGAAAATTTGTGGGGGATCCTTTTCGCATGACAATTTTTGGAAAAGCCTCTTCTCTGTATTTCTGGATAAAGATTTTGTAGGCAGTAGTTTTCGAAGGAATCGACGCTTTTGGAAAATAAAGGATAAAAGGTTTACTGGTTCCAGCTTCTATCTTCGTTGGAGTCGGGGTTATTAACCAGGTTTTCTTCTTTTGGTTTTGCATGTTCCCGAATGAAATTTCTGAATATTATTATGTTGAAATTTGTTTTCTTTGGAGCGTGAAAGTCGTACGAAGGATGTTCTTGATATAATCCAGATTTAAAATTTAAAATTTCTTTATGCACAAACATGGATCTGTGCACGTTGATATCCTTGTTTACATGCTTTTGAAATTGTTTACTCTGAATCCTCTGACTTGTATTCACTCCTTCTGCCTGGATTTTGTATGTTTGTATCAGTGTTTTTGTTCAATCTGTGTTATCTCCTCACACGCATATAGGATGCCTGCCACATGTCTTCTTATATGGTTTCCAGACTTCATCTATCTACCCTATCGGGTGATTTACCTTTGCTTGGCCAACATCTTATATTTTTGGTCTTAAATGGATTCCTAGTCTAGAATTGTTATTTTCCATCGAGTTCTTTGAGTAAAGTGGTTGTAAACAAGTTTGACTATCATCGAGTATCTGTATCGATCATCCTTTGTTCTATTCATGTTATAAATGAAGTAATACTGCTACCTCTGCCACGGGTTTGGTATCATGACTTGCGCATATATCTATCTTGCATACATATTTAGATTTGTCTTTATTTGAACTAGCACAATGAAAGTCATTTTTATACCTCTACACTCTTGTTCCTTCATCTCTTCGTATCTTTCAATGCATGGCACGATAACTTTCATCACTTTCCAAATGCATGTGTGATGGCCGATTTTTATATCTGCACTTTAACCAGACGCATGCACTAATGCTTATCTTGGGTTCCAATGCCTACTTATCTTCCTTCAGGCTGCATATAGCCTTAATCAGGTCATTTTTCCTTTGTATGGTATCTTCTATTTTCTCTTTCTTGGAAGCTTATGACGAACAGTGGTATGGAATTTTTTTAGTCGTTGTGTTGTTTGTCATTTCTCCATTTTGTATTTCTTTATCCTATTCCCTTCTACGCATGCATGAGATGGCTATTATTTACTCTTTGTCAAAATCCTGCCATGGGAGTACAAGTCAGCTGTGTAAGAAGAGTGGGAACATCTCTGTGTTCATCTCCTTCATACTATGGGTGTCGGTCGCATAAAAAGGCACAAAGAATCCATTGCAACCTTCAATGTAGGCATTGGAGAAGCTAGTATGAAGGACACTCTGAGTTCTATACTTTGTCTCGCTATGCATGCTTACCCTTATCATTTCGTGTTGGTATTCTTTTCTT
Organism: Sequoiadendron giganteum; assembly: GCA_007115665.2. NCBI lineage: Eukaryota > Viridiplantae > Streptophyta > Pinopsida > Cupressales > Cupressaceae > Sequoiadendron > Sequoiadendron giganteum. Next base: position 54,747,662 of record CM021105.1, on the reverse strand, counting down.
TTGATCTGTTTTGTACATCGTATCTCCTTGCATGAGATATTTCTCTCACTCCCTGGCCGGTGGTCTTCATTTCTTGTTCTTATGTTTTATTTTTGTTTTGATTTTTTTGGTTATGCATTTGAACGCATTCATTCCTATGGAGTCATGCGTGCATCTATATAAACAACACAACCATTTAGTGTAATGCGTGAACCTTTATATTGCATGCGATTAGGAATATCTTAGCAGCGTCTGTTGATTGATTAAGACTTTCTAATTGTTCCCTTTATCTTTTGTACTCATGTAGTTCCATTAGCAGACTATATGTAGATTATGTTTTGTTCTGTTTGGATTAGTGGCACAAAAGTTACTTGCACTCCTTTACATCATCGATGAATCATGAGGGAAATGGTGCGGCTGCTTCTTAACTTTAGACTTTGTCAGATCTGTCGGTCTTGTGTGGGCACTTGTCTTCATTTAGTTTGCATGGTATAGGTATTTCTTAAGTGTTATTTTCTGTCGGTTGCACCGTTGGCTTTAAAGGATCGGTGTTTGTGGTAGTTCCAACTTCAATTTCTCTCGTGTTGATTGGTCTGACTGTTTATGGTATTCATTGTTTAAGTGGAGGTATCGACTATTACTTTGTGTTACTTGGGCGGTGTGAAATATTATTGTCTGCTTCTTAATTGTTAATCAATAGCCTCGGTATTGTGAACTTAGCGTTCCCTTTTATAGTTTCTATTGTTAGGTTTATTTTTCATATTGTATACTTAATTCTTTTTGTATTCTGAATTCTTCACATAGTGCTGTCGAAATGACAACATATTCTTATTTTATTGTTAGGTATACTTTTAAACAACATAATTTATTTGGAATTAGAGTTTCCCTTTTAGAGAATGGTTTTGAGTTATTAATGTATAAAAGGGATAAAGACTACCTTTTCTTATGACAATTCTAGTGTGTAAATATTACTTAAATATCTTGTAAGTTTAATCATGGAAAATAGTGTGATTAGTTTTCGCATGTTAGAATTTTTATATTTAGGGGTTGATATTTTATGAGATTTGCGTAGTCTTAAAGAATGTTTGCTTTAATATGAATATCGAAACTCTTTCTTAGAATTTGTAATGGTTATGTCTTGTACTTTACTTGTTATCCAAGAGGTATGTAAATATTTTAGATATATATATGCATGTCATGGATGTAATATGGTTATGAGTTGCCCATGGAGTAATTTGGATTATTCAGTTAGTGTAATGTGAATTCAATTTTGTTGGGTTCGTATTGTTTTATAAAGGTATCTTTGGTGTTATGCATTATTTGGAAGTCTTTGAGAGGATTATTTATGTCTTTTCAATGAAAAGCTTGGATGTTTGTGTATTGTTGGTTTCACTACTCGACATTGGATAGCCGCGCATGTCATTCTTTATATAATTGATGTTTATGGGGATGTCATGTATATTTCGGGCCTTGTGAGATATCACTTACATGCTCGTTGACTGAGTGGTCATTGTCAGCCAATGAGTTGTACTTAGGAGGCATGGCTTTCTTTAGGGTCCAGACCCGAAAGTGGTTGCATGGGTAACCTATCAGAAGTTGGTATTTAAGGGTGAAATTTAACTAGTGTACTAGGAGTATATCAGTAGTGTTGTCATTGCAATGTTATGTGTGTCGACTATGTTATGTGAGGTGTTTCTTCTTGTTGTCTATTTTGGTTTGAGGACTTGTTCTATCTCCTAGCATAGGGGGTGGGCTCTCGAGTTCCACACGATTGGGAGGAATGTGTCACTACTTCCATTGGGTACCTTTCAGGTGTTTTGGTTCGATCCATGCTCATTTTAGCAGGATCCTGATTGAACTTCGTTCACAACGTTTGGTTTGTTGGATAAGCTCACAGAGTTGGTTGACATCTACTCTTGATATTATTTTGTTTTGAACATTCTCATGATGTTACATGAGGTTTCTTTATATTGTTAATTATGATGTTTCGAGATTTGTCACAATCTCGTTTATTGTAAACAAACTTGTAATATAACTATTGATGTAATAAATCTATATATGACTATTCTCTTGGCTTGATTTATATTTAGTTCTTGGTGTGATATGATGTGTAATTTTTTTGGTAGCGTAGTTGTTGAAACCCTAGAATGTTCATGATAGGTAGTTAACCACATGTTGTTATTACTTGTAAAAACAATTATTCAAAAGTTTAGTGTTACTGATGTAACGTTTCCTGGGTTCCATGGCGGGGTGTTACACTATCCTTCTAAATTTTTAATCACACACTAGCATACTTCACATCTCACACATTCTCTCCTTAAAATGATACAACCGATCTCTTATATATATCCGTTATCAAAGATTTGATCATTCATATGTCGGCTTTTATAAAACATAAAATACTTTCCAACTCTCGGCTAATTCCACAACTAATTCTTTATGCGCACCACCCATAGTCAGTCATTTGCATATTGGGTAACTAATTAAACATGTTTGAACATAAAAACATTTAACCAATTACTCCTTAGATATCTGCAACGACTATATTTGCCAAGTCAGCCTTTTAGTACTGATAATAAGAAAATCAATGCACTAGATCTCCTAGATCGTACACCAGTAAATGCACACCTCAATAATTATTGAATACGGTAGTATGAACATCAAAATACCTTTATCTAAGATCCATAGCTCAAAATAATAGTCTGATGAAGTATACAGATCAACATCTTTACCTTTAATCGGATACCATGTTCTTCATTTTGTTTTGTCGGTATGAACCAATACTAAACTGTGGACCAGATGAATGAATTAGGTTTCCATCAATGACAACACTATAAGCCATATGGCAACAATCTCCCCCTTTGGAATTGATGGCAACAGTTAGCGAAAAATGGCTAAGTGTCAAAATCAATACGAGTACACTGCCAAACTTCAAAATTTTAAAACATAGCTCCCCTTGAGATTGATGAGGCATTTTTCACTACTCTCTCTGCCCCTTTAACATAAATGACAAAACACGTGTTCAATCTCCTCTTTTGAAATATAACCAAAACTTCAAAACTGATGCAAATTTTTTAAAAAGAACAACTACTACTTGAGTCAAAAAATTATCTTGTGATTTTCTTTCATCTCTGGAAGAAATTTCTTCCAAGCTTCTATTGCAATCCCAATGATTATAATAATGTTGTTATTCTTAGATGTCATGTTGACAATCTCAGTGAGGGATTCTAGAATTCTGATCACATCCTTTAATTTCTCATCTTTCCTCAGTATCTCAACCATTTGTTCTAGCTTGCATTCAGTTAGGTCCTTTACTCTCCAAAAGGTGTCCACAAGTGTATTTTTAGTGAATTGAACTTTTGTGTTCTCAGACTATAGCTCTTGAATTTGTTTCTTGATTGTACCATCCTAATCCTGAAACACATCAAAACTTTTTCTAATCCCATTTAATTTTGTTTCAATTTGCTCCAACTTGTCTTTGTATTTACCAACTACATGAGGCCAACAAATGCAATAGTTATAGATGTTATTAGTTGCTCTTAAATGCATTGCCTAATCTCATTCATTTTCTTTTTCAACTTGGTGAGTGATAGTTTGAACTGCCCCTTCAAATGTGAGATTACTTCTCCTTCTTATTTGTTTTGAGACTCATATTCCATAGTTTCCTTTGCATTCAAGTAAAATATTCTACAAAATCTCCAATTTAATTTGAATGTGCACAACATGAGCACTTAGTACACTTAGAATCATATCCTAATCATATGAGGGTCTGATAGACCATGATTTGGCAATTTTTTGCATTCCACTTTCCTTATGAATAAGCTGCAGTAGCTTCTCTTTTGTCAAGTCATCTTCTTCTTCACTTGCTTTTGTTAATTCCACTTCGTTTTTTGGTTTGGCTAATTCCAGATCTTTTCCCTATGTGTCATCAGTTTCTTTGCCAGATTCCTCATCTGGTATATCCACAATCTTAGGTGTTCCTTTCCATTTCCTTCATTTTTGGAATCTTTCATTCTGGAGGAGTAAAAACAAAATTTATGTTTATCTTTTCTTCTTTCTTTCCATCTCAGTAGAAGAGGAACCAACTTCAAGTGCTCTTACCGGAAGAGAAATACCGACTGACCCAAAATTTCTAAGTAAACTCTTAAAGAAATTTCTAAATTCTTGATCCCAATTAGCCAATCTCTTAGAGCTTGTGCAGATTTTTTTGCACACCAGTTCATTTAATTTCCACACCACATTGTTGTTCATCGGTAAACAATTCAAAAATTACATTACTAGACATATGACCAGAGTACCAAACCTGGAAGCGTAATCTGTCATCTTCATTAGTTGCATATTCTCCATCAGTTGTTCCTTTAGCAGTTCACACAGGTCAAAGTCCTTACCTTCCATTATCATTTTGTGAGAGATGTAAACTGCACCAACCGAGGTTGCTCCTTCTCTGTTTCTGAAAAATATTTTATATGACACTCCATGCGCAATGTACCTTGTCACAAGGTTTTTGATTGTCAAGATTATTAGTGCCCTTTGATCTCCAATAACTTTGGTTAGGGTTTTGACTTCTTTATTTTGGATGGATTTATTTTTCTATATATCCCCAACTTCACAAAATCCAGTCAAATTTCCAATTATTTCCTTCAAAATGATGTAGGGTTTGTCCAGAATCAAAGTGTCATTATTCAATCTGCTCAAAATGAATTTAACAATTTCTACGTTCTCAAAGTAGGGAAACTCATTCCAAATGTCTAAATTATTGTGTTTGGCTTCTCTCAACCACTTCAATTCATCGAGCAACAGATTTTTTCTCATAGCCCTAATCTTCTCACTTTTGTATTCATCTAAATTGATTGACCCTTTGATTTGTTCCATTCTTCCTTCCGTACAACCGCGGGTCAAATTATATGGAAATTCCAAAAACAACTGAAATACCTGATGGATTTCGAGATTCACCACCAAATTAATTTCGCTCCTTCAAAATTATGTTACCGAGTGCTCTCCTTCTTCTCTTCTTTGATGCACAGTGAGAAATGAGAGTTTAAACTTGCCTTTTATAGCTCACACACTTGTAATAAATGCCTTTGCCCTAGGTATTCTGGATACCCTGTTTTCTCAGACAAAAAAAGAAAAATTCTTCAACGGACCTATGATTTATTTGAGTTTCCTTGTGAATGTTTTCCAAAACCTCTATAGATTATTAATAGTCCTTTTTGACAATCTATCGCATTCTGGTACTAGCTACGGGCAGGGGAAAATGGATTTTCTTGAAAAAATTCCCCTAAGCCAATGGCCTAAGATCAATTTCCAGAGGAATTACCGAAAGGAGGTTCCAGTGCAGAACCATTTCCAACATCAAACTCTTTCTTCCTTACCCATGTCTTCTTCATTTGATCTCTTATTTCATCCGCGGTCACTTTTCTTTTTCCTTTATCATCTTTCTATGTATTTATGCCTTTGTATACCGGACCTCTTCTATCCACATTTTTGTTTCTGTAGAATGTTGCAATGCGACCATATTTGTTGCAATTGTAGCACACAATATTTTCTTGTCCAGACCAATCACTCCATTGATTTCTTCTTGATCTGCATTGATTAGCAATATGCCCAAATTTTCCGCAAGTATAACATTCAACATTCCTTCTATTGACAGAGTAGTTTGACACATTTCTACATTCAATTGATTTATGACCAAACTTTTTACAATTGAAACACTAACCAAAAAATGATGAGTCTCTTGATTTCACATTACTTCTACATTGAGTAGTCATATGACCGAATTTATTGCAATCAAACCAGTATCCATTAAAATTTTGAGCATTAGGTTGTCTTACCAAATACCTTCCACCTTTGTTCATTTGGTTACCTTGCCCAAAATTCTTTTGTCTAGATCCAGAACTTTCTCCTTTTTCATATCCAAGACCTTGTTTGTCATTTCCACTCTTCTGACTTTGAGTTAGCTCATCAAGCTTAATTGAGCTAATCTTAAAATTATCCTTGTATTCATTTGCACTAGTAAGTTCATTCCTGAGAATAACAATCTATTTTTCAAATTCTTCTTCATTATTTCTAGATTGTTGCAGTTCACTCCCCAACTAAATGAATTCTCCATTTTCTCTTTTGCATTCATCATATTTTTCTTTTAAGGACTGAGCAAGGTTCTCATTCTTCTTCATTTCTTCAATCTCCTTAGTCAGCTTCATCACCATAGATTCCATCTCATGTCTTAGGGTAGCATTGTCTCTAGCAATATTTTCACATTCTTCAGTTATTTCCTTCAAGTTTTTGATTCGGGTGAAAATCATCCATGCTTCTACTCTCTTTTTGCTTGATCTGATCACAGAGATCCTTTCTCTTCTCCCTAGATTTAATAATCTGATCCTTCAATGCCTGAATGAATTTCTTAGCATCTTTAAGATTCTCTCTGAATTCCCTGAATTTTTCTTTAGATTGATCAAGGTCATCAAGTTCCACCAGAAGCTACTGCTAAAGACTATCAAAGTCAATTAAATTCCAAGATCCACCTCAAGCTTCTAAAATTATTTTGGGGAACTAAGCTCTAATACCAATTGTTGGACTCAAGGGAACATTGAGAGGGGGGGTCAAATAGTATTCTGCAAATCTGAACTTTATTAATTTGACATTTAAACCATTTCAACATTAAATCAAAGGAAAGATGAAAACACACAAAGTAATCATCCACAACACCATAACACAAATATTTTTACGTGGAAACCCTATTAGGGGGAAAACCATGGTGGAGGTCAATCCAAAATTTAAGTACTCAAATATAAGTTTTACAAAATAGGAATGCACTTGCATTCAGGCTCACTGCTCAAAATGGAAGGCTCGCTAACTTAGAAAATGTTTAGATTAAAACCATCTAAAGGTTTCAACTGTAGTGATAGCATCTACTTATGCCAGGTTACAGTTCTGGTTAAGCTCGTGAACTAAATTCTGGACCTTTTGTCTGATTCTGCACTTCTCTCTGCTCTGCTCTGTTATGCTCTTCTCTTCTCTTCTCTTCGCATCAAATATTCATCTACAAATGATTTCACATTACTATCCTTCTGAATTTTGCATCATACACTAACATACTTCACATCTTACACATGGGTGCTGGCAAGAAGTTGAGTCCACTTTTTGGCCAAAAATTGGAAGTGTTTTCCCTGATTTTCAGAGTTTTACACATTTGACCTTAAAATTTGAAGCACTTAGAGATGAAATCTTCAAAAAAGTCACTGATCATAAAATGTAGTACTCAGAGTCTAGTTTCCAAATATGTAATTTATTTCAATACCCAGATTGTACAAATTGATTTTCAATAGGCTTTTGTAAAAACCACTATTTAAAAGTTTTTTTTTTTTTACCATACAATGCACATGTACAACATCCATATTTTGACCTAAATTATAATATTTTTCTAAATCATTTTGGGAAAATACTTGTGACTCACTGAAGCTTGTTTTGGATTTTTTTTGTAATTTTTTATTGAATTTTCTTTTTTTGTTAATTTTTTATCAGGCATATTTGTCGTTTTGAAAAATCATCGTGTACGACATGCATAAGATGACCTAAAGTTATCATTTTTTGCAATTTTTTTTTTAAAATTGAAAATAATTGTCTGAAGTTTTTTCTTGTGCAATTCATTCGCCAAAATGTTATGTTGATCAAAAGTTATTAAAATAGTAAAAAACACTGATATTTAAAGTTTATGGACCAGTTTCATCATAAATTAATTGAAAAATAGAAAAAATAATCCAATTGTAAAAAAAATTATATATTTAAAATTTGCATTGTCTCATCTAAAATGGGTTTTAATTTCGTCAAAAATATTTGCAAAAAAAGTTGTTAGCCATATGTCCAAACTCAATTTTTTTCCCTAAAATTGTTAGATACTTCAACTTGCAGGTCAAACTAGGTTGAAGGCCTAGGTTCGGACTCCCAATGTTTTTCCCAAACCAAAATCCGAGGCAAAAACCCGACCACAAAGCAAAAAAAAACAAATTTAAAAAAATGAGATCTCGATTATAGAATGAGATCTCGTTTTTAAAAAAATGGGATCTCGTTCCCAATGTTTAATGCAATGACTGTTGGTAGGAGAACGAGATCCCGTTTATAAAATGAGACCCCCTTCCCCTGCCAACGGTCCCAACAATAAATATTGGGAACGGGATCCCGATTATACAACGGGATCCCGTTTCTTTTTAACTATGTTATTTAAATTTACTGTTAAATTTTACTGTGAAGTCTGCAACTTCACATGTATGACCGATAGCAGTAAGATTGGTCTATTTTTTATCAAGCATTTTTTTTACAAGTGGTGACTTGTTTTCTTGATTAATTTTTTCAAAGGAGAAATCCCATTTTTTCAAAGAAGGAACAAAAGGTCTTCAAATTGTAATATGAATTGATTTTTCAAAGGAGGCATGAAGAAATTAGTTTTAAAGTGGAATTGTGCTAGTTTTCTACTTGATTTGAGGAACACAAGAGGAAGAATTTAGTCCTTATAGGTCTTGAACTTCCAATTTGAATTGAATTTTTTGAAGAATGTCACTATTTACATTCATTTGTGCTTGAGAATTTTATAATCATGGGAGATAAAGCTCATAATAATTGACTCCTGAAGAAATTGAAGCAAACAAAGAGAAGGAGAGACAAAGAGAAAGAGAAAGAGAAAGAGAAAGAAGAATGATAATTAAATCAATGAATGATGGGGGAGCATCCAATTCCACAACTATTGAAGATGAAAACATAGAGGAGACCATGGTTGTAGATGAAGTGAATTGGCAAGAAGTCAATTTGGAGAGGAACATGATTATACAAGCAAGTCCTACTATGTCTTCAAATCCATCTTTCAATGCTATGGATAATGTTTCAATATGCACAAATCCAGGTATGTCTTCAAATCCACATGTTAGTGAAATAGTAAATTCGTATGTAGAAATTTTACAAGATGTTGGACTTAATGATGTTGACATTGATAATATTCAGAGAGATGAAACTTTTATAGAATTTGTTGAAAATGAAAATGATAATGATCCTTTTGTTGAAAATGAAATTGAGAATAATCCTTTTATTGAAAATGAAAACAAAAACCGTTTTGTTGATGTAAATGAAAATGAAACCGTTTTGTTGATGAAAATGAAGATGAATATGTAAATCGTTTTGAAGTTGAAAATGAAAATGAAAATGAAAATGAAAATGAAGATGAAGATGAAGATGAAGATGAAAATCTAGAATGTGATGTTGAATTTAATGAAAATACTTTTTTTAAAAATTGAAAGTGGTGTTTTTGATAATCTTCTTGGTCAAATTTCTTGGAGGCAAATAAGAACACATGCAAATAAAATATACAACGAATTTTTTTATCGTAAAAAAATTGTAATTCAATGTCAACTAATGATGCAATTGATGAGAATGCAAAAAATGAGGAAAATAATGAAAAGGTTAGGCTTGTTTGTTAAACCAAAAAGAAAAGATCAATCATTAAAACATGCTATGTGTATTGTTGCTAGTGCCATTCAATCTATTGGAAAAAATAGTCGATCTAAAGATAAAAATGCAGCAAGAAGAGCTATAACAACTATTATATTTAATAAAGCAAATTTGAATAAAAGAATGGTAAGAAATATTAGTGAAGTTTTAAAAATACATCCTAAAACATTGCTAAGAGCAACAAAAAGAAGATAAATTATAGAAAATGATCATATCAACCAATGTTGGAGTTTTAGTGGTCAACTCCCAAGGTCTGATATGAAATTGAATGTTGAAATTAAATCTTTGATTGAAAAATATTGGCATGATAATACTAGGGTTTCATCTAATGCTAGAGATGTTTTAAAATTAAGGGTGGGGTTCAAAGTTCGTGATCCTCACCCAAAACACCTATTAGATACAACACAAACTGAATTTTATAGAACTTTTTGTGGTGATTTAGTGTTACCCAGTAATATTAAAATAAGTCAAAGGCCTTTTGAAAAATGTAAACCGTGGTATGTAAAAATTAATAAGCAACGGATATCTTGTTGTTGTAAAACACATGTTCAATTTCATTATTTTTATGATGTTTTTTGATATATACGTTGTACCTTGCATACTAACATGATTATGCAGGAATGTGGTATTAATATGCCACTTGACGCAATAAGGGAGTTTATTTCAAGTTTGTTTTGTGAGAGATCTAATGGTAAATTGTTTTATTTAAGTTTTTGTATTTCTAGACAATGCATTGACTGTGGAAATATTTCATTCTTAAGAATTTGTATGCATGAAAGTGTTGCTAATGATTTTGGACAAAAATTAGTAGAAGTTAAAATATATTGCTATCAGGATTCAACCATGTAGTTTTTGAGTCAAACTCATTGACCCATGATTCATGAGTAGTGGTTCAAACAAAAACCCATCTCTCATGATAATAAATGGTCCACTTAGCACTCATTGCATCTAGGTGATGCTCACAGAGGTGAAGCATTGGTCCGTCCTGGGAGGTCACCCATCCTAGTATTGCTCCAGCTCAAGCATGCTTAACCACAAAGTTCCCCCCAAGGTTAAGCCCACTTAGCTTGTTTCCCCCACTCAATTGTTATAAGGTACAACACTTGCTGAAGGTTTTGCAAATGGGGTAGCAAGCTAAGTGGGCTTAACCTTGGGGGAAACTCCATGGTTAAGCACGCTTGAGTTGGAGCAGTACTAGGATGGGTGACCTCTTAGGATGGACCAATGCTTCACCTCTGTGAGCATCACCTAGATGCAATGAGTGCTAAGTGGACCATTCATTATCATGAGAGATGGGCTCAAGTGAACCACTACTCATGAATCATGGGTCAATGAGTTTGACTCGAAAACTACACGGTTGAATCCTGATAGCAATATCATAATTTGACATGTTGTGGAAGAAACCTCATACTTATTTGAAGTTAAAAGATTTAAGAATGTTCACTATTCTTTAAAAGATGGAAAAATAGGAAAGCGTTGTGATTTAGTTACAAAAAAGAGTTAGTGTGCATGCATTCATGAGTGAATTTAAGAATAAGATAGTACAAAAATATATCATGCACTCTCAACATGCTCGATGGCTTGATGGCCAATTTCACGCATGTAGAAACACATTTCCAACTGGTACTATACTTTTAGTGGTTGATTTTGCAGAAAATTATACTCTAGCTCTGCAAGAGGAAATTCAATCACAATATTATAATTCAGTGCAAGTAGCTATGTTTGTCCATATTTTTTATAGACATGCAGATGATAGCACTGAGGATGATAGAAAAGTTTTGAGGGAATCATTTTTATTTGAGTGACAACCGATTACACTCATCAGAGTTTGTTCAATACTGTTTCAGTATATTTTACAAAAAATTAAGAGAAAGAGGAATCCATATGAAATAACACCTCATATGGTCAGATAATTATACAGGGAAGTTCAAGAATGCTTGAATGTTCTATTGGTTAAGTAGGACTCACAAAGAACTTAATTTCCAACATATATGGAGTTTTTTTGAAGCTGGGCATGGTAAAGGAGAACATGATGGAGTTGGTGCGTGTGTCAAAAGAATTCTTGCTAGAGAAAAATGAAAATTCGAAGATGCAATAAAATTTCAAGATGCACGTGGGACTGTCGATTGGTGTAATACAATATTATCTACACCTAGTTCAAGTGAGTACTCTAGAGTTCATCGATTTTTTTGGTTGGTTGAAGAAGATAACATTGTACCTAGAGTTGACTGTGAGACAATCAGTGGATCTACTAAATGGCATTCATTTAGGAGTTTGATAGCAAGCACATGGACTACCTGGACAAGGGAGCTTGCATGTTTTTTCCAGTTTTGTGTCTCAGGAGATTGGGAAGCATGTGAAAATACAGAATGGGTTGAACAGTGGAAGCAAAGATCGTTGACACCTGCATAAGCACATGATCAATATGAAAGAACTATTGAAGAATATGATCAAGTGTTTGCATCTGAAGACTATGACCGTGTTTCGGACCTTGTACACGAAGGTAATTTAATTCAATTTATTTCACTTTATTAAGTTATTTTGTAATACTAAATTTTTTATATTGATATGCACAAGTTATTAAATCATTTTTTGTTTGCAGGACATGTGTATGTTGCTGTTGCACCTGAGGGGAATGAAGAGCAAACAAAATATTGGTTGGATCGTTGTGTGGAGAGTAAAAATAAGTTAATATCACGTCGAGAAGATGATGATGGCTATCATTATCCAATAGGTACCATGATCCCCTTAAGACACCCCCTTAAGCAAATTTTGAGAACTTATATGATGATTGTTTTAATGTTTTCCAATAGGATCTGTTATGGTTGTTGGCACTTGGCTACACAAATACCTAGCAAGGAAGAATGGTTTACCTACATTCGAAGATTATGAACCGCATAAAAAAATTATACATTATTCACATTTGGTGGTGGCCACAAATATAAAACTAGATCAGTATCATGAAAGACTTGCAAATAAAGTGTTATGGACGAATTCTATGGAAGAGCATGAGACAATCATAGATGCATTACAAAAAAGAGAGGATGCAGATGGTACAATGGAATAAGTAAATACAGGTAAATATAGTTTAAGTTTTATATTGTCCTTTTAAATAGAGGTAACTATTAGTTAAAATATATTTAAATACATGTTTTGATTACACATTGATATTTCTTGTACATTAATAGTTAAAATTGATTTATTATCCTTTTTTGTATCCTTAAGCCATCATTGCATTGATCTCATACTTTGAAACAAAAAGGAGAGGATGCCTGGATTCAACCTACACACGTGTGGAATACTTTTAAATGCAGGTACTTGAGTTGTGTACATATAAATAGTTTTATATAAATTAAAATATGTATGTTTTGATGATTTCATTGATATTTCTTGTACCTTTTTGATATTAGGTGGTGTGAATACCTAGTACATTTTGGGCATGAGTTTGAGATGTTCTTGAGATGGCATATCCAAATTTTGTAAACACTATTTTGAGATGACATATATGTACATATATGTCCTAGTATGTCTTCAAATCACTAAATTTCATGCATACATTATTGTTAAATAAATTATATCCTTAAGATGTTGTATTATGACCCCTTAAGACATTCCCTTAAGACATTGTATTGTGACCCCTTAAGACATTATTTTATGACCCCTTAAGACATCCCCTTAAGACATTGTATGATGACCCCTTAAGGCATCCCCTTGAGACATTGTATTATGAAACCTTAATAAATCACCTTAATACATAGTATGACCCCTTAAGACATCCCCTTAAGATGTAATATGACCCCTTAAGACATCCTCTTAAGAATTTGTATTATGACCCCTTAAGACGTTCTATTATGAACCCTTAAGACATCCCCTTAAGATGTTCTATTATGAACCCTTAAGACATCCCCTTAAGACTTTGTATTATGACCCCTTAAGACGTTCTATTATGAACCCTTAAGACATCCCTTTAAGATGTTCTATTATGAAACCTTAAGACATCCCCTTAAGATGTCGTGTTATGACCCCTTAAGATGTCCCCTTAAGACATTGTATTATGACCCCTTAAGATGTCCCCTTATTTATTTTCAATGTACCTATTTGTTTTGACAAGTTATAAATTAGTATTGGATGCCATTATTTGTTTTGACAACTTATAAATTAGTATTGGATGCCATTATTTGTTTTGACGGCTTATAAATTAGTATTGGATTCCATTATTTGTGTTGATAGCTTAAAAAATAGTATTGGATGCCATTATTTGTTTTGGCATATTATAAATTAGTGTTGGATTTTATTATTTATAGAATTTATTAATGCTTTTGTTCTCTAATCTTGTATGGTTTTGTTTATTTCTTAAAATTTTATCCTTTCTAGTATATAAACTAATTGCTCTTGTTTGTAAATTATGATTTATTGACTAATTATTGATTGATGTGAATTGAATAAGTTGATTGACTAATTATAGCTAATTATTGAATGTGCATATCATGTATGAGATCACTAAATTTGTAAACTATAATTATTAAAATGTCCTATTAATTTCAACTTTAATTTCATATTTATATTTAATTTCACATTAATGTCCTATATTAATATATTGACTATGAACATAAAATGCATAAATGTATATGTGTAAATTAAAATTTCAAACAATAATAAAGTCCATAATTTATGTAAATATATTAAGTGCATGAAACCAATATATTAAACGCATGAAAAAAATTCCATCAGAGTACAACCCATGAACTAAAGTCCAACTAAGTACTCAAGAACCATGGAATATAAAGCCCAACAGAGTACATGACAAACCAAAAATATAGTCCACAAAATAAACAAATATAACCCACAAAATCATGTTTCTAGGTCATGTATTGTCTCTATAATCAAGAGACCTCTTCACGCCATGCGAACTATGCAGATGACCTGAAACACTCTGTACAAGAGAAAGATGAAATCATATGTAAGACAATGAATTTTTTTTTAATGACAATTTAATTTATAATTCATCATATTAAAATTAAATTACTGTCATATCTGGGTTTGGATGCTCTACTGCACCTGAAGCAACCTTTGCATTCTCTGAATCAATCTACATAAACAAGACAAAGAAAGTTGAAATTAGATGCACAAGTCTACAATTAAAAATGATTTAATTAAAATTAATTTATAATTTATCATATTTTAATTGTACCATATCCATAGGTTATGCACCCTCTTCCGCAGGACATGTTTGTACATTCTCAAACACTAGATGTGTCACATGCTATAAAATAAAAAGAATTTAAAACATGTATTAGCTCAAATATATATATATATATATATATATATATATATATTCAATTTGAAATTTAAAATTAAAGTTATATATTCACTATATATAATTTATAATTGAATTTAAATATAATAAAAAATTTAAATTACCATTTGATCTGGAGCCTGCTCCGCATGCCCTCCAAGAGGTGTAACTATGTCTGGGTCAGGGCTGAAAGTCACACTAACAAAGTCCTACAAGATCAAAATTAAAGCATGTAACATACTTGAATTAGGTAAATATATATATATATATATATATATATATATATATATATATATATATATATTCAAGTTTTCACATTTTGTGTAGAATTTTTTTTAAACCTGAAAATCAGAGGCCTCACGAGTAACCGCAACATCTAATATTTTCCTGATGCCCATTGTCATTGTGGTATCAACCTAGGCATACATGTAGACATGTAACACAAGCTTATAATATTTACAAGTGTACATGCAAATTTCATATATAGTGAATTAAAAATTCATAATTGTAACTATACTAATGTAAGTTAAACAATTTACAATATAAATGTACCTGCCCCTGGTCTACGACGATCGATAGTGGAGGAGTGCTCGACAAACCCTCGGGTGGAATCGACGTGGAAGCCGATTGATTCACCTAAACCAACATAAATATTTCAAACATATATGTTATTCAATTATAAATTTAAAACTCAAGTTAAAAATCATTTCATTTATAATTTAAAAAATTGAAATCAAAATACCCCATAAGGGTTGCCGATTAGGACTGGTGTCAATGTATGTACTCGTGGAACAAATGATTGCCCCATCATTACTATCGTTTGCACACCAAACAGTTTGATTGTTAAAATGTATTGCAAACTAAATACTTGATATATACATTCATCAAAATTCTTATAAAATGAATGTGTAGATGCATATTTATACCTATGTAGTAGTGTCCTCGGGATGTTCGCCTCTTGTAAGAAACTCTACAAATGAACCGATGTGACCAAATGAACCACCAGAATCTCCACATCCACCTGAACTAGGTGTGGCCCGATCCGGTCCATAGCATACTTGATGGAAACTAGTACATACATGTGGGACGGGCCTCGACACTCTTGGAGTGGTACTCAGACCAGCTCCATAAAACACTCCTCCATCATCATCATCTCTATGCTCCCCACCCACTATCGCATAAGCATGTTGATCAAGGTCTCCTACGAGTGTACTTAGGGAACCTTCATAAGATGCATTCATCATGATTATATATGTATATATGATAACCATACAGACAAATTTATATAAAGAATAGTCTTTACTTAGAGAACAGAGGTAAAGTAATTTTGGTTGATATATGTTAAGCTTATTTACATTTATTATACCAAAAGCTAGATTTCCAATTGATATGAGTTAAGTTTTCAATAAGAAATTTGTTTAAGATTTAAAACGTAACAAATGACGACCAAAATCTAGACATATCAATGAGATGGCTATATTCACACCTGTAATATGCATTTATGACAAGTAGTTACATTTATGATACATTTTGTTTTCATCTAAACCATATATGAAGAGAAAAACTGGTCAGACAAGCACTCAACATTTTCCCAAAAATGTAGCATGCACTACACATTTAAAATAGTTAGAGATAAAATGAAAGATACAACTTGAAATAAAAATTGGAAGAAACATAATTTTGGTATCTCTGGGTTAACCACAAAAAGCACAAGTTCCTTTAACATTCAAGGCAGCAATCCATTTGACATTCCAGGATATTTGGTTTGAAGCATGTTATTCAAACATACACCAACAATGACAACAATATCACAATGAAAGAGGACACAAACTAAAACAATCAATGCACATATGTACAATTTCCATGCATGCAATGCATGCATTACCAGGCCCCAGGCCTAAGATTCTACAGTTTCTGACATATTTTAGGTTTTGAACCACATACTATAACTCACATACTTCCCCTTGTTGTTAGTTAGATGACCTTAGATTTGGCATGTATCATTCCTAGGTCGATTTAGTTTTTCTTTGTAGGTAAATACCCAATTTTTAAGTTAATGATTTGAGATTAGCATTTCAAATCGCATATGTGGATACAACTATATTTTAGTTCCTTTCTCCCCAAGGTTTCAGGTTTACCTTCTAAACCCCTATTCAGGGACATGCTTGATCAATAATAAAAATAGTTGTTATCTTTTATTGAGTACCATAAAGTTAGAAATTTATCATTACTTCATAAGTAATTTTAATGGTGATTGTTCACCTATCAACCATAAAGTAGGTCACTATTCACCATATAAATAGTTTTATTGAACTTTGAAATCAAATCAAATGTCCAAAAATAATTAAAATCACTTGAAAAAGTTCTATTAAATTATGTTGTTTGAATCTCACTTATACATTAAACAAACAATAAAAATATGGATCTCAAAGTTCATTATGTAAAAGCTGGAACTAAATTGCAAAATTAGATTAGAATTGTTGAAAAATGCAGGCAAAATTATTACAAAATAATCTAACACATAATGTGCACAGTAGAAATATATAAAATATTATTTTTAATCATTCAGTGATTACAAAGTATTGTGCAAATGCTTATAAGGAATTGCATTCATGTACAACTTCCCCAAAACTACCCTAGGAGAAATTAACTCTCAATTAATTACTAAGTGACTTTATTAAAATGTAAACATCAATTTTCTAACACCCCACTTAAGATTCACATTACACATGACAAAACATGCTGATTGAAGAAATATAAATACATATTCTTTAGAAGATTTTCTTTGAAAAAACAATTCTTGTACCACAGAAAACTCCATCAAGCTGCTTTGTAACCCTCAGAAGGTTGTGGATCCTGAGTTGAATTCTTGAGTTCCTGGATTACCACCTCCCTGAATTCCTAAATCACAAATCTCCTGAATTATTGGACAACAATTCATGTCAAGATACATCCATGTGCTCCATCAAGTTGTCCCATGACTCTTGAAAGGGTATAATTCCCAAAATCCACAAACTCCCAAACTATCTGGGAAACAATCCATATTGAATTTACACCAGATCCCTTCCTATCTTCAAAAAAAATTCACATTAAATGAATTTTTCAATACTTCAACATTCGGAGAAAAGAACACACAAAAAACAAAAGCAGTTGCTTCTCATACAAAGCACTCTCTCTAAACAAGAAGTTGCTTGAGATGATGCCATTCCTCTTACCTCTGATGTCTGCCAGACTCCTCTTTGACCTTGTTGTACACTCCACCCAATAGAAATAATTGTGAGTGTCTAAAAGCTCTTTCAAGTGTATCATTGATGGTCCCAAACATACAAACATCATGTGAAGTAGCATGCAATATCAATTTGTTTCCCAAGTTTTATTGTCACAGATAACTAAACTTCATTTGCACAAATCTGTTTTAATTGCAACAATTGTCTATGTCATCACGAAAGAGATTGGCACGACCTAGTGTCTCGATTGAAATGTGAACAAAAAACTATTGCTTTGATGAGAATTGATTCAAGAAGTTATTTATGGATGAAATGAAATCACTATTGTGATGGAAAGGAATGTTCTCATTGGCAATGGAAAACGGATCCTGTGCTTTCTATTCACACTCTTCCACTCAGCAAAAAATACATCTCAAATAGTCTCTCTTCTTGCATATTAAGTTTTAGCAATGTGCCTTTTAGTTCAACCCTACACTGCCTCTCTGCATGTAATCTTCCACGTGGCCAACCGATTATTCTTGTAGATGTTTGCAGTATTAAAAAAAAAAGTTCTATTTTTATATAATTTCTCTAAAAAAATTGAAAATCTAAAATACAACAAAGACTTTCTACTCTCACCATGTTGCGCTTACTTCACCATG
Organism: Sequoiadendron giganteum; assembly: GCA_007115665.2. Classification (NCBI taxonomy): domain Eukaryota; kingdom Viridiplantae; phylum Streptophyta; class Pinopsida; order Cupressales; family Cupressaceae; genus Sequoiadendron; species Sequoiadendron giganteum. Next base: position 54,729,024 of record CM021105.1, on the reverse strand, counting down.
TTATATTTCCTTTTTGAAATCTTTATATTTCCAGTCCTCTTGCCATTGTTGTTTCCCACACACCATTTACAATATGAAACACTATTCTACCACTACATACTTTCATATCCCTTAGTGTTGATTATGTAGCACTAGGTCTTTGGTATAATATTCAGATCTTTGGCGCAGTGTTGAACAATGTTAAATTTCACCAATCACATGCAACATCAACCAAGGAAACCCGGGGATGTGCCCCCCCCCCAAAAAAAAATGCCCCGTACCCATTCCCAGGACATCCTGGGTACCAGGGCATGGTAGGGAACCATCCCTCTTTTTTCAAAAAATGTAGGAAACATCCTTGGGACGAGGGGACTCTGTTGACCTGAAGAGGGACAGTTGGTCATCCCCGGGGGTGGCCAGGGGACGGTTGAGCTATCCCTCGACCGTCCCCCGCGCTTTAGCAAGTGAAAAATTAAAAAAGAAATCAAAAAATTAAAAAAAAGTTCGGCCCAACCTACGTGGCATGTGTGGGCCCAATGAATTTTGACTCCCTTATGAAGGAAAGAGGGCCTCTCTAACCTCATTTTATGCATTTTGTTTGTTTGAGCAGCCAAGGGTTTGAGAGAAAAAGAAGTTGCAACCATTGAAGGAGAAGGAGCAGTAGTTTGGAGGAGAGGAGGTTGAAATAGTGTTGAAGGGAGTGCAAATCCACCAAAGAGGTATGCATTTCCTTTCCCTATGTTTTTTATCATTTTTTTGCAAAATGTGAAGCATACATTGTTTGATTTTTTTTTTTTTTTGTTTTTTTGTTTTAGTTGAAACTTGCATTCTAAAAACAAAAAACATGAGTAGCAGTGAGGGTGGAAGTAATAGTGAAGTTGAAATGCAAACTAGAAGACAAAGTGGTGGGGGTGGTAGTAGAACTAGAGAGCAAAGAACCCCAATCCAATGCCCTCCTTCATCAACCAATACCAAAACCATGGAAGACTATCCAAGACACCCATTAAACCCAAAAAAACCATTCCTTCGATATGTTACACCCGTGGGTGAAAGACAAAAAAATTCAAGGGGGAGTAGGTTTTGGTTTTTCCATGTTTGTGAAAAGGAATTTAGGGGCAGCTACACAAGAGTTAGGTCTCATTTTTGGGTGAAGTGGGCCATGGAATTAGATTGTGTCCTTCATTGACAGATGACCTATTTTTAGAGTACCAAGAAATTCAAATAGAGTGTGATGGTGAGGTTTAAGGTGGGTCTCCTTTCCCAAGCGCACAATCATCCATGCCTACTCCTAGTCCTTCCACGATTGGTAGTAGTGGAGTTGTCTTAAGAGCAAAGAGGAAGGTGAGTGCCAGTGGTAGTGAAAAGGTAGCCTCAGTTGAGTCCATGTTTAATAACCAAGCACGAGATAGTATTGAATCCTCCATTGCCAAATTCTTTTCTGCACGTGCCATTCCATTTCATGTGGCTCGTTCCTCTTATTTCAAACAAATGGTGAGAGACATAGTCATAGTTGGTCCTTCATTCATACCCCATGGAGATCATAAGCTACGCACCACCCTCCTAGACGAAGAGTACTCCAAAGTTAATGTGTTAATGGAGGAGATGAGGCAAACATGGATGAGGACGGGGTGCTCTATAGTGATGGATGGGTGGACTGATTATAGACGTTGGCCACTCATCAATGTCATAGTCACATGCCCTGCTGGTTCTTATTTTCTTAAGAGTCATAGATTATTCAGAGAGACGTAAGGATGCAAAATTCCAGTTTTCCATTTTGAGAGATGCCATAGAGGAGGTTGGGGCTGCAAATGTGGTGCAAGTGATCACCGATTCAACACGTGTGTACAAATTGGTTAGGTTGATGGTGGAGGGTAAGTACAGGCACATATTTTGGACCCCATGTTGTGTTCATGCATTGAACAATGCATTGAAAGACATAGGGAAGTTGGATTGGGTGAAGAAAATAGTGGCGGAAGCTAGAGATATTCAGATGTTTATTTGCAATCACCACACCTCACTTGCTCTCTTCAGAACATTTTCAAAGAAGAAATTTCTCAAACTTGTTGAGACAAGGTATGTCACTCCATTTTGTTTCACTTTCAATTTGTATTCATAATCTGATTTTGTTTTAAATTGTTATTTTTCAATGAATCATTGAATCAATAAATGAACATTGAATGTAGATATGCCACATACTTCATCTTGTTAGAGAGGATGGTAGAGGTGTATGAGCCTCTACAAGCGATGATGGTCAATGCAGAGTGGGCTAGATGGCCTAATGCAAGTTCTACTGAAGGAAAGACTGTCAAACAAAAGATCCACGATGATGATTGGTGGGCCAATGTGAGGTAAGACATTAGATGGCTGATTTTCATATTAAATTTCTGATTGTAATATTTTAATTTTATTGTCCAATGTTCCAAATTTTGAAGTTTCTAACATGTCAATTAACTTGTCGACTAATTATTTTGAACTTTTTGTTTGCATTTTGCAGATATATTTGCTCCTTCATCTTCCCTATTGTAGATGTCACTAGATATGCTGATACAGACTCTCCTAGTCTTGGAGAGATTTATGAGACAGTTGATAGTATGCTTGGGAAGATCAAGCAAGTTATTTCGGCAAAGGACCCCACTTTGGATTTATATGAGCAACACATTGGGCCCATTGTGACACGGAAGTGGAATATAATGAACACCCCTATTGGATGGTGGACCTATCATGGGAGGGATACATCGCAATTGAAGACACTTGCTACTCGCCTTCTTGCACAGGTTGCTAGTTCCTCTGCTGCAGAGAGGAATTGGTCCACGTATAGCTTTATCCACTCCCTCAAGAGGAATAGACTTACCTCTAGATGAGCGAAGAAGCTAGTGGCCATTTATAGTGCTCTTCGACTTCAGGATTGGTAGACTCTAGAGTATCGACAAACTCTAGCTCTACGGTGGGATATTGATCCCAAGGACGTGGCCCAAGTAGATGAGGAGGAGATAGCTGAGGGTTTGGTTGGGGTTCCGTTTGTTGAGGAGGAGCATCACAATGGTAGTGACTCAGAGGATGACTTTGATTTTGATGCGGTTATGAGGGATGATTAGGGGCAGGAGTGCTCTTTGACTTTGTTTATTTTGTATTCATTACTGACATTATATTTTGATTTTCATAGCAAACTTTAAAACTATATGGCAGCAATGTAGCCTTTGGGCATTTTGATATAAGTTTATAAATTATAACTTGGAGGTTGTTTCATGATTCATGTATGTTAATTTTGAATGCGTATTGATATTGGCATAATGTTGAACACAAATGTTACATGTTAATGTTCTATAATGTGTATTATGCATGCCTTATCCATGTTATCATATGAATATTTAAAATTTCCGTATATTTTTTAAATTTTCTCTATATTTTTATATAGCTGTCCCTTGTCGTCCCTAATTTTGGCCTCAAAAATCGGAAACCTGGGAACTCATCCCGTCATCCCCTGCTGTCCCTATCCCGGAAACTTGGGGTAACCTTGGCATCAATCGATTCTACTTTGGTTTGCATGCTGCACAAAAAATGGTCTCCTCTACTCTACATGTAGCACAAATTTTTATTCCTCCATTTTGGATGCCTCCAAGACCTTTTCCCTAACGCACTGATACCATGTTGAAAAATGCAAGAAAAACTATTGCAAAATAATCTAACGCATAATTTGCATAGTAACAATGTATAAAATTAAAAATATTATTATTAATCATTCATAATGACAAGATATTGTGCAAATGTTTATAAAAACATTGCATTCTCATACAACTTCTAAACTACCCTACGGGAAACTAACTCCCAACTTATTACTAACTTAAGTCACTGAAGTGACTTTATTAAAATGTAAACCTTAATTTTTCCAACTGAGATGGTGTGACCATGATACTCTCTAGATAGAGACAAAGTACCTGTGTTATTACATTTGCATTCTAGTGCTGTTGAGTGACTGTTTGTGTAGAAATAAAACCATTACACTGAAATACGACTATAATGAGAAATGGTTCAATCCTTGAACTGTATCTAAAGTATTTAGTCAATTTTAGTAGACCTAGAGACAATAAGAAGAAACCAAAAGAATGGCACAGTAGCTAACTACATTTTACGAGTACACCAGAAAGTTGGCACTCAGCCAGACATTCTGAAGAATTTATTTTTCCTCCATCCTACAGTTACCCACAACAACCCCCATACAGAAAATTTTCTTCAACTGAAGATTGAATGTAGCTTCGGTTTCATTTACTTTTCCCTCCAATGACTTGGTATAATACCAAAGTAGGAAATTTAACTGCCTTGTTTAGACCAGGACCAAGAAGTCCACGAATCTACTTAATAATTGCTTCTGATGCAAGAAAAACATGCTAGTTCTTTGCAAGTTTCTTAACCAGTTTCTTGATATCCTTCATTTTTTTAATTTCCACATCCATGTAGTCCAAACCTATTTTCTCAGCCTGCCATTTTGCTGAAGGTCAAAAATCATATTGCAATCAAACTTGTTTTAAGACACACTAAGTCTAGCCTTTCAATAATATTGCAATATCCTATAAGTTGTAGGCAGGTTTTACAAATAACAGCAATCAGTAAAAAATATAGGACTTTCACATGAAACATAGAAAACAAAGTGGAATGTATTGTTCAGAAAATAATTCAGTACGCATGAGTTAATTTGCAGCTGAAGAAATTGACCATTAACTTCCATTGCCATGTTTTGCTGAGTTTCTGGTGAGTTAATGAATTTTAGTATTTGTTTAATTTGTTAAGTTTTGTTGAGTCGTAGAGTCCAAGCCAAAATTGAATATGTCAATTTTTGTTGAGTAGTGAGTTTTCGAAGTATGATGGAATATATAATCCAACAATTTTTTTTTACCCAAATATGATAGAAAATTCAAATTAGAAGTTACTTTCTGTTGGAACACAAGTCTAGATTCACTTCAACACGTGTAACTTTGTTTATTACACTACAACACAGCTCAGATTTAATTATTAAAAATCTTTAAGGCAGGGTTATTGTGTGTTAAAGACTTACGTTGATAGTTTGTCTAAACAGGGCAACAAGCAACCTACTCCATGAGAAATTTAAAAAGCCATAAAAGCTATGTTACTGGGTTATGCAAGTTTCAGATCTGTTGCCATACCAGTAGCTTGATTAAAGAAGAAAACAAAGCATCCTACTCCATGAGAAATTTAAATAGCCATAAAAGCTATGTTATTGAGTTCTGCAAGTTTCAGCCCTGTCAGCATACCAAATGGGAGAGGTGGGAGCAGGAGTCAGTACACATTTGGTATGACTAGGACATTGCCTTGTTGTTCTGGGTACCATGTGGGTACATCAAGGTCATGCCTTGGCTGAACCTACGCCATCCAGACTTTAGAAAAACAATTTTTTAAAATTAAAAACAGCCAACAGAGTAGAGGATTCTATTGTAGCGTTCCCTATAGGTGCACAAATGTCCAAATGTGTAAGGTGTAGATTCATTCCAAAAGCTCATAGTGCATTTCATGAAGCTCTGAACACATGTATACTGTCCCATTATCCCATACAAAGTTTTTAATAGGAAATTTACTCAAGAATATTCATTGTCACCTCTCTTTCATCAACTACTATCGACATCCAAATCACCTCTCTATTGTCATCTGCCATCGCAGTAAAGTTTTAAAGTTTTTTAAAACTGCTTGAAATAAAATATAAATTGTGGTTGATTTTTCTTAATGGAACATTTGATATATTTTCAAAAAGGCATTTGAAAGATCATACTTAAAATCATGTGTGTGTGTGTGTCTATAGGTTAGGCATCCAAGGGCTGCAAAAAATTGTGCGTTGAAGCCCAAATTGCTCATAACATTGTGCTCACCAGATCCATCTAAATAAAAATTATTTATCCAATATGATAATCAAACTGGCTAAAGCAAGACCCTCAACCCTAAATCCACCACATCATACCATGCTTGAAAGAATATCAGCTATAGCCAGAACATAGAGGACACAAACATAGAAGTGGCATCCATGGATTAATGCCAAAAAACTAGTGTACCATAATTAAGCCGCTACTTATATTCATATCTGTTAGGTGAACCATGGAACACAACCTTCATCGACCAAAAAACATGCTGCCAGGGTAAGACCAAAAACCTTCTGCAATTTGTGCATTAACCAATACAAAACTTAAGAACCTTCCTAAAAATCGAGACCACAGGAGAAGCAACAAAAAGGACAGATAGACCATTAACATTTTGAAACAAGACAAACCTAGGAGAGGGCAAATTACAGCAGCCCCCTCATAGATATTTAAACCAGTGTTACCATTGTAAAACCAAACCATAGCATGAAGGGAAATTACACAGGCCTTGCTGAAGCCCCATAAACACCTCTAGATTTACCACATACTTCCTAATTCTCTGTTGAAGTGATTTTCACTAGGTCAACTAAATCCTCATCCTAACAACAACTAGAAACATCAGTTTTAGCTTTAGGAGAAAGATTAACCTTAAGTACCTTCATGACTTCTTCTAAAGCCCAATGCAGATGTTCTTGACGGTTCTTTAGGGCATGCAAGTGGTCAAGGAGACAGTTGAAGTAAACTTCCACCTAGTGTAACACGTCCTCTATGTCATTATGCAACAGGTACGTGCTGGCCACATTGGATAGCATTGTAGTGCAACTCAATGGTTGAGCTTCGTCAAACACACTCTGCCCCCGCAAGTTTCCAGGATCCAACAGGAGGTTGGTCATAGCACTTCTAATCCCAACACAAGGCACACCATCCATCTGGCATGACTAGTTTATCCTAACAGCTTCATTATCTTGATGGAAGTCCTCTTTGTGCCTTTATAACCTTCTCCCATGTGTTTTTCATCCTTGCAAATTGCTTAGCTTGCTTGCGTGCTTTCTTCCCCGTCCAAAACTAGCATTCAACACCTTCAGCTGCAGGGGTGCACATTTTCTCATACCTTGAAGTATCTGTAGTACTTGTTTGCATTCTTCACAACAGAAGCATTATATAAGAATACAAACAAATAGAACATAATCCTTGGCTATCAAATTTTTGGTTAGATTGTGTTAATTTTGATTAAATCTATCAGATTATATACTTAAATTGAACTAGATATAATGAAGTTGATGTCAAGTTAATTCTGAATGAATATATGAAAACTAAGTCTGAAATTCTGTTGCAGATTTTCGATCCTCAAGAGCAGAGTATTTATTGATTTCGATTGTCTGCTTTGAGGATTGGAAACCCCATAAATACAGAGAGGGGGAGTCACATCCCATGTTAGAGAGACACATCTTTAGGAAGACGCGTCTCATGAGAGACACGTCCTCTCATGGGACGTGTCTTATTTAGTGTCCCTTAACTTAAGACAACCGAACTTAATCGATTTAGCAGGGGCGATTCATATTTAAATGCCATCAAACTGGAATTCGATCTGACTTATAAATATAATTTATATCCTCAAAAATATAGATCAAGACTATACTTGGATGAAACGATTTGATATAAATGATGATGATGAATTAAATTCAATCATCATTTATATTTGACCGACGCTATCTAGTTTCAACACTCCCTCTTAGCTAGGGAAGATAGCTCCAACCAAGTATATAGTGATATGACTTTACTCGTGATATCAAAAGATATGGAATGCTTCTAAAAATGTCAAGTCACATGACATTATTCATAACACATCTTCATTATGGTATGTGCACTGACATCAAGTCTCATGATGTCTACCATAATAAATCATGGCATGTCCACAGATATATACATATCCACCATGAATATCTTATAAGGATCATAATGATCTTCAATTGATATCAAGTCTCATGATATCTATCAAAATGTCCACAAGATACTATCATGACATATCCACAGATATCAAGTCATATGATATCTATCATGATAGTGCAACTAATCATTGTAGAGTCGTCACTTTACAATGTCAAATACAAGTGTTCATTATTAGAAAGATCGTCACCTTTCAATAATGTACACAGGGGGAGAGAAGGCCCATAAAGTCATGGAGTCACACACATGACAAAAGAGTTTACACATTAAACATCTTTTAAATACATTAGTACAAAGTAAACAATTTGAATCTCAATCGTAATAACAATTCACATTTCAACCATACCAAGTTTCTTCCTGAAGTGTTCAACTTTAACTCTGGAGAGAGGCTTGGTGAGAATGTTTGTTGTTTGATCATTTGTACTAATATACTCCAACTAGATCACTTTCCTTTCTACCATGTCTCTCACATAGTGGTAAGGGATCTCTATATGCATAGATCTATCATGAAATACTGGATTTACTGAAAGCTTAATGCAACTCTGATTATCACAGTGGATAATAGTAGGATTCAGAGGCTCACCAAATAATCTCACAAGGAGTTTCCGAAGCCATACTGCTTCTCTTGCCCCCATAGAGGTTGCAATATATTCAACTTCTGTTGAGCTTTGTGCCACTGAAGACTGTTTCTTGTTGATCCAAAAGATCATAGCTAATCCTAAACTGAAGCAACATCTTGATGTGCTTTTTCGATCGGTTACACTTCCACCCCAATCTGAATCAAAGTATCCATGTAAATCTAGTTGGACATTTTAGTATTTAAGACCATATCCAATAGTACCTTGAAGGTATCTCAATATGTGTTTCACAACAACAAGATGAATTTCTTTTGGCTCACACATAAACTGGCTTAGGGTATTCACTGCATAGCAAATATCTGGTATTGCGTTAACCAAGTGCATTAATGATCCAATTATCTGTCTATAGAGAGTAGGATTTGCAAATTTTGATTTTGTTGCTGCTTCTTTCAATTTGTGTAAGTTGGTTTCCATAGGTGTAGACATGGGTCTATAGTCTAACATCCCAAATCTCTTCAGAATACCAATAGTGTACTTTCCTCGATTTAGGATGATGCCATCTGATTTCTACCAGACTTCTAACCCTAGGAAGTAATGTAAGATGCCCAGGTCTTTCATGTCAAATTATGAAGCTAGGTCCTTTTTACCTTGAGCAATAAGGTGATCTTCTCCTGTTATTAGCAGGTCATCAACATATAAAATTATTATTAGCATATCACCTTTGATTACCTTAAAATAAAGATTTGGATCTGTATCATTCTTGGAAAATCCTAGTCCCAAAAGATAGTTGTCAATTCTTTCATACCAAGCTCTGGGAGCCTGTTTAAGTCCATATAGAGCTTTCTTCAATCTGCATACATGTGAGTCAGTTTTATGTATCACAAAACCTTCAGGTTGCTCTAGATAGACTTCTTCTTCAATGGTCCCATTCAGGAAGACAATTTTCACATCGATTTGATGGATCTTCTAGCCTTTAGCTGTTGCAATAGCTATTATTGTTCTCACAAAGGTGTACCAAGCAATAGGTGCAAATGTCTCTTCATAATCAATACCTTCCTTTTGTGTGAAACCTCTAGCCACAAAACGTGCCTTGTGTTTTTCTATACTACCATCAGCAACATGTTTGATTTTGAAGAGCCATTTGGAAGAGACAACATATTTCTCTTTTGGTCTAGGTACTATATCCCATACATCATTTTTCAAAATGGACTGATACTCTTCCGTCAATGCATCTTTCCACACTTGATGTTTGAGAGCTTCCGTAACACTAGTGGTTCTGAACTAATGATCTCATTCATTAAGGCAACATAGCTTGAGAATCTTTTGGGTCTCTTACTTTCTCTAAAATTTCCTTTGGGTGTTGTATGATTCTCAGCTTCTTTAATCATCTTCCTAGCCCAAAGAGGTCTCCTCTTGTTGTTGTCATTGGGATTCTCTTCTAGAGCAATTTGGTTTTCACTTATGATTTCTTCAGGATACTCCCTCTAAATCTCAGGAGCAGGCTCCTCTTCTAAGACTTTAGGAGAATCTTGAATTTCTATCTCACTTGAACTCTTTGCCCTTTTGAAGGCAATGTCTTCCTCAAATATGACATCTCTACTTAGTTCAATTTGTTTCTGACCGGATATGTATATTTTGTAGGCTTTTGAGGTTTCACTATAGCCCACAAATATCCCTTTCTTTCTAGAAGGTTCTAGTTTGGATCTCTTTTCTTTAGGTACATGAATGTAGATAGGGCAACCAAAGATCCTTAAGTGATTTATGTCAGGTTTTACACCAGTAAATGCTTCTTCAGGAATCTTGTTATCTAGATGTGAGTGGGGACATTTATTTTGGATGTAGACAACTATCCTAGAGGCTTCTGCCCAAAATGAGGTTTCAATGTTTTGGTCAAACAACATTGCTCTAGCAGCTTCTACAATAGTTCTATTTTTTCTCTCAGCAACACCATTTTGTTGAGGGTTGTAGGCTACAATAAAGCCCCTCTTAATCCCAACATTTATACAAAATTCCTTAAAGATTTCTGAGGTGTATTCCTTCTCATTATCTGTTCTTAGGATTTTGATTTTCTTCCTGGAGAAGATTTTTGTAAGTGCTTTGAACTCAAACCTTTTAAGGATTTCTATTGACTCTTTACACTTAAGAAAATATATCCAGGTCTTCCTAGAGAAGTCATCTACAAATATTACATAATATAAAAATCCTGCCATTGAGGGTACAAACATGGGCCCACATAAGTCAGAGTGTACTAATTCTAATACATTTTTGGTTTTACTCAAACTATTTTGGAAGGTCCCCTTTGTGTTCTTTCCTAGGGCACACCCTCTGCATGCTCCTTCATGAATTTGTTTTAGTTTGGGCAATCATGTTACTAATTTTTCTACAGAAGGTAAGGCTCAAAAATTAAGATGTCCTAATCTTCGATGCCAAATTTCATTTGAATCAGAGGTCTCATGAATAAGAGCTTGTTTAGAATCCGTGCATAGTTTGTGGAGATATCCTTGTCTTACACCTATAGTTTGTGCTTTCTTTATAGTGGAGTTCTTTGGCCATGCCATAACTTTTCCATCCATAAAGGTAACCGTATATCCATTGTCTTCAAGAGAAGAAATGGATATTAGGTTCCTTTTTATTCCTGGTACAAACAATACTCCAGTGAGTTGTAGAGAGAGGCCAAACTTCAAATTTATGGTGCAAGTTCCAACCCCTCTTACTGGATGTGCAAAATCATCCCCAATAGTCACTTCTTCATCAATTTCTTCTTTCATAGTATCTAGGTGTTCTCTGAACCCTGTGATGTGCCTAGATGCTCATTTGGACTGGCTAGGACTCGAACCTAAGACCTTCCATTTGTTGCTGGAGTGCTCTACCAACTGAGCTACTGGCCCCTTGTGGCTAGCCCATCATCGGTCCAGGTGTGGCTTATTTCCAACACCCCCCCTTAAGTCACACTGCGGGTGCTTGGGGCTCCTAGCCTGGCTCTGATACCACTTGTTTGATATTTAACTTGATAGTGCTGAGTAGAAGACAAATTTCTCAGAGTCATAGTCTGTATTTATTTTTCCAATTTTAGCAAAGGATGCTTGTTGTTTTGTTCGATTAGGGCACTTCATTGCATAGTGTCCATATTGATCACATCTGAAACATTGTATTTGAGAGATGTCTTTCCTCTTCTTGAATGATCCTTTTCCATAAGAATTCTTCTTTCTCTTGAAGTTTTTCTTCTTACCTTTCTTATGAGAATTTGTGTTTAGCACATGAATATCCTCATCTATGGGTTTTTGATTGTTTCCTTTTGTTATCAGTCTTGTTTCTTCTTGTAAGCAATTTGTTCTCAGCCTATCAAATTTAGGGAGTTTAGATCTCGCACTTATTCCTTGAACAAATGACTCCCATGAGTTTGGTAGGCCTCCTAGAGCTATTAGTGTTAACTCCTTGCTATCAATTTGATATCCAACTGTTGACAGTTGATCTCTTAGTTCAGTGATTCTCATGAAGTATGCATTAATAGATTCTCCCTTGTTTATTTGAACATGGTTAAGTTGCCTCTTTAAAGCAAGGGTCCTACTGGTGTTGTTTATTTCAAAGGTGCTCTCAAGGGATTTAAACATTAGGTATGCAGTCTCATGTTTAGACAGAATAGGTACTATATGGTCCCTAACTACATCTACTATAATTTTCATAGCTTTCTCATTGTTCTCAACCCATTGAGTTTTCTCTGGATCATCCTCTGGTTCTATTTTGTTTTCTTTCACAAATGAGCCTAACTTATTTTCTTTCAGAATCATCATAATTCTGAATTTCCATGATGTAAAGTTGTTTGCAAAATTCAAGACGATCCTCGAATTTGATCACACTCGACATTATGAAGAATGGAATGTGTTTGTTATTTCAAGAGAATACGATTTTAAATAATCTGATATTTAAATTTAATCGGATCTTCCTAACGTGGCTCTGATACCATACTAATTTTGATTAAATCTATCAGATTATATACTTAAATTGAACTAGATATAATGAAGTTGATGTCAAGTTAATTCTGAATGAATATATGAAAACTAAGTCTGAAATTCTGTTGCAGATTTTCGATCCTCAAGAGCAGAGTATTTATTGATTTTGATTGTCTGCTTTGAGAATTGGAAACCCCATAAATACAGAGAGGGGGAGTCACGTCCAATGTTAGAGAGACACGTCTTTAGGAAGATACGTCTCATGAGCGGACGTGTCTCCACAAGGTGGAGACACGTCCTCTCATGGGACGTGTCTTATTTAGTGTCCCTTAACTTAAGACAACCGAACTTAATCGATTTAGCAGGGGCGATTCATATTTAAATGCCATCAAACTGGAATTCGATCTGACTTATAAATATAATTTATATCCTCAAAAATATAGATTGAGACTATATTTGGATGAAGCGATTTGATATAACTGATGATGATGAATAAATTCAACCATCATTTATATCTGACTGAAGCTATCTGGTTTCAATAGATTGCCTCCTTTGCAAGAACTGAACCTATCCTGGAAAAGATGGAAATGATTGCCATCCCTCGAAGTAATTTCTCACAGATCTTGGAAATGCACTTCGTAGCAGTATGTTTGCACCCTCACGCATGGAATTTCTTAATATCTTTGATAGGCATTCCAAGCAGAGTGCTAATTAAACCAAATGCAATTCCTAAATTTCAATGTAAAGGCCGCAAGAGAAGTTTCCCTTTGCTCCTGCACCATTAATGTAGAGCAAAGTTTGTGTCAGGCTTTCTGCTTTGATTTGCTTCATCAGTCTCTCAAATGTTGCATATTCTTTCCATTCATAAGTAAGATCTTCTATCCCCTTACAGTAAAACAATTAACAATATTGTTGACTTCAATCCAGCTTAGTCCTGGCTCCTTTTTAAGTCCCCTATCTCTCATCATATTTCTTACTTTTCTTGCATCATCCAACCTGCCAACCGAGGCATACATATTTGAAAGCAAAACATACGTGCCAGAAGTGTGAGGTTCAAGTTCAATTATATGTTCTGCAGCACGCTTACCCAGTTCCAAATTCCCATGGATTCTGCTGGCTGCAAGCAATGTACGCCACACTACTGCATTAGATTCAACTCCCATTTCATTTATGAAGTGTTCTGCCTCATCCAGATGCCCAGCACGACCAAGAAGATCAACAATACAGGCACAATGCTCTGCTTTTGGTTCAATGCCGTGATCTCTAATCATAGAATTAAAGTATCGACAACCTTCATCCACTAGACCAACATGGCTGCAAGCAGATAGAACACCAACAAAGGTGATGTGGTTAGGTTTCATTCCTTCTTCTTGCATTTGAGCAAAAAGTTGGAGAGCTTCTTTCCCACGTCCATGCTGAGCATATCCTGAAATCAGCACACTCCATGACACTACATCTCGCTTGAACATTGTACCAAAGAAAGTACCTGCATCATCTATGCTTCCACACTTGCTATACATGTCAATGAGGGCATTTCCTATAACAACATCTGATTCATATCCAGTTTTGATACTGTGGGCATGGATTTGCTTTCCTTGTTCCTGACCTGCTAAGATGGCAGATGCACTCAGAACAGTACATAGAATCAAATGATCTGGCTTCACGCGTTCCCTTATTATTTGGCAAAAGAGTTCCAAGGCTTCTTCACATTGTCCATTTTGTACATATCCTGAGATCATTGCCGTCCAAGAGACAATATCTAGCTTTGGCATTTTACGGAACCATTTCCACGCATCTTCTACTGCTCCACATTTGGCATACATGTCAACGAGAGCACTTCCCACAAATTCATTCGATTTAAGCTTACCCTTTATGACGTGGGCATGGACTTGTTTCCCATGTTCAAGAAATGCTAGACGGCTGCAAGCTCCAAGGATACTGGTAAAGGTAAAATGGTTAGGCTTCATCCCTATCCGCTGCATTTGGATAAACATGTTAACTGCATCCTCCCCATATTTTGAACCTAACTCGATATCTGCAATTTGGATAACACCTGCAATAATTACATTATACGTAGCTACATTTCTCTCAGGCATTTTGTGGAACACTGCAAGCGCATCATCTATACCCCCGCATTTACCATACATGTCAACTATAGCAGATCCAACAAAGACGTCTGTTTCAAATCCTGTTTTAATAATACGAGCATGGATTACTTTCCCACGTTCTTGAATTCCACCATCACCACATGCCTTGAGAATGCTACCAAATGTGAAAAATGTTGGTTTCAAACCCACTTGTTGCATTTGGCTAAAAAGATTCAGTGTCTCTTCATCATACCCATTCTGTGCATATCCTGTAATCAGTGCATTCCAAGAAATTCCGTCTCGTTCAGAAGCTTCATCAAACACAGAATGAGCCTCTTCTAACCTCCCACACTTAGCATACATATCAACCAGTGCATTTGATACAAAAAGCTGAGACTGGAAACCGATTCTAATAATGTGGGTATGAATCCGCTTTCCCTGTCTCAGGTCACCAAGCTTTGCACATGCACTCAACATGGAAGCAAATGTGAAGTGATCCACCTTGGTTCCCAACTTACGCATTTGCCAAAATTGTCTCTGAACATCCTCATAATGTCCATATTGGGCATATCCTGAAATAAAAGAATTCCACGAAACTATATCTGGTTTGGGTATTTTGTCAAGCACCTGCCGTGCATTCTCGAAACTACCACATTTGGCATACATATTAACAAGATTCGTCTGGAGAAAAACACAAGGCTTGAACCCTGTTTTGATCATGTGGGTATGAATCTTCTGACCTCCTTCTAGTGCTTTAGACTTGACACACCCTTGCAGGAGAAAAGTATATGTATTAGAATCCACTGGAAGTAGACCATTTCTGCACAAATTACTAACCTGTTCGTTAATGAATGCGTAGCGTTTTTTGGGCTGCTCATTCTCTATTGAATTTTCTTCAAAATAATCTTCAATCCTTGCACAGCTGCTGTGATACCCAAAAGCCAATGATTGTATTTTAGTCCCAAAACTAGCAATCCAGACAACATGCGCGTATTTTTGGCTCTTTAGAACTGCTGTTACAGAGTTTACAAGAGAGGCAAGATTCATGCGATCCATAACCGAGTACATTAAATGCCAATGCCATCAAGATCAAACTCTCCTTTCTCAGCTTTTCCTGTCACACCATAAGCGATTCTACAAAATTGCTGGGCATTGATGCCTCGTTGCTGCAAACTCATTACCGATCGGTCAAAGCACACAACACAAGTTAAAACACTTTAGGGAGGAAAGCAATTTACCAAGCACTGTAAATGTTACTTGTCTGATCTTGCAGAAGGCTTATAAGAGGACAGTTTCTATAGCAGTCTAACTGGTCAATATTGCAGCCAACTGATGGCCGCACAAGATTTGCGTTATTGTATTTTAGTTATTTGAGCATGTAACAGATTATGCTGTCTTTAGTCGATTCTCTGTTGGTTTCAGTTGGTTTTCTGCTGGGTTCCGATTTTACGAGTATTTTGAAGCAGGTCATCCAATGAATAAGCTGTGCGTTGAATTTTATAATTTTGTATTTAAGTATAAAAATATAAAATGATAAAAAATAAATAAATAAATTGACAGAAATTTTAAAACATTAAATGATTGATAAGTTACAGATGGTGGAAGAAATTTTTAACCCCATTTCAAATATATTTATTTAAAATTATAAATTAAAAAGTATGGGCTACTATTTATTAGGAAAACATTCTAATTAATCTTGTAACATTTTTTTTTGTCATAGATTTTTTTTTCAAAAAATAGTTCTTGAAGTCTCTCCATAAAATTGTAGTCTTAAAGGCTCTCTTGAAAGCGTAGTCTTTTGAAAAAAAAATGTCATCAAGAAATTAAAAACCATAGTTCAACAAGTATAAGCTACGGTATAGTAAATAAAATGTTAACCTAAATTAATTTAATAAAATGCATTTTGTCTACTTGATTCACGCTTCTTTGCTCAGACATAAAAAATGTTGGGGTTGCTTAAATTTTAGTTGCATTAAATGAGGTTCCACTATCCCCTCGTTGTCAAATGATGTAAAGATGTTGATTCAATAACGTGATTAAAAGATTGAAGATAGTCGGTCCGTTAAGGGGCTTGGCAGGGTTAAACTAGTTGCAAAAGTGTTTGAGGTGGTGACATGGGAAAGACCATTGGAAGGATGGTGGAGAATTAATTTTGATGGTGTATCAAAAGGGAAACCAGGCCCATTAGGGGCAAGATTCATCATTCGAGATTGGAAAGGAGATGTTTTAGCATTGGGAGCGAAGAAGTTGGAGGAAGGGACAAATAATGCAACAAAAGACTTAGCAGCTTTAACGACGATCAAACTTGGTAAAAGTTTGGGAGCTTCAAAAATTCATTTAGAGGGGGACTTTTTAATAATTGTCCAAGCAGTGATGAAGGGAACCATAAATGTGTGGCACCTCCAAAATGTAATTGAGAAAATAAGAGAAGAATTAGCTTCATGTGAAAACTTTTCAGTAAGCCACATTAGAAGATCGAGGAACGTTGAAGCTAATGTCCTTTCTAAATGGGCCTTAACATTCAAAGAAGTTGGTGAATTAAAACTGGAAGATTTAAGGAATGTGGAGTTGGTAGAATGAGCGAATGAAGTGGAAGAGTACACTGCATTTAATAGACAAGAAAGGGATTAGTTTGAAGTAGATTTGATAAGATAGGAGTATTGATGGAATGGTTGGCGAGGGCATCTAAGTACAAGCGACATTAAACTTGGAGTGAGGCAATCAAGATGATGAAAATCCTTGGCCCTTGGTCTTGATGATCTCAGTTGTGTTAGGTGTGGGAGAGAAAAAAATGAGAAGGAGAAATTGCAGTGACAACATTGTTGAAATAGGGCACAAATGGAGGCAAATTTCACCTTTCTCTCAAAGCGACAACTCAGTCTATTTTATGGGAATGCGTCCGAGAATAGGTTAATGGGAATGTTTCTCATTAATGATGAAAGATTGGTGTAGTGTGTGAGGATGATTCTGGGCAGAGACTTTGGGATTTTAAGGCATCGGTACAGGACAAACATGGACGTGTACTCTCTGATGGCAGCATGGGGCTTTGATCTCGGAGAAACGGTGGAATATGTTAAAGAAGTGATGGAAATGCTGGTGCATCCAGATTTCTTTGTGGGTCTGGAACAATTTTAGAATGGGCTATCCCGAATGTGGGGTTATACATAAATGAAGGAATAGAGATTTAAGACTTTGAAGATTCTATGGGTTGCATTTCATTTATTCACTAGCTAGAGGGGAAGTTTAAAGCACATTGCAGGGAAGAAGCAAGGCTTGGTTGGAAGGCGTTAAAGCTATTTGTTGAGTTAATGAAGGTCGAAGCCATAATCGAATAGAGGAAGGCGAAAGTAGAGTTGTTGGAAAAAGAGGAGGAAAGCTAGCAGAAACTGAAGGTGAAAGAAAAGTGCAAGGCCGAGGAGGAATTGGGTAGCACAAATTGAAGAAAGAGACTTTTTCTATTTTTTGTTCGAATTTAGCATGTTATGTTTCTTTAAGTTAGAACTAGAGAGTGGTTGAACTATATAGGGGGTGAAATGGGTGATCATTGTTTAGGGTTTAGAAATTGTTTAAAGATTAAAGGTGTTTTTTGAAGGCTAACCCAAATTTTGAAGTATGCTAGGAGTACAAATGTAGAGAAAAGGTTTGTATTTTTGCATGTTAATGTGCCTCAGGGTTGAAACTTTATGGTTATAGATGGATTTTGGTCTGAAGATGATAAATTGAACTTATGATGTAATCTTTTTTTTAAGCAATACAAACAAACTCTTATTACTGACCAAAAAAAAAAGATTGAAGACAACATGCAAGACCTGGAATACAAATTATTTACTTTATTTAAGCACCATATCCAAATGTGTTGTTATTGATTGCTTCTTAAATGCTTTAGAATGAGAGAGAGCTTTGAATGTGTGAATGATGTCCTAAATGAATGCAAATGAGTGTCTTTAAATACTAGCACATGATAATAGATCATGCAAATGTGTACACATTTAGCATTGGGCAAGAAAGGTGAAGGAGGCCAATTGACCAAATTAATTTTTTTGAATTTGAATTTAGGTAGATTGAGTTCAATTTTTTGGGGATGACCTCATAACTAGAAACCTAACTTGGAATCAAAGCAAACAAGATCATGATACAAAACAAATATATTGAGATCAATGCATTCAAAATCATGAAAAGCAAACAAATAAGCCAAATGCATGGTAAAATATGCACATAGGAGTAAGATATGGTAATAAGCATAGGATTATGTGTGGATGCTAGATAAATGGGCTTCATTTTACGCAAGAGTATGCCAATGTTCAAGTACTAGCTTATCTATTTTATTACATAATCTATATAGGAAACATTGAGGTATATCAATTTGTCTGATTCCATTTTGCAATTTTATCTTAATAATATATTATTAAGTGCACGTATAATTGATGTCCTTATATTTATTTGTATGTTTTTCAAAATATCTATAAATTGACTTGAACAATCATCAACATACATAATTCAATTGCATGAATCTTTTAACTTTTACCTGTTTTGATTTGGTAATAAAATAATTAATTATTCATAATACTAACCATAACCTAATCCCAAGTATAATACTAATTGAATCCTAATGCCAATTGAAATTCTTACTCCAAGCAGAAACTCTAATCCCAAGTATAATATTAATTGAATACCAATGCCAACTCTAATTTTTACCCCAAGGTGAAACCCTAACCCCAACTCAAAATTCTAATCTATTAATTAAGCTAATTTTTCATTATAACTAATTATAATAATAAGTTAACCCTAATTCTAACTATAATAGTTAATAATTGATTATTATGTTAATAAAATAACTTTAAATATATATATCAACTAGCCCTAAAGTTAAGTTGATGTATTGAAATCCCATGCCTTTAGTTAAGTTTATTATTAAATTTTTATTATTATATTAAGATATAATTATTAATATATAAGGCCAAACAATTTTTTAATATAAAATAATACTATTTTTATATGAGTGTTATCCTAATTGAAGTCTAACTCTCCAACTCCAATCCAAAGCATAATTGAACTTTACAAATCCTAATTGTAATACTTTGAACCTTTACAAATGCTAATTGTACCTCAAACCATATAAGTAAACTTAAACTTAAAAGTAATGGAGAATGTGGTATATTGTATTTTAAGTAAACTTTAAATAGAATATGAATGATTTTTCCTTTTTGAAATGCTTTCTAATTTTAAATACATTAATTTGGATTTTTTTAAAAGAACAAGGATTTTTCTTATTTTAGTTTTATTTCTAGAAAATATTTTACAATTACATAAAAAATATATTTTTCTTTTTAAATATTTTAAATATTTTTAATTTAATTATATTAATTTAGAAACTTATTTTTATATGTAATAGTAAATTTTCAAACTTATTTTTTATGTGCAGTAATTTAACATTTTTTAATATCTTATCCCTATAAATAATAATTATTTTTATTGAAAAAGATTACTTAGATAAATCTATATAAAAAACATCAAGTAATATCCAGTTTTAAGATACTCTAACTATTTCACTTTTTTATAATTTTAAAAACTCTAGCTATTTCACTTATTATAATTTTCTTTTATATCAACTGTGATTTTGATTCTTATAATATCATAAATAATATTATAGATATAAATAATATTCTATTCTTAAGTTAGATTTATGAATTTTAATTAAAATGAATGTAAATTTAGAAACTTATTTTTTATGTGTAGTAATTTAACATCTCTTTATATCTTATCCTTATAAATAATAATTATTTTTGTTGAAACATATTACTTAAATAAATTTATATAAAAATTCTTACAAGCTGACATAGTAGGAGTCATTGAATCTATTCTACCTTTTACACATCATTCTTGCCAACTAGGTCTTATCTCTTTATAAAAAAATGAGAAAAGAACAACAACATGAGTTGATAGATACATCTTACATAAATCTTCCACTACTCCTTGAACGACCACATTTGTTGCATCTTGAAGGATCAATTCCAATGAAGAGAATTTAGCAGAGAGGACTTGGTAGTTGACCACCCTAACTTTGTGCTTCTCAAAATCTTATGTGAAAATTTTAAATCACTCCCAATTTTTTAAGCGGCTTACTTGACAAGTACCCTACTTATAACTAAGGTTTTAGGGCGATATCAACATGCTTTTTGTCAAGGTGTCTAAAAACACTCAAATTAAGTGAGACCGGTAGTTGTGCACTAAATCATGTTCTAGTGGTGCGTTGATGTGGCATCATATGATTTGTTGTTTTTTAGATCTAAGGAATACATTTCATTCAATTATGGGTAGTCATTATCAACACTAACAACTTTAAAGTCGCAACTATTGGTCAAATATTGTTAAAAATATTGTGCATTAAATCAACAAATGTTATAACAACTATTGGAACATGCTCAAATACTAGGTTCTCTCCCCTAGATTGATAAGACTATGATACACATTTTATTTAATTTCTCTTTTACCTTCGTATAGAATTATGTTTTGTTTATAATATAGATAGTTTAAATATTGTTAATTTTGTTTTAAATATTACATATACACATAATGATTACACAATATATACAAATTCCCCATCTTGCTCAATTTGTATTAATTTATAAAAATTTAAGACAAACAACTTCTAACACATCAATTTTTGGCTTTCTTTAACATCCGACCCCTCAAGTTTTGCCCCATTTTTTCTGCCATTAACCCTACCTACTCGAAAGATAGACTAAGACAATAAATTGCTACCATGACCATTTTACCATCACTACCACTACCTTTAAGAACTGTACTTCTAATTTTCATGCAAAAGTTACACTATGACATTAAATAATTGTGAATGCCAATGAATTAAAGGTTATCTTAATGTATTCTCACAGTTTAATTTCGACTGAAACATGTAATAAGGATTATTTCATGCTTCCTCTATTTTAAAATAATATTTCAGCATTTATAAAACAAAACTGTTCCAGAAAGGTCTACATAGGGCACAACTTCATAGCAGAGCCAAGTTTCCATCATTGGACCTGTGGGCTATGTGCCCACCACGCTTCCACTGTGCCATTCTGTTGCACTAGGCTGGGAAAGGAATATTGTTACATTGCTCTCCTTTAGGACAACTTGTTTAGAAAGGAAAAACTACAGCTAATTTGTCTGAACCCAGGTTCGAACTGGGGACCTTCAGTGTGTGAGACTAACGTGATAACAAACTACATTACCCAGACGTCGTTATCAGAAGATTTGGTAGAATCATTGAGTTAGTTTAAATGATAGAGTTATCAAAAAGCGTTTGTAGTCCAACGGTTAGGATAATTGCCTTCCAAGCAATAGACCCGGGTTCGACTCCCGGCAGACGCAGCCCTTTTGATGTAGTTCATGCACATTAGAGATGTTGCAGATTGTTGGGCAACAAAAAAGGAACCTTCCGTTGCCGGGATTCGAACCCAGGTCTTTCGGGTGAGAGTCGAGTATCCTACTTATAATTAAAGTTTTAGGGTCACATTAGCATGCTTTTTTGTTGAGGTGTACAAAAAGGTCCCAAAAAAAAAGTGAGACCAATACTAGTGCACTAAATCATGTTTTTTTGGTGCGCTGATGTGGCATCACATGATTTGTTGCTTTTTATATATAAGGAATACATATTATTCAATTATTGGCAGTTACCATCAACACTAACAACTTTAAAGTCACAACTATTGGTTCAATATTGTCAAAAATATTGGGCATTAAATCAACAAATGCTATAACAACTATTAGAATATGCTCAACTATGAACAAGTGGTCAATTGGCTGCCACTTTGGACAGTGGATTTTTTTGTTTCTTTTGGTGGCTTGGGTGATGCTGGGAGACACTGTCAAATATGATCTAGAAGGCCTACTATGGGCCCTCTCAAGCTTAAGAACAAGTGTGGGAAAACACTTGTACTTGTATTGGACAATGTGAACCTTGATTTGGGTAGGCATTTAGTGAGCTTATTATTGGAAATATTTACTACAACAAGGGACAACAAACTATCAAACACAGATGGAATGTTGCTAGAGAGATTATTGGATGACAAATCCAAGTTAACTAGAGCTTGTATGTTCGTTAATTTGGGTGCAAAGGTTTGGCAACATCTAGCAGCATCATGCATGTTTGGTGATATGCCCCTGTTTGTGGTGAAATTAATGTTATAGGTAGCTTGTCCATAGATCGAACACCTCTATCTGTGTTCATGGGGATATAATACTCGTAGAGCTAACCAAAGGAAAGGCAAAAATTGTGTTGTAAGATTCAATTATTTTTGAGGTGTTTCCTCATTTATCTCTATGGTTTGTTTTGTACCTAATCAATTTAAACTCTTATACATAATTTATATGTTAAATTATACTTGGATAACATTTAGGTTCTACTAGCAATCTAATCACAGTGTTGTGGTTAAATTTATGTAATCTTTGGATGGTCGATCCTAATGTCAACTAGTTATTGTTTCCCTGGCTCACATTGTTTTGGTGGAGGAGTTGGGTGGCACTAGTAGAGTGCCTATAAATATTGTGTTTAGTCTCTGATGTAAACAATCATGTGATTTTTGTTTAATAAAATATTTGGAGAATTGTATATGTACAATGGATTCCTTGCATACATTGCTTCACAACACTACTTTTGTTCTTATCCTGTATTAATGAATTTCAAAGTCTTAGTGTCATGATTGTTTTGTGTACTCTTTAATTGCACAAACCTATTTTTTTCCTTCATTTATTATCCAAATTAAATTGAAGGCTTGTATGTATATCCTGGGTAATTGTGAATCAACTTTGTAGATATTTTAGTATTAATCTTGGGAATCAACCAGTAGAGACAACTGAACAAAAAGGACAATAGAATTATAGGGAAACATAGGAAGCAATCAAAGCAACCACTCAAGACTTTATGGCAATTGGAGGGACTGTATTTATATTTATATTTGAGTAGTCATTTCATCAATAAAATGTTGTAGGCTTCTTAAATAGTAGAAATTTATGTTGTTTTACTTATTTATTTCTTGTCAATGTTGATTCTTGTAGGAACTTTTTTGTATGGTTATTTGGAAATTTCCTGAGCAAAAAATTGATATTCTTTCTTATATAGTAGTAATTTATGTTATTTTTATTTATTACTTATGTCAATGGTGATTCTTGTAGGATCTTTGTTGTATGGTTATTTGGATAATGTTCTGAGAAAAAAATTAATGTTCTTTCTCTAGGCCCAATTGGGTCAAGGATATAAAACACAGTGTCAGTTATGAATATCTTATAAGAAAATTGAGGTGTCAAAACATTCTTTGGTTTTTAATCTACATGTTATGGCATAGGGGTTTAACCTTCACAATACATGCTTCACATTGTACACACTACCTACAATAACAAATTGCATGCTTCAAAATACACTGTGTTTTATAACCTATACTTTGTCATACACACAAACACATTGTGTTGAAGTGTTGTTGTTATTTAAAATGCATATGTAAAAAAACACATAATCTTGGTATTGTTTATTTTCTTTTCTTCACAATGAGCTAAATTGCATATTATTTTTAACAACTTATTAGTGAAAAAGAAGGTACAACTATTTTTTTTTTGAATGACCATTATAAATTAGTGAATCAACTTTTTATAGTTTTGTGTTTATCATGTGATGTGATACTACTAATTTTACTTTGTAAATTCGATGCCTCAAATATTTTGTGGAATGAAAATGACTTCATAAAGGTTTTACCAGTTTATTTTTTTGTTTAAAGGTAAAATGATAGGAAATGAAAACTTACAATAATCAACAAAAAATTTAATTGATAAGGATGGTTATTATCAAACTTAGATCTTAAGTTGATTTGGTTGTGACATATAAACAAGTTACCATCCACATTAGTCAATTAATTAGTGACTCACTTTTCACTAAGATATTAATTGTTTCTATATCCATACCATTTCTCATATATCCCCATCCTGATGAGAATGTCTTAATGCAACAATATAGATAAGTGACATATTATCATCTTTAGTTCATGGCCTAATCCCTATCCATATTCATTGTACCTTGTTGTACATATTTCCATGTATTTTTTGTCTACTTATCCCTATTTCATCCCTGTTAACGCCTACTTCCATACATTTATTCCCGACTCCAAGATCATTGCCTTACCATTGTAGATCATTTTCACATGGCTCAATATTGACCCAAGTTGATCTTGAGGAGTATAAGCATAATTCTTAAATCCCCAGAGTTCAAATTCAAATTCCAATTTTCTTGCCCCTTCTATTGGTAGTTATGTTGGGAACTAGTACATTTTCCATGCAAAATGTTAAATTGCCATGATTTTTAATAAAATTCAACGTATACTTAAACACACATGCACATGTTAACTAGAGAATACTTCAATTTTAAAGGCCAATAAAGGAATTAGATTTGTATTGATATCATATAGGTCACTTGCATGTTTGTGAATTTTGTCTTTGAATCTCTCATTGTAGTTAATTTAATTTTCTAGCGGGTTTGACCTAGGATAACACCTTTGTCAATTGAGTCAAAAAAACTCCTAAACAATGTCTTTATCGCCACTTTTTAACATAGATATCTAGAGGAAAAAGTGAGCATCTTTTCAAATACACATTCTATTAGATCAATCTTGCATAACTCAAATCAATCATGCATGATATATCAAGTCCATGATAGTTAGAATTGACCCAAGAGATCCTTGAACCACTTTAGACTCTAAGACATTCACTAGATCAAAATAGATAAATTCATAATAATGATAAATTGATTTAAAAAAAATACAACTTCATTTTTCATCACCAATTCTAAAACTAAATACACCCAACCCACTCATTTAATTTTTATAAATTGTTACAATTATCAATCAGAATTTAATTATAAAAATTAACTACATATATTTCTTTAACCTAATTCAAAATTATATTTTCTTTCATACTATTATTCATTAAAACTTTATTAAAGATTGCATATGGCCTAATACTCAAAGTCTTGATGACTTACCCATCAATTTTTATTATCCCAAGGTTTCTCTTGAGCAAAGAGTTAAATGTCAAATGAAATGAAAGAGCACATGTGGCATTTCCTTCCTTGGTACTTTTGTTTGATTGGAGGTCTTATAGGCTAATCTATATCTCCAATCAATGTTGTAATTCACATGCATCCACTTCCTTAATATTTCCCTACATATCTTAATCACATAATCTAAGTCTTTGATATATATAGATGATATTTTTTGTGTTCTATGACCATTTGTTTTCCCCCTCTTTTTTTAATTTCCCTATTTGAAAAATTTAGATTAAAAATTAAAAATTGGACATAAGGAACAATGAATGGACATATTCAATCTTAAAGTACAAGCTTACTATTTTACTATTCATTGTAATTTGATTCTCCATTTGCAATTCAACAACTTATTTTGTTGGATATACATGTGAATAGCTTCATTTCCTCTTATACTTAAACTTTCAAGTTTGTCTTTATTTGGATTATTTTGAATATAGTGTACATTCCACCTATGTTGTGTATCATGTCTTTTATAAATTAATATAATAAAATATTAATTAACAAGTTTGTTTTAATTTGACACATACTATGTCTCACTTTTTGACAAATCCTGATTTTTGCCTAAAATCACTTATTTTTAGAAAAACTAATGATTTAAGTCTTGAGAGGTTCCATTTAAAGGGATTTAATTGAAGAGGGTTAGATAAGACCCCCTTGTCTATAACCCCTCTAGTATTAAATCATACCCACAATGGAGTCTCCTTCGCGCCTATCAAAATGTTAGTATAAAACACTTTTTCTTTATCTTTGGAGGGATTAAATAAAGTCATTTAAAAATTATATTTTGCAAGATCATAGCTCTCAAAATGATCTTTCTAACAAGTATAGTTTTGATATGTTTTCATTTTATCATGTATTTAATTGTCAATTTTTACTAAACATAGGTTTTTCACCAAACATCAAGTTCTTCACTCTACAAAGGTGGAAAAATAGTGAACCATTATAAAAAAATGTAAAAAATACCTTTTTCCTAGGTATTGATATCCTTATTTCACCCAAAATAAATAAATTTTGATATACACAACAAGTTAGGTTTGACGACATACACCTATGCCCAAATTATAGTAATAGTTACTTCAAAAATTAATTAATAAATAAATATGTAACAAAAAATTATGAAAAAATTATCCTTGCCCTAAATATTGATGTTAAGAATCTACATTTTGAAAATTAGAATTTTAGTCTTTCTAGAAAAAATGTTATGTTTGACGACATAAAATTTACTTTCTGAAAATGTTGTTTACTTTTAAAACTAGTTATTAAAAGAGATGTTGAAAGATTCATTATTTATTTATTTTAAATTGTAAAAAATATATTTAGAATCTACACACAAATTTCCACAAATCACTAGTTCACATCATCTTCAAATTCTTAACAATTTAACTGGTATAGGTCTCGGAAGATGAAGACTCGATTAAAAATGTTGATATAAATGTCCATCTTGACCAAAAAGTGAGACAGTATTGTGATTTCACCCATCTTTATTTGGATTATTTGAATATAGTGTAAATTCCACCTATATTGCACCATCATGTCTTTTATAAATTAATATAATAAAATATTAATTAACAAGTTTATTTTAATTTGATTTAAAATTATATAAATTTATTATATCAAAGTTATGAGTTAATTTATTTATATTTTTGAATATGATAAATAGTTAGAGCATTTTGTGTTTACATATAATAAAATATATTTATTGAAATATTTAATTTTAAAAGAAAGTACACTTTTTTTTTTCTGAAGATTGGATTAGGTTAATTGATTAAATATATATAACTTGGCAGTAAATTAATTTAAATTGGGAATGATAAATGTGTAAATTATTAATTAAATGAAAAGGAATATAGATATTTAGCATAAAATATTCAAATTAATGTTAAATTAGTGTAATGATCAAAATTGTATACCCTTACAATTTTGCATTATTTTTTAAGTTCACTTTAGTATGGATATCTCTTACTGTGCTTTTTAGATTCATTCAACCTTTACCCTATTTTTTTTTGTATGGCTCTTAGGCCTTGTTTTAATGAAAAAAATATTCAAAGAAGACTAGTATAAGCGTTTTGAAGTAACCATTAATTTGAAAATTCACATTGAGTACTTGTTTTAATGGGCTATATGGACATGTGTAAAATTTATAGATTGGGGTACGTAAGTGGATTTGTTTAGTGCTAAAGTAAATTATAACTTTAATTAATAATAAAAATAAGATATATACCTAGACATAGATTTATTTTCCCATGTGGCATCATGCCAATGTTTGTCTTAAGAGTGAAGATATATAACTCTAAAGTTTCTAGAATGATAAAGTGTGCATGAGATTTGTATTATGAACATAGGGGTGATTGTAAACATGGAAAACTAAGAGAGACGTTCAAACAAAATATAATATAGCTCGTTATTATTGAATTGATGAATTTTGTTTTGTTGAATTGAATGATCTAAAGAGTTGCTTAAGTGAATGATGTTTCCATTTGAAATGTAGGCTTAGATATACACAATTCCAAAAATGGGTTGCATACGTTGTGAATTGCAAATTAAAAAACATAATGTGTTTTGAAACACAACACATTTTGAAACCTCCTATTTGTCACAATAAATTCATAACTATACATATATAGGTCTTCATTTCAAATAACAACATAATTTCATGATAGTGTGTTTGGGTATGAAAAATTACGGGATTGAAAACACACTGTGATTTGTAATGTGCACTTGACATGGTACCCTTGAAACGCACCATGTTTTGTAACCCTTACTATGGAAAATTATATCCGATTTATCCAATAACATGATTTGACCCCTCAAAAGCCCTCATAATGGAGAGTGACGAATTTTGAGTGGTTGTCCCAATGCATGTTCTCATTAATGGGGAAAATAATCTCATTGATGAAAGTAGGTACACCTCACACCTCCCTGCCCAAAGGTTGCAAGCTAAAACCCCTATATATTTTGGAAAGGAAGAATGAGTGGAGTGTTACCCACTTCTTCTTTTGGAGAACTTTAGTGAAGATGGTAAGAAGAGTGAGAAGAGGAGAGGAGTCTTGTTGGAGAGGGAGTAATCAAGATGGATTGGTTGGAAAGAAGAGAAGGATAAAAGAGTTAAAGTCCAACACCTCAAGCAAAGAGATAAGTCTTGTTATACCCATCTTCCCTTGTTTATTCGTTGTAAGAGGATGATAAGTTTATGTGGAGCTTTGTTGAACATGGTGAGTGGAGAGTCTATATGCATGTAAAATGAATTTTGTGCTATTTTCATCCCATTTGTGAAAGTTTGAGAAGATCCCATTCATCATCATGGGGTTGAAATAATTCTTGCTCAAGGGTATGGCTAGAGCCCACGAGGCTCCATGACGCCATTACAGTAGGGTGGAGAGCAAGCCTTATTCCTTGTGTGTATTTGCCTGTATTTTTAAACATTTCTAGTATTATTGAAAGCAAGTATGTTGTCGTAAAATGAAAGGATGAAAGGAATAATTTTATTCAATAGCATACAACTTGTGTTATTCTGTGTATAAGAAGAAATAAGAAAGTTCTACATATAGTTCATATGTATCTTATGATAAATAGGAGAAGGAAATACTCTATACACATGTATTAAAGGAAGTGTGAATGCAAAAGAGTATTTTATCTAGTATGAGAGGAAATATAATGTAAATTGAACAAATAAAACAACTTTTTGTTTTATGTGACCAAAAAAAAAAATTTATAACAATAAGTGTAGGTAGTCCCTGGTTGTGATGCATGGCTGAAGTAAAACGTAAGTGCAGCAAAGGAGAGTTGCTAGTTTGTTGTAAATGAAATATTATATATTACTTTCACGTAAAATCTATTTTCATCCTCAACCCAAAATTATGCATAAAATTGCAGATAGAGGGGAGAAAGGGAAAAAAAGGGGGCTTCGCTAAAAGGGGGGTTCACCTTAAAATACTATTTAAAACATGTGTTTTGAGGGGTTCGAGCGAAGGTGGACAATTAAAATTATTTTTAACGACCGACCTTCATTTGATTGTTGAGCTTCTCTTTTGCTATTTGTCCTTGATGACAATATTGTGTTTCAGATTCAAGGCATCTTTGTTGTTGTTTATTTAGTTGCATTGTTTCTATTATGTCTTGGCATATTGACTTCGCCATTATGATGTTATCTTTGATGGCACTGATCTCTTGACTCCATGTGCAGATCATAAGGAATCTTGTCTACAGGTTTATGTTGTATTGGCATGCTCAGATTTCTAACATCGTGGCTTTGATAATGTTTTTGAACTTCATCAGAATTGTATCTTTCTCTATTCAACCTCGTTTAAGTAATGCTTTCAATTATTTTGGCTCTTGGAATTAAAAAATGCAGTTGGTTTTTAGTTGTAAGAAAACCCTATCGGGTTTCCTTAAACAATTGATAATGCCTTGGGCATATGGTATATTGAATTTGGCATGGATATATGGCACATTGAAATTGGCATGGAATTAGCCTTTATTACATTTCATAAAGCATTGGATATTTTGGGAATTATGTCATGGCAATAAATTTTGAATAAAGGTAAACAAATTGATCATTACATTTGCATATGATATCAGGTCTTATGGTTGATAAATCACTAGGCCTTAAGGTCGACAAGAGGTATGAGGTTATCTTTATTTAAAAGCCACTATGATAGTGACATGGCTTTGACTTCTTGGTAATAAGGATGGTTAAGGTAATCGACATTTGGTTTTTAAAGTGGTCATGACAAATTATTTAAGGTATTATTATGTCGGCATTTCACTTGATTAATAATTAAACATTGATAATGATGATCGACGATGTGCATGCATTCAGAGGTAATGAGATGGTCGGCATGTATTGCATTGGTTTGTCTGCGGAATTCAAAATGCATTATGGGTTTCTACTTATTACTTCAGTACTTTTAGACTTCAAACTTTATCAATACTTGTAAAAGTCATCGATTGCTTTGCTTTGGAAAGTTTAGGGCAATCATTTTTTGTTTCACATGCTCGAGGGTTTGAAACCCTAACTCGATCACCACCATAGAAATCTACTCAGTCGTTTCACTGTGTTTGTTGGCTTTATGAAATTCTTTGTCAACGAATGGGACTCTCTACAAAATCCTCTCCATGGTCAATACTCTTGTCAGTCTTTTGTCACTGGGTAAAGCCTCAAACCTGGAAGGAGTCTGTGCTACTTTGATTCTCTATTGGTCTGGTAAATAGCTCCATGAAAAACTCTCTTTCGCTCTCCTGAGGTATTCACCTTATCAACTGTCTTTTGAGGAACTGTTATTTCTATTGGCACAAAAAATTGAAGACATGTGTTTGCTTCTTTCTAGAAAATGGTAAATTGGGTTTTTGTTTGTGATCAGAAATAATGCATGTCGATTTCATATAATCTGAAATGCATATCAAAATAGTTTATCATATTAATCATGCTCCTTCTTTAAGGGATGGTGTTTTTGATTTGTGGGTAATTATTCGTTCTGCAAATATTTTCAGTCTTTCACCTGGATTCGGTGATAATTGTTTTTGGGTGCACTATTATGAGATTTCAGTTACACTACCTTGAGATTTTAGTTACATTACTATTGCAGTAGTTTTTGAGGGTATTGTACATGGAATATTTTTTTGTTTAATGTTGTTTTGGTTAGCATTTCTTGTGTAGGCTCCTTGTGTGGACAGGGTTTAGTATCCTTTCTAAAAATGCATATTGCTTGACTATTTTTGTTAGAAGAAAACCTCCATGACTGATCATTTTCTCAAACTCATAGCAATACCTGGAAACATTGTTCGACAAAAGTTTGGGTACTTTGAAATCTACCTGTGTTGTTTTGAAAAATTAAAAAAATCAGTTACTATGTTGTAATTTACTTGAATGTAATGATGAAATTTGTGTAAGAAGAAAAATAGAGAGATTAGGGTTTTAGAGATCACTTGTAAACTTGAGAGAAAGTGTTAACTGTTTTTGTGAGAACAAAATATGACAATGAAGAACAGTGAAAAAAAAAACACAGCTACTATATTGAAGAAATGTTGAGCTTTGAGATTGAAAATAAGAAATATGAATTAATTATCAAGTTGTCTTAAGGCTTGACAATGGCTGAAATTTTGAAGGTTCATTTTGGAACTTTGAGGATTTTAGATATTGTTTGTCAAGAGGCACTTGATAGATAAGAAGAGAAATAGAGAGATCCTTTGTATCATTGTATGTCTTACTGAAATCAGAAAAGGGGTTGGTGCTCCTTGAGTTGGTGCTTAGAAATCAGCCCATGAGGCAATTGTTAAAAGAGGTTATTAAAATAAAAACCTAAAAAGGCAAGAGTTAAGGAGTGGTTTTTCTACCCCAGGAGGGTTTTCCACTTGGCATATCTTGTGTCATTTTGCTTATCTGTGGTTCATCTGATTCATTGCATGAATGTTTTAATATGTTATGTTTCACTTTTATAATTCTCATTTCAGTTATATGTGATTGCATTCAATACATGAATGAGTTTATCATTGATAAATGAGAGCATAAATCTGTTTTATTTCAGTTTGTTTAAATTTTGTCAAAACAGTTAATGACACTGATTCACCACCTCTCTGTCTTTTTCACACCAACATTGATCCCCTAGCCGACCAAGTTATTTTAATTTTAATTTTAAAAAAAATTATTCGTATTTAAAAAAAAATTCATATGCATATAAATATAAACTTTTTTTTTCATTTTTTCACATCAACATTGCAAGATTAATTCACATTTTTATCGCTCAAGGCAGATTTTGGAGAAGAAAACTTTTGGTAGAGGATTTGTGAAGTCATCTTTTACTTGAATAAGAAAATGGGAGAGCCAAAAAAAAAGTCAACAAAATTATTTAGAAGAAAGAGAACAAAAGAGGTACGAAAAAAATGTGGTAAATTATAATAGAAGAAAATAAGGTATGCATAGTTTCTTTCCTATTTTTAATATTATTCCAAAAATATTTTCTTTCCTATTTAATATAAGTGTTTAG
Source organism: Sequoiadendron giganteum (assembly GCA_007115665.2). Taxonomy (NCBI): domain Eukaryota; kingdom Viridiplantae; phylum Streptophyta; class Pinopsida; order Cupressales; family Cupressaceae; genus Sequoiadendron; species Sequoiadendron giganteum. The sequence goes on along the minus strand of CM021105.1, from coordinate 54,696,550 downwards.
CATGCTGTAGGATGTTATTTCTAGTTTTGAACATTTAGTTTAAATATAAATTTGTTTGCACACATCATTTAAACTTGTAATTTAAATATATTTGTTTCAAAATATATAAATAATCATGTCTAAAATAGGACTTATCTCTCCCTCTCTCTCTCTTTGTAAGACCCCACTTTGCATGTGACTAAAACTAAATCTAATTTATTATGTTTCCATAAATAGATAATAAGTTGTACTATGGGCAATACATAATGTGATTGGGTGACAATATTCTTGAATTTCATCTTAACATTTGTTTCATTTTCACTGTCATGAAGGTGTTATGGACTCGTAAATTGTGAATATGAATTAAAATTGTACAATTAAATTTTATTCTAGTTATCAAATTTATGTGACATATGATTGTTCTTACGATTTCATTGATAATGTGCAGGAAAGGAAAAGTGCCAATACGAGAAGGGAAGACCAGTGGGTAAATAAAAAAGACATCTTCTTACGATTATGAATTTGACCCCCCCTTTCGAAGCTTAGAGAGAAATAAAGTTAATATGTTGAGGTGGTGAGGGTTGATATTTAAGGGATAATTTATTTGTGTGGTTGTGAGGGTATTTAATTTTGTCTCATGTGGGTGTAAGTGGGGTTAGGGGTTAGGAATCCTCATCCAAGTTTGAATTTCGGATGGGTCCTTAAATGGGCCTTTAAAGAGGGTTGTTGGTCAATTTACCTGGTTGGGATGCAAAAAGAAACCCCCTAGGATCTATACTATAGTGGTAGGGGTCAAGCGGGCATATAATAGTGCCCCAAGGACATGATTTGACCCTTGAAAAGTCCTCATAATGGAGAGTGACGAGTTTTGAGGAGAGGATGAGATAAAAAGATGGAGGGGTTGTCCAAGTGCATGTTTTCTCTTTAATAAGGAAAATACTCTCATTAATGGAGGTGGGTACACTTCACACCTCCTCACCCAAAATTTTCAAGTTGAAACTTTATATATTTTGCAGAGGAAAAAGGAGTGGGGTGTTACCCATTTCTCATCTTGGAGAACTTTAGTGGAGATGGTAGAAAAAATGAGAAGATGAGAGGAGTCCACCTCTTGGGAAGATAGTGATCAAGTTGGCTTGGCTTGGAGAGGAAAGATGGATAAAAGAGTTCAATCCCTTCACCCAAAGAAAAGAGATAAGTTCTTCCTATTTCCATTTACCCTTGTTGATTGGTTGTAAGAAGGTGACATAGTGTATGGATTATGGTTGAAAATTAAAATTAGAGAATCTAGATGCATGTAATTGGTGCTATGTTAGCTTTATCCCTTGTAAAAATGAGAAAAGACTCCATTTATCATCATGGAGATTAAAGAATTCCTTGCTCAGGGGTATGGCTAGAGCCCATGGGGCTTCATGATGCCATTACGGTATGGTGGAGAGCAAGACTTTGTTCATGGGTATGTAGGCCATTTGTTTTCTCAAATATTTTGATAATATTGTAGGTTTAAATAAATAAGTTCATATTGTTCAATGCAAAAATGAAAAGGGCAAGCCTTACTTGTTTGTGTGTTATTCATTGCATTCCTAGGTATTGTTTATTGAGGGTTAGTGTATTGTTTAAATGAAAAGAGTAAGTCTTATTCATATTAATTATTCATTGTATCCCTAAATAATGTGTGTAATATTGAAAGTTAGTGTTTTGTGCTAGAAAGACAAGTTAGAAGGAGAAACCTTATTTATTTGTATGTGTTAATAATTGTGTTCCTATATATTGATTGTAATATTGAAGGTTAATAATTTGTTTCAAATGAAAGGGTGAAAGGAGAAAGCCTTATTTTTTGACATGGTAATTTTTTTCATTTTTATATATCAACTTGTAATATGGATGGTTTAAATATGGAGATTGTGTCGGGTGAAGAAGAGAAAATACTCATGAAATTGTATGGGAAAGAAAGGTTGGCATAAAGAGGGACTCCTATTTGGTCTTTGAAAGAAATAATTTGTAAACTTAATTGTATTTCCTTTTGTAATTGAGTGAATATGTAGCATATGCATTTAAAAGTATAAGGAAGGAGACTGAAGTTTTATCCAAATAAATCATGGGCCTTCCATTGTAAATTAAAATCATAAGCATCAACCTAGTTGTATGAGTCTCCTTGCGATAGATTGTTTTGTATTTTCTTCATCCATTAGTGTGCATTATTCAAATAGATGACGAATTTAAAGAGAAATAAAATACCTTTAAAATAATCTTAAAATTACAAATTATACATGTATAGCTAAGAGATTAAGTACACATATAAATTGCTTATTAAATATTTTATATATACTTAAGTATAAAACATGATGTATTTTATATAATTTATATTATTAAAGGTTAAATTGAAAAAAAAGAGGGATATAATATACTTAAGAGGGGAGGAGGCCACGACCTCTCCCAATTGAAGGGAGGTGCTCCATTAAAGTGAGGCAATTATTTTATGGGAGGTGCCTCACACATTTATTTCTTAAGAAGAAAAGAGAACAAATTCAAACATTTTGTTAAAGGTTAAGAGAAAAAAAACATTCATTTATGTTGCATAATAAAAGGAGAAACATAGTGGTTGTAAAGGTGGATTTTCCAGCTATAGATAAATTAATGTCTCCTCTTTTTCCCTGTAAAAGTAAAGATAAAATGTGATGGTAGGAATCACACAGAAGTATTCAAAAATAAAAAGGGATATGAATAAATGCATACTTATGCCATTTTTTTGTTGTTCATATATTTCAAAGCGTGTATACATAAAAGAGAACAATAACAGTGATGTGACTCACCAAATAAGTGAATAGGGTAATTAACCCACTTCCATCTTTTATAAGTTCTATAGAATAACAACAAGAGAAATAGATCAAATGTTCTTCTAAACTCTTACTTAGCATTCTCTCATCATGTTCCCACCAGGAAGCTCTTCCTATATCTCCTAATGATCATATTTCTCTCTTTCTCTCACTATTCATGTGTCTTTTGCACCTTCACACTCTATCTTACATGCTTATTGAATATATGATCAATGACACAAAGAAAATATTAGCAATCAAGTTTTCCAATCTAATCAAATATGTAATTAAACCATAAAGATTAATGGCATGGTGGAGAAGTGAACATAACTATTCACAACCTATGAACAACAAGTATGTGTCGAGAAAACCTTGCAACAAAAAACACCACCAAAAATACTCAAGCTTGTATCAATCAAAGTAAAAAACTACATCAATATAATATGATTATCAATTTGTCTAATACTAATCTGCCACTATAATTGAACATGTAATTAAATCATAAAGATTAATGACATGGTGGAGAAGTGAACATAACTATTCAACACATATGAACACCATATATATATATATATATATAATATGTATGTATGTATGTATGTATGTACGTGTGTACGTGTGTGTGTATGTAATATATATATATATATATATATATATATATATATATATAGTGCATATAGATGTGTATATCTATTATCTATAGATGCACTATAGATGTATATACATGTATCTATATGTATGCATGTATATATCTGTATATATATGTGTGTGTATGTATATATGTATCTTTATATATACATCTATATGTATGTGTATGCCATTAATATACATATACCTATACATCCATACTATATATATATATGTATGAGTGTATATGCATACACATACATATATTTATAATATATATTATAATACTTGAGTCAACATTATAAATTTTGTCAAAAGATTTAAAGTTCCAAAGCCACATGGTCATGATCAACATCCTAGGTTAGAAACTAACTCCTCTTACACGTCTTTATATATCAATAATTATCTCATATCAATCAAAATGAATAGTTTCTCAAATCTATGCACTCCATGACAATGTTTAATTCGAAGCATGTTCTATAACTACTACCTTTGATATTTTCAATGTAACATCCCTATTCAATACCTTCCCACATAGTATTCCAAGTATTTCAAAGAGTAAATAATGTCCACATCTCAAGATGTTTGAAGATCATAAATTGTTTATCATCTACATGCTTAAATGATCAATCAAGACATAAAACTTATAAGATGAATCGTACACCTAATCCTAAAATTTTCTCAATTAACATTCACATTGCAAAGGCACAATAAGAAAATTAAAAATGATAAATCAAGTGCTACAAAACGGAAGATGCATAGCCTAGATCTACACTGGAAAAAAACTTATATCTGATCATTGGCTTATTGAAAAAATCTAGAATATTAATCAAAGTGTCATTCTTCTATATTGTGACTCTACTACCTACAACCATCCTATGGACAAAGTGGTAATGAGCATTTTATTCCTACCACCATCGTACATTACGTTATGTTCCTTTCTCTGCTCCTTGGTTTTGCACTCTAATTTTGATTTGGATATTGATGATATTTTGTATTGCCACTAATATGCCCAACTATCTCTCATGCGATGTGTGTGTTGTAACATTTTTGTTTCAAATCCAACATTGTTTTTTCTTTACTATTTTCAATATATGTATATATGTATGTATGTATGTGTGTATGCTTGTATGTATGTATGTATATATGTATGTATATATACATCTATACATATGTGTATGCCATTATACTATATATATGTATACATGCATACTATATACATATATGTATGGGTGTATATGCATACACACACATATATACATGTATACATATATATATGTAAAATTGAAAGATTACTTGTATTAATTTATTAGCACACACTGTGGGATTATCCTTGTCATAAAACACTATGGAGTATTATTACTCCCTATCACAATAGGGATGCTATAGTGATTAACATTTGATATTGAAAAAAATTATTCAATTACTTTACATTTTTTAAAGTTTTATTTAAATTTATATGTACATGTTACTCTAAAGTTTATTTTTCCATATGATGTGAAGTTTTTATTTTGATTAAGTTTTTTATTATGACTAATTTTGCATTATTTTTTATAAAATTAGTTGATAGGTTTCTATTAGTGAGACAATCACCCTATCATAATTTTCAGCTTTGACAAACTCGTGTGACTCCCAAACAAGAAATGGAATCTACTTTTCTTTTCGTAAATTATGACCCCACATATTTATATCTAATCATTTTAATATTTTGGAGGAAGGATAAATCTAAACAATTGAAAATGTTTGTGCTATTTTCCAGGTACTATAACATTTATAATATTTTGATTAACTCTTATGTTTACTCCTACATAGATAATAAAGAAATTATTAAACATACATAGCCTAAAAATAAATAAGGTAAATGAAAAATGATCCTAAATTAATTTTAGATGGGAGTAATGTGTAAATTTTAAATCTTTACAATTGTAGAAAGGAGAAACACATACAAATCATAAATAGAATTATACCACAACATAGTTATAGACGGGGAAAACCTTTCAAGAGAAAAAACCCACATTCTAAACAATATAACCTAAGGGACATTATGAACAATGAAGATTATAATATAACCTACAGGACATTCCCTTACATGAGTATCACCAACATGTAACTCTAGAGAAATTCCAATAGAATAACAATATTTAAAAATATCAACAATCAATACTTTCATCTAAAGAATCCAATAAAGAGGAGAGATAGTACATGAAATCATAAAATAGTAATTAAAAAACCACAAGTTAAAACCACCTAAAATGTGGCACTTGAATCCTTAGTAAAAAAAAATGTAACAGTCAACTCCCAAGATGATTCTACAAGTTAAAAATAGCATATTCCTTCCAACTGTCATGTACGATTGTCATAATCCACTCATAAACTTGGGAATTTGAGTTTGGATCCATTATCTTCCTCCAAATATTCCTTATGAAGTGTCATAACATGCCTCATAAGTTTCTCAACAAGTGTAACTATCTTTTATAACTATTTTTAGTGTGTTAGATGTTTATATATTTTTAATATAGGAGGCAACAACTTTTGATTGAGGAGGTTGGGGCTTGTATTTTTTTAAAATTGTAGAGTTCAAAAAGATCTACACAATAAGAATCCATGGAAGCAATGCCACATAACTTGAATTCCCTTTAGTTGAATAATTAAATTTTAATTTTTCTATGTGTGGCATTTTTATGGTCACGACCACCTTGTAATTTCTAACTTTGTTTAATACAAAATAAAATAATGAAAGGGTGAAAATACAAAGTTGTGTCACACTTTCAACCAACTTATTAACACAAGTGAATTTAAGTATTTCTAACTAAAAATTAATTTTGGTCAAATATATGATCTAGCTAGATTCATTGTACTTATGTTAGATATGACCACAACTCTTCCATATAAAAGTGTTCATTAAATGCATATGTAGCACCATTTTGAGGCCGATTTACCAAAAAATCAAATTATTCAAAAAAAATTGATGTTTCAACAATTCCTATCCATATAAATAACATTCTTTTAAATATAAAATTATCCTTTTGTAGATATATAAGTGTATTTTTCAAATATATATAGTTTTTAATATTTTAATTATTTTAATATTTATTTTTTATTTTTACTAAAATTAGGTTAACAACATCAAAATATAAGGTTGATTATCTTATCAAGAAAAAATACTAAAAATTCTTTTAAAAAGTTCAAAAAAATATGGTACATTGGATAAAAGATTTTATGTCATTTTTTTATTTTTTTGATAACTCAGAGGTATCCCCACGCTCAACCTACCTTACCTTGGGCTTATTTTTATGCCAAGTTGGGGTTCTAGAAGAGGCAAGCTTCTAAGGATGAGAGAAGTTGCCCACAAGTCACTCGCATCGGGTGAGTTTAGGCCTCAAAGTCACATCCAAGACCTTGAGGAGCAAACCCAAGACTCAAGCCAACTCTGCTACTCGTGTGGGGTTAATAAGATTTTATGTCATGATGGTATAATATTTTTTCTATTTTAGATAAATAATTAAGATAAAAGATGATGTCCCATAAGAACAATTTTTTTTTCAATACATGTACACTTTAATATTTATTTTTTTAGATGTATTTTATAAAAATTGGAAAAATAAATTCCATGCACTAAAGTTATAACTTAAATAAACACATAAAAAAAATTGAAGGAAAAAATTAAAGCTACTATATAAAGAGCGACGTTGTCGCGTTTAACGTCATTTTTTAGCATTTTATATACAATTAAATTATAGTGTCACTTTTACAAAAAAGCTATATTCAAATAATTTTTATTATAAAAAAATATAAACATAAAAAATACACTAAAAAATAAATATTTTATTAATTTACATCATTTAAAAATTCAAAACATGTCACTTTTTAGTGATTCAAGTTAAAAAGTTTGATCATTGTTAAAAGTGTGACACAACTTTGTGTTTGTACTCGAATGATGAATTTTGGCTAATAAGAGGATAAACATTTACCACTTGTTAGTGTGAATGAGGTGTAAAATTATTATTGTGGATTTGACACATAAAAATGATGATGTTTAAGTAGAGTGAAAATCACATAGAATATACTTCCAAGGAGGGAGACTATCCTTCACCAATTTTATATTTTATTATATAATGTTTATAATAAGTAGAATTTTTAAAATAGTTTTTAATATTATATTAATAAAAAATAGAATTATGGGAAAAGTATGGATAGATTGATTTTTTATTTTTTTTATTAAATTAGAAAGTTTAATCATTATATTATTGTAATGGTAAAATTTGTGTATTTATGTACATTCTTGTTTGTTTTTAGATTCATTTTGATAAATATTTGAATATGATTATATATCCACAAGTAGCATACTTTTTTGTTAAGTTTAGCTCATTTCTTAACTCTTGAATAGTCTCATTTTACACTATTTACTCTTTCTTATGCATTCACTATTGTTGGTCATTTATTGTACTCATTGTGAGATCACATACATATCCATACATTTGATCTACACGTTAAGACCTGCACCTTCTTGCCCTAGGCCAATTCCAAAATACCTTAGAGATTTATTTTGAGGGTCTCAAGACTTACTCTTAAATTCTAAAATATTAAATTCAAATTATCAACATTTACTCTTTTAGACTAGTCATTATGAGCCCACTTGATACATGTTTAATTGATTTATTGCTATCTCATGGTATTTAAAGACATTCAATATGTAAACAATTCATAAGATTGAAATTACAAGGATAAATCATTTAACATTTCACTTTGGAGCTTATTGAACACATACATCAAAAATAGAATTTGCATCTAGGCCTTATATATTTATTAAAAAAAAAAGAGAGTGAGTTTATGTTGAAAGGATCATGAGACACATTTTATTTGATTTCTCTTTTACCTTGATATAAAATTATGTTTGATTTATAATAGATAGTTTAAATATTATTATTATTTTCTTAAATCTTAGATATACACACAATGATTACAAAATATATGCAAAGTGGTATTCTTTATATTTCTTTTCTCCATCTTGCTCAGCTTGTATTGAATTAAAAAAAAAAAGACAAACAACTTCTAATACATTAATTTTTGGTTTTCTTTAGCATATGGCCCTTAAGTTTTGCCCCAACTTTTTGTCATCAACTATACCTACTTGGAAGATAGACCAAGACAATAAATTGCTACCACGACCATTTTACCATCACTGCCACTACCTTTAAGGATTTTGTTTTCAATTTTCAAGCACAAGTGTCAAATTATTGCCAATATGATACTAAATCACTGTGAATGTCAATGAATTAGAGGTTATCTTAATATATTTTATCAATTTAATTTCTATTGAAACAAGTTACTTACATATAAGGATTTTTATAATTGTCATGGGTCATAGCAATAGGCATTAAATATTTTCATTTGTATAATTGTTGGAGCAAAGTAATGTAATGTATTTTACTTTCATTTCATATAAGAATATTTTTGCAATTTCATCTTCCATTTGTGGGATCCACTAGTAAAGTTAGATGGTCAATGTAGTTGCAACATTGTTACTGCTATCATTTATGTAATTAAATTAAAATGTATTTTGGTGTAATCCTATACTATATTAAATATAAGAAAGCATCATGAAATATACCTCCAATGGATTGAATAGAGTTAGGTAGAATGGATTGAATGAATGCCATAATATGTAACTATATAAATGTAAAAAGAGAATTTTTTGGGTTTGCTAGAATTAGGCAAAATAGAAATTAGGGTTGCCATTATAATATAATGATTTTTTAAGTATAATATTGAACCACAAATATTGTTGTGCAACATTAATGATTTGGAGTTTCAATTATAAAATTTGGTCATCGATGTTGTGTAAATGATAATATAATTTACGATTTTATAAATTTTTATTTAAACCTATTTTAAATTAGTAAATCATTTACCTTAATATTTAGCACAATACATTACAAAATAACTAGTGTCTCATGTCTTAGGCTATCATCATCAATGTGGCTCATTTATTCATCTATGAGTGCTTAGTCTTTTGTGTGGACCCTAGCACATGATATGGATTCATGGTTGATAGTTGCCCTCCATGTATCTCCTTTGGTATAACCCACTAAAATGATAAATCATCCTTTGAGATTGATCCTTTTGATATTCAATCATCAATTGGTATAACCCACTAGAAACATATGGATTTAGGTCATTTTAATAATTGATAAAATCCCAATATGAGCCTGCTAAAACTAAAAAGGGAGAGTAAATTGGATGGTTTTTTAATTCTCAAGATTACATAAAAGGAGTGAGAGGAGAGCATGCGTGAATCCAACCACCACAAATGCTTGACTAGTCTAAATAAACAAAGCAAACAAATTGATTTTAGCAACTCATAACTAAATTTGTGATAGTTACAAATTGAATCCTTTGGCAAGTAGGACTACATGAAACAAGTTATTATTTTACAAATCATTCTTTGAGAAACATAATGTAAACAAAAAGTACATTATAAAAACCTTATTTTTATTTTTATTTTTATTTCCACTTGGATTGATGACCACCTACAACAACAAACAAGTTTGAAATGTGAAATTTTATATTTACATACAAATATTAGACAAATTTTAAAGGTTTTATTTCTTTATTTTTAATCATTTTGTTTTAAATTTATAGACAACTTAAAAATTCAATGTGGAGATATTTATTTAATTATTTTTTATCAATGAGTTAACTAAGTTGATTTGATTTTTTTTTCAATTTGATTTGATGAGTTGTTTTATCATGATTTTTATTAAATTATTTATGGATAATGAATTTATTTGTATATTTATGGGAAAGTCATTTAATTTAATTATTTGATCAATTTGGATTTGATAAAGTGGATTAATTAAGATAAGGTGAATTATGATAATGAGTGAATATATTTACGTGTCGAGATGAGGGCAACGGTATGGAAATGAGTGTATGTGAGATTTTACTATCTACATTGTGCATGTAGGGATAAGGTAGGGTTAAATGTATGAGAATAAGTGTGTATCATATGGATAGGCTAAGACTATGGGAATGGACCCAAATTATCATAAGATTATACCATTTTTCACTCTATGCATGTATTGAAAGGCATTTCCTCAAGATGGACACAAATTTGGATGTGGAGTGACATGGGTATGTTAACCTTTACAAATATATATAGGTGAGTTTTTATTTATGTAAAATTGAAAGACTACTCGTATTAATTTATTACCAAATAATGTGGGATTATCCTTGTCATAAAACACTATAGAGTATTATTAGTCCCTATCAAAATAGGGATACTATAAGGATTAGCATTTGATATTAAAAAAAATTATTCAATTACTTTATATATTTAAAAGTTTTATTTAAATTTATATGTTACTCTAAAGTATATTTTTCCATATGATGTGAAGTTTTTATTTTGATTAAGGTCGTTTATTATGACTATTTTTTCATTATTTTTTTATAATTAGTTGATTGGTTTTTGTTAATGGGACAATCACCCTATCATATTTTTCAGATTTGACGAATGCATGAGACTCCCAAACAAGATTGAGAATCTACTTCGGTTTTCATAAATTATGACCCCACATATTTATATCTAATCATTTTAATATTTTGGGGGACAGATAAATCTAGATGATTCAAAATGTTTGTGCTATTTTCCAAGCACTATAACATTTATAATATTTTGATTAACTCTCGTGTTACTATTACACACATCATAAAGAAATTATTAAACTTACATAACCTAAAAATAAATAAGGAAAATGAAAAATGATCCTAAACTAATTTTAGATGGGAGTAATGTGCAAATTTTAGATCTTTACAATTATAAAAAGGAGAAACACATATAAAGCATAAGGGTATGTGTAGGATCAAAGCAGCTTTGTACCACACCATTCAATAGTGGAGGGAATTATAATCGCACATGATTCTATTCATTCAGTTAGAAAGGCGAAAACAAATAGAATGTTGGTCAAGCTTGATATAAAGAAGGTGTATGATTAGGTGAACAAAACCTTTATACTGTAAGTTCTAGAGAAATTTTGTTTTTGTGCTACAAGGGTGGAGTAGGTGAGGATCTATATTGAAACCCCACATTATTTTGTGTTAGTTAATGGTAGCCCTCAAGGTCTTTTTGCTTCAAAGAATGGATTACGGCAAGTAGATCCTCTATCTCCTTTTCTTTTCATAATCATGGCTGAAGTGTTAGGAAAAATATTAGTAAAGTGAGAGCAGAAGGAAAGTGGAAAGGGATTGGTGTGGCAAGAGGGGAGGAAGCGATTTCACATCAGTAATTTGTTGATGATACTCTCCTTATAAGGAATCTTTGTTAAGGGATGCATGCATAATGAAAACAACACTAGAAAAATATTGTCTAGTTTCAGGTCAATAGGTTAATTGGCACAAATCTGAAATATTATTTTTTAACACTGGACTGGATAAGCAAAAATACATAGCCATAATTTTGGGTATCAAGATTGGGATGCTTCCAGGCAAGTTTCTAGGAATTCCCCTCTTTGCAGGTGCTAGTAGAGCCAATATTTGGAATCATCTTGTAGAGACATGTATGAATAGAATGGAGAGTTGGAAAGGAAGATGGTTATCTTCAACTGGGAGGATCCTCATGTTAAAATCCATTATTTCAGCACTGCCACTTTATTCTATGCAATGCTTAAAACTACCTTCCAAGATAATCTCGAGGGTAGAGCAAAAAATGAGATTTTTTTTTGGAATGGCAGTCAAGATCAAGATAAAATCCCCTTATTATCTTGGGACAAAGTGTGTCAACCTAAACATGCAGGGGGTGCGAAAATAAGAAGATGGAATCTCATGAATGAAGCGTTGGGTGCAAAGCTCATTTGGAATATGTATAAAATTTTGGAGTAGAAATGGGTTCATATTTTGCGGTGTAAATATTTAGATACCATGGATAAGGATAGAATCCTCATGATCCAAAACCCCCCAAGTGGGTCCTCCATTTGGTATTTTATGCTTTCATGTAGATCGATAGTTATAGATCATCTGACTTGGGAAGTGGGCAGTGGGGATAGATCCAACTTTTGGGTTGATTCCTAGGAAGGATTTCCCGTATTAAAGGATGTCGAAGAGGTGGATGAAATAAGACAGGAAATAGAGTAAAATGGGGTCCAAAAGTGAAGGATTTAATGAGTAGAAATTTAGTGGGTGGTTGCAAAAATAGTGTTAGAAATTAGTGGAGGAGCTATCTCTTACAACAAATCTGAAAGAAGTTCTATTAAATTTCTCAAAAAGAGGAAAGTTCTATGGGCAGGTAAAGGGAATGAGTTGGTGTGGTGTGTAGAAGTTGAGAAATCCAACTTCACAGTCCCCAAGAATCACCTGCATGCAATCACCAATCACGTGCAACAGATATCCAAAACAAACAAGAAGATGTTATTTAAACTCTCAAGCAAGAATGTGCAAGCAAAACCAAAATATTGATTATTGAATAATGTGATAAATTACTTTATAAAATAAATGTATGCATAGCCCTAATGTTGACCTAAAACAACTCATCTAAATAAAGCTTACTTAATTATTGAATTACACTTTATTAAGTAAAACCTAAGTAAACTTAATAAAGTGTAATTAAATAATTAAGTAAGATTTATTTAGTTGAGTTGTTTTAGTTCAACATTAGGGTTATGCATACATTTATTTTATAAAGAAATTCATCACATTATTCAATAATCAATATTTTGGTTTTGCTTGCACATTCTTGCTTGAGAGTTTACAAAACATCTTCTTGTTTGTTCTGGATATCTATTGCATGTGATAGGTGATTGCATGTAGGTGATTTGTGGGGACTGTGAAGTTGGATTTCTCAACTTCTACATGGTATCAAAGCCTTGATATGAAACCCCTTCTCAGATTTTGGAGAAAATCATTGCAGAGCACGTTTGGGGTTCCTCGAGGGTTTCATGCATTGAGTTAATTTATGCAGCATTTTGGATCAGATCGGGCATCTCCATTGGATTCAGAGCACTAGAAAAAGTCAAGATTGGCTTTTATTTTTTTGATTTTGGTCATCGTTGAAGAAATCTATGAAGGTTTCAAGCTCGGTGATTTTTTGCAAGCTCTAGGGGTAGCCTATTTTTCGAAGCATTTTGAGCACAAACGAAGGTCACCATCGCATTCACAATGGCCAAAATCCCTAAGATCGCCTTTTTTTTTTTCAATTTTGGAGAAAGTTGATTCTGAGGCAAAAAAAAATTGTCAAGGAGGTCGTACAACCTCCCCAGCACGCTATCTGAGGCGTGGATTTCAAAAAAAAAATTTAAAAATCATTTTTTTGCAGGCAAGACTATGCCACCAGTTATGATGGATGCAACCACCAGGCAGCCACCCGCTGACCATTTAGGTCAATGGCGCCACCCAAAGGTCGTCGACCTCCTCAACCCCCACGGGCCCCTTTAGCAAGCCATCACAGTCATATGGGGGACTAGGCGCTATGCGCCCAACCCCCGACTGCCCTAAGCCCCTGCATCCTAGTCATAACGGCAACCAAGGGCTCCTTCGCAGCCCCCTGCCCACCAGCCCTTGATCGCGCACAGGACCAGGGGCCGAACTTTTTTAGCCCCCTGGGTTGCCTGCAGGCCAAATTGGCCATTCTGGAGCACTTTTACAAAATCGGGTATAATTTTTGCGTACGGTGTCTATTTTTCACAAACGAGATACAGTTGGAAAGATGATTCTGATGCCAATCCAATAGTGGAGGTATTCTTTTCTGATTTTTCTCCATTTTTAATTTGTAGGTCCTTGAACTCAGATGTTGTTTTCACTCCGGAGGGCATATCTTTTGACTCAGTGATCCTTTTTTTCCATTCTCGCGGAATTGGAAAGATGGTTCAGTCCTCTACATAGATCTAAGGTCCATTTTTATCAAGGAGGCATATGTGAAATTTTTCTTGTGCATGCTTTATGTTTTTTTTTCTTGCTCTAGGTTTGCATTTTATGTTTAGTTTATGCATGTTTAGCATTCTCTCATTTTACAATCATGGGTTATTGTAATAAATGAACTGATATAAAGTTCCATCAGGGGGGTTTCTTGCATAATAATCTGATTAGAGTGTTTTTGCACTTTGATCTCATCTTGATTTTGATGACAACTCACATGGGTTATATCTGGTTTCTTAGTTTCTTTTGGCCACATCTTGCTCGTGCTTGACACATATCAGATTCACATCGGTTCACACTTCAAATTGAGAGCCTATGGTTATTGATCTGCATTGGGTCACATCTCAGTTTGAGGGCCACTAAATTTGTGGTTAATGTTCCAGAATCTTCATGGTACTTGCTCCTATGGATCAATTTTAGTCACAGTTTGGCATTGGCATCGAGATACACGGCTTCCAGATTCTTTCATCATATCATTACCTCTTATGGGGGGTATCATTTTGTCTATTTTTGCTTCACAAATTCCAGGGTTATTCCCGTTTGGAGTTTTCAAGTGTTCTGTGGCATCAGGTCTGCTATTGTTTTTTTCATGATTCCTTGAGTCAATCAGTGATTCTCATTTGGTTTCAGTAGTAAATAGAAGTATCTTTCCTTGCTTGTCGGATTCAGGTTCCAGTGTTACTCCACGGTGTTCTTCTAGTGCTTCTTTGCAACAGGTCATCTCATTGAGGGGGAGGTTTGTCCCACTAGGTTTTCTCCTCTTTCTCTTACTCTTTCATTGCATTTGTACATGGGTACCTGATCAAGCCTTGTTGTTGGGACCCATTCATGCTTTCTTACATTCATCTTAGTTTTAGGTGCATGTTTTTTTTTAGTCTCCCTAAGTTGCACTTAAGGGAGGGTGTTGGTGTAATTAATTATTTAATTATACTTTATTAAGTTTACTTAGTTTTTAGTTAGGTAATTATTCGTTTACTTAATTAATAAGTAAGCTTTATTTAGTTGAGTTGTTTTAGGTCAAAATTAGGGTTATGCATACATTGCTTTTATAAAGAAATTCATCTCATTGTAACTTCTTAATTCTGAATATATCAATTTGCACATCTTCATACAAAGCTCTTGCTTTTTATTGTTTTTCTCTTTTGTGGAAGGCTTTTCTGGTTTGCATGTTTGATCTTGGTTTCTAATATGGTACCCATTCATGCTTTCTTGCATTCATCTTAGTTTTAGGTGCATGCTTTTTTCTAGTCTCCCTAAGTTGCACTTAAGGGAGGGTGTTGGTGTAATTAATTATTTAATTACACTTTATTAAGTTTACTTAGGTTTTACTTAGGTAATAATTAATAAATTGTAATTAAATAATTAATTACACCAACATGGTGTGGTTCTAAGAGTGGGGAATATAGTATCAAGATTGGTTACAAATTACTAGATGATGGTTGCTCGGTTGAAGGGTGGCCACATGAGTTGTGCTGGAACAAATTTGGATTACCAAAGGTAGTCTTATTTTCTTGGTTGGCTCTGCGTGGGAGAATTTTATCAGGAGACAGGCTAAAAAGGATAGGTTTCCTAGGCATGTACTAGTGTGTGCTATGTAGGGAGAATGAAGAAACCCTAGACCATTTGATGCTCCATTGTAATTTTTCTTATAATTGTTGGATGCATCTAATGAAGAAATTAAGTTGGCAAAGTCCATGCCCCAAAACAATCAAAGAATTGTTCCAAGGTTGGAAAACTAAGGTTATGAATTATGCCTTCTCTTTTATCTGGCAAGTTAGTTTAGTAATTGTTATATGGGAGCTATGGAAAGAAAGAAATTGATGGATATTTCAAAACAAACAATTGAGTTAGGAAAGATTTTTGGAAACATTAGAGATGGCCATTGCAAAGGTCATCAATGTGGCTATAGCCAATCAAAATCCTAGCAAGTTCCCCTTTATTCAAGAAGATGATAAGCTTATAATTGAGTGGCCATTGCTTAAACTCCCCTCAAGTTGAGGTGGTTCACAAATTAATCAAAATACAATTGAGATGAAGCAAGTCGAGTGGGAGAAACCTGAAGAAGGGTGGGTTAAAATCAATTTTGATGGAGCAGCAAAGGGAAATCTAGGTCCATCTAGTGTTGGTTGTGTTTTGAGGGATGTGTTTTGTAACATTTTGGCTCTAGGTGCTCAAAATTTGCAAGATGGGACAAACAATGAAGCAGAGGCTCAAGATGCTTTGTTGGCAATTACTATGGCTAAAATCTTTTCAATTCAAAAAGTCCATTTGGAAGGAGACTCACAGATTATAGTGAATGTGTTTGCTAATGGATCATCTCAAGTTTGGAGGATAAATAAATCTATTCAGCTCATTAGGAAAAAATTGGAGGAATTTGAAGATTTTAAAGTGTCTCATAATTCTACATAAGTGGTAATTCTATGGCAGAATCTTTGGCTAATTAGGCGGTGAATAATAATACTGAACAGGGAAATATAGTGATAGAATATTTTAGCAATGCTATGCTTGATTAGTGATTGGTTGCACTTGATTGTTGAGTGTTGGTGTTTGGCAAGTGTAAGGATAGTCGAAGGCATGGGAGAAGGAAGATATATGCTCAATCATTGAAGATGTAGTTGAGTCATTTTTTGGTGTTTTGTATGTTTTTAGCAACGTTTTAAAACCTCTATTCAACATTTTCTCAGTGTGTGGTATTAGTTTGAAATTGTGTTGGCTAGGTGTTGGTGTGCAATACAGATTGGGGGCTCTTGTATGTTTTTCAATATGCAAATTTGCATATTTCAGATGCATTGTAATCTTTGAATTATTAATAAAATTGAATGACTGCGAGAATTTCTTGCATTTACCTATCAAAAAATAAAAAAGAACATTAATGTATTTGGAGTTTCAATTATAAAATTTGGTCATCGATGTTGTGTAAATGATAATATAATTTACAATTTTATAAATTTTTATTTAAACCTCTATTTTAAATTAGTAAATCATTTACCTTAATATTTAGCACAATACATCACAAAATAACTAGTGTCTCATGTCTTAGGCTATCATCATCAATGTGGCTCATTTATTCATCTATGAGTGCTTAGTCTTTTGTGTGGACCCTACCACATGATATGGATTCATGGTTGATAGTTTCCCTCCATGTATCTCCTTTGGTATAACCCACTAAAATGAAAAATCATCCTTTGAGATGATCCTTTTCATAGTTAATCCTCAATTGGTATAACCCACTAGAAACATATGGATTTAGGTCATTTTAATAATTGATAAAATCCCAATATGATTATGCTAAAACTAAAAAGGAAGGAGAGTGAATTGGATGGTTTTTTTATTCTCGATATTACATAAAAGGAGTGAGAGGAGAGCATGCGTGAATCCAACCACAAAAAATGCATGACTAGTCTAAATAAACAAAGCAAATAAATTGATTTTAGCAACTCAAAACCAAATTTGTGATAGTTTCAAATTGAATCCTTTGGCAAGTAGGACTACATGAAACAAGTTATTATTTTACAAATCATTCTTTGAGAAACATCATGTCGAACACCAATCACTCGAGTTGTCTTGATGCTAGTGTTCTTGTCCCAAGCAAGAAATTTTCCGTCAGAAAATGCAACTTGATATCCTTGTCCTCCAAGGCTGAAATTGATACAAGGTTCCTCTTGATACCTAGAACGAACAACACATCACTCAAATGAAGAGAGATGTCAGAATCTAGGTGAAGAGAGGAGGCTTCAACACCTTTCACTGAATAGCATGCATCATCTCCAATAATGACTTGAATGTTGGTATCTCTCTGCACCAAATCTGAAAGATGTTCTCTAAATCCAATGATGTGTCGAGAGGCACCACTATCAATCAACCATGTGTTGCTATTAGTTGGAACATTTCTTGATAGGGTTGAGATAAATAGAAATCCACTTGAATTATCTCTTGAATCCTTCTAAGGAGAGACCTCATCCACATCCATGGTAGTAGCAATGTTGTTTTGGTCTTGTTGCACAATCTATTGCATAATGACCAAACTTGTCACATCTGAAGCATTGCATATGGGAGAGATCCTTCTTCTTCTTAGATTCAGGAGCACCATATGATCTTCTATCTCTATTCCTCTTGAAATTGCCTTTCCTTCCTTCTCTTCCTTTCCTCTTCGATGTTTGAGCAGCAAGAACATGATTGTCTTCACTATAAGAACTTCGTCCATTACTTCTTGTTTCCAATCTTGATTCCTCTTGAATACAATCTACCCTAAGATGATCAAAATCTGGTAGCTTTGATCTTCCACTAATACTTTGGATAAATGGCTCCCAAGATTGAGGAAGACCGCTAAGAGCCAACATGAATAGATCTTTATCATCAACCATATTACCAATGGCACAAAGTTGATCTCTTAACTCAGTGATCTTCATGAAGAAGGAGATGAATGAATCTCCTTTTGCCATCTTGATGTGATGTAGTTGTTCCCTTAATGCAATAGATCAGCCGATGTTATTAATCTCAGACAATCCCTCCAAGGTCTTGAACATTTCTCTTATTTTCTACAACTTGGAGATAATAGGCACAAGGCGATCTTTTACAGAATCAATCAATATCTTCTTGGCCTTTGTGCCATTCTTTCTCCATTGTGACTTCTCATTCTCATCGGAAGGCTCAGGTACTTTGCTCTCCATGAACTCCATAATCTCATTTTCTTCCATTGCAATCAGAACTCTAAACTTCCAAGAGGTGAAGTTAGAGGCATCTTCGAGTCTATCTTCCACATTGAGACCGTTCACCATTTTCGTTGTTAAGATAGACACACAAAGATGCAAAAAATGGAGAAGGAAAATGCTACTTATGTATGTCTAATCACGATCTTTTCTTAGACCCGATCTGATACCATGTTAGTTTTAGGATCATAAATTCAATAAGCAGATATTGCAACACATAAGACAATGAACACAACAAGATACCCTGGGAAAACCCTCCTAATCGAGGGAGAAAAAACCCAACAAATATATCACTTATTTATTGAATGAATAAGAGCATAAATCTGCTTACAACTCAGGCACAACATAATGTCGAATTTGATACAATGAGTAATTGCACCTCTCCTAGATGTAAGGATACAAATGAATATGTTTTTCCTTCAAATTGATTTGTTGCTCAGGCGTGAACTTCTTCTGGGAATGTGAATTATCTTGAATAAACTTGATTATGAAATGAATGAAAGCGATCTCACATATATACAATTAGGTGGAGAGGACACACCCTTTCATCATGCAAGGTCGACCTTAATTAATAATTAAATAAGTTAGCCACATTAAAGAATTCGGCCTCAATTAATAATAATTAAATATTATCTCTTGACTCAAGTGAAGCACCTCTTCACTTAATAATGTCTCCAATAAATTAAATAGCCGATGAAGCTATATTTAATTTATGCTTGATGAATCATGGTGGTTGGAAGTAGAGGCCCGATACTGCTAAAATCAACACCAAGTAAACTGAGAGATAGAAAGATATCACCTTCAATCGCATGTGCTCAAGGAAAATGAGAGAAGGAGTGAGCTCGCAAGCTTGGAAAAGTCGATGTTGCCACAAGAATAAAGAAAGTAGTCTCGCAAGACACCAAGTTACAACTCCAATGGTGGTACAAGTTTTGTGATTGAAGTGAGGTATGAAGAAGATCAGTTGAAGTCTCAAGAACTATGAAGAAGATCAAGTGAATGAATAAGGTAGTGTTTTTAAGATGAAAGGGAGACCAAAGGAGTTGTTCGAGATCAATCAAGTGAGTAGAGACATTATACTTTGAAACCAATGGAGAATTGTAACTCCTCTATAGATTCCAAAGGTGGGAATCATGTCAAGACAATAGTGTTCCACTTAGACATCCACGCATCGCACTTGCATCCCTGACAAAAATTACCCCACCGACACTATAGACAACTACCAAATAAATGGAGCAGACGAAGGGCATGAAATAGCATCATCAGGTTTGATTTTTTCTAAGGTAAGGGGTGTAAATGTGGAATTTGCAAGGGGTGCAAATTCATGCCATTACATTTTTTCTCCACTTTAGCAAGCATATGTGGTACCAAATGTGAGTTAAATTAGATCAAAATAGTTTAAAGAAAGTATACATGAACCGTTGAGGAAGCAGACCGCAATCTGACACACCTAAATGCTCAAGAAAAGGAGATGGCTCCACAGGTACTTGGTCCCGAGGAGAGTTGAAAAAAATGCACCATAGGTCCTCGGACCTACGAAAAGGTGAAAAAAATGCTTTGCAAGTGTTGGGTCCTACAGAGTCGAACAAAGAGATCTCATAGGATGAAAACGCTTTACAGGTCCTTGGACTTGCAAAGGAGGTTCCCCAGGTGCTCGGTCCCGAGGGAAGCCCGATGTGAGAGGCTCTACAGAGTCTGATGGGCCCTTATAGGTGCTCAATCCTACAAGGTTGATTGAAAAGTAGCTTCACAAGTGCTCCTACAAAGCAACATGTTAATCCATAGACAAAGCATGTTAAATAACAAAAAGCCACGTAGTCAAACAAAAAATCATGCAAATAGTCAACAAATGAAGGGGAAGCTTTCCAAGGGGCCCCTTGACAACCCTTCAAAAGAAAAGGGGTCCACTCATGGGGTACTCTATTTGAAAAGCGATAACATTCTTTGCCAATTTTAGTATCAAGGAATCCTTTTGAAAGATTTATTTCATCAAGGAATTCAAAAGAAAGAATACTCCCTCGCAAGGGAAAGTTTTTAGACTTCTTCCTCAAAAGAAGTGCTCCCTTCTTGAAGGAAAATTTTCAAATTCTATCTTACGAATCTATGATGAAAGAAAGATTCCACTAGGGATCCTTGTTGAAGAATGCAATTTTTGAAAAATAAAGGATTTTCAGCGAGGGATTTGTTGGCCACCGAATACACCTTTTAAAAATCAAAGCAGTATAATATCCCCCCTTAGGATGTTATGAGTTGAACACAAAGGCACATGACATTCTAAGGAGAGAGAGGAGAGTGATGTTGTGGATCCCGATACATGACAGGATGTAAATGTTGAAATGTTTTCACACAGAGGAGGGACAATATATAGGCACCACAACATCACGAAGCAAGAAAATAAGAGAGAAAGATAAAAAGACCACATAAGCAGAAACAAAGACAAGAGAAAAGGGATCTAATATTTCAGGGTTAGAACTCCTCATAGATATAGATAGATAAATATAATATAATAATATATATATATGAATTGTCATCAATCCCCTACTATATCAGACCATGTGAAGAAAGCTACGTGTAGATAAAATAAAAATAAAAAATTGGGTCAACATGGAAGGGAGTCCTAAATGCCCCCAACACTTTGAATCATCCCCAATTGTCTAAAATCAAGGCATAACAAAGGAAGAATGATGTAACAAATAGAATAATTTTACGAAACAAAAAACTCATGTATCTAAGCACCTACAAGGATGACAAGGGTCCTCCAGGAACATATAAAACAAGCACAAAGGAAACACAACATACACATTGTAATCTAATCTACGGATAAAGAAGAGGTGCCCTCCTAGTCCTCATCAACCAAGAGGTCACCATTCTCCCAATCTAGATCATTATAAGGGGAAGGCAAACAAGTCTGCAAGGGCGAGATAGCAAGGAGAGCACCCTCCAACTCTCTTAAGACAAGAGCCAAGGAAGAGGGCCCCTCAAGGTCTTCTTTTCTCAACTCCTATGAGGTAAACATCATTAATTTTTCAAAAATCGTTGATAAAGTCGAGACATCATCTATCAAGTTGAACATGCACTTGATAAGATTTCCATGTGTCAACTAAGCAGGTGATGAAGGAGGTGCCCAAGATCCACTACCAACCTCACTGAAAGAATCGAGGGAATTGACAAGTTTTGGGTATGTTGGGGCTACCTTCATCACTAGGATGGTGCAAGCCAAAGAAGAAACAACTTACGAAGAAGGTGATCCCTTCTTTTGCCCCCCATTAGAAGCAAGGTCATCCTCCAACTTGCACTTCATCAGAGGATATAAGATCCCCACAAAAGAAGTGGAAGGTGAGGGAGAAGTAGAGAATACCTCATAGGACACCACTAAGGTATTCAACATGTCCATAGGCTTAGGAAAAGGAAAGATGTCTAGAAGAGACATCAAGAGAGGAGGCTTAATCGAGGGAGCAATGAACACTTGCACCCTTTTATGGTGAGGGTCATCCACACTCCGAGGGGGAGTTGAAAGAAAGATCAAGGTGGTGGGAACTAATGTAGAAGGGGTGCAAGAGGAGGAAACAACAGAAGATGCCAAGACAAGATTTGTTGGCTCCCCTTCCTCCTTCTACAAAGCAACCTGCTTAATGGCTAGAGACTTCCTCCAATTCTTATGCTTGTGTGCAAGGTGGTTTCTTCGGCTTTGAGAGATAGATGTTGCAACTTGAGGAGGAGCAAAAGGATCCTATTCAATCATCAGAGTGTCCATCACAATCCTTTCCAATGGAGGGAGTGACTCCTAGACAAGAACAGGAGGAAGAGATGCAGGAGCAAAGGAAACAACAAGCATAGAAGCAGACTCAAGCACCTTAGCGGTGGGCCTCTTCTCATTCGCTACCCTAGAGGTAGGGGCAATAGGAGGATGTGGAGGTCGAGACGTAGAGGCGAATCCACGGCGACCCTTCCCCTTACCATACACAATGGGTCGAGGCACCTAGGCAAGATGGGAAGGTCGAACACCTAACGCTTGGTCTTTCGCCAAGCGGGCACCATCGAACTCCCCAAGAGATGCATGGGGGAAAAAATCGAAGGCACCGTAGTAGGAGGGGAGGTAGAAGTAGGTGTAACTATAGAGGACGAAGAAGAAGACCCCTGAGCATGAGCAGGCCTCCCCTTCCCCTTTTGAGAGGAAGAAGCATCTCGTTGTTGCACTACAAGGTAAGTCATTTTCTGCTACATCTTGCCCCTAGTCTTATATTTGACTTAGTTTTGATAAAGTAGGTATGTTCTTGGAGGAAGTGGATCAATCAAGGAGGGCCAAAAATGATCTAGTGAATACCCCCCATGCAATACTAATGTTTGATATCCATTGTCGTGCACAACATGCACTACACCCTCGTGAGAGAATTTTAGACATTTATGAATTAAAAAAGTGACTTCATTCACAGAAACTAGCCAAGGGATGCCTAGCTTCACTCTGAACAAATCAGATTCCAGAATGACGTCAAAGGTAGTATTCATAGCCTTAGGTCCCACTAGGATGGAAAGAGTTATAGAACTATAAGGAGAAGGAGAGAGGCCATAATGGTTACATATGGTGGCCTTCACCTTCTCATATTCTTCCCTTCATAATGAATTCAACAAAAGAGTCTCCTCCGTAATAACATTCATGCAACTCGCGGGATCCACAAGGACTCCTGCCACAATGTTTCCATTGATGCAAGCAGGAATATATGGAGGATAAGCTTTGTTATTCATGGGAAAATCTTGTGATGTAGAAGTTATATCTAGTGAACTAGTTGTAGGTTGAGGGGGAGAACTATGAGTAAACAAAACCATATTTACATATGTTGAGGCCTTGGGAGAAGCACTAGAAAGGTCAATAATCAAATTCACAGAGTGAGATGAAAATGAGTTCGTATAAATATGCAATTCACTATTCGCCTTAGTCACCAACTTATTCACTTTTTTCTATTTACCATCAAGGCGAATGGTATCATTGTTGATGTGATCTTGTATCTCATGACTTGGGTGCATACAATGTTCAGTATCATGCCCATGGACACGATGGTATTGGAAAGATTCATTTCCATCATACCAGGCAGGATAAGGCTCTCTAAGAGGTTGAGGATCATCCAAGGTTATAATCTTATCCTTCAATATTTTTTTTCAAAATAGAAGAATAAGATTCAGACAACTTTGTGAACAATTCATTGTGCTTGAGGCCTTTGTCATTAGATGTGGCAACTACATTCATAACAGATTTTCCTTTTCCTAAAATTGATACTATAGATCTTCCTTGTCTACCTCCCAGATCGATCTCATGTGTGGGGCAACTATCTCCTCCCACCCGAGGTTGGCGGGGGGAGATAGATGGTGGTTCAGTTGAAAGATGGATCTCTAATAGATAGATAGTTGACCTAAGGCAAGTATGGTAGGGTGTGATTCTATATGTAACATGTCGGGTGCGTGGGAACAACTATAATAACAATCGGGCAATCTGGTAGAGGGAGGACTAAAACCCAACATCCCTTCCTCCCACCCACCCCGAGGACTCTTAAGCCCCAACTACCCTTTATTTCTATATTGATGGGCGGTCGAGGTCATTTATGCGCTTGACCGGGCCTCAACCTCCCAACCCCCCTGGGCCTTCTCAATTGGAGGAGATAGCTTTTAGATAAGCACTCGCTTACCTTACCTCATCCTATAGATGACCTCGACTGTATAGAGGAGGAATATATGGAGGTCGAGGCCCCCTATCTATGTATGGCTAACGATGGGCTTCCAGATAATCTATTGCATGAATTGATTGTCAATTGATTGTTGAATCGATGGATATTTCGATCAATCGGTGGATCGACAGATCTTGAATATCGATCGGCAGATTGATGAATCTTGAATATCGATTAACGGATTGGCAGATCTTGAATATCGATCGACACATCTAAAGATCAATCGATCTAGGCCCATAGAATAGTAGGGTCCTTAAGAATAGTAGGGCCCTCCCTCCCATGGAACTATAATAATAGTTGCCTATGGATGATGCAAAGGAAAAGGCCACAGATCGAGATCAAGTTTTAGCAAATCCAATTCCAATTCTTTCCCTACTATTAGAAAGGGGTAGCTGACCTTGCAGATCTAGATTTAGTTCGAGCATACCCAATCCGGGGTGTAGAAGTAAGAGCATAACCTCTAGTTTCAGATTATCCAGTCGAACTCTCATTGCGGATGTTCCAGCAGTGCCCTTACTATAGATTGGAAATTTCACCACGTCAAGATTTGATCATGACACACATATCTGCCATTGATTGACAGACTGGTCGCTTCGATTCTCATGCCCATCAGACAGGGATTCCACAACCTTTTCTATTGCTAGTGGTTCTGGATTTCGATCTATGAATGGAATCTATTCATCTGCTTTTACGTGTGAGCTACATCAGGGAGCCGATCCAATTCCATAGTAAGCAACAACATCTCTTCCAGTTTGATAGTCAATATACGAGCCAAATCCAGTTATTGTTGATCCACCACCCGCAAGGGATCGAGATCCATACCCCACAGAGCGAGATCGAGTTGACCAAGTAGACCCAAAACTAATAAAGGGTTGATGGACCAGAACAAGAACCTGTTGATCCATCTCATCCAACCGCACCAAAAATAGTAGATTAAGTAGATTGAGTGAAATCAGTTGAAGCAGATATTTTGATTAAGTTTATTTATTATGACTAATTTTGCATTATTTTATATAAAATTAGATGATAGGTTTCTATTAGTGAGACAATCACCCTATCATATTTTTCAGCTTTGACAAACTCGTGTGACTCCCAAACAAGAAATGGAATCTACTTTTCTTTTCGTAAATTATGACCCCACATATTTATATCTAAACATTTTAATATTTTTGAGGAAGGATAAATCTAGACGATTGAAAATGTTTGTGCTATTTGCTGGGTACTATAACATTTATAATATTTTGATTAACTCTTATGTTTACTCCTACACATATAATAAAGATACATAGCCTAAAAATAAATAAGGTAAATGAAAAATGATCCTAAACAAATTTTAGATGGGAGTAATGTACAAATTTTAAATCTTTACAATTGCAGAAAGGAGAAACACATACAAATCATAAATAGAATTATACCACAACATAGTTATAGATGGGGAAAACCTTTCAAGAGAAAAAACCCACATTCTAAACAATATAACCTAAGGGACATTATGAAAAATGAAGATTATAATATAACCTAAGGGACATTCCCTTACATGAGTATCACCAACATGTAACTCTAGAGAAATTCCAATACAATAACAATATTTAAAAATATCAACAATCAATACTTTCATCTAAAGAATCCAATAAAGAGGAGAGACAGTACATGAAATCATAAAATAGTAATTACAAAACCACAACTTAAAACCACCTAAAATGTGGCACTTGAATCCTTAGTAAAAAAAATGTAACAGTCAAATCCCAAAGATGATTCTACAAGTTAAAAATAGCATATTCCTTCCAACTGTCATGTACAATTGTCATAATCCACTCATAAACTTGGGAATTTGAGTTTGGATCCATTATCTTCCTCCAAATATGCCTTATGAAGTGTCATAACATTCCTCATAAGTTTCTCAACAAGCGTAACTATCTCTTATAACTATTTTTAGTGTGTTAGATGTTTATATATTTTTAATATAGGAGGCCACAACTTTTGATTTAGGAGGTTGGGGCTTGTATTTTTTTTTAATTGTAGAGTTCAAAAATATCTACACAATAAGAATCCATGGAAGAAATGCCACATAACTTGAATTCCCTTTAGTTGAATAGTTAAATTTTAATTTTTCTATGTGTGGCATTTTTATGGTCACGACCACCTTGTAATTTCTAACTTTGTTTAATACAAAATAAAATAATGAAAGGGTGAAAATACAAAGTTGCGTCACACTTTCAACCAACTTATCAACACAAGTGAATTTAAGTATTTCTAACTAAAAATCAATTTTGGTCAAACATATGATCTAGCTAGATTCATTGTACTTATGTTAGATATGACCACAACTCTTCCAAACAAAAGTGTTCATTAAATGCATATGTAGCACCATTTTGAGGCTGATTTACCAAAAAATAAAATTATTCGAAAAACTTGATGTTTCAACAATTCCTATCCATATAAATAACATTCTTTTAAATATAAAATTACCCTTTTATAGATATATAAGTGTATTTTTCAAATATATATAGTTTTTAATATTTTAATTGTTTTAATATTTATTTTTTATTTTGATTAAAATTAGGTTAACAACATCAAAATATAAGGTTGATTATCTTATCAAGAAAAAATACTAAAATTTATTTTAAAATGTTCAAAAAAATATGGTACATTGGATAAAAGATTTTGTCATTTTTTTTTTATTTTTTTGATAACTTTGAGGTATCCCCACGCTCAACCTACCTTACCTTGGGCTTATTTTTATGCCAAGTTGGGGTTCTAGAAGAGGCAAGCTTCTAAGGATGAGAGCAGTTGCCCACGAGTCGCTCACATCGGGTGAGTTCAGGCCTCAGAGTCAAATCCAAGACCTTGAGGAGCAAACCCAAGACTCAAGCCAACTCCGCTACTCGTGTGGGGTTAACAAGATTTTATGTCATGATGGTATAATATTTTTTCTATTTTAGATAAATAATTGAGATAAAAGATGGTGTCCCATAAGAACAATTTTGTTTTCAATACATGTGCACTTTAATATTTATTTTTTTAAATGTATTTTATAAAAAATGGAAAAAATAATTCCATGCACTGAAGTTATAACTTAAATAAACACACAAAAAAATCGAAGGAAAAATTAAAGCTACTATATAAAGAGCAACGTCGCGTTTAACGTCATTTTTTAGCATTTTATCAAAAATTAAATTATAGTGTCACTTTTACAAAAAAGCTATATTCAAATAATTTTTTTTATAAAAGAATATAAACATAAAAAGTACACTAAAAAATATTTTTTTTTTATTAATTTACATCATTTAAAAATTCAAAACATGTCACTTTTTAGCAATTCAAGTTAAAAAGTTGGATCATTGTTAAAAGTGTGACACAACTTTGTGTTTTTACTTGAATGATGGATTTTGGCTAATAAGAGGATAAGCATTTACCACTTGTTAGTGTGAATGAGGTGTAAAATTATTACTGTGGATTTGACAAATAAAAATGATGATGTTTAAGTAGAATGGAAATCACATAGAACATACTTGCAAGGAGGGAGACTATCCTTCACCAATTTTAAATTCAAATTATCAACATTTACTCTTTTTGACTAGTCATTATGAGCCCACTTGATACATGTTTAATTGATTTATTGCTATCTCATGGTATTTAAAAAGATTCAATATGTAAATAATTCATAAGATTGAAATTAAAAGGATAAATCATTTAACATTTCACTTTGGAGCTTATTGAACACATACAACAAAATTAGAATTTGCATCTAGGCCTTATTTATTTATTAAAAAAAAGAGAGAGCGAGTTTATGTTGAAAGGATCATGAGACACATTTTATTTGATTTCTCTTTTAACTTGATATAAAATTATGTTTGATTTATAATAGATAGTTTAAATATTGTTAATTTTGTTTTAAACCTTACATATACACACAATGATTACAAAATATATGCAAAGTGGTATTCTTTATATTTCTTTTCTCCATCTTTCTCAGCTTGTATTGAATTAAAAAAAAGAAAGACAAACAACTTCTAACACATTAATTTTTGGTTTTCTTTAGCATATGGCCCTTAAGTTTTGCCTCAGCTTTTTGTCATCAACTATACCTACTTGGAAGATAGACCAAGACAATAAATTGCTACCACAACCATTTTACCATCACTGCCACTACCTTTAAGGATTTTGTTTTCAATTTTCAAGCATAAGTGTCAAATTATTACCAATATGATACTAAATAACTGTGAATGCCAATGAATTAGAGGTCATCTTAATGTATTTTATCATTTTAATTTCTACTGAAACAAGTTACTTATATATAAGGATTTTTATAATTGTCATGGGTCATAGCAATAGGCATTAAATATTTCCATTTGTATAATTCTTAGAGCAAAGTAATGTAATGTATTTTAGATTCATTTCATATAAGAATATTTTTTCAATTTCATCTTCCATTTGTGGGATCGATTGGTAAAGTTCGGTGGTCAATGTAGTTGCAACATTGTTACTGCTATCATTTATGTAATTAAATTACAATGTATTTTGGTGTAATCCTATACTATATTAAATATAAGAAAGCATCATGAAATATACCTTCAATGGATTGAATAGAGTTAGGTAGAATGGATTGAATGAATGCCATAATATGTAACTATATAAATGTAAAAAGAGAATTTTTTGGGTTTGCTAGATTTAGGCAAAATAGAAATTAGGGTTGTCATTTTAAGATATAATATAATGATTTTTGAAGTATAATATTGAACCACGAATATTGTTGTGCAACATTAATGATTTGGAGTTTCAATTATAAAATTTGGTCATCGATGTTGTGTAAATGATAATATAATTTACGATTTTATAAATTTTTATTTAAACCTATATTTTAAATTAGTAAATCATTTACCTTAATATTTAGCACAATACATTACAAAATAACTCTAGTGTCTCATGTCTTAGGCTATCATCATCAATGTGGCTCATTTATTCATCTATGAGTGCTTAGTCTTTCGTGTGGAACCTACCACATGATATGGATTCATGGTTGATAGTTGCCTTCCATGTATCTCCTTTGGTATAACCCACTAAAATGATAAATCATCCTTTGAGCTGATATTTTTGATATTAAATCCTCAATTGGTATAACCCACTAGAAACATATGGATTTAGGTCATTTTAATAATTGATAAAATTCCAATATGAGCCTGCTAAAACTAAAAAGGAAGGAGAGTGAATTGGATGGTTTTTTTATTCTCGAGATTACATAAAAGGAGTGAGAGGAGAGCATGTGTGAATCCAACCACCACAAATGCATGACTAGTCTAAATAAACAAAGCAAACAAATTGATTTTAGCAACTTGAAACCAAATTTGTGATAGTTTCAAATTGAATCCTTTGGCAAGTAGGACTACATGAAACAAGTTATTATTTTACAAATCATTCTTTGGGAAACATCATGTAAACAAAAAGTAAATTAGAAAAACCTTATTTTTATTTTTATTTTTATTTCCACTTGGATTGATGACCACCTACAACAACAAAAAAGTTTGAAATGTGAAATTTTATACCTACACAAAAATATTAGACAAATTTTAAAGTTTTTGTTTCTTTATTTTTAATCTTTTTGTTTTAAATTTACAGACAAGTTAAAAATTCAATGTGGAGATATTCAAATTTTATTAACTTTGATATTCCTCAAACCAGAATATTTAATGTTCAAGATGAATCCCATTAGGTAAAAGGGACAATTATGTACACACTTTTTTTCTCAAAATAAAATTGGAACTCCTTCTTTCTAAGTGTGCTCTACTTGTCTACTAACTTAAATAAAAATATTGTCTCCTTTACTTTGTTGGTGTTAAATAATCCCAGATAAGCAAACAAATGAACGAAGGATTAAAAAAAGTCATAAACACATTCACTCAACTCCCTCGTTTTAGAAAATCAAAAATCAATTCAAAATTAGATGAAATTTGTGTAATATTTGTTATTTTTGGTACCATTAAGGAGAGGAATAGATGTTGTGGTTAATTGATTTCATTGAGTGGTCATTGTCAAACCCAACGCCTACTAAGACAAAACTATATATATATATTACAAAAGCACTATCTCGATAGGTTGCTAGTTGATTTTGCTATAAATTGCACCTAGAAAAAGGGAGGGAAAGATTGGATGAATGGTAAAAGAAGACAGTATCCTAGAAGTTGCAAAAATAGATCTAGATATAGCTATGAAATGAAATCTAACTCAAAATATTATGCTCTACCCATAGGATCTTCCCACCTACAAACTCATGGTCTATTGTGTGGGGTCCTTAAACATCAATGCCACCAATATCAAGAACAACACCAAAAAAAGATCTTGAATGAAATATTTCCTACAACCATGGAAGAGGTCGTGTGCTTGGTTATGTTTTTAATCTATTCACTTTAGGAAGTTACAAGTAATATGGTGGTAACTGCAAAAAGAAGTTGAATAGAAATTTAGATTGATTTAAACATTAAAGAGTTAAGTGAAAGGGGTAGGTCTCACTTGGGGTGTCAAGTTGTGAGCTTGGAAATCAAACAAAAGAGAGATTTCAAGAAAAGAAGTGTAAATCCAGTGAAAAATAGGAGTTTGATAAACATAATGAATTAAAACCAAACTATAATACTTCTTGACAAATGAATATACTTTGTAAATTATAAAATACTTGTTGCCCACTTTGTCAACATATGCTTGCTCAAAATCAAAATTTGGAAACGATGAATTTGATTCTAATTTATGGATTTTTAATGAGATTGATGAATGGTTAGAATTTGATTTTGGATCATGAATTTATCCCATTAAAGGTGCAGTAGATGTGGATATGTGGCATCTATTTTAGCTAGATAACTCATTTATTTTTTTAATGGATTTGTTTAATTATTTTTTATCAACGAGTTAACTAAGTTGATTTGATTTATTTTCCAATTTGATTTGATGAGTTGTTTTATCATGATTTTTATTAAATTATTTATGGATAATGAATTTATTTGTATATTTATGGGAAAGTAATTTAATTTAATTATTTGATCAATTTGGATTTGATAAAGTGGATTAATTAAGATAAGGTGAATTATGGTAATGAGTGAATATATTTACGTGTCGAGATGAGGGCAACAGTGTGGAAATGAGTGTATGTGAGCTTTTAGTATCTACATTGTGCATGTACGGATAAGGTAGGGTTAAATGGATGAGAATAAGTGTGTATCATATGGATAGGCTAAGACTATGGGAATGGGCCCAAATTATCACACGATTATACCATTTGTCACTCTATGCATGTATTGAAAGGCATTTCCTCAAGATGGACACAAATTTGGATGTGGAGTGACATGGGTATGTTAACCTTTACAAATATATATAGGTGGGTTTTTATTTATGTAAAATTGAAAGACTACTCTTATTAATTTATTACCAAATAATGTGGGATTATCCTTGTCATAAAACACTATGGAGTATTATTAGTCCCTATCAAAATAGGGATACTATAAGGATTAGCATTTGATATTGAAAAAAATTATTCAATTACTTTATATTTTTAAAAAATTTATTTAAATTTATATGTTACTCTAAAGTATATTTTTCCATATGATGTGAAGTTTTTATTTTGATTAAGGTCATTTATTTTGACTAATTTTGCATTATTTTTTTATAATTAGTTGATTGGTTTCTGTTAATGGGACAATCACCCTATCATATTTTTCAGATTTGACATAACCTAAAAATAAATAAGGAAAATGAAAAATGATCCTAAACTAATTTTAGATGGGAGTAATGTGCAAATTTTAGATCTTTACAATTATAAAAAGGAGAAACACATATAAAGCATAAATAGAATCATATACCACAACATAGTTATAGATGGGGGAAAACCTTTTGAGATAAAAAAATCCACACTCTAAACAACATAACGTAAGGGACATTATGAACAACAAAGATTACAATATAAGCTAATGGGCATTCCCTTACATGAGTATCACCAACATGCAACTGTAAAACAATTCCAATTATAGCATAACAATATTTAAAAATTTCAACTATCAAAACTTTCATCTGAAGAATCCAATAAATAGGAGAGACAATACATGAAACCATAAAATAGTAATTACAAAACTATGAGTTAAAACCACCTAAAATGTGGTACTCAAATCCTTAGTAAAAAAGTGCAACAGTCAAATCCCGAGATGATTTCACAAGTTAAAAATAACATATTCCTTCCAACTATCATATGATTGTCATAATCCACTCACTAACTTGGAAATTTTAGTTTGGATCCATCATCTTCATTCAAATATGTCGTATGATGTGAGGTGTGGCACTCAAATCCTTAGTAAAAAAGTGCAACAGTCAAATCCCAAGATGATTTCACAAGTTAAAAATAACATGTTCCTTCCAACTATCATATGATTGTCATAATCCACTCACTAACTTGGAAATTTTAGTTTGGATCCATTATCTTCATTCAAATATGTTGTATGATGTGTCATAGCATGCCTTATACGTTGCTCAACAAGTGTAACTCTCTCTTATAACTGTTTTTTAGTGTCTTAGACGTTTTTACATTTTTAATATAGGAGGTCACAACTTTTGATATAGGAGGTTGGGGCTTGTATTTTTTTTAATTGTGGAATTCAAAAATATCTACAGTATTTACTCTTTCTTGTACATTCACTATTGTTGACCATGTATTGTACCCATGTGAGATCACATACATATCCATACATTTGATCTACACTTTAAGACATGCGCCTTCTTACCCTAGGTCAATTCCACAATACCTTAGAGATTTATTTTGAGGGGCTCAAGATTTACTCTTAAATTCTAAAATATTAAATTCAAAGTATCAACATTTACTCTTTTTTTGACTAGCCATCATGAGCCGACTTGATACATGTTTAATTGATTTATTGCTACATCATGGTATTTAAGGACAATCAATATGTAAATAATTCATAAGATTGAAATTACAAGGATAAATCATTAACATTTCACTTTGGAGCTTATTGAACACGTACATCAAAATTAGAATTTGCATCTAGACCTTATTTCTTTATTAGAGAGAGAGAGAGAAGAACAACATCTATTACATGTTGAACAATCAATTTCAACAAAGCGAGTTTATGTTGAAAGGACCACGAGACACATTTTATTTGATTTCTCTTTTAACTTGATATAAAATTATGTTTGATTTATAATAGAGAGTTTAAATATTGTTAATTTTGTTTTAAATCTTGCATATACACACAATTATTACAAATATACACAAAGTGGTATTCTTTATGTGTTGTTTATCCATTCGGCTGAACTTGTATTGAATTAAAAAAGAAATTAAGACAAGCAACTTCTAACACATGAATGTTTGGTTTTCTCTAGCATCTAGCCCTTAAGTTTTGCCCCAACTTTTTGTCGTCAACTCTACCTACTTGAACGATAGACCAAGACAATAAATTGCTACCAAGGCCATTTTATCATCACTACCACTATCGTTAAGGACTATGTTTTCAATTTTCAAGCAAAAGTGTCAAATTGTTTCCAATATGACACTAAATAACTGTGAATGCCAATGAATTAGAGGTTATCTTAATGTATTTTAGCAGTTTAATTTCTACTGAAACAAGTAACTTACATATAAGGATTTTTTCCCTGTTTCTTTTATTTTGAAAACAAAATTGTTTTAGAAAGGTCTAACATAAGGGATAACTATTGTTGTTTTTTTGTTCAACTTGGCTCCGTGGAGGTGTTATAACAACATTGCTTAGACAAAATCAGTTTGACATGCAAAAAAAATACCACTTAATTTTGTATTGTGAATTAAATTAAAATATCTATATATATATATATGAAAATTTGTGTATGTTTTTTATATTTTTTTTATAGATATTCATTAGAGAACTTGCAAGGATCAGTATAGATGTCTATATATTGTTTCGAATAGAAATCTATTGTATTACACATTTTTTTCTTTAGATGTAGAACGCTAGAAAAGTTCTATTGAAAGTTTGAGGTGGTAGAAAAATCCCAAGAGGAATAAAGTAGCAGCAAAACTGAGCTGGGGTGAGAGAGGCTCGAACTCTCGACCTCAGGATTACTCAAATCTAGCTATGAGACCTACGCGCTAGCCAACTGCGCCACCACCCCTGTTGATGCTTGCTAGCAATTAAGAGATTTTTGTTTATACTAACGCAGTGGAAATAAGGCTGAAATCTCTCATCCACTGATCCTTAACTTATGTTCCATGTCACAAACATTGAGGTTCTAATCCTGAAAGATGGGGAATCTAGCAAACAGTGCACAGAAAAATGGAATGAATCTGCAGGTCCGGTAGAAAATTTTAAAAATGGAAGCCTCAGCTGATATCAAACCTCATATCAGAGCCAGGTTTCGATCCTGGGACCTGTGGGTTATGGGCCCACCACGCTTCCGCTGCGCCACTCTGATGGACTGTTGTAATGGAGTTGGAAAAGATCATAATTATTATGTTCGTCAATACAAATTTAAAAGTTACCAAAATGTCTGGGCCC
Organism: Sequoiadendron giganteum; assembly: GCA_007115665.2. Lineage (NCBI taxonomy): Eukaryota > Viridiplantae > Streptophyta > Pinopsida > Cupressales > Cupressaceae > Sequoiadendron > Sequoiadendron giganteum. The sequence continues at coordinate 54,661,280 of CM021105.1, read as the reverse complement.
ACGTTCGAAGTGAAGATAACAGCCTTACAACGCTCTCCTTTAGGACGACTTGTTTATGTTTACGAAGAAAAACGCTAAACCAGCTTGTCTGAGCCCAGGTTCGAACTGGGGACCTTTAGTGTGTGAGACTAACGTGATAACCAACTACACCACCCAGACACTGCTATCACATTATTTAGAGGTCCCTATTGAATCTATTTAAACGTTTACTACCCTGTTTCTCTATTGCAGAACAATAAAGTGTACGCATATGCATATTCGCGTTACAGCATACCTGCGCTCACCTAAGACCGAAACAAGGCGAACAGACCCAGTGTGAGGTCCTCAGAATTCCGTATGTGTGGTACAGTACTGCCTCCTGATACACTTATCAAAAAAGCGTTTGTAGTCCAACGGTTAGGATAATTGCCTTCCAAGCAATAGACCCGGGTTCGACTCCCGGCAGACGCACCACTTTTGATGTGGTTCATGCAGTAGTGTCCAGAAAATATTTATGCACATTAGCGATCTTGCAGCTTGTTGAACAACAAAAACCAAAGAAAAATTCCGTTGCCGGGACTCGAACCCGGGTCTCTCGGGTGAGAGCCGAGTATCCTAACCAACTAGACTACAACGGAATGTGTGCACATCCTTTTCCTGTCGACTATCATACGTTAAATCAATGTGGCACCGTTTTTGCTCCTGCTAGATATTTTACACTATCACTTGCATCAAAAGAGGTGCAATGCTTATGTCAATTGTAATTTATATGGAATATCATAAATTTGATAGGGTCTATAGTTGAATAACAACTTTAAGTGGTGAGTCATGACATGAGCAATATCGTTTACATGACTTGATATAACATTAGGTGACGAGTCTTAACATGAGTCTAGATATCTGTAAAATGTGTATGTGGTCAAATCATGCTTTTGTTTTGTTTTATTCTCTTAACAACATTTTTCTTATCATAAACACAAGTAGAAAATACCATCAAATATTTTGAGCCATGTCATACTCTTAAAAGCCTTTTATCCATCATGTTTTGTTGATTGAAGGCTTGTTGCTTGCAATCCAAGTGGTTCCAAATCATTCCAATCTATTGTACCAAAAGACAAAATAAAAAACAAGTATGTTTTAGTAATGCATAATGCTAGTAAAATTGGCTTCAAGCTTTCATCTATAAATGACAGTTGGTTAAGCAAGCTAAACAGGCTTAACCTTGGGAAAAACTTTGTGGTTAAGCGTGTTTGAGATGGAGTAGTATTGGGATGGGTGACCTCCCAAGAAGGCCCAGTGCTTCACCTCTGTGAGCATCACCTAGATGCACTAAATGCTAAGTGGACCATTCATTATCATGAGAGATGGGTTCTTGTGAACCACTACTCATGAAACATGGGTCAATGAGTTTTACTCGTAAATACACGGTTGAATCCTGATAGCTATATCAAAACTTGACACCCTGTGGAAAATACCTCTTGCTTATCAATATACACTTTTATTAATATTTAATTTTAAACAAACATAATGAAATAAAATGATTATAAAAATGAAAATAATTCATACCAATAGATATATCACTAAATGGGCACAGAGAGGCGCAAAATGGAGAAATTTGTATGAATAGAAAAGAAGGGGGAGACTTTAAAGGAGAATATTTAATCATTATGTAAGAAATCGGTGTAGATGTTATGAAAATTTGAAAGTTTTCTTGTAAGTAGGAATTTTTTGTTAGAGTGATATGCCATCACAATGCGTTCCATGTAGCTAAAGGCCCCATATCGTGGCTCCATGAGGCTACTACAACATAGCAAGAGCCATCCGACACGAGGGAAAAGTCTTCAAGCAACCAATAAAACTGAGGAGATAGATGCCTAAGATTCCAAGACCATAGTTGAAAGCCACATCCCTAAATGCACTGCATGTCTTCCACATTTATAGTTGCATGTCTTCCAAGTTTTGTTCCTTGTCAATAGATTGAAGGCTGCAAAATTCTTTTGTGATACTTTTAGACCTAATCTTTGTTTGTGTGAATAGATTGAAGCAACAAGCTCATGATCCTATAACATGTTCAGTAGCTCTCGACATGAACTGAGCTACAGTGCAAGCACTTCGGGATAAGACATTACTAAAGAATCAGGTGGCTCTTCACATAATGCAATATTGGTTTTGACAATCCACTCTAAGAACTTTCTATAGACAAGGGAAAATGAGAGAGGTTTATGCTAAGTTGTATCTCTCATTTTCCATAGGAAAACTAGACATTACAATTCATTAGGCTATATTTAATCGTCTATTCAAAGACTTCATTGATGAAACAAGCACACTCCTCATGATAGTAATGGTTTCATCTTTGTCACGACTTTCTTAGATCTTGCTATTCTTACATCTCTAGAATTAGATTTTGAAACAAAATTATGAACTGGTCCATTCCAAATTTTGCTTTTAAGAAAAGCATAAACAATCCCAATTCCCCAATTTGGAGAGGGGCTAGAGGTACATATTCCTCACTTTCTCCCATCGCCTAGTTGGAATACTCCACTTTTATGTAGGCAAAAAGAACAATAAGTCCACTATCTAAAGACACTGAAACCATTCCATCTTTGATGATTTTAGGTTTGCACATTCTTCAATACACTTTATGGATTTTTTATGCTAGCCTAAGGACATGATTCTTTTATCCAATCCAAGTTGAATTCCATATGATCAACTCTAAAGCAACATCATTCTCTTAGCTTATGCATGTTTCATCTGCAACATCTATTCACACGGTCTATGACACTAAATAATTCCTTAGAAAATGCATTCCATGTGATTGATGGTTGTCTATAACCATCAAGCATTATCTTTTGTGATAGTTGCAGATTTGTAAAATTCCCTCCATGTTTGTGCACACTTGTAGAGTTTTTAACGGGTATATTATTGAGACAAAGAAATAAAAGACGTGTCTCTGCATTATGCTAGACTTAGATTCGCTATGTATCTTGACGAATAATACTTTATGTACCCAAGATTTATTAGTTTGTAGGTAAACAAATATGTTTAATGTTTGGAGATATATATAATATGGGAACCAAATCAACATCAAGAAAGGTTTAGAAGTGGTAGTTAATGAGGACAAGTAATCTAAAGTTTCATATATTTTATAACAAAAAATAGACCAAAATGTGTAAACAAGAATAGGATGGAGATTTCCTGCTCATATGCATACTCCTCTATAATATTTATTTTTTGAATCATTGTCTTAAAATGATATACTACATTAGATTCTTGTTAATTGGAAGGGAAGGGAATCAAAACTTAGACAAATAATTCTGCTAGCCAACTGAGACCCTTCTTGTCAAGTAAGATTCACCATTATTCTACGATATTTTATTTTTCTTTTAAAATTTTACTTGACAGGTATGTTGGGAATGCAAATATTTTTTTTCCCATATGCTGAAGGGGAGAGCTTATTAATGGGTCTTAAGGAGGTTGCAATTTCAAAGTGGTACCGAGTGCACTAGTGCAAGTTTGGGACCCTCTAATTTTTTTAGGGTTTTAGGGGTTGAAGAAGATATGACACATACTTCTTTTAGGTTTGGAATTGGAAGGTATTCTACAATAGATGAAACTGACCGGGAAGTTAGTCTCATTGTTGATTAGGTTAACAAATTAGGGGAATTGAGCTTGCTTAAATGGGAAATATTACGTGAGGGAATTGATATTAAGAATAGTCAATGGGAAAAATATTGATTACCTTTATAAATAAAGGCATATCTATAGTTGATGAGTCTAGATTATGAATTCTCTCAAGTTTGTGATGCGCAAAAAGCAATTGAATTTTAAAGCCTTCTCAAGTACCCTCCAAATATGAGCGCCCAAGTTGGGTTTTTAACTGACATTATTAGGTCACATAAATATGAGTCTCATCACCTCAATAAAACCATATCTCATTCTCTTTGTGTTGGGAAATTATTCTAGTCCTGCAAATCTTACACAAGTGGTCAAAAATTAGAATACATTCCTATTACGATAATTTTATTTATCACGATTTACAAAAAACTAAAAATTTCAACTAATGTTTTGAGCTATGGGTGTATGCAAGGAAGAAAGAAGATGTGTAGGAAAAAAATTGTCCTCGTAATATGGAATGGTAAATATTGCATCTTTTCTTAAAAAAAAATCTAAAAAAATTAGAGCAGTACAAAGAAACTGTGAACATAGTAGAAAGGAATAATAAGAAATAACTTTGTTTTTGCTAAAAGAGACATTGATCATGTCTTCCAGTAAAAATATTTATGGCATGCAAACAAAAGAGATTCAATAATTTAGTTTTAAGTGACCATGCACATAGCTAAAACACCCTACTTCCTTATCTAAAGGACTAAGCAAGGATTTCTTATCATCCTCTAGGTTAGAGGATCGATTCTTAGTCTTGGTTGTTCTTCATTCTAATTTGAGATGCAGTCTCTTCCTGAAGAATCTTCCTCACACTAGAAACAATCTCTTATGTGATAATCTCCTCCTCCTCTGCATCTTGTAGAATACATATGACCTCCTCTACTTTAAAGCTTCATTTATACCTTGTCCAATGGCGGTGGCTAAAAGGAAAATAGACAGAATAAATTGATTGGAGATATAAAGAAGCAACAACTAGGAATTTCAAGGTAGATTTGATATAAATTGATTTAGCTTTAAATAAAAGATATGATTTGATTTGATTTTGTGTGGTAGACACTAGTGTGGATCATTCTAGAAGATGCAAATGATCAATGGAAATATTGGTTGAGTCAAAAAAAAAATTCAAGCATTAGGCACTCGAAATATCTCAACTCTATGAAATTAAATATTTTTCGACGTCAAACAACTTTCTAGGTGAAGAGAGAAAACCAATCTCCCTACAATTTTTGCTTCAATCTATTCATAATAAATGAAAATTACTATAAGATTGTAGTGATTAGAGTAGATTAGATTATAGACAGTGAAGATCATGATGAGATAGAAATGAGACAAAATCATTTCATAGATCACTTAATCAGTGGAGAAATTGTGAGTCAAAATCTATTTTCAGACGTGAGACCAAGGTTGTTTCAACTATTTGAAGTTTATTTTCAAGCGTGAGACACACTAAATTCTAGTGGGTTGTGCCCACAATATATAGCCTATCGTCTAATTAAGTTTAAATTCAAAACTTAACAATTGGGTGTCCTAACCAACCACACTACGACAAACAATGTATACCAACTATTTATTATTATAATCATTTAAATACCATAGAGCTCTTAATAGAATATATAAAACATAGATCTTCTGGTGAAGTGGGCCTTAGAGCATTTGGAGAGGTGGGATGTTGGTGATTGGGAACTCTCATCCTTAGTGTGTTCTTTGGCCTTAGGAAAGTTAACTATGGAGGACAAGAATATGTAGCTAATTCTTTTGTTAGATCCTTCGGGGGTTTCTTTTTGCTACTAGGTACTTGTCTTTTGGTGGGCTTGTGGCCTTTTTATTTGTAATGGTTCTTTGATTTCAATAAATTTTTACCCCCTTTCTTTTTATATATATATATATATATATAACTTTCAATATGTTATTATAACAAGAAATACTTATTTAGCAAAACTTTTTATCAATTCTACTTTCAAACATGTTATTGTGGTAGGGACAAGTCACTACATGAAACTTGTTCTAGGGTTGGATCTTACATTGTGTGACCTTCCTTTCGTGCACACCTACCTACTCTTGTTTGGACTAAAGGTTTCATTTTTCGATCTAATTATTGTTTTTTTTTAATTTATACTAAAACTTATCTCGTCATTCAATTATCTACTCTTATTGCCAAGGTTTTGGGTCATAATTATACAAACTCTTTCATACACACCCACTACTCACCCACTCTTGATTGGATATGTATTGCTACATATTTGATCGTGTATTATCACAATCCCTTATCCTTGAATATTATTCATGCTTATCTTATATATTTTGATGTACTTACACAAATTACGGAATTCAATCCTATTATCTTATTTATGGATGTTATCATATATGTATATTTTCCTCTATAGTTTTAATCATTTATCTTCCTTCTCTTCTATATAATTTTAAGCTCAATGTATCCATGATTATCATATTGCCTACATCCTTTTTATGGATAGTTCTAGTATTGTTCTGAGCATAGTGATGCTTTACCTTTGAAAACCTTCCCTTTATATGATTTAATTCAAGATAATCTGTTGTGATTTATATTTATGATATAAATTTACCCTCTATTGTTATACCCATGGTTAATGCTTCATGTGATAAGAATACATCAGGACCCAAAAATTAGACATTTTTTAATTTATTGAGGTTAGCTATTAATATTTTGGCATATCATACATTATTTGATTAGAAGTAAGATGAATCATATAAATATTTTTAGGGGAAGAGATTTACTCTTTATACTAACCACTAAGTTTAATTAGGACATGAGAATATGTGAGCCTAAATAGATCTAACACAACATGAAGGAGTGGGTCCACTATATTGGTATCACCAATGGGGACATGGTTCATCAACTAATTTTGATTCCTTGTATAATTCCATGTCATCATCTATTTGGATGAGCTTGTGTAATAAAAATATTATCATAAATAACCTAGAGGGAATAGGAGAATTGAGTCTTTGAAGGTTGTTCTATGAGCCTTGAAATCTCTAGCTCCCATAACTTCCAAAAATGTTTGATCTTTGAATGTATTTTGGATTTTGAGGGTCGTCAAGTGTGAATTGGTCTCAATCATTCTTAAGACCCTAGATAATATTAACAATTATTACAATGAAGACTTTATGATTCATGAGGTCTCTACCAAGTTAGTATTGTAGAATTTTATAATATTTGTCTAAATGTCAGTATCAGATTGAGCCACTCAAGATGAACAAGCACACACTTCAACTTGAAATTTTGAAAACATAGAAATACAATGCAAAAGAGAACACATGTAAGTGGATAAATCAATATATCATTAATCCATGAATTTTGTGTACATATATCAAAGAGGGAAGAAAATTCTAGTACAATTAGTGGAAAGGAATAGGCATTTGACTCTCACTAACAAAGAATGGTGAAAATTTAACTTCCTCAAAACTCGCAAGAGGTGGTGAGTTAACTATTTTTTACTAAGACACCTTGCTAAGATTAACACCATATTCATAACCATGTGCTATAATACATAAAATAGTATATACACCAACATCCCCCCTTAAGCATGGCCTATGTAGGTACTATGAAACTGGGTCCCAACAACTAGACATGATGAGGTACCCAAATACAATGCAATCTCTCATAAATTGGATAAAGAGAGAAAACACAATTGGAAAAATTTCCCCCCAAAAGAGAAAATAAATGTGTACATATGAGAAAATAATGTGGAACTCAACATGTCCCCCCAAGCAATGCTTTGATCACATAACTATAATCAGCATCCCTCGACAAGAAATACATGAATAGATAGTGAATTCCACCCATACGAAAGTATCTCCTATGTGAAAGGTGAACACATGAATAAAATTATTGAAGATGTCGACAAACAATGTTCCTCCCCTTAGGAAGAAACAAATACAATGGTGAATATAGAAGAAACTCCCTCAAGAGAAATGGGAGATAAAGGTCTCATAATGTGTGAAGTCTCTAAAATCTACTCATGTGCCCCCATATCAATGCCAAAATATGTCACACTCAATCTAGGTGTTCTAGGCCACACTAATTAGGATGATGATCTATAACCTCTTAGAGATAAATGTAGAATAGGATCCAAAAATAAAAGTGGCTCCTCCAAATTTTTCTCAAGGCTCTCCACACTAATGAAAAATTATGACAAATGATAATGTGGAGAAGAATAAGAGGGTATAAAGGTTCCCATTGTAATGCCCCACCACGAAACCCCAAAGGAAAACACATCTAACTAACAATTATGACCAATTTTTTTTTAAGTGAGTCAACATATAGACCATACTAACAATTTCATAGAATGTAAACTACACGTACATATGCTCTAATTATGTCCTTTAGGGTATCATGACTACATTACGAACATATCAGTTACCCAATCTAAACATACATTGTAAGATAACTAACAATAAGAGTTCATTTAAATCCACTGCATTAAATGAACTAAATGTAAATATATTTCCACAAATACAACACCATTAAATAACATAGACTACAAAAAAATGAATACATAATCAATTTCTCTAACATAAGGGTACATCAATACATTGTCAAGAGGTTACATCAAAGCTTCCCTTATAATAGTGGGAAGCATACATCAAATACATGATAAGATACAACTAAAATGATTACATTACATAACATCAACACTATCTCAAGTCTGGTACAAGATCTGGAATCTTTGCAAAGGTACAACATCCACGCTCACGAACATCAACTAGTGTTGGGGATACAAAGGGTTTGTCATCATAGAACGAACGTCTAAGACATTTGTGCCTTAGTGATTTTCATTTCTTCAAATCACATCAAAGACACAAACTATGCCATAAAGCAGAAACAGGCACAGTGGATCCCCCACTGATCCTTCTGAGAAAAGTAAATGCAAACAAGTAACAGATTCAACACCATGAAAACAAATAAACTAATGAACACACATATTTACGTGAGGAAAACATTTTCAGGTAAAAAACCCCACACTCCAAAATATTTAGCCATTGTATTATTCAACAACAAAAAATAGTTACAATACAATCTTAGGCTCATAGCCTTTACAGGAGTCACATCTTGCTTCATCTTGAGAATGTAGGCAACAACTTAATCAAAATATTCACACTGTTCCAGCACCCTCACAACACACAGTGTAGATTCATCTCACCAAGATAGACGACTCTCTCAGTCATCCATACGGCCAACCCAACCTCTAGGCCTCCATAGGTTCACATCTTTTTTGATCTAAGAGTCTAAGTGTTCACGATTACAACAATATGCAAAACCACTCGAACACTCTCATCCACTCTCTATCCGCTCACAGTTGATCTTGCACACGAGATTACTTTATAATCTCTTACCGTGTGCCAACCTGTTATGCCCGTTCAAGCAATCAACATTCATCAGGATAATTAATTATCCTACCTACAAGCTTCCATCATTCCCTGATAACATGCACTGCTATTGCAAGCACACTGAGTCGCGCAACATTAAATCATTTGTAGATACATATCCATCAACCTCTTGAATCAAACCATTCATTTAATGTAGCTCTATCGCAATAAAAAAATAAGCTTTCGGCCAATCAGATCTTGAAGATCTTGCCACATGTCGCAATTCCATTCATTCGCCGCTTTATCTTTTGGTCAAGCTTGGTCAAACTCGGTCGGCCAAGCTTCAAGCTCACCACGATCTTCCACCGTGCTACCGCTAACCTCAGGTTGACTATCCGCGGTATGGCAGTAACCGCCATGCCAGACTACCATGGCTTACTGCGCCACCACAACATGGCCAAAAGGCCATCACAGTGAAGCGATAAGCAGTCTTCTCTTAACCGCCAGCCGATCACCACAGCCACCATGGCTACACTAAGCACCACTCGTGGTAAGGCGGTAACCACAACCACTAGCGGCTTACCACACCCACCGCGGCTTAGAGAATAAGCCTTCACGATAGGGCGGTAACCGCCAAGATTAACCGACGTTGCCATCACGCCACTGTGCCATTGACGAGCAACCTCCATGATAAGGAGGTAAGTCTTCGCTCTGCCAGTACGCCGCCAACCACGCTACCGTGCCACCTCCGAGTGACCCCTGCGGTTAGGAGGTAACAACCACGCAGACCGTCAAGCCTTCACCACGCCACCGCCAAGCAAGGAAGAGACCACTGCGGTAAGGCGATAACACCTCCTAGCCACCGGACCAAGCATAGTGGCCTGCGGTAAAGTGGTAAACTGCTCAACCGCACCACCAAAGTAAGCTTGTAGCGGTGCAGTGGTAAAGGCCAGAAACATGGAGAAAATGTCCAAGTCCGAAAGGGATCCACAAAGTTGATGCATAATTTCCCAACAATCTCCCACTTTATGAAGACTTATTGGCTTCCTCTAGACTCGAACAAGGACCAACACAACACATTCATGCTCCAACAAAGACAACTGCAATGACATCCGAAAAATGTCCACCATCTCAGGCTATAGCTCCAAACATCCAACACAGGAAAAAGGAACAAGCTAAGGCATATATGCACCAATCTTCGAAACACAAGCATCAGATCCTTCAGGCAGAAAAGGCACCACAACAACAGCAACAAAGCACTTCAAACGTGAACACAGACATGAAGCCATTCTCCAAAACAACATAAAACATCAGCTAGAACAACAACCAGGAAACTGATTGCTACCATCCAACTGGTCAAACCCACGCGACTGAAAACCAACACGCATAGCTCGTGCTATTCCATCCAATCACCCATACCTCAAAGGTATGCACATCAATAAACTCATGCCAGCAGCACAACCAACCCATCAATCAACAAATACAAGCTCCAAGTGTCAACCAGTCAAAGAAGACCAAACACATCCAGGAACTCTTATTGCAAGGGCAATGTCGAATCTAAAAGTTCAACGACATAACAAGTCTACCAATCTCTGCACACAGAAAAAATGTAACCATGTAGTTCCGGGGAACATCCACACTGATATGCACAACCTGCAACCACCTGCTGCAAGAAACATTTCTCTCAACAGTCTTCCAAGGTTCTGCATATCTGACAGAAGAAGGATGCACAAGAAACTTCGTGTCATCACCCAAGTGACAACACATGACCACAAACTAGTGACCAACACGGCTCCACATAGACATCTCACATCTAAATTCATATGAACATACAGGAAGAAAAGACCAGATTAGAGAGAAAACAACAAATCATAATATGTAGCATCCCCCTATATACACTTCTAAATGCCAGTTGTGTCAAGAATGATCTTCTTCACATCCCAAGGGAAATTCCCAACACCCAACAGTTCCATGGATGTAAGAATCTCAAAGAGGATCAAACTAACCAATATAAACATCTCCTATTAGTCCTTAAAAGCACAAGGAGATAAACTATGTTGTTCACCTTTCACTATGAATCCTCCAGAATCTCAAAACAACAACTCAAGATTCATATCTATGAAAGATAAAGCATATAACACATCTGAAAGATATAATGGTAAAATACCTCTCAAATAAACTTCACTACCAAGAAGACCAAGAGGAAAATGATGCTCCTCCAAGATATACAAGCCACCATGACTTACCCAAGAGAAATATCCTCATTGGTCTCTGTTGAACTCGCATTCAACCAAGGTGTAGGCTACTCGTACTTTTAACTATAACCAACAATATTCACAAAATAATTCCAACCTCACCTTATTCTCCATGCATCCATGAGCACCAAAAGCCTGCCATTTCATGCTAACTCCAATCTGCATTACTGCAGTTAACATGAAGTCCTCAAACATATGACCAGAGTACTCAAAACATAAAGAAACCCTAGACTACTGTCAAAGCTCCAAACCAGCTGAACAAGGAGCTTATCATGACATCATGATCTTACAAATCCCCCTTAGGAGATACCATGCTTCAAGTGAACTAAATATGGTCTCAAGAGCAAAGCAACATGCCAAAACTCTAATGCACAAGCAAGAGTACACATGAGATCAAGAAAATAAACTGTAAACCAACATCACCTGTCAAGCACCACCAACATATCAACCAAAGACTACCAAGGTCCTTCATGGCTCCAAGATACTGCACATCTTCAAATAGTGACCATGCAGATGCGAAAGAAATCTTCTGCAGCAATAGGATTTAAGAGTCCTTCCAAAAACATCTGCAACACCAAAGAAAATCATTCACCACCAAGTGATGAATCCACAGTCACTGCTAAAGCTCCCACTAAACTGTGACAACGAGCTTTCCAAGCATCATGACCGACCATCTGCTGATCCAAATAACCTCCAAGTACAACCAACAACATGTCCATCAAACAACAACATCGAACAACACTAAGATCGCCAGATCACACAGACCACACCATCACTATCAAAAGCTTACACAAGCCAGCGTATCAAGCTCTCCATGACATCGTGATTCATATGCTATTGGTCCATAACCAACTATTCAGGTACTCAAATTTCATTCCTCCTCTCATCTTGAAACAACCATGCCAATGCACAAGTGACCACAGACAAGGTTAGCTAACAGATCTGCACCACCACAGAAGCAACCTCATGGATATAGACAATCCACTTCCAAGTTATCTCACTATAGCCAATGGGTAGCTAATCCACTAGCCACACAACTCAGAGATCCACTTCAATGCCTACAAATCTATCATCACACTGGAAACTACAAAACTGAGATCATCAAAGAGAACAACCAAAGCAGACAAACATGACTCAAACACCAGATCAACAATAGATCTAATTTTCCAATCATGTCCACGACTGAAGCACCATAGTCTAGGAAACCAACAAGAAAAACACCACAAGAATGCTAAGTGAAAAATCACATACCAACACTCCCATGCAGAGAAGACATCACACCTTCTCAAAACCATGTCAAACTGCAACCATCTCATCCAGTCACACCCCAAAAGCTAGGGTCTAGAAAATAGTTGTACAACAACTCCACAAAACCACAAGTTTTTCTTGACCATGTAAAACCTGCAAAATCATAGTGTTTATAAAACACCCATGCACATCCATATCCACTACACATCTGGATGACTCAAGAGTCTGCACACAACCATCATACTTAACCAGAACAATGAAGAAAAACATGAATATGCATCATAAACTTTTTAGGAAAATCTACAAAAAACTTCAAAGCCAAAGACATGAATCTAAAACATGCGAGTGCAATATACAGGTAAGCAGGAACAACAGGTCCATTTCAGACCAGTTCCAAGACCACAACCATGCACAAGAATATGAGAGAGCCAGGCTATACAAAAGTTTCAGACCATCCATGATCAACTTCGTAGCCTTCATGCAACCAAGGCAATAGAGAAACTGCCTTCAGTGCTAAGTCAGAACACCCAACACAAGCACGATACTCCATGGCTGAACAAAAACCCAAGCAACTCCATACCACCAGGAAGCATGTCACACAGACACCCAGTATGAACCACGCTCTGCTGCAACACAACCATAAGCATACCTCACGCCCTTTGCATCAGAATAATTTGTTGCCAAACGAGAGCCTCGGACCACATCGTCACAACATGATCAACTCTAATATCTCCAACGTCTTCCAAGCTATGTGTTGAATCAAAATAAGTAGGAACTTCCACTCATCAAAAGGATCAAGCAACAACAGATTCCTCCAAATTTCCTCAAACTTGCCAAGCTAAGAAATCTTCACAGGAGAAATACCTAGAACTTCAGTAACCAAGAGAAGGCTCTGATACCACTTGTTGGTATCATGAACAAGCCTTGACCTCCCTTAACCAACTCTGATACCACTTGTTGGGGATACAGAGGGTCTGTCATCATAGAATGAACATCTAAGACATCAGTGCCTTAGTGATTTTCACTTCTTCAAATCACATCAAAGACACAAACTATGCCATAAAGCGGAAATAGGTATAGTGGATCCCCCATTGATCCTTCTGAGAAAAGTAAATGCAAACAAGTAAGAAATTCAACACCATGAAAACAAACAAACTAATGAACACATAGATTTACGTGGGGAAAACCTTTTTAGGTAAAAAACCCCACACTCCAAAAGATAGAGCCATTGTATTATTCAGCAACAAAAAATAGTTACAATACAATCTCAGGCTCATAGCCTTTATAGGAGTCACATCTTGCTTCATCTAGAGAATGCAGGCAACAACTTAATCAAAATCTTCACACTGTTCCAGTACCCTCACAACACATAGTGTAGATTCATCTCACCAAGATAGTTGACTCTCTCAGTCAGCCATATGGCCAACCCAGCTTCTAGGCCTCCATAGGTTCAGATCTTTTTTGATCTAAGAGTCTAAGTGTTCACAGTTACAACAATATGCAAAACTACTCGAACACTCTTAGCCACTCTCTATCCGCTCATAGTTGATCTTGCACACGAGATTACTTTATAAATCTTACCGTGTGCCTACCTATTCTGCTCGTTCAAGCAATCCACGGTCATCAGGATAATTAATTATCCTACCTGCAAGCTTCCATCATTCCCTGATAATGTGCATCGCTATTGCAGGTGCACCGAGCCACACAACATTAAATCGGTTATAGATACATATCCATCAACCTCTTGAATTAGACCATTCATTTAATGCAACTCTATCGCAATCAGAAAATAAGCTTTTGGCTAATCATATCTTAAAGATCTTTCCACGTGTCACCATTCCATTCATTCGCTGCTTTGAATTCTGGTCAAACTCGGTCGGTCGAGCTCCGAGCTCACCACGGTCTTCCACCGTGCTACCGCCAACCTCAGGTTGACCGTCCATGGTATGGTGGTAACTGCCACACCAGACCGCCATGACTTACCGCACCACCACGACATGGCCAAAAGGCCATCGCGGTGAAGCGATAAGCGGTCTTCACTTAACCGCCAACTGATCACCGCAACCACCTACACCAAGCACCGCCCGCGGTAAGGCAGTAATCGTAATTAAACCGCCGCCCTTCAGCCGCCAGCGTCTTACCGTGCCCATCACAGCTTAGAGAATAAGCCTCCATGGTAGGGTAGTAACCGCCAAGCTTAACCACCGCTGCCACTAATGAGCAACCTCTGTGGTAAGGAGGTAAGTCTTCGGGCTGCCAACTGTGCTACCGCGCCACCTCTGAGCGACCCCTGTAGTAAGGAGGTAACAACCACACAGACTGTCGAGCCTTCACCGCGCCACCGCCAAGCAGGGAAGAGACCATTGTGGTAAGGTGGTAACACCGCCCAACCGCCAGACCAAGCAAAGTGTCTCACGATAAAGCGGTAAACTGCTCAACCGCACCACCAAAGTAAGTTTGCAACGGTGCAATGGTAAAGGCCAGAAACATGGAGAAAACACCCAAGTTCGAAAGGGATCGTGAAAGTTGAGGCATAATTTCCCAACAACTAGGAACCCAATGGAGTGCATAGCACGTTCCACCCAACCATGTGGAACCCTAAGGTCCACCCCCCGTGCTAGGAGATAACGATAAGGTCCCACCACCAAAACAGTCAAGAAGATAGTAGCACGACACAAAAAGACTAACATGACTCCAACATACAAGGTACACAAATCTTCGCATGACAATGACTCCACTTCTAGAGGTATGCAAACCACAAAGGGAACACATGACTAGGGAATACCAACCATCTCTTAGAACAAACACAAAACCAAATCAATCAATTACCCCCCTAAGCCTCTAGAACCAGCCACAACAACCTCCAACACATGACTCCCATATTAAACAATAACTCAAAATCACCTTGATTACACTAATCAAACACAAGATTTATTACAAGGATTCCACCAACACTGCAACCATGAACAACCCTAGAAAAAGACATTATGTCCACATACCTTAATACACTTTAACTTAACCCCTTTATTTACTTAATTGGTTAATTTACCACAATACAATTATTCTCATTCACAATGAATTTACATTTCAACTATAAATCACAACATTCATTAATTACATGGATAATCTAATTCATTAATTTAACAATTCTTCCATTTATCAAAATATGAGTAATTAATTTTCCCTACTTGTTTTTCCACTTCACTTAACTACATAATCGTTTAATCACAAGACATAAATATTCTTTTACCAATAATGATTTAAATGTTCACTTAAATATTAACTACTCAAATTAAATATTATAACAAGTGATAGTATGGTTTCTTCATTTAAAATGTATTACAATCAACACGCAAGTTATGATATAATATATCAAAATATAAGATATTAAATATATATATAAATAAATATATTTACATTTACACACATACATATATAAACAAACATATAAATTTACTTATACATATATAATTATATCTATACAAGAGGACAAAAGAAAAACACAAAAGGATGGAAGTCACATGCAAAAGATAATGCCTTGAGTAGCTCACTATTGGAGGACAACTTGCCTTCAATATGCTAGCAATAATTGGTGACAATGGTATACATCCGCAGTATATGGAGAAAAGTGATGCATTGCCCATGTAGCAGCTCAGATAAAATACAAGGATGAAATGATAGTGTTCTAATAGTGGATTACCTTGGGTATTGGACCGTTTCAAATGTCTTGCTTAGCTATGTGTTAAATGAGGTTGAAAAGGAAGTTGAATTTGAACTGAATTGGAAGTGGTGATACCATTAATGAGGGCAACGAAGGTAATTACAATATTGATGCCAAAGCAATTATATGTACCACCAAGACACATATATTTGAATGCCAAAACACAACACATATGCATCGATCTACATATAATTGAATAGAAAAATGAATCTTATCTAACGATTACCAAAGGAAAAATGAAGCATCGAATAAAAGAGAAATGTAGCATATAAATCGATGTTCATAGATAATTGGCTTCCATACAAGGCATGATCAAATTATTTAGATGGTTCATTTATCTAACAAAACACCATAGAATTGAATTATATATATATAAGGTTTGATTTCTAACAAAAGAGACTAAGAATGAATTCCTTATGTGGCTCGATTTTCTTCAATACACACTGCATACAATCTGAAACCCACTAAGATATACGTTAAGGCTAATAAATAAGCATTGAATGACAATCAAGGTAGTGAGGTATTCAACGGTGGGAAAGGATGGTTGGGTGTGGCCTTAGAAAGCTTTAAAAAACTTTCAAGCAAAATAAGATTGGCTGGTTTAAAGCTGAATTCCACTACAATGGTTGGGTGTATAATGGTATAGTTGATTTCACTATTATAAAAGAACTTATTTACATGCATGCAAGAATCGACAAAAAAAGATGGCACCCTAACTCATCAACAAAGAGCCACAAAAGAGAACTTCGTGGGACGCACAGGTTTCAGGGCAAGTACAAAATGGATTGACGAAATTTTCAAGAAAATGCAATGTTTGCAGGCTAAATGCATTATGGTTTTATTGAAATATCTTAAGGAAAATTTCAGAAAATTACTATGTACAAACCCCACGCATTAAAAGAAAAGAAGCAAAAGAAATAGCTCTTGTTTTGATCGATTTCCAAAGATAAAGTCATTTGAAATATTTTTGAAGCATACAATATTATGAGAAACACAGAAACTGAACCACAAAGAACAACATGAAGAATAATACAACACCAAAATAAAAATAAGTAATCATTTTCACAAGCGGAAGGAGAAATTTTTTGAACTACATTAATCAGAGAAATAAAACAAAGAACAAATGGAGCCAATCTGACACAGGCTGAAACGAACTTGAAGTCGAGATCAATCTTTCGCTACAATTTTCGCTTCTACAAAACCTCGATCTAGAACTTCAGAAACAACGTTCAAGGTAATCAATAATGGAATGCCAATCTTTTACAAAAAAAATCTTGCAGATCAAGTTTTTGCATCTGCAAACCAAAAATCCCCTCAAAATTATAATAAGGAAAGCTTTTGTTTTTCCAAAATAAAAAGCAAACAAAAGACTCATAAAAACATGTTTCCATTCAACAATATGTTTGGAGTCATGCATGTGCATGAAATCCACTTTTTTCTATCTTTTAAATTTCTTTAACACCCTGTTTGAAATCACATCCAATTAACTGTTTTATTTTAAATTATATTATTTTACTTATTTGCTTAATTAAATCTTCAATGATAATAATAATAATTATTATCTTCACATTTAATTTAATAAATTAATTATTAAAAATTCCATATAAATGTCCATTTTCAATCATGATTTATTTAATTCCAAATTAATTAAACAACCTTATAAATCAATTTAATTTAATTAAATCAATTAAACAGGACAACTCATAACAAAATTTATCAAAAACCATGAAAGGGCCAATCACGGAGGGGCACTACACCCACTCAATATTTGAAGAAGAGAATACAACTCCATAAGAGCTAACATCAAAGAGAATATGAATATCCTTAATAGTGTCATCCAAATCTATAAATAACTCTACAATATGTGGAAACATCATGTGTTGCCATCAATTACAAAGGGGGATATTGCTGCAAGTTTGAACAGTTGGTGTTGTCATTGATGTAAAAAAGCTTATGTGTGTTGTCATTGATGTCAACTAGTGTTGGTTATGATGATGCTTTGATTAGTTGCATTATGTTGTCATTAGTAATTACTAGTGTCAACGTCTAGTGTTGCTTTGATAAGTTTATGTTCATGGATGTATAGCTATGTTACAGTTGGCTTAGTGGTGTTGAGGAAGTAGTGAAGATGATGAGTAGATGTCTTCAATACTTGGTTTCCAAGTGCTTTTGATTTTTTTTGAATAAAATAGGAAACAATGTGTTGAAGAGGTGTTATATGCTATAAAATAGTGATCTATTTTTTCTCTGCATTTATGGGTTGAATATTTTCTTCTCTGGTTTGGATATGTTGATTAGAGGTGTTATATCTAGAATCTGGTGTGTCACCAGTGTGTGAATAGTGTTTTATAGTGGTGTCTGGGAGAAATGGTTTTTCTCCGCATTTCTCCATAGTTTGGTTTATGTGCTTGTGGATCTAAAGGTGTGCTTATAATTCTTATATCTATCTTCAATTGAAGTTGTTTGTGGTTTGGTGCTTAGGAAGTTGAGTTGTTGAGTTATAGTATATGGAAATTTGTCTAAATGGACTCCCCACGTGTGCATTCTTCAGGTAAAATTTGTTACAAAGGAGTATGTTCGATTCTAAGGTATTTTTAAAATATTCTAGATTATGTTCAAGTGATGTACGTTGTCCATGATTTGTATTTAGATCAAAGGAAGTGTGTAATTAAAATTTTAATGGTTTTTGCATGGGTTCGACCAACCTGGTTATTTACACTAATTGTGGATATGCTTCAGTTTTTGTGGAAGTGTGGCATGTGTGTGTGAGTTTAGGTCCGAGTTAAGAATTATTGAGGGTTGCCTTCATTCCTTTCCATCGCAGGAATGTTTTGATGCTAACCTAATTTAAATTTGCACGATTGAGGTGCTTAGCCAACCTTGGAGAATGTTTTCAAGGTTGAAGAAGGTATAAATAAGTGGTGAGTTGACGAGGGATAAAAACACAAAGAAGTATGATGTGAATGGTGCAAATTGCAAATTTGTGAAGTGCAGTGTGAGGTTTAATGTGTTAGACTACTAGAAATAGTGAGAAAAAGGTGTCTATAATCTTCAGTAAGGCTATGAATGTGTTGGTTATGTTGTGGTGAACTTATTAGTTGCATTGAGATGGATTTCTCAATGTAACACTCTTCTATCTTCTTTCCTGTAATCCAACGATGAGCCCTTGGTAGTGAGCCCTCTATTAGTGAGACTATTGTATTTGATGTTGATATTACTTTATATTGTGAGCTAATCCTCACCATGGTTTTTCCCACCTTGGGTTTTCCATGTAAATATTATGTTTTATTGTGCATGATCTTGATGTGTTTAATATTTTGTTATTTTATTTCATGCTTAATCAATTTAACGAACTAATGGTTACTTAAGTAGATGTGGATCTGAATGTGTATGAGGGTTTTGAAGTTTTAATGCATAGTTGATTCACCCCCCCTCTTAGTTTTCTTGTGCATTGAATATTTTTTTCTCCCTTTTGTTATTTGAATCCATTTTTTCATTCCTATAAAAGAGGGATTGTGGTTTTGAAGACTTAATTGAGCTCGTATATATTAACTCATCCCATTCCTTAGTCAAGTCGACAATAAAGTTATCTAGAGAAGGCATTTTCCACATAATTCTAAGAACCATTTTGGTGGAGTAGAATGTAGATACAAACACATAGTAGTCAAGACCTAGTTTGGAGAGTATAAAAAACCAATTGATCCTCCTCTTCCTCTATTCCACATTATTTCAATTACAATGTTAGTAATTTGAAATTAGTGAAGAAGTCCTTTAAGGTGTCAAAAGAGCCAGGGATAAAGATTAAAATATCATTATCCAACTCATGACCTTTCATTTCATCTACCTTCCCAAATATATTTTTTAATGTAAGTCAAAATTCATTGGGTGTATTCAAAAAATCTACATGAAAATGAAGTTCAAGAAATGTATTAAGACAAATAAATCCAAATAATTTATCATATTTGTTAAACCAAATTTCTATAGCTTTCTCAAGAACAAGTTCTTTCTCAATACATATTCCTCAATGGCAAGTCATGCAAGGTCATGCATATTGAAACAATATTTCTCGTGCAGGTTGTAAATCATCTAGGTTGAGCTTGCAAAATAAATATGGTTGTGGATTATGTCTCTAGTGTGTAGATCATATCAATAGATCACACCTCTAACACAAAAATATGATCTCTATTTTTTTCTTCACTCACATCCTCTATGGTCGATGCCAATATGAACTTTTCACATGGAGGTTTATACTTTGATTGTGCTCTAATATTTTTTCAACTCTACTTTGTATTTAGTAATGCATTGGGGAGACTTGATTTCCCAAAAAAAAATTTAATGTTAAAATATATTTCACATAACCACAATTCAATTTGAAATGTAGGTTGAAACATAGCTAAACACAACCTTCGGGAAACCAAGTCTCCTAAAACTACCACCTCATAATAGGTTAATTTTAATTTCCTATTTGACTTAAATATTGTTAATTTGAGATTTCCATTACAGATTTGGTTGAATTCTTCTTTGCGATGAAGTCTTAATTTTTATCCTCTTGTTTGGGGTAAACATCTCATGTGAGATGAATGAATGAATTTGATGGATGTAGGAACACAATTTTAATTTACTAATATGTCTTGATTTCTTTATTGGTGAACCTCACAACTTTGTGTGTATTGCTAGCAACTATAAGGAAGATAAGGTAGCATAACAACTTCCTACACTAATCTTGAGAAGATAATAGTACAAAACATTTATAGATCTTTAACAATTACACAAAATTAAACAGAAATAAACAAAAATATCAAGCATACCACAACATAGTGATTTACGTGGGAAAAACCCTTTTGGGAGAACACTCCAAAAGTCGCCCAATATATTATTCAAAAATGACAAAGATTACACTATACTTGTAGAGCAAGCTTCTCACAAGAGTATCACTAACCAAAGATCTAGAGGCAACACGACCACTACCAGACTCTCAGAATACATCACAATACATAGTCATAATACAATTCCCTCATAAAATAGGGTTGCCTTTTAGGGCAAGTCAAGATAATAAAATATTAGCCAAGTCAGATATGAGACATAATGATAAACAATCCAGATTTACAATAATAAAATATAAATAAAATTTTCCTTTTAGGGTTGTTGCCCCCAAGCCCCCACCAGGGTGCACTACCCCTAGACCCCCAGCTGGGGGATGATCCCTCTAGACCCCTTGTGGGGGGAGACCCCCCCACACCCCCTCTTCGTCGTCAGATGAATAGTACCTTATGTATCAATAGTAACTTATGTAATTGCAAAGTTGAGACATATTTTCTCAACAAATCTCCGACTTGTCAAAAAACTTGCAAATGCAAACGAGAGGATGTATAAACATCAAATCTTAATTGTCAGGGGATGAAAGGCCCATAGTCATTGAACACCATCTAAACTTATTTGTGCTCATAGGTTTAGTTAAAGAATCATCAACATTCATGAAAGTCTCTACCTTAACCAACTTCACCTTTCCATCTTCAACCATATCTCTAACAAAATGATATTGTACATCAATGTGCTTGGTCCTGGCATGAAATGTTGGGTTCTTAGCTAGAAATATCACATTCTAAGTGTCACAATAAATTGTCAGTACACCTTGTTTTATTCCAATATCTGAACACAATCTCTTAATTCAAATGGATTCTTTACAAGTGTGAGTAGCTACCATATACTCTTCTTCAGTAGAGGAAAAAGCAACTATAGCCTATTGCTTACTCATCCAACTAATCACACCACCAAATAAAGTAAACACATAAGAACTAGTGGATCTTCTACTATCAACATCGCATGCCCACTTTGAATCCACATAACCATGAATATCAAGGGAAATCTCATCTTCAGTCATATTTCTATAATAACACAAAGAATAATTTGAGGTACTGCACAAATATCTGAAGGCTCTTTTAATTGCATCCCAATGAACTCTACTAGGATTAGACATATGTCTAGAAAGAACTCCCACTGCTTGGGAAATGTCAGGTCTAGTACAAACCATAACATACATCAAACATCCAACTGCACTCTGGTAAGGAAATTTTCTCATGTCTTCCATATCTGATAGGGATGTTGGACAATCTAAAATAGATAACTTTGTTCCAGCTGAAATAGGAACACATAATGGTCTACAATTTTGCATATTAAACCTCTTTAAAATTGAATTGGCATACTTACTTTGGCCAAGCCATAGCTTTATGTTCACTCTATCTCTTCTAATTTACATCCCAAGAATGTGTTTAGCTGCACCAAGATCTTTCATTTCAAATTTAGCAGCAAGTTGAGATTTTAGTTCTGAAATTGTACCTTTCCCTTTACCAATAAATAACATATCATCAACATATAATGCAATAAACAAGAAACAATCACCATCAATTCTATAATAAACACAATGATCTGATTTAAAACAGTCAAATCCCAAACTCAACACGTATGCATCAAATTTTTGGTGCCACATCCTAGGACTTTGTTTTGATCCATACCAATATTTCTTCAATTTTTAAACCAATTAACTTTTATCTTTCACCATGTAGTGCTCTAGCTATGTCATATAAACATCCCCCTTCAAGTCACCATGAAGAAAAGTAGTTTTCACATCCATTTTCTCAATCTCTAAATTATAAGTAGCAACAATAAAAAGAAAAAATCTAATGGATGCCATTTTTGCAATATGAGAAAAAATCTCACCATAATCAACACCCTCAACTTGAGAGTAACCTTTTGCAACTAGCCTTGCTTTGTACTTCTCAATACCTCCATCTAAACCAACCTTTTTCTTAAACACCCATTTGCAACCAACATGTTTTCATCCTTCAAACAATGGTACAAGATCTGATGTATCGTTCTTTTTCAAAGTTGTCATTTCTTCATCCATAGCAATCTTCTAGGATTCTGCATCATTCATACCTAATGCCTCTTCTGCCGATCTAGGTTCATCCATGTTAGTATTCAAAGAAAAAATGCATCTCCAATCATCAAGTGAATACCTTTCAGGTGGTTATCTTTGCCTTGTAGACCTATGAACAAGTTGAGTTGGAGGCTCTTCCTCCTATTCTGAAGATTCATAGCTAGATGAGCTTTCCTCAACTTCTTGTCTATCCATGGGCCTCGATTCGACTTTCTCGGGTGTAGAAGGAAATTGAATCACATCTTCCTGTTTACTTTGTTTTGGGTGCAATACAATAGAAGAAGGCTTAGTTTCTCTAAAAATAACACTTCTACTATGTATTAGCTTATGTGTAATATGATCCCAAAGCTTGTATCCTTTCACACTATAATTGTATCTGATGAAGATACATTTCACAACCTTATTCTCCAACTTTGTTCATTTCTCCTTTGACACATGTGCATATGCCTCACAACCAAAAAATCTAAGATGTCTTAATGAAGGCTTGTGACCCAACCATGCCTCTATAGTGATCTTATCAACAAGAGTTGATGTAGGAGACCTGTTAATCAGGTAACAAGCAGTGGCAACAACTTCAACCCAAAAACTTTGTTATAGACCAACACCATTCAACATACTCCCAGCCTTCTCCATTAGTATCTTATTCATTCTTTCTACAACTCCATTTTGTTGTGGAGAATACATAGTTGTATTTTTCTATGAATACCACAATCTTTACAGATTTTGTCAAAATCATTAGAGAAAAATTCATCGCCATTGTCAATCCTCAAACATTTTATTTTCTTTCTAGTCTTCAACTCAACCCTTACTTTAAATTCTTTAAATCAACTGAAAACTTCAAATTTACTCTCTAGAAAATATACCCATGTACTTCTACTATAATCAACAATAAACGAAACATAATATGTGGATTTTCCAATTAAAGGAACATCAACATGACCAAACACATCAGAATAAATAAGATTCAATACACCACAAGATTTATAAAAACTCAAGTAAAATTGAACACAATTTTGTTTTTCATAAATGCAATTCTCACAAAAATCACATTCAAGATCCCAATCAGATAGACCTTTAACAAGGTTTTTTATTTTTCAATGTCCTTAGACCCTTTTCTCCAATGTGACCAAGTCTCTGGTGCCATAACATAGTTTTCTTTGCAGGTAACTTTGATTTAGAAGAAAGAGCACCCTTGGGTACACGAAATCCATGACCATCTGTTGAAGGTGAAACCCCCACTTCTTTCACAAACTTGCTTTTCATAGAAGTACTATTACACTCAACAATGCATGCATCAAGCTTATACAATGTGTCATGTCTAACACCTCTAGCAATCACCATAGCACCTCTAACCATATTGCATTCTACATCAAAAAATACTACTTGCACACCTACATCTATTAGTTTTCTCATAGATAACAATTTGTTTGCTAAACCAGGGATATGTAATACACCAATAATCCTTTTTATTCTACCATTAGGAAATCTAATTTTAACTTTACCATGGCCAACAATTTATAAATGAGAATCATCACCCAAGTACACCTTACCTCCATCAAATTCTTCATATTGAAAAAACCAATCTCTATTAAAGGTCATATGGAAAGATGCATCTGAGTCAATTAACCATGCATCATTACCTACACGAGTTTCTAAGGCTGCAATGAATGCATTACCATCTTCCTTCTCGAACTCAGAATCATAATCAATTTTCTTCTTTTTCTTCTTCTTTTCTTTTGTGCAGTCTTGACAAACATGTCCAAGCTTACTATAGTTTTAGCAAATAACTTTGGACTTTCCAAGAGACTTAGATCTCCCCTTGGACTTGGATTTTTCACGCTTCTCATTCTTCTTGCCTTTTTCCTTAGGTCTTCCATGATCATTCAAGGCTTCCTTAGAACTAATGGATACCTTCCTCCTCATCTCTTTAGAAAGAAAAAAACCCACCACATCTTTAGTCTTCCATATAATAAAATAACTCCCAATAGCCATAACAAGAGAATCCCATGAATCAAAAGAACAAAGCAAGATCTAACATTTTTCTTCCTTATCCATTTTGACAACAACTGATGCCAACTGAGTCACCAAATTATTAAATGCTTCCAAGTGGTATGTAATTCATCCACCCTCTTCCATTCTCAAGGAATATAATTTCTTCCTCAAGAAAATCTTGTTCACTAAAGATTTGGCTTGATACATCTCACCAAGTTTCTTCCATAGTTTTTGTGTAGAGGTCTCTTCGTGGACATTGATTAAAATAGTCTACCAAGCACAATCTGATTAGACCCTTGGCTTTACGGTCCATAACATCATATTGAGCAGCCTGATTAGGATCCATAGGCCTTGAAACATTCTCATTAACAACATCCCACAAATCTCAATTTATCAACAAATCCTCCATCTTCAACTTCCACATTTCAAAATTATTTCCAAAAAATTTATCCACCTCTATTCTCGCTAGTGAACTTACCATATGAAAATTCCTACAACAAGATCACAAAGTGTCTTTTACATAAGCTCCCACTCACATATGATTTATTTAAAAAAAACCCAACAACCCACAACTGAAACCAAAGGCAATCAAGTTCTAATACCACTTGTAAGGAAGCTAAGGTAGAAGAACAACTTCCTACACTAATCTTGAGAGGAGAATAATGCAAAACTCTTATAGATCTTTAATAGTTATAGAAACTTAAACAAAAATAAACACAAATATCATGCACACCACAACACAATGATTTACTTGGGGAAAACCCTTTTTGGGAGAAAAACCCCACACTCCAAAATCTGCCCAATATATTATTCAAAAATCACAAAGATTACAATATACATGCAAAGCAAGCTTCTCAATGGAGTATCACCAACCAAAGATCTAGAGGCAACATGACGGCTATCAAACTCTTAGAATAGATCACAATACATAGTTGTAATACAATGCCCTCATAAAATAGGGTTTCCTTCAGGGGCGCTTTCCTCGAGCACCTGCCAAGGTGCCTTGCCCTTGGACCCTACCCAGGGGATGATCCTTCTGGACCCCTCGTGGGGGGATACCCACTTGCACCCCCCATTTTCTTTGTATAAACAATACCTTATGTATCAACAATAACTTATGTAATTGAGAGGTTGAGACACATTTTCTCAACAAATCTCACACTTGTCAAACACCTTGCAAATACAAACATGAGGGTATATAAAAAACATCTCTTAATTTCTAGGAGCCAAAAGGCCCATAGTCATTGAACACCATCTAAACTTCTCTACGCTCACATATTTAGTTAAAAAATCAACAATATTCATCAAAATCTCTACCTTAACCAACTTCACCCTTCCATCTTCGACCATATCTTTAATAAAATGATATTGTGCATCAATGTGCTTGGTCCTAGCATGAAATGTCGAGTTTTTGGCTAGACATATCACACTCTAGCTATCGCAATAAATTGTCACCGTGCCTTCTTTTATTCCAATATCTGAACACATTCTCTTAAGAAAAATGGCTTCTTTACAAGCATGAGTAGTTGTCATATACTCTACTTCAATAGTGGAAAAAGAAACCATAGCCTATCACTTACTCATCCAACTAATTGCACCAACAAATGAAGTAAACACATAAGCACTAGTGGATCTTCTACTATCAACATCACCTACTCAGTTTGAATCCACATAACCATGAATATCAAGGGAAATCTCGTCTTTAGTCATATTACTATGATAACGCAAGGAATAATCTGAGGTACCACACAAATATTTGAAGACTCTTTTAACTACATCCCAATGAACTTTACCAGTATTAGACATATTTCTAGAAAGAACTCCCACTTCTTGGGCAATGTATGGCCTAGTACAAATTATAGCATACATCAAAATTCCAACTGCACTTTGGTAAGACACTCTACTCATGGATTTCATCTCTGATGGGGATGTTGGAAAATATGAAATAGATAACTTTGTTCCATCTGAAACAGGAACACACAATGGTCTACAATTCTGCATATCAAACCTCTATAAAATTTAATTGACATACTTACTTTGGCCAGGCCATATCCTTTTGTTCACTCTATCTCTTCTAATTTCCATTTCAAGAATGTGCTTAGTTGCACCAAGATCTTTCATTTCAAATTTAGTAGCAAGATGAGATTTTAGTTCTAAAATCACACCTTTCCCTTTACCAATAAATAACATATCATCAACATATAATGCAATAAAAAGGGAATGATCACCATCAATTTTATAATAAACACAATGATCTAATATAGAATGGTCAAATCCCAAACTCAACACATATGTATCAATTTTTTTGGTACCACATCCTAGGACTCTGTTCTAATCCATACAAAGATTTCTTCAATTTACAGACCAATTTACTTTTACCTTTCACCACATAGTGCTCTAGATGTGTCATATAAATATCCTCCTTCAAGTCACCATGAAGGAAACCAATTTTCAAATCCATTTTCTCAACCTCTAAATCGTAAGTAGTAGCAATAGAAAGCAAAAATCTAATGGATGTCATTTTTGCAACAAGAGAAAATATATCACCATAATCAACACACTCAACTTGAGAGTAACGTTTTGCAACCATCCTTGCTTTGTACTTCTCAATACCTCCATTTGAACCAATATTTTTCTTAAACACCTATTTGCAACCAATATGTTTTCTTCCTTCAAGCAATGGTACAAGATCCCATGTATCATTCTTTTTCAAAACTATCATTTCTTCATCCATAACAATCTTCCAAAACTATGCATCTTTCATACCTAATTCCTTTTCTATAGATCTGGGTTCATGTTAGTATTCAAAGAAAAAATACATCTCCAATCATCAGGTGAATACCTTTCAGGTGGTTGTCTCTGCCTTGTAGACATACAAACAAGTCAATTTGGAGGTTCTTCCTCCTCTTCTAAAGATTCAAAGCTAGATGAGATCTCCTCAACTTCTTGTCTATCCATGGGCCTCAATTCAACTTGCTTAGGTGTAGAAGGAAATTGAATCACATCTTCCTATTTACTTTGTTCTAGTTACAATGTAACAAAAGAAGAATCAGTTTCTCTAAAAACAACACTTTTACTATGCATTACCTTATGTGCAATAGGATCCCAAAGCTTGAATCTTTTCACACCATAATTGTATCTGATGAAAATATATTTCAGCCTTGTTCTCCCCCGCACCCCCCCATCATCGTCGGATGAACATTACCTTATGTATGAACTATAACTTATGTAATTGCAAGGTTGAGACACATTTTCTCAACATGTTCTACAAGTGAATGGGAAGGGACATATTTTGAGAACCTTGTTGGGTTTTGACAGAGGTTTTGAAACCTCTTAAATCTTCTAAAAGATGACTTTTTAACAATTCTTTCACTTGAAGCTTTGAACGAAAACTCAAAATATCCTTTGGGAGAAATTTATGAAGTTGCAATCTTTTCTTAAGGTTGTGAAAACCTTGGCAGGTTCTGACAAATATTTTGAAACCCAAAATAAATTCTAAAATACCTTTTCATTGCCTTTGATCCTTCACATCCTTAACTTTTATATCTTTGGTGAAATTTTATGAGACTTTTGACATGACAAGATTAGGTTCTTCCTCTTGCATTAGCTCAAAAGCCAATGAGGTTTGCAAAACTATAGTAAAGAATGACACATCGAGAATAAGGCATACTCAAACAAAAGGATGTTGGATTGACACATGGGTAGGAGAACCTAGTTGGAGCTTGACAAGGTTATGAGAACCTCATCATAACCCAATGAACATCGATAAAATTCTCAAAAACTTGGCAAGGCTTAAAAGGAGTTGATAAAAACTGAGGCAACAATTGGCTTTGAATGGGGACAAAAACTACAAAGAATGTCGAAGAAACCAAAAACACAAAATTTACACCTTTCCATTAGGAAATAGAGTCACTACTTGCAACAATTAGGAGAACCACATGATGGAACAAGAACCCAAAAGAACAAAATAAACTAAACAAAAGACAAACCCAAAAAACTTAACCTAATATTTAGAGAGGGTGAGACATATTTTCTTTCACATTTGATAAAGCTTCAAATCATGCACATTGTAAGGGAGGGGTAGAGTTGTATCATTTGGGTAGGCCAATAAGAAAGCATTTTGGCCAAAAAATTGAGTTACTCAGAAGGATCATTTCCATAAAGAAGCAAAAAATTTATGTGCTCATTTTTGTTCCCTTCTTTTGTCCCAAATTAGGACTATATCTCGTACCACATAATCCCTCGAATTATCCTTTCTATCAAAGTGTTTTTTACCTAGTCCTAATTCAAAGTGATCCTATCTACCATATCTTCTTTATGTTCCTTGATTTTGGTGAGGTATAAGATATGTTTTTCTAAACCATCCTATAATTTTTTATTCTCAATAGTAGTTTGCAAATTGGCATTTAACAATCTAAGGTCAAAGATAAAAAAATTGTTCATTCCATATACCAATATAAATGGTGATATTCCAATTCCTCTTTTTCGTGTGATTATATTAACACATAATGCCTCATAGTTTCTTGTACTAATTCTTTTGATTTTCATTCACCGCCTTTTTTATGATGGTCACTAATTTATTGTTTCTTGACTCTGCTTGACCATTTCCTTGAGGATAATAGTCCGAGGAATGGGACAAGGTCACCCCTTATTCATAACAAAATATAAATATTTTAGATGATGAGAAATCGGTTGCATTATATGACCAAATTTTGAGAAATTGGTTTTCCCTCTTCACCTAGAAAGTTGTTTGATGTCGAAAAACATTTAATTTTATAGAGTTGAGATATTTCGAGTGCCTAATGCTTGAATTTTTTTTTGACTCAACCAATATTTTTGTTGATCATTTGCATCTTCTAGAATGATCCACACTAGTGTCTACCACACAATCAAATCATATCATATCTTTTATTTAAAGCTAAATCAATTTATATCAAATCTACCTTGAAATTCCCAGTTGTTGCTTCTTTATATCTCCAATCAATTTATTCTGTCTATTTTCCTTTTAGCCACCGCCATTGGACAAGGTATAAATGAAGCTTTAAAGTAGAGGAGGTCATATGTATTCTACAAGATGCATAGGAGGAGCAGATTATCACATAAGAGATTGTTTCTAGTGTGAGGAAGAGTCTTCAGGAAGAGACTGCATCTCAAATTAGAATGAAGAACAACCAAGACTAAGAATCGATCCTCTAACCTAGAGGATGATAAGAAATCCTTGCTTAGTCCTTTAGATAAGGAAGTAGGGTGTTTTAGCTATGTGCATGGTCACTTAAAACTAAATTATTGAATCTCTTTTGTTTGCATGCCATAAATATTTTTACTGGAAGACATGATCAATGTCTCTTTTAGCAAAAACAAAGTTATTTCTTATTATTCCTTTCTACTATGTTCACAGTTTCTTTGTACTGCTCTAATTTTTTTAGATTTTTTTTTAAGAAAAGATGCAATATTTACCATTCCATATTACGA
The DNA here is from genome assembly GCA_007115665.2 of Sequoiadendron giganteum. Taxonomy (NCBI): domain Eukaryota; kingdom Viridiplantae; phylum Streptophyta; class Pinopsida; order Cupressales; family Cupressaceae; genus Sequoiadendron; species Sequoiadendron giganteum. The sequence goes on along the minus strand of CM021105.1, from coordinate 54,630,667 downwards.
GGACAATTTTTTTCCTACACATCTTCTTTCTTCCTTGCATACACCCATAGCTCAAAACATTAGTTGAAATTTTTAGTTTTTTGTAAATCGTGATAAATAAAATTATCGTAATAGGAATGTATTCTAATTTTTGACCACTTGTGTAAGATTTGCAGGACTAGAATAATTTCCCAACACAAAGAGAATGAGATATGGTTTTATTGAGGTGATGAGACTCATATTTATGTGACCTAATAATGTCAGTTAAAAACCCAACTTGGGCGCTCATATTTGGAGGGTACTTGAGAAGGCTTTAAAATTCAATTGCTTTTTGCGCATCACAAACTTGAGAGAATTCATAATCTAGACTCATCAACTATAGATATGCCTTTATTTATAAAGGTAATCAATATTTTTCCCATTGACTATTCTTAATATCAATTCCCTCACGTAATATTTCCCATTTAAGCAAGCTCAATTCCCCTAATTTGTTAACCTAATCAACAATGAGACTAACTTCCCGGTCAGTTTCATCTATTGTAGAATACCTTCCAATTCCAAACCTAAAAGAAGTATGTGTCATATCTTCTTCAACCCCTAAAACCCTAAAAAAATTAGAGGGTCCCAAACTTGCACTAGTGCACTCGGTACCACTTTGAAATTGCAACCTCCTTAAGACCCATTAATAAGCTCTCCCCTTCAGCATATGGGAAAAAAAATATTTGCATTCCCAACATACCTGTCAAGTAAAATTTTAAAAGAAAAATAAAATATCGTAGAATAATGGTGAATCTTACTTGACAAGAAGGGTCTCAGTTGGCTAGCAGAATTATTTGTCTAAGTTTTGATTCCCTTCCCTTCCAATTAACAAGAATCTAATGTAGTATATCATTTTAAGACAATGATTCAAAAAATAAATATTATAGAGGAGTATGCATATGAGCAGGAAATCTCCATCCTATTCTTGTTTACACATTTTGGTCTATTTTTTGTTATAAAATATATGAAACTTTAGATTACTTGTCCTCATTAACTACCACTTCTAAACCTTTCTTGATGTTGATTTGGTTCCCATATTATATATATCTCCAAACATTAAACATATTTGTTTACCTACAAACTAATAAATCTTGGGTACATAAAGTATTATTCGTCAAGATACATAGCGAATCTAAGTCTAGCATAATGCAGAGACACGTCTTTTATTTCTTTGTCTCAATAATATACCCGTTAAAAACTCTACAAGTGTGCACAAACATGGAGGGAATTTTACAAATCTGCAACTATCACAAAAGATAATGCTTGATGGTTATAGACAACCATCAATCACATGGAATGCATTTTCTAAGGAATTATTTAGTGTCATAGACCGTGTGAATAGATGTTGCAGATGAAACATGCATAAGCTAAGAGAATGATGTTGCTTTAGAGTTGATCATATGGAATTCAACTTGGATTGGATAAAAGAATCATGTCCTTAGGCTAGCATAAAAAATCCATAAAGTGTATTGAAGAATGTGCAAACCTAAAATCATCAAAGATGGAATGGTTTCAGTGTCTTTAGATAGTGGACTTATTGTTCTTTTTGCCTACATAAAAGTGGAGTATTCCAACTAGGCGATGGGAGAAAGTGAGGAATATGTACCTCTAGCCCCTCTCCAAATTGGGGAATTGGGATTGTTTATGCTTTTCTTAAAAGCAAAATTTGGAATGGACCAGTTCATAATTTTGTTTCAAAATCTAATTCTAGAGATGTAAGAATAGCAAGATCTAAGAAAGTCGTGACAAAGATGAAACCATTACTATCATGAGGAGTGTGCTTGTTTCATCAATGAAGTCTTTGAATAGACGATTAAATATAGCCTAATGAATTGTAATGTCTAGTTTTCCTATGGAAAATGAGAGATACAACTTAGCATAAACCTCTCTCATTTTCCCTTGTCTATAGAAAGTTCTTAGAGTGGATTGTCAAAACCAATATTGCATTATGTGAAGAGCCACCTGATTCTTTAGTAATGTCTTATCCCGAAGTGCTTGCACTGTAGCTCAGTTCATGTCGAGAGCTACTGAACATGTTATAGGATCATGAGCTTGTTGCTTCAATCTATTCACACAAACAAAGATTAGGTCTAAAAGTATCACAAAAGAATTTTGCAGCCTTCAATCTATTGACAAGGAACAAAACTTGGAAGACATGCAACTATAAATGTGGAAGACATGCAGTGCATTTAGGGATGTGGCTTTCAACTATGGTCTTGGAATCTTAGGCATCTATCTCCTCAGTTTTATTGGTTGCTTGAAGACTTTTCCCTCGTGTCGGATGGCTCTTGCTATGTTGTAGTAGCCTCATGGAGCCACGATATGGGGCCTTTAGCTACATGGAACGCATTGTGATGGCATATCACTCTAACAAAAAATTCCTACTTACAAGAAAACTTTCAAATTTTCATAACATCTACACCGATTTCTTACATAATGATTAAATATTCTCCTTTAAAGTCTCCCCCTTCTTTTCTATTCATACAAATTTCTCCATTTTGCGCCTCTCTGTGCCCATTTAGTGATATATCTATTGGTATGAATTATTTTCATTTTTATAATCATTTTATTTCATTATGTTTGTTTAAAATTAAATATTAATAAAAGTGTATATTGATAAGCAAGAGGTATTTTCCACAGGGTGTCAAGTTTTGATATAGCTATCAGGATTCAACCGTGTATTTACGAGTAAAACTCATTGACCCATGTTTCATGAGTAGTGGTTCACAAGAACCCATCTCTCATGATAATGAATGGTCCACTTAGCATTTAGTGCATCTAGGTGATGCTCACAGAGGTGAAGCACTGGGCCTTCTTGGGAGGTCACCCATCCCAATACTACTCCATCTCAAACACGCTTAACCACAAAGTTTTTCCCAAGGTTAAGCCTGTTTAGCTTGCTTAACCAACTGTCATTTATAGATGAAAGCTTGAAGCCAATTTTACTAGCATTATGCATTACTAAAACATACTTGTTTTTTATTTTGTCTTTTGGTACAATAGATTGGAATGATTTGGAACCACTTGGATTGCAAGCAACAAGCCTTCAATCAACAAAACATGATGGATAAAAGGCTTTTAAGAGTATGACATGGCTCAAAATATTTGATGGTATTTTCTACTTGTGTTTATGATAAGAAAAATGTTGTTAAGAGAATAAAACAAAACAAAAGCATGATTTGACCACATACACATTTTACAGATATCTAGACTCATGTTAAGACTCGTCACCTAATGTTATATCAAGTCATGTAAACGATATTGCTCATGTCATGACTCACCACTTAAAGTTGTTATTCAACTATAGACCCTATCAAATTTATGATATTCCATATAAATTACAATTGACATAAGCATTGCACCTCTTTTGATGCAAGTGATAGTGTAAAATATCTAGCAGGAGCAAAAACGGTGCCACATTGATTTAACGTATGATAGTCGACAGGAAAAGGATGTGCACACATTCCGTTGTAGTCTAGTTGGTTAGGATACTCGGCTCTCACCCGAGAGACCCGGGTTCGAGTCCCGGCAACGGAATTTTTCTTTGGTTTTTGTTGTTCAACAAGCTGCAAGATCGCTAATGTGCATAAATATTTTCTGGACACTACTGCATGAACCACATCAAAAGTGGTGCGTCTGCCGGGAGTCGAACCCGGGTCTATTGCTTGGAAGGCAATTATCCTAACCGTTGGACTACAAACGCTTTTTTGATAAGTGTATCAGGAGGCAGTACTGTACCACACATACGGAATTCTGAGGACCTCACACTGGGTCTGTTCGCCTTGTTTCGGTCTTAGGTGAGCGCAGGTATGCTGTAACGCGAATATGCATATGCGTACACTTTATTGTTCTGCAATAGAGAAACAGGGTAGTAAACGTTTAAATAGATTCAATAGGGACCTCTAAATAATGTGATAGCAGTGTCTGGGTGGTGTAGTTGGTTATCACGTTAGTCTCACACACTAAAGGTCCCCAGTTCGAACCTGGGCTCAGACAAGCTGGTTTAGCGTTTTTCTTCGTAAACATAAACAAGTCGTCCTAAAGGAGAGCGTTGTAAGGCTGTTATCTTCACTTCGAACGTGGGCCCAGACATTTTGGTAACTTTTAAATTTGTATTGACGAACATAATAATTATGATCTTTTCCAACTCCATTACAACAGTCCATCAGAGTGGCGCAGCGGAAGCGTGGTGGGCCCATAACCCACAGGTCCCAGGATCGAAACCTGGCTCTGATATGAGGTTTGATATCAGCTGAGGCTTCCATTTTTAAAATTTTCTACCGGACCTGCAGATTCATTCCATTTTTCTGTGCACTGTTTGCTAGATTCCCCATCTTTCAGGATTAGAACCTCAATGTTTGTGACATGGAACATAAGTTAAGGATCAGTGGATGAGAGATTTCAGCCTTATTTCCACTGCGTTAGTATAAACAAAAATCTCTTAATTGCTAGCAAGCATCAACAGGGGTGGTGGCGCAGTTGGCTAGCGCGTAGGTCTCATAGCTAGATTTGAGTAATCCTGAGGTCGAGAGTTCGAGCCTCTCTCACCCCAGCTCAGTTTTGCTGCTACTTTATTCCTCTTGGGATTTTTCTACCACCTCAAACTTTCAATAGAACTTTTCTAGCGTTCTACATCTAAAGAAAAAAATGTGTAATACAATAGATTTCTATTCGAAACAATATATAGACATCTATACTGATCCTTGCAAGTTCTCTAATGAATATCTATAAAAAAAATATAAAAAACATACACAAATTTTCATATATATATATATAGATATTTTAATTTAATTCACAATACAAAATTAAGTGGTATTTTTTTTGCATGTCAAACTGATTTTGTCTAAGCAATGTTGTTATAACACCTCCACGGAGCCAAGTTGAACAAAAAAACAACAATAGTTATCCCTTATGTTAGACCTTTCTAAAACAATTTTGTTTTCAAAATAAAAGAAACAGGGAAAAAATCCTTATATGTAAGTTACTTGTTTCAGTAGAAATTAAACTGCTAAAATACATTAAGATAACCTCTAATTCATTGGCATTCACAGTTATTTAGTGTCATATTGGAAACAATTTGACACTTTTGCTTGAAAATTGAAAACATAGTCCTTAACGATAGTGGTAGTGATGATAAAATGGCCTTGGTAGCAATTTATTGTCTTGGTCTATCGTTCAAGTAGGTAGAGTTGACGACAAAAAGTTGGGGCAAAACTTAAGGGCTAGATGCTAGAGAAAACCAAACATTCATGTGTTAGAAGTTGCTTGTCTTAATTTCTTTTTTAATTCAATACAAGTTCAGCCGAATGGATAAACAACACATAAAGAATACCACTTTGTGTATATTTGTAATAATTGTGTGTATATGCAAGATTTAAAACAAAATTAACAATATTTAAACTCTCTATTATAAATCAAACATAATTTTATATCAAGTTAAAAGAGAAATCAAATAAAATGTGTCTCGTGGTCCTTTCAACATAAACTCGCTTTGTTGAAATTGATTGTTCAACATGTAATAGATGTTGTTCTTCTCTCTCTCTCTCTAATAAAGAAATAAGGTCTAGATGCAAATTCTAATTTTGATGTACGTGTTCAATAAGCTCCAAAGTGAAATGTTAATGATTTATCCTTGTAATTTCAATCTTATGAATTATTTACATATTGATTGTCCTTAAATACCATGATGTAGCAATAAATCAATTAAACATGTATCAAGTCGGCTCATGATGGCTAGTCAAAAAAAGAGTAAATGTTGATACTTTGAATTTAATATTTTAGAATTTAAGAGTAAATCTTGAGCCCCTCAAAATAAATCTCTAAGGTATTGTGGAATTGACCTAGGGTAAGAAGGCGCATGTCTTAAAGTGTAGATCAAATGTATGGATATGTATGTGATCTCACATGGGTACAATACATGGTCAACAATAGTGAATGTACAAGAAAGAGTAAATACTGTAGATATTTTTGAATTCCACAATTAAAAAAAATACAAGCCCCAACCTCCTATATCAAAAGTTGTGACCTCCTATATTAAAAATGTAAAAACGTCTAAGACACTAAAAAACAGTTATAAGAGAGAGTTACACTTGTTGAGCAACGTATAAGGCATGCTATGACACATCATACAACATATTTGAATGAAGATAATGGATCCAAACTAAAATTTCCAAGTTAGTGAGTGGATTATGACAATCATATGATAGTTGGAAGGAACATGTTATTTTTAACTTGTGAAATCATCTTGGGATTTGACTGTTGCACTTTTTTACTAAGGATTTGAGTGCCACACCTCACATCATACGACATATTTGAATGAAGATGATGGATCCAAACTAAAATTTCCAAGTTAGTGAGTGGATTATGACAATCATATGATAGTTGGAAGGAATATGTTATTTTTAACTTGTGAAATCATCTCGGGATTTGACTGTTGCACTTTTTTACTAAGGATTTGAGTACCACATTTTAGGTGGTTTTAACTCATAGTTTTGTAATTACTATTTTATGGTTTCATGTATTGTCTCTCCTATTTATTGGATTCTTCAGATGAAAGTTTTGATAGTTGAAATTTTTAAATATTGTTATGCTATAATTGGAATTGTTTTACAGTTGCATGTTGGTGATACTCATGTAAGGGAATGCCCATTAGCTTATATTGTAATCTTTGTTGTTCATAATGTCCCTTACGTTATGTTGTTTAGAGTGTGGATTTTTTTATCTCAAAAGGTTTTCCCCCATCTATAACTATGTTGTGGTATATGATTCTATTTATGCTTTATATGTGTTTCTCCTTTTTATAATTGTAAAGATCTAAAATTTGCACATTACTCCCATCTAAAATTAGTTTAGGATCATTTTTCATTTTCCTTATTTATTTTTAGGTTATGTCAAATCTGAAAAATATGATAGGGTGATTGTCCCATTAACAGAAACCAATCAACTAATTATAAAAAAATAATGCAAAATTAGTCAAAATAAATGACCTTAATCAAAATAAAAACTTCACATCATATGGAAAAATATACTTTAGAGTAACATATAAATTTAAATAAATTTTTTAAAAATATAAAGTAATTGAATAATTTTTTTCAATATCAAATGCTAATCCTTATAGTATCCCTATTTTGATAGGGACTAATAATACTCCATAGTGTTTTATGACAAGGATAATCCCACATTATTTGGTAATAAATTAATAAGAGTAGTCTTTCAATTTTACATAAATAAAAACCCACCTATATATATTTGTAAAGGTTAACATACCCATGTCACTCCACATCCAAATTTGTGTCCATCTTGAGGAAATGCCTTTCAATACATGCATAGAGTGACAAATGGTATAATCGTGTGATAATTTGGGCCCATTCCCATAGTCTTAGCCTATCCATATGATACACACTTATTCTCATCCATTTAACCCTACCTTATCCGTACATGCACAATGTAGATACTAAAAGCTCACATACACTCATTTCCACACTGTTGCCCTCATCTCGACACGTAAATATATTCACTCATTACCATAATTCACCTTATCTTAATTAATCCACTTTATCAAATCCAAATTGATCAAATAATTAAATTAAATTACTTTCCCATAAATATACAAATAAATTCATTATCCATAAATAATTTAATAAAAATCATGATAAAACAACTCATCAAATCAAATTGGAAAATAAATCAAATCAACTTAGTTAACTCGTTGATAAAAAATAATTAAACAAATCCATTAAAAAAATAAATGAGTTATCTAGCTAAAATAGATGCCACATATCCACATCTACTGCACCTTTAATGGGATAAATTCATGATCCAAAATCAAATTCTAACCATTCATCAATCTCATTAAAAATCCATAAATTAGAATCAAATTCATCGTTTCCAAATTTTGATTTTGAGCAAGCATATGTTGACAAAGTGGGCAACAAGTATTTTATAATTTACAAAGTATATTCATTTGTCAAGAAGTATTATAGTTTGGTTTTAATTCATTATGTTTATCAAACTCCTATTTTTCACTGGATTTACACTTCTTTTCTTGAAATCTCTCTTTTGTTTGATTTCCAAGCTCACAACTTGACACCCCAAGTGAGACCTACCCCTTTCACTTAACTCTTTAATGTTTAAATCAATCTAAATTTCTATTCAACTTCTTTTTGCAGTTACCACCATATTACTTGTAACTTCCTAAAGTGAATAGATTAAAAACATAACCAAGCACACGACCTCTTCCATGGTTGTAGGAAATATTTCATTCAAGATCTTTTTTTGGTGTTGTTCTTGATATTGGTGGCATTGATGTTTAAGGACCCCACACAATAGACCATGAGTTTGTAGGTGGGAAGATCCTATGGGTAGAGCATAATATTTTGAGTTAGATTTCATTTCATAGCTATATCTAGATCTATTTTTGCAACTTCTAGGATACTGTCTTCTTTTACCATTCATCCAATCTTTCCCTCCCTTTTTCTAGGTGCAATTTATAGCAAAATCAACTAGCAACCTATCGAGATAGTGCTTTTGTAATATATATATATAGTTTTGTCTTAGTAGGCGTTGGGTTTGACAATGACCACTCAATGAAATCAATTAACCACAACATCTATTCCTCTCCTTAATGGTACCAAAAATAACAAATATTACACAAATTTCATCTAATTTTGAATTGATTTTTGATTTTCTAAAACGAGGGAGTTGAGTGAATGTGTTTATGACTTTTTTTAATCCTTCGTTCATTTGTTTGCTTATCTGGGATTATTTAACACCAACAAAGTAAAGGAGACAATATTTTTATTTAAGTTAGTAGACAAGTAGAGCACACTTAGAAAGAAGGAGTTCCAATTTTATTTTGAGAAAAAAAGTGTGTACATAATTGTCCCTTTTACCTAATGGGATTCATCTTGAACATTAAATATTCTGGTTTGAGGAATATCAAAGTTAATAAAATTTGAATATCTCCACATTGAATTTTTAACTTGTCTGTAAATTTAAAACAAAAAGATTAAAAATAAAGAAACAAAAACTTTAAAATTTGTCTAATATTTTTGTGTAGGTATAAAATTTCACATTTCAAACTTTTTTGTTGTTGTAGGTGGTCATCAATCCAAGTGGAAATAAAAATAAAAATAAAAATAAGGTTTTTCTAATTTACTTTTTGTTTACATGATGTTTCCCAAAGAATGATTTGTAAAATAATAACTTGTTTCATGTAGTCCTACTTGCCAAAGGATTCAATTTGAAACTATCACAAATTTGGTTTCAAGTTGCTAAAATCAATTTGTTTGCTTTGTTTATTTAGACTAGTCATGCATTTGTGGTGGTTGGATTCACACATGCTCTCCTCTCACTCCTTTTATGTAATCTCGAGAATAAAAAAACCATCCAATTCACTCTCCTTCCTTTTTAGTTTTAGCAGGCTCATATTGGAATTTTATCAATTATTAAAATGACCTAAATCCATATGTTTCTAGTGGGTTATACCAATTGAGGATTTAATATCAAAAATATCAGCTCAAAGGATGATTTATCATTTTAGTGGGTTATACCAAAGGAGATACATGGAAGGCAACTATCAACCATGAATCCATATCATGTGGTAGGTTCCACACGAAAGACTAAGCACTCATAGATGAATAAATGAGCCACATTGATGATGATAGCCTAAGACATGAGACACTAGAGTTATTTTGTAATGTATTGTGCTAAATATTAAGGTAAATGATTTACTAATTTAAAATATAGGTTTAAATAAAAATTTATAAAATCGTAAATTATATTATCATTTACACAACATCGATGACCAAATTTTATAATTGAAACTCCAAATCATTAATGTTGCACAACAATATTCGTGGTTCAATATTATACTTCAAAAATCATTATATTATATCTTAAAATGACAACCCTAATTTCTATTTTGCCTAAATCTAGCAAACCCAAAAAATTCTCTTTTTACATTTATATAGTTACATATTATGGCATTCATTCAATCCATTCTACCTAACTCTATTCAATCCATTGAAGGTATATTTCATGATGCTTTCTTATATTTAATATAGTATAGGATTACACCAAAATACATTGTAATTTAATTACATAAATGATAGCAGTAACAATGTTGCAACTACATTGACCACCGAACTTTACCAATCGATCCCACAAATGGAAGATGAAATTGAAAAAATATTCTTATATGAAATGAATCTAAAATACATTACATTACTTTGCTCTAAGAATTATACAAATGGAAATATTTAATGCCTATTGCTATGACCCATGACAATTATAAAAATCCTTATATATAAGTAACTTGTTTCAGTAGAAATTAAAATGATAAAATACATTAAGATGACCTCTAATTCATTGGCATTCACAGTTATTTAGTATCATATTGGTAATAATTTGACACTTATGCTTGAAAATTGAAAACAAAATCCTTAAAGGTAGTGGCAGTGATGGTAAAATGGTTGTGGTAGCAATTTATTGTCTTGGTCTATCTTCCAAGTAGGTATAGTTGATGACAAAAAGCTGAGGCAAAACTTAAGGGCCATATGCTAAAGAAAACCAAAAATTAATGTGTTAGAAGTTGTTTGTCTTTCTTTTTTCTAATTCAATACAAGCTGAGAAAGATGGAGAAAAGAAATATAAAGAATACCACTTTGCATATATTTTGTAATCATTGTGTGTATATGTAAGGTTTAAAACAAAATTAACAATATTTAAACTATCTATTATAAATCAAACATAATTTTATATCAAGTTAAAAGAGAAATCAAATAAAATGTGTCTCATGATCCTTTCAACATAAACTCGCTCTCTCTTTTTTTTAATAAATAAATAAGGCCTAGATGCAAATTCTAATTTTGTTGTATGTGTTCAATAAGCTCCAAAGTGAAATGTTAAATGATTTATCCTTTTAATTTCAATCTTATGAATTATTTACATATTGAATCTTTTTAAATACCATGAGATAGCAATAAAT
>CM021105.1:54285161-54619562 GCA_007115665.2 Sequoiadendron giganteum | reverse complement strand
CGAGTGCTTATCTAAAAGCTATCTCCTCCAATTGAGAAGGCCCAGGGGGGTTGGGAGGTTGAGGCCCGGTCAAGCGCATAAATGACCTCGACCGCCCATCAATATAGAAATAAAGGGTAGTTGGGGCTTAAGAGTCCTCGGGGTGGGTGGGAGGAAGGGATGTTGGGTTTTAGTCCTCCCTCTACCAGATTGCCCGATTGTTATTATAGTTGTTCCCACGCACCCGACATGTTACATATAGAATCACACCCTACCATACTTGCCTTAGGTCAACTATCTATCTATTAGAGATCCATCTTTCAACTGAACCACCATCTATCTCCCCCCGCCAACCTCGGGTGGGAGGAGATAGTTGCCCCACACATGAGATCGATCTGGGAGGTAGACAAGGAAGATCTATAGTATCAATTTTAGGAAAAGGAAAATCTGTTATGAATGTAGTTGCCACATCTAATGACAAAGGCCTCAAGCACAATGAATTGTTCACAAAGTTGTCTGAATCTTATTCTTCTATTTTGAAAAAAAATATTGAAGGATAAGATTATAACCTTGGATGATCCTCGACCTCTTAGAGAGCCTTATCCTGCCTGGTATGATGGAAATGAATCTTTCCAATACCATCGTGTCCATGGGCATGATACTGAACATTGTATGCACCCAAGTCATGAGATACAAGATCACATCAACAATGATACCATTCGCCTTGATGGTAAATAGAAAAAAGTGAATAAGTTGGTGACTAAGGCGAATAGTGAATTGCATATTTATACGAACTCATTTTCATCTCACTCTGTGAATTTGATTATTGACCTTTCTAGTGCTTCTCCCAAGGCCTCAACATATGTAAATATGGTTTTGTTTACTCATAGTTCTCCCCCTCAACCTACAACTAGTTCACTAGATATAACTTCTACATCACAAGATTTTCCCATGAATAACAAAGCTTATCCTCCATATATTCCTGCTTGCATCAATGGAAACATTGTGGCAGGAGTCCTTGTGGATCCCGCGAGTTGCATGAATGTTATTACGGAGGAGACTCTTTTGTTGAATTCATTATGAAGGGAAGAATATGAGAAGGTGAAGGCCACCATATGTAACCATTATGGCCTCTCTCCTTCTCCTTATAGTTCTATAACTCTTTCCATCCTAGTGGGACCTAAGGCTATGAATACTACCTTTGACGTCATTCTGGAATCTGATTTGTTCAGAGTGAAGCTAGGCATCCCTTGGCTAGTTTCTGTGAATGAAGTCACTTTTTTAATTCATAAATGTCTAAAATTCTCTCACGAGGGTGTAGTGCATGTTGTGCACGACAATGGATATCAAACATTAGTATTGCATGGGGGGTATTCACTAGATCATTTTTGGCCCTCCTTGATTGATCCACTTCCTCCAAGAACATACCTACTTTATCAAAACTAAGTCAAATATAAGACTAGGGGCAAGATGTAGCAGAAAATGACTTACCTTGTAGTGCAACAACGAGATGCTTCTTCCTCTCAAAAGGGGAAGGGGAGGCCTGCTCATGCTCAGGGGTCTTCTTCTTCGTCCTCTATAGTTACACCTACTTCTACCTCCCCTCCTACTACGGTGCCTTCGATTTTTTCCCCCATGCATCTCTTGGGGAGTTCGATGGTGCCCGCTTGGCGAAAGACCAAGCGTTAGGTGTTCGACCTTCCCATCTTGCCTAGGTGCCTCGACCCATTGTGTATGGTAAGGGGAAGGGTCGCCGTGGATTCGCCTCTACGTCTCGACCTCCACATCCTCCTATTGCCCCTACCTCTAGGGTAGCGAATGAGAAGAGGCCCACCGCTAAGGTGCTTGAGTCTGCTTCTATGCTTGTTGTTTCCTTTGCTCCTGCATCTCTTCCTCCTGTTCTTGTCTAGGAGTCACTCCCTCCATTGGAAAGGATTGTGATGGACACTCTGATGATTGAATAGGATCCTTTTGCTCCTCCTCAAGTTGCAACATCTATCTCTCAAAGCCGAAGAAACCACCTTGCACACAAGCATAAGAATTGGAGGAAGTCTCTAGCCATTAAGCAGGTTGCTTTGTAGAAGGAGGAAGGGGAGCCAACAAATCTTGTCTTGGCATCTTCTGTTGTTTCCTCCTCTTGCACCCCTTCTACATTAGTTCCCACCACCTTGATCTTTCTTTCAACTCCCCCTCGGAGTGTGGATGACCCTCACCATAAAAGGGTGCAAGTGTTCATTGCTCCCTCGATTAAGCCTCCTCTCTTGATGTCTCTTCTAGACATCTTTCCTTTTCCTAAGCCTATGGACATGTTGAATACCTTAGTGGTGTCCTATGAGGTATTCTCTACTTCTCCCTCACCTTCCACTTCTTTTGTGGGGATCTTATATCCTCTGATGAAGTGCAAGTTGGAGGATGACCTTGCTTCTAATGGGGGGCAAAAGAAGGGATCACCTTCTTCGTAAGTTGTTTCTTCTTTGGCTTGCACCATCCTAGTGATGAAGGTAGCCCCAACATACCCAAAACTTGTCAATTCCCTCGATTCTTTCAGTGAGGTTGGTAGTGGATCTTGGGCACCTCCTTCATCACCTGCTTAGTTGACACATGGAAATCTTATCAAGTGCATGTTCAACTTGATAGATGATGTCTCGACTTTATCAACGATTTTTGAAAAATTAATGATGTTTACCTCATAGGAGTTGAGAAAAGAAGACCTTGAGGGGCCCTCTTCCTTGGCTCTTGTCTTAAGAGAGTTGGAGGGTGCTCTCCTTGCTATCTCGCCCTTGCAGACTTGTTTGCCTTCCCCTTATAATGATCTAGATTGGGAGAATGGTGACCTCTTGGTTGATGAGGACTAGGAGGGCACCTCTTCTTTATCCGTAGATTAGATTACAATGTGTATGTTGTGTTTCCTTTGTGCTTGTTTTATATGTTCCTGGAGGACCCTTGTCATCCTTGTAGGTGCTTAGATACATGAGTTTTTTGTTTCGTAAAATTATTCTATTTGTTACATCATTCTTCCTTTGTTATGCCTTGATTTTAGACAATTGGGGATGATTCAAAGTGTTGGGGGCATTTAGGACTCCCTTCCATGTTGACCCAATTTTTTATTTTTATTTTATCTACACGTAGCTTTCTTCACATGGTCTGATATAGTAGGGGATTGATGACAATTCATATATATATATTATTATATTATATTTATCTATCTATATCTATGAGGAGTTCTAACCCTGAAATATTAGATCCCTTTTCTCTTGTCTTTGTTTCTGCTTATGTGGTCTTTTTATCTTTCTCTCTTATTTTCTTGCTTCGTGATGTTGTGGTGCCTATATATTGTCCCTCCTCTGTGTGAAAACATTTCAACATTTACATCCTGTCATGTATCGGGATCCACAACATCACTCTCCTCTCTCTCCTTAGAATGTCATGTGCCTTTGTGTTCAACTCATAACATCCTAAGGGGGGATATTATACTGCTTTGATTTTTAAAAGGTGTATTCGGTGGCCAACAAATCCCTCGCTGAAAATCCTTTATTTTTCAAAAATTGCATTCTTCAACAAGGATCCCTAGTGGAATCTTTCTTTCATCATAGATTCGTAAGATAGAATTTGAAAATTTTCCTTCAAGAAGGGAGCACTTCTTTTGAGGAAGAAGTCTAAAAACTTTCCCTTGCGAGGGAGTATTCTTTCTTTTGAATTCCTTGATGAAATAAATCTTTCAAAAGGATTCCTTGATACTAAAATTGGCAAAGAATGTTATCGCTTTTCAAATAGAGTACCCCATGAGTGGACCCCTTTTCTTTTGAAGGGTTGTCAAGGGGCCCCTTGGAAAGCTTCCCCTTCATTTGTTGACTATTTGCATGATTTTTTGTTTGACTACGTGGCTTTTTGTTATTTAACATGCTTTGTCTATGGATTAACATGTTGCTTTGTAGGAGCACTTGTGAAGCTACTTTTCAATCAACCTTGTAGGATTGAGCACCTATAAGGGCCCATCAGACTCTGTAGAGCCTCTCACATCGGGCTTCCCTCGGGACCGAGCACCTGGGGAACCTCCTTTGCAAGTCCAAGGACCTGTAAAGCGTTTTCATCCTATGAGATCTCTTTGTTCGACTCTGTAGGACCCAACACTTGCAAAGCATTTTTTTCACCTTTTCGTAGGTCCGAGGACCTATGGTGCATTTTTTTCAACTCTCCTCGGGACCAAGTACCTGTGGAGCCATCTCCTTTTCTTGAGCATTTAGGTGTGTCAGATTGCGGTCTGCTTCCTCAACGGTTCATGTATACTTTCTTTAAACTATTTTGATCTAATTTAACTCACATTTGGTACCACATATGCTTGCTAAAGTGGAGAAAAAATGTAATGGCATGAATTTGCACCCCTTGCAAATTCCACATTTACACCCCTTACCTTAGAAAAAATCAAACCTGATGATGCTATTTCATGCCCTTCGTCTGCTCCATTTATTTGGTAGTTGTCTATAGTGTCGGTGGGGTAATTTTTGTCAGGGATGCAAGTGCGATGCGTGGATGTCTAAGTGGAACACTATTGTCTTGACATGATTCCCACCTTTGGAATCTATAGAGGAGTTACAATTCTCCATTGGTTTCAAAGTATAATGTCTCTACTCACTTGATTGATCTCGAACAACTCCTTTGGTCTCCCTTTCATCTTAAAAACACTACCTTATTCATTCACTTGATCTTCTTCATAGTTCTTGAGACTTCAACTGATCTTCTTCATACCTCACTTCAATCACAAAACTTGTACCACCATTGGAGTTGTAACTTGGTGTCTTGCGAGACTACTTTCTTTATTCTTGTGGCAACATCGACTTTTCCAAGCTTGCGAGCTCACTCCTTCTCTCATTTTCCTTGAGCACATGCGATTGAAGGTGATATCTTTCTATCTCTCAGTTTACTTGGTGTTGATTTTAGCAGTATCGGGCCTCTACTTCCAACCACCATGATTCATCAAGCATAAATTAAATATAGCTTCATCGGCTATTTAATTTATTGGAGACATTATTAAGTGAAGAGGTGCTTCACTTGAGTCAAGAGATAATATTTAATTATTATTAATTGAGGCCGAATTCTTTAATGTGGCTAACTTATTTAATTATTAATTAAGGTCGACCTTGCATGATGAAAGGGTGTGTCCTCTCCACCTAATTGTATATATGTGAGATCGCTTTCATTCATTTCATAATCAAGTTTATTCAAGATAATTCACATTCCCAGAAGAAGTTCACGCCTGAGCAACAAATCAATTTGAAGGAAAAACATATTCATTTGTATCCTTACATCTAGGAGAGGTGCAATTACTCATTGTATCAAATTCGACATTATGTTGTGCCTGAGTTGTAAGCAGATTTATGCTCTTATTCATTCAATAAATAAGTGATATATTTGTTGGGTTTTTTCTCCCTCGATTAGGAGGGTTTTCCCAGGGTATCTTGTTGTGTTCATTGTCTTATGTGTTGCAATATCTGCTTATTGAATTTATGATCCTAAAACTAACATGGTATCAGATCGGGTCTAAGAAAAGATCGTGATTAGACATACATAAGTAGCATTTTCCTTCTCCATTTTTTGCATCTTTGTGTGTCTATCTTAACAACGAAAATGGTGAACGGTCTCAATGTGGAAGATAGACTCGAAGATGCCTCTAACTTCACCTCTTGGAAGTTTAGAGTTCTGATTGCAATGGAAGAAAATGAGATTATGGAGTTCATGGAGAGCAAAGTACCTGAGCCTTCCGATGAGAATGAGAAGTCACAATGGAGAAAGAATGGCACAAAGGCCAAGAAGATATTGATTGATTCTGTAAAAGATCGCCTTGTGCCTATTATCTCCAAGTTGTAGAAAATAAGAGAAATGTTCAAGACCTTGGAGGGATTGTCTGAGATTAATAACATCGGCTGATCTATTGCATTAAGGGAACAACTACATCACATCAAGATGGCAAAAGGAGATTCATTCATCTCCTTCTTCATGAAGATCACTGAGTTAAGAGATCAACTTTGTGCCATTGGTAATATGGTTGATGATAAAGATCTATTCATGTTGGCTCTTAGCGGTCTTCCTCAATCTTGGGAGCCATTTATCCAAAGTATTAGTGGAAGATCAAAGCTACCAGATTTTGATCATCTTAGGGTAGATTGTATTCAAGAGGAATCAAGATTGGAAACAAGAAGTAATGGACGAAGTTCTTATAGTGAAGACAATCATGTTCTTGCTGCTCAAACATCGAAGAGGAAAGGAAGAGAAGGAAGGAAAGGCAATTTCAAGAGGAATAGAGATAGAAGATCATATGGTGCTCCTGAATCTAAGAAGAAGAAGGATCTCTCCCATATGCAATGCTTCAGATGTGACAAGTTTGGTCATTATGCAATAGATTGTGCAACAAGACCAAAACAACATTGCTACTACCATGGATGTGGATGAGGTCTCTCCTTAGAAGGATTCAAGAGATAATTCAAGTGGATTTCTATTTATCTCAACCCTATCAAGAAATGTTCCAACTAATAGCAACACATGGTTGATTGATAGTGGTGCCTCTCGACACATCATTGGATTTAGAGAACATCTTTCAGATTTGGTGCAGAGAGATACCAACATTCAAGTCATTATTGGAGATGATGCATGCTATTCAGTGAAAGGTGTTGAAGCCTCCTCTCTTCACCTAGATTCTGACATCTCTCTTCATTTGAGTGATGTGTTGTTCGTTCTAGGTATCAAGAGGAACCTTGTATCAATTTCAGCCTTGGAGGACAAGGATATCAAGTTGCATTTTCTGACGGAAAATTTCTTGCTTGGGACAAGAACACTAGCATCAAGACAACTCGAGTGATTGGTGTTCGACATGAGAGTCTTTATAGACTTTCCATTATTCCAATCTAATAATTATTGCATGATTCCACCAATCCAAGTGAGCTTTGGCATAGAAGACTTGCTCACCTCCACTTCAGAGCTCTTCCATCCGTGCAGAAGATGGTCATTGGGCTTCCAAAACTCAGTCAAGAGCATGAAGGTACTTGTCGAGGATTCGCATTGGGTAAGAATACTAAAGGTCATTTTCATAGTAGTGAAAGTAGATCTAAATGCATTCTATATCTTATTCATTATGATTTGTGTGGTCCAATGTCTGCTGCATCCTTGAGTGGTTTTTGGTCTTATGTACTTTTCATTGATGACTACTCTAGAAAGACTTGGATTTATTTTTTGAAGTCTAAGGAATCTAATGAAGTGCTTGAGAAATTCAAAGAGTTTAAGGCTCAAGTAGAGAATCTATCCGGGAAGAGGATCAAATTTTTGAGATCTGACAACGGAGGGGAATACACTTCTAGAGTCTTTCGTAGCTTTTTTATTGAGGTAGGGATTAAGAGGGAGTTGTGTCCCCTACAATCCTCAAAAAAATAGTGTTGTAGAAAGGAAGAATAGATCCATTGTTGAAGCAACTAAAGCCATGATCCATGACCAAGATTTGCAAACCTTCCTTTGGGCAGAAGCATCTAGAACTATAGTGTATGTTCAGAATCGGTGCCCTCATCGTATTTTGGAAAATATGACTCTTGAAGAAGCCTTCATAGGAGTAAACCCTGAGATTAGTCACTTGAGAATCTTTGGTTGTCTTGTGTAAATTCATGTACCTAAAGATAAGAGGACTAAGTTAGAACCATTTGGCAAGAAAGGAATATTTGTGGGCTATAGTGAATCTTCAAAAGAATACATGATTTACATTCTAGGCCAAAAAATAATAGAGATCAGTAGGGATGTCACATTTGAGGAAGATGTTTCATTCAAAAGATCTAAAGGTTCATACATGGAGATAGATAATGAAGACTAGGAGACTCCTCAGGACATGGGTGTTGATCATTCTTATGAGATTCAAAGGGAGTCTACTGAACCAGAAGAGGATGTTGATCCAGTTGAGCCTTTGGAACCAACTGATGGGCCTAGAGATATTGTTATAGGTTGAAAGAGACCTCTATGGGCGAGGAAAACAATGTAGGAGGCAAAAAAGTTTTCAGCTCCTAGAGGCACATTCAAAGAAAGCAAAAGACCACAAAAATTTCCAAGCTATGTTGCATTAATGAGTCATATCATTGAATCTGAGCCTTCCAGTGTTGAGGAAGCTTCAAGTTAGAAAGTATGGAAAGATGCCATGGCTGAAGAATATCATCTATCATCAAGAATGATGTTTGGGATATTGTACCTAGACTAGAAGGGGAAGTTTTTGTATCTTCTAAATGGATTTTTAAGATCAAGTATGCAGCTGATGGAAGCATTGAGAAGTACAAAGCTATATTTGTGGCTAGAGGATTCTCTCATAAATAGGGAATAGACTACAAAGAAACCTTTGCTCTGGTTGCTCGCTATACATCAATCAGAACCATTATTGCTATTGCAGTAGCTAATGGATGGAAGCTACATTAGATGGACATGAAAACAACATTCCTTAATGGTCTGATTGAAGAAGAGGTATACATTGAGAAACCTGATGGCTTTGAGGTTCATGGGAAGGAGTCTCATGTTTGTAGATTGAAGAAGGCTTTGTATGGACTTAAGCATGCTCCTCGTGCTTGGTATGAGAGAATTGATCGATACTTGATGAGCTTGGGCTTCTCCAAGAATGGTGTTGATTCAAACCTATACTTCAAGGTAGTTAATGGTGAGGCATTAATCTTGGTTCTTTATGTTGATGATTTATTTCTTACTGGAGAAGAACATCTCATTATCAAATGCAAGAAGGAGTTAGCTTCTGAATTTGAGATGAAGGATCTTAGATACATGCATTACTTCCTAGGATTAGATGTATGGAAGAGGCCTAATGAGATCATTTTAAGTCAAGGGAAGTATACTATTGAAATCTTGAAGAGATTTGGTATGATGGATTGCAAATCCATGTCTACACCGATGGAAACCAATTTGAAAAAGTTGAGTGAGTCTGCAGCTAGTTTAGATTTGGTGGATCCCACTATGTATAGGTAGTTGATTGGATCATTGATGTATCTAGTCAATACTAGACTAGATATTTGCTATGCAATGAGTTCACTTAGTCAGTTCATGAGTGAACCAAGGAAAATACATCTAGTTGCAGCTAGGCATATCCTAAGATACTTACGTGGCATAGTTGGATATGGCTTAAGATATACTTCCAGTGTAGATCTTCAGTTGCAAGGATATTCTGATTATGATTGGGCAGGGATTGTAGTTGATCGAAAGAGCACATTTGGTTGTTGCTTTAATTTGGGATCTGCTATGATTTCCTAGTGCAACAAGAAGTAGTCTTTAGTGGCACTAAGCATCGCAGAGGCATAGTATATTGCATCTTGTGTGGCATCTCGAGAAGTAGTGTGGCTTTGGAAGCTCTTTGCAGGATTTTTTGGACAATCATTGGAGCCAACTGCCATCTATTGTGATAATCAAAGATATGTGAAGCTTTCTATCAATCCAGTGTTCCATGACAAAACAAAACATGTTGAGATCAAATACCACTATATCAGAGATATGGTATTAAGGAAAGCTATCCAGTTGAGATACATTTGTATTGATGAGCAGGCGATTGATATTCTCACCAAGCCTCTCTCCAGAGTGAAGTTTGTGTACTTCCGAGATAAGCTTGGAGTTGTGGAGAATGAAGCCCTAGCTAAGAGGGAGACTCAACATCAATGATCTTCTGTGATTTTCTTTAATGCATATTTCTTTGTGATAGAGAAATTTGAGGTGTAAGCCCTTGTTAGTGCATATTTCTCTGTGAGAGAAATTTTAGGTGTAAGCCCTTGTTAGTGCATCTTTCTCTATGAGAGATATTTGAGGTGAAAGCCCTTGTATCCACCCTCTAGGAGCATCCATGGTGGATTTCATGTTGAGTGACTCCATGAAAACATCACGTTGAGAGACTTCCTGATGATTTCTTTGTACTTGTGTTTATCCACCCTCTGGGAGTAGCCATGGTGGATGTCATGTTGAGATGACGACATCACATCGAGTGACTCCATGATGGGCACTAGTGCACATGTTATTTCATACATGGGAGTAGCCATGATGGATGATATCACGTTGAGTGAATTCGTGATGTGTTCTCTTCTCATAGATGAGTGTAGCCATTGTGAATGTCATGTTGAGAGATTCCATGACCTTATGTATTAGGAAGTATTCCTCCCTAGCTAAGAGGGAGTGTTGATGTTAGCAGTGTCATGCCTCTACTTCTAGCCACCATGATTCATCAAGCATATATTAAATGTAGCCTCATCGGCTATTTAATTTATTGGAGACATTATTAAGTACCTTGAACCTGAACCCAAAACCTGAATCTGAGCCCTTGACCCTTGACTGCGTACCCTAAACCCTGAACCCTGAACCTTGGACCCTGGACCCGTACCCTAGACTCTCCACCCTGAATCGTGAACATGGAGCTTGAACCCTAGACCCTAGACCTTGAACCCTAAACATGGACCCTGAACCTTGAAGTTGATCGGATGTGACTCCAGGACGAGACCCAGTTTTGGAACATGAGTTTTGGATTTGATTTTTGGGACGCATTTTTGGACCCTGAACACTGGACCTAGAACCCCCACCTTGAACCCTGATCCATAAAAATTGACCCTTGACCCTTAACCAGTAACCGTAGACCTTGAACCTTGAACCCTAAAGCCTGAACCCTGACCCCGTACCCTTGACCCTTGACACTTGATCCTCAACACTGGACCCTAGATCCTGGACCCTAGACCTTAACCTTAGACCTTGAAATTTGAACCTGGACCCTAAACCCTCCACCCTTGACCCTTAATGCTTGGCCCTAAAACCTGAACCCTAAACTTGGACCTTGAACCATGAGCCTTAAACCCTAAACCATGAGCCTTAACATTGAAGCCTAAACCCTGGACCCTAATCAAAACCCTAAACCCTAAACCTTGAACCCCAAACCCTAAACTCTCAACCCTTCATCCTATACCTTAGACCCTATAGGCTGGATCTTGAATCCTGAACCTGGAACCCTGTACCCTGGACCTTGAAGAATGAAGATGATCAGATGGGACTTCGAGACAGGACCCACTTTTTGAACATGATTTTTGGATCCAAATTTTGGGACCCATTTTTGGACCTGGAACACCAGACTTGGAACCCCCACCCTGAACCCCGATCCCTAAACCTGGACCCTTAACCCTTAACCAGTAACCTTGAACCTTGAACCCTGAAGCCTGACCTCGTACCGTTGTCCCTCTACCCTCGACACTTGACCTTGGACCTTGGACCCTGGACCTTGACCTTGGACCATGAACTCTGAACTTGGAACCTAGACCCTCCACCCATGAAACTTAACCCTTGGCCCTTAACCCTGGACCCTTAACCTTGAACTTGGACCTTGAACCATGAACCCTACACCCTAAACCCTGAGGATTGAACATTGAAGCTTGAACGTCAAACCTTGGAACCTAAAGCCAGACCCTAAACCTTGAACCTTGGACCCCGAACCCTAAACCCTCGACCCTCAATCCTGGACCTTGGACACTGTAACTTGGACCATGTACCCTAGACATTGAACCATGAATTTGATCGGATGGGACTTCAGGTCGGGACCCTTGACGTTGAACCCTTAACCCTACCCTAAACCCTTTACCCTGAACCCTTAACCTTGGACCTTGAACCTTGAGCCTTAAGCATTGAACTATAAACCTGGACCATGAACCCTGAAGCTGAACCCATAACTCGAACCCTTGACCCTGGATTACAGACCTTGAGCCTTAGACCCCAGACCCTAAAATTGGACCTTGAACCATGAACATGGACCCTGAAACCTAAACCTTGAACCCAAAAGTTGAACCTTAAACGTTGAACCCAGACCCTAAACACTAAACCCTTGATTGTGGACCTTCAATCCTAAACCTTGAACCCTCAAACCAAAACCCTAAACCTGGTCCCTAAAACTTGAAGTCTAGACCCTTGATCTTGAACCCGAAACCATAAATATTGGACCCTGAAACATCAGATACCCAACTCGGATTCCCAAATCGGGTTCCTAGCTCGGTTCCCAACATGAATTCCCAACTCGGGTTCCCAACTCAGATTCCCAGCTCGGATCCCCAACTTGGATTCCCAGCTCAGTTCCCAACTCGGGTTCCTAGGAGGCGCTTCACTTGAGTCAAGAGATAATATTTAATTATTATTAATTGAGGCCGACTTCTTTAATGTGACCGACTTATTTAATTATTAATTAAGGTTGACCTTGCATGATGAAAGGGTGCGTCCTCTCCACCTAATTGTATATATGTGAGATCACTTTCATTCATTTCATAATCAAGTTTATTCAAGATAATTCGTATTCCCAGAAGAAGTTTGCGCCTGAGTAGAAGATCATCATCTTGTTACAACAAATCGATTTCAAGGAGAAACATATTCATTTGTATCCTTACATCTAGGAGAGGTGCGATTACTCATTATATCAAATGTGACATTGTGTTGTGTCTGAGTTGTAAGTAGATTTCTGCTCTTATTCATTCAATATATAAGCGATATATTTGTTGGGTTTTTTCTCCCTCGAGGAGGGTTTTCCCAGGGTATCTTGTTGTGTTCATTGTCTTATGTGTTACAATATATGTTTATTGAATTTATGATCCTAAAACTAACACTTGGCATTTTTGTTTGTTTACGTAGCATATTGTTGTTAGCATTGCTTGTTAGTCTTCCTTTCAGTGCTTTCCTTTACCATATTTATCCTATCATTGCTATATTGGTTGTCTGTGGATGTGGGAAAACCAAAGCGGGCGACTGATTGCGACAGACCTCTTAAAACAACCCCAACATTTTTCCTCTTTGCTATGTGTAGGTTCATGTTGAAGTGAAGAGCTCAAGATAATTAACTTATGGGTAGGAAGGTGTGCTTTCCTCACCCTCTTTTGTCATTTTGTGACTCATTTAGTTAAAGTATTCTTCTTGTTGTTTTGTTTTTTAGTAGCTCTTTTACTTTCTATGTTCACATCAAACCTTATTTGTTAAGCAGTTATTAGGTTCTCTATAATTTTTGGCTGTGTTTTGCACTTTTTGTCTGTGCAGATGCCGATGCCCCACTGAGATGTCAACACGTTGTGCTGTCGTCCATGTCTTGCACATCCATCCTCTGGTAGAGAGCTACCTAAGGTACAATCTAGGCTTTGGAAACTTGCTCTCTTAACCTGCTAAAACTATTGGGTTAGTAGAAAGATAACGTTACTAAGATTCCATACAAATAAGGAAAAATATCAAGCCACCTAAGATGTGTCAGGATGCCATTTCGCTAAAAATCATAGTTATCCTTCTCCAAGTTGATCACAAAAGGATGAATAGAAAAACCCATGATACTCACTCAAATGAAAAAATCAAAGACTAATAATCTCAGCATATACATAGTAGATGAAATAATGTCATCCTACACAAACAAATCCTTTCTAGGTGCCAAGACGTCCAAGTAATTAAGCAAAATGTGAAAACATAAAATACTAAATAAAATGTACCTAGGGAAAATGCTAGAAAAAGTGTATTAATAGATTTGAAGAGCTTTGAAATACCTTTCCAACGTCGCTGGAATCACAAAAAATGGAGCTATAGGCAATTATGAGTTCAAAAGTGCAAAATGAAGATTTGAGTTTGACTGAAAATAATAGGAACCAACAACAAAATTTGATAATGAGACCTACAACACTATAAATTAGTCAGAACCAACTTTCCAATGATATCTTGTTTTCCCAGTTTTGACAACATATGCCCAAGTTATACCAAAAAGAAAAAAATGACTGTTTAGGGAAAATGAGGGCTAGAAAGGGGGCTTAGAGAGGTTGTACGATTGGTGACATCAACAGTTCATGACATTAAATTTGACGACTGTCTGACTATCAAGGAATATTCCTAAAATATGCTCTTCGCCAACAAAAAGGCTAGTTCACCTGAAAATTGAGATACCACCAAACTATTCCTTTAAATGCTAATAGAATCTTCAAGAGAATATTCTCTTGTCTTGGAATTGCTACCAATTTTGTAGGTTTGTCATTAGATTTTCTTTTGTATCCCATTGGACTTCTACTAGTCAGATTTTGGTGAGTGCTACCAGATTGATGTCTCGACAGGAGGCTTGAAGTTAGCCAACCGACGAGTCAAAGGCAACCGTTGGTGGATATTGCAAGGTACCACACAGACGAGGGGGTACATCACTACTTCATATGACCTACACAAGATGTGATGGCCTGCATAGGCTTTTTTTAAAACCTGCAAACTTTTTGCCTCTTTTTTTGCTTTTTAAATTATTTTTTTTCAAAAAATTGAAACCTAATATTTTTGATATATGTTGGAAAAATAAAAAACTAGAGATTTTAGAAGAAACCTGTACATGATGGTGGCTAAGGTTGTATGGGCTGTATGTAATTTCGTGTAGATTTTCAGCTATTAATTTTTTTTCTTTTTTTTCAACTTCACCAATTTTGATCAAATGCTAGGTGTTCTATATGTTTTCGACCGTTTTGGATGCAATAGTGATGCACGTTTTTCCAAGCTTGGATGAGCCAATTTTTCTCTCAAGGCCAGATCTCTCAAAAAATAGACAAAAAGTTATAAATTTGGTGCTCTAATACCATGTTGGAGTTGATAGTGAACCTCATAGCTCCCCAAAGTCCCTACAACCAAAAAACCTATCACATCTAAGGGATCAAAGCAACTAATTTTCTATGCAACCAAAAGAGAAAAGATTGAATCCAAAAAAACACCTAATATGCCTTCTATATTGAATGAATACATGTGAATTGTAATAGATTAATTATTACAATGAATGTGCATACTTATAAAATCAAAATAAAGCAAATCCTAGATGAGGATTGCATTAGATTATGACAATTGTCTTAATCCCATGCAATGAGACAACTAGACCTAAATTTAGCTCAATCTAATAATAAAAAAAGAACTCATAAGTTTAGCTTTTAAGTGAACTAAAGTAATAAGGGACTTAATAATTAATTAATGAATAATTAATTATCAAGTGATTATCCTGATTACTCCAACAAATTTGTGTTCATAGATTTGGATTTTTGAATATGTGTGCTCATAAAAAAAATTGGTTAGATTTTTGTGTATATTTGAGGATAATTTAGAATGAAGTCATAAGATCCTTAAAAATCTTAGTAAGAATGTCAAAATCTATAATAAATGCCATGATCCTAAGGTGATACATTGTTGGGAACAACTTCACCTATGAAGAAAAAAATTCCCTTTGAATGGTGCCTAAAATTGTGCCATGTGTTCCTGGAAGTACTTGGGGGGCATGGGGAAATGTTTTTTGTGACAAGTACAAATATCCTTTGCAATAATGGTGAGAGGTCCCATAGGCTTTGAAACTCTAACCACCACATTAATGGTACCCAAGGCTTCCTTTTGTGTTTGTGTCACTAGAGGTAGGCATGGATGGACACTCAAAATATTAAATAATATTTTCTATGAAGGATAAATCCATTTCTAGAAGTTGTCATGTTGGATCCAAGCATTAATGACATTCTAAGTTAAGCTAGGAGGTAAGTGAGGTGAACAATGTAAATAGGTGGTAAATCGGAGTTTTGGGGTTAGAGATACCTCATGACACATACTCATGGTTAGGGATCAAAGTTTGAGTAGGAGACATAACAACAAGATCAAATCAAAAGGTATGACAAAGCAATGAAAAAATAAAAGTTTGGTGGACAGGCATGGCAGGATTGTAAGTTCTAGAACCTCAACAACTTTCTCCCACTCAAATTTTTGAACAAAAAAACCCCACAATTAGAACTTTTAAGGTCTTTGTATCTTCTAGTACAATGCCAAACATCTAAGGTCCTTATACTAGTGTACTTTTGTCGACATTTACTTTGATAGTTGGTCTAATTGACATCATGTCAAATATGCAAATCTTAACTCTAAATCATGCAATGATCCAAGTTATCATGCAAATTATTCTAATTCCATAAAAAATAATGATAAGGTGAGAAACACTTGTAATCATATTATTAATTGATTCAACTATACAAACTTGACATGGAGAAACATCTATGTGGTGAAATCAATTTAACTTTGAATAATACACTTTAAATAGAACTTAAGTTTAAATTATATAATGGTAGTAGATAATAGGTGAAGCATATTATTTTACTATATTAAATGCTATTAATATTACTAGTTCGTAATTATAAGGCTAGTAATATTTAATGCAATATTGACGAGTTATGTTACTTTTAATCAATTATAGAATATATTTTAATTTTAGTAAGTTTCATGATCTAAATCACGAGAGTCAAGCAAATTATTAGTTATATTTCAATGTCTCAATTCAAAACTAATTTAATATTATACTTATTGTTAAATGATGTCTCCAATCCATCAAACAAATTCTCTTATGTTCCCTCTCCAAGGGGTGCCTTCAAACCCTTATTTTAAGACAACCATAATTGAGCTCATCAACCCCACTTTGGCTCGTTGTGTACTTATAAAAATTGTTCATGTAGATGTTTTCTTTCCTTTTTCTTCACTTTGTTGACATTTAGCTTTGGTGTATTTTGGCTTCATGTGGTGTTACATGTAGCAACGACATGCATGCACATGTCATATTATATTGATGTGACGATTCTTACATTTTAAAAAATTAGGTTTCTATCTAAGTTTTTTGTAATTTAATTGCAGACATTAGAAAAAATAACTTTAAGTTTTTGTTTTTTTCCCTTAGTTTTTAGTTGAGCACTAAATTCTTCTAATTTTTCATATATTTAGAGGTAATGTAAATTCATGAAGGTAAGTTATTTTTGTTTTAAAGTGTTTTGTCTTCTATTTTTTTTTTGGTAAAAGTATATTCTAATAAATTTAGGGCCCAATTGAGTTGGAATTGTGTGAAGTCCAAAAGATCCTCTTAACCTATAAAATAGATCTTGGGCACATAAATCTTGAGCAAAACATAAGAACAATGTTTAGGTGTAGTTCAATTTAATAAATGGCAAATTTTGAAGTGTTTATTATTGAAAGATAGATGTCACTGCAAAAATAATTTATAGAATAGATGATATCAATTCAATACCATCATCTAAAACTCTTAACATATTCAAAGTAAATTACATAGAAATGAGCTTTAAGACAATGCCTTACTCTCTTTAAAGGAGATTGATGTACTATTAACTCCCTTCATTGAATCCAAGTCCTTTTTTATTTTTGCCTCTTCAAATAATTAAAACATATAATTAATATAAATGGGCTAAGAACCTAGGTGAGCCATAGCCTTAAGTAAACTTAAGTACACGACTAGCATTTTATTATTCACTTTCACTACACAGATAATGACTTCAAGTCAATTAAGGATATATCATTATTGTTTTGTGCATGGTGTGCCATGCAATGAGAAGTCATTGAGTTTGAGCACATGAGGTGCTTATGTTTAACTCTCCAAGGGAAAGGGATGGGGTCCATTACTTTTATAGAGAAAGAAAGCCAATACATGATTTGAAGAACTTGTCTACCTTCTTATTGTCGTACAAACATAATCCTATATTTTCTTGCCTTTTTTAAGCCTCCCATTGGCCTTAAGGAGATGCAAGTGCTTAACAAATTGAGTCATATACTCATCTTGAGATCCTCCATCCTTCAATATTTTGTTCTTGAACATTTGACCAATTTCCTTTGCCTTGACTCTCATCTCTCTCCCTTCATCCCCCATAACCATCGTCACAGCGTTGCAAATTTCTTCCCTTTGAAAGACCCCATCATTCCCTCTCCCAACTTCAATCCCCGCTTTCAACTCCTCTACAACTACCCGAGCATTATGACTTTGATCAAGTTGCATAGGTGAAGCTATAAGAGGCAATCCATTGCTCAGTCCTTCCATTATAGAGTTCCATCCACAATGAGTCATAAAACTCCCAACACCAAGGTGGGCCAATACATCCCTTTGTGGGACCCATCCTCTCACCACAATACCCCTCGTCCCAACCCTCTCTACAAACCCTTGTGGAACCCAACATGAAAGGCTATGCAGGGCCCACAAGAAGGGCTGACAACTGGCTTCCAATCCCAATGCCACCTCAGCAATCTCTTCCCCGCTTAAAAAGCATTGGCTCCCAAACGACACATAGATTACAGAGCTCGGCGACTGTTTGTCCAGCCACGTTATGACATCCGAGTCAGCGTTCCTTTCGGACACGTGCGGTGGTAAGAGAGGGCCAAGGGGAACAACCGGTTTCTCGGTCACCTTCCCAAAATACTCAATATACTTGCCCTCCAGCTCAACAGACGTTTTGACAGCCACGGTGTCACAAGCATCGATACCACGCAAGCAGCGCTCGGCGTAAGTAACAGTATCCGATTCCTGGGCTTTATTTACAAATAAAGCCCCCGCCGCTTCATACAGCTTCAATGTGACCGCCCGCGAGGGGTAGTCTCTTGGCTGTTCCATCAGATCCTCCGCCGTAAGTCCGTTCCCGTACTGCCGCCAAAAGGGATGCATAGCCCAGCAGATAAAAGCGGCACCCAAAGTAGAGAAAGTGATAGAAGCTGCGCCAAATTTGGCGGCGGCTCTTCCTGCCCACCACTGGACAAAATCGAAGATCACGCAGTCCGGACAAATCTCCGCCAAAAGCTTTTCAAACGGGCCTTGTAATCCATCCACTGCCGTGTGAAACAGAGGAGTCAAATGCAATGGGAGGTCTGAGGTGCTCTCTATCTCTGGCGGAAGCCCCTCTACTTTTGGCAGCGGCAGCTGCAGCAGCTGAATTTGTGGGACCTGGCGGCTTTCAAACAGGGGCTTGAATTTTGCTATATTTAGTGGAGTTGAAAAGAAGGAAACTTTAGTGCCTTGCTGGGCAAGCCTGATGGAGAGCTCTGCGTAAGCAGAGATGTGACCGTGGGCTAACCACGGGAACATTAGGACATGCAGCGGCTCACTGCCATTATTTTGATATCCCCCCTTCTCCATCGTGCAGCAACACAGGAAAATGTAATACCAATAAAAAACACAGGAAAATGTAATATTGAGGTTGAATAGGTTTAAGAGTGTAAGTATATAGAGAAATTATAGTAGAGAGTTCGAACTCCCTTTCAATGCCACGTGAGGCTACGATGTCCATGTGCCATACCAAACCCATGCCACTTCTACTTAACTTTCTTATTTTTGACTATTTTTAGTTGTTCTAGATATTAGAGTACTGCGCTGCTGTCCTTTGGATATGATCGCGTTTTTGTAGCGTCTATCGAATTTAAAATTTGTTTTTCTTTCGATAGTAAGAATCAGGGAAAATGTGTTTGTAAAGAAGGTTTTTAATGGAAATGAATATAATTAAGGCATATTAAGCACATTCTAGTATATTTAGTTTCATTTTATGTATATTCAGTTTCATATATTTAAGCATGTTTAATTTTTTACTGTTAACTCAATATATAGATTTAATAAAAGTAGGTGTTTAAAAAGTTAATAGGGGAGAGGAGCCGATACGTAAGCACCCAAAACCGCACGGTCTAGTTGGCAGGCCACGTTGACCAATAGCATTTAAAAAAAAAAACCCATTATACAAAAAAGGCTAATTAAACAATAAATTAGTATTTTAATTTTTTTTTTTTAAAATTTGCCACGTGAAAGGTCCAATTTTGTCCACGCATCGAAAAAAATGAAAAAAAGACCCGTCGACCGATAGAGACGCACCTCGGATGCCACTACTTGTGTGGCTCGACGTCTGAAGGTGACAGCCTTGCCACGTCAACTCCTCCCACTCCGCCACCATAACAATCCACTACTGAGCATTTATCACTCACCGCCACTTCCTATTCCTATCTACAGTCTCAAATAAATGCTGCCACCTCTCATAAGCTCCACGCCACCCCGCGTTTATTCCGAAGCGAACTGCATTGAATGCTCCCAGTGCCTCGCTCTTCTCGCCATTCAACCAGCCTTTCATTTTCCCGAGGAAACATTCCATCTTCACTTCTTCGCCGGTCCCTGCTCGTTTCGTCGTCTGCAACCTCCGCACTCTCACCACAACCTGCAATGCTCGGAGACCATATACTGTTTGAGTAGAAGCTGATATGGAGACGGGTAGATGCCACTTACCGAACGTCGCCAGCAACTCCACTTCCGCCATGCAAGCAACGAACGGGTTCCTCGCTGCCATGAACGGGTTCCTCGCCGCCATGAACGGGTTCCTCGCCGCCATGCAAGCAACGAACGGGTTCCTCGCTGCCATGAAGGTCACCGCAAGCAACGAAGGGGTTCGTCGCGTGTTTGACCCAGGTGAGCTTGCTCACTAAGGCTGGCCATTGTTCTTCTGTTTGTGTTTGGTTTGCAATTTCGCTTTGTTTTATATGTTTTTTGGTGTTGCAGATTTCGTTTATTTTGTTGAAGTTGAGTGTTTATGAATACTGCATTATTTGTGTTTATAAACACACTAAATCTTTGGAAATTAATATTCTGTTCAAGCATCTCTTTGTTTATATTAAATATATTAATGCAGTTGGTTGTTTTCTTCTTTCGACATGTAATAATTCAAGTTGTTTATATGGGTTTTGCTTTGTAGGGTTTATATTGCAAATATTACGCTCATATTTACCTCATTTCTCTTTCAGTAGGGTTTATTTTGAGAATATAGCACACATAGTTTACCATTTATGTTTCGGTAGGGTTTATTTTGCAAGTTTTACAGTCATAGTTTTGGGTTATCCTATTCTCATAGGATTTGCATTGACATTGACTTTGCAAATCGTATTCTCACAGGTTCTGCATTATCATTCACTCTGCTTGTCGTTTTCTCATAGGTTCTGCATTATGATTCACTCTGCTTCTCGTATTCTCATACGTTTTGCATTATCATTGACTCTGCTTAGCATAATCTCATAGGTTCTGCATTATCATTCACTATGCTTATCATTTTCTCATAGGTTTTGCATTATCATTCACTCTGCTTCTTGTATTCTCATACGCTCTGCCTTATCAGCGACTCTGCTTAGCATAATCTCACAGGTTCTGCATTATCATTCACTCTGCTTGTCGTTTTCTCATAGGTTCTGCATTATGATTCACTCTGCTTCTCGTATTCTCATACGTTCTGCATTATCATTGACTCTGCTTAGCATAATCTCACAGGTTCTGCATTATCATTCACTATGCTTATCATTTTCTCATAGGTTCTGCATTATCATTCACTCTGCTTCTCGTATTCTCATATGTTCTACCTTATCAGTGACTCTGCTTAGCATAATCTCACAAGTTCTGCATTATCATTCACTCTGCTTGTCATTTTCTCATAGGTTCTGCATTATGATTCACTCTGCTTCTCGTATTCTCATACGTTCTGCATTATCATTGACTTTGCTTAGCATAATCTCAAAGCTTCTGCATTATCATTCACTATGCTTATCGTTTTCTCATAGGTTTTGCATTATCATTCACTCCGCTTCTTGTATTCTCATACATTCTGCCTTATCAGTGACTCTGCTTAGCATAATCTCACAGGTTCTGCATTATCATTCACTCTGCTTATCGTTTTCTCATAGGTTATGCATTATCATTCACTCTGCTTCTCGTATTCTCATACATTCCGCATGTGCATGTGCATGTGACTAGGTGTATGTTTATGTGTATGTGACTAGGTGTATGTCTATGTCTTTGTGTATGTGACTATGTGTATGTTTATGTGTATGTGACTATGTCTATGTCTATGTCTATGTCTATGTGTATGTGTTTATGTCTATGTGACTATGTGTATGTTTATGTGTATGTGACTATGTGTATGTCTATGTCTTTGTGTATGTGACTATGTGTATGTTTATGTGTATGTGTATGTCTATGTCATTGCTATTTACACCTCTGTCAAACATCCACCATATGCAATACCTGCAATGGAACACTTCAAGAACTCCATTGAATTGCAAGTCAATGTCCTTTTAGTATCCATTCCGTTTTTCCTCTTTAGTGCAACTATTGTTCCCCCATCTATGTTTGTTTAACATTCTTATTATTCAAATTGATAGGAAGAATGAACATCATTTATACATGATCAAAGTATATTTTATCCATTGAATCAGACTCATCCTTATTCAATCTGTTCTTCTTGATAGCTCTTACTCTTACAAGTATAACATTGTTGTTTCAGTTTGTATCATTCAATTATTTCTAAGAGTATGATTTCTTGATGTCATACTATAACATGCAATTTTTGTTTCCTTGCAAACCTGCCCTTCATCACCTCAGGATATAAGATTTACAATTGTGGACTTATGGTGAAATAAGTCTAATTTGCCTAAGATATACCAAACTACTATTCATGATGGCATTAATGGTTTCTCTATTCATCAGTTACACTCAATCTTACATGTATGATTTTGTTCTTACACTTTTTATCAATATTTGATATGTATATGTATATGCATATGCAGTATATGCATATGTATGTGCATACATATACATATGCAATTGTATATACATATATGCATATGCAAACAAAAAATGAAGTTGTTTTAGATGTAGAGTGTAGCGAATGGATGGAACATGCATAATTTGAAAGAACACCATTACACTCTCCCTTAAGCTATGCATTGTACCTTCCATTCCTTACACTCTCCATTCAAAATGCATTGCATATGCATATATACATTTACATATACATATGCATATATGTATATGTGTATATATACAACCTAATTGGATGTACGTTTTGTTTGTTGTTCAATTAAAGTGGCTGTAAATATTGGCCCCTCTCCCTTACAACTAACTATGATGATGGTTGACTCCTACTTATGCTATAACCATTTCTCATATAGATACTGAAATATAATTTCATACAACATTATCAAATGTATATATAACTTCGAACAACGCTATGGTATAG
This sequence comes from Sequoiadendron giganteum, assembly GCA_007115665.2. Taxonomy (NCBI): domain Eukaryota; kingdom Viridiplantae; phylum Streptophyta; class Pinopsida; order Cupressales; family Cupressaceae; genus Sequoiadendron; species Sequoiadendron giganteum. The sequence continues at coordinate 54,596,733 of CM021105.1, read as the reverse complement.
ATGGATGGTTAGTTTGTTCATCCATTAGAATCAATCTTACATGTCTCAATTTTCTATTACACTTTGTATCATTGTTTGATTTGTTTCAATTATAATTAGGGATGTGATAGTATAACATGAACAGGACCACAAAGCCCCAATAAACCATAAGGGCCACTAGAGATTCATTAAAGAAGGATATGATCCCATAGCATATAGGTCTCAATTCTCATATGTGATAGAAATAAAAGCTATGAAGAGGATCCTATCTATAGTTTTTTTCCTTAGAATATTATTTCTACGTTGTCCTTTTAGTATCCATTACGTTTTTCCTCTTTAGTGCAACTATTGTTCTCCCATTTATGTTTGTTTAACATTCTTGTAATTCAAATTGATAGCAAGAATGAACATCATTTATACATGATCGAAGTATATTTTATCCATTGAATCAGACTCATCCTTATTCATGCCTTGGGTATCCCAATTTAGATTAAACATTATAACATGTGTTAATGATAGTCTCATCCAATCTCTTATTCTCACCTAAAATTCATTATCACAATCAACCAACTAATCCTCTACCTCAGGTACATAGTGAAAACAATATCCTAACTACAAAAAATAAGAAACTATTTGATGTCAAAGGGGAAGCAAAACTCAAATAATTGTCTAGCTTATATTACATCATATCTCTTTTCAATATGTTTTGCATTATCATTCACTCTGCTTATCGTAATCTCACAGGTTATGCATTATCATTTACTCTCCTTATTGTTTTCTCATAGGTTTTGCATTATCATTGATTCTGATTTTGGGTAATGCTCCATCAATTTTATATCTGATTTATGTTTGATGTGATCAAGCCTATCTATGGATGAAATTAACCTTACGTTGTGGAGGACCAACGTATAGGTGTGGGCCCCAACGAGCGCATGTCCCATTGCACATTACGGCCCCCGCTTACGTATTAGGGGAGAGGAGCCGATACGTATGCACCCAAAATCACACTGTCCACATGGCAGGCCACGTGGACCAATAACATTTAAATGAAAAAAAAACCCATATCCTTCAATAAGTCTGTAATGCAAATGTTTCTATCTTTTCTTAGGTGCCATTGGTTATTTTGGGGGTGTTATCTTTTGCATAGGTTATTTTCCATCATATTAGTCATCCAATTATTGTACCTTAATTTTGTGTCTTGGAAATATATGGGGGCTGTTCTATTTTTTTTAGGTTCTGCTTCATCAACATAGACATAGACAAATACATAGGCATAGACATATACATAGACATAGACATATACATAGACAGATAGATAGACATATACATACACATATACATAGACATATGGATATGTATATCAGATATAAAATGCACACATAATTGTAATTATTTTGAAACAAAACAATTACACGCTGGCAGCCAAACATGATGAAGTGTATCCAACTTGTATATGCTTAAGGTCTTTGCATCTTACTTATATATATATATATATATATATATATATATATATGCATATGTATAGACATATTCATATACATATACATATGTTTATGTTTATGTATATGTTTATAGATTACCATAGCTTTGTATTTGAATCTGTATATGTTTATGTCTATGTATGTGTGTATGTAAATCTATGTATATGTGTAAATAAATCTATGAATATGTGTATGTTTATGTCTATGTATATGTCTATGTAAATCTGTATGGATATGTAAATATGTATATTCGTATGTCTATGTCTATGTGTATGTCTATGTATATGTGTATGTGTATGTGTATGGATATGTGTATGTGTATGTGTATGTGTATGTCTATGTTTATGTGTATGTGTATGTGTATGTCTATATGTAAATATGTATTTGTATATGTAAATGTGTATGTGTGAATGTGTGTCTATATGTAAATGTGTGTGTGTATAGATGTGTGAAGAGGTCTTAAGTGGACAACCTTTCCACATCTACTTCTCTCAATCAGCCACCTTAACAATCCACTACGTCGCATTTATCACTCGCTGCCTCTTCCTATACTTCTCTACAGTCGTGTTTAATTCACTTATGTGTATGTGTATGTATATGTCTATATTCATAAATTCAGACCTGCAACAATTGTATCTTTTATATGTATATGGTGTGCACCTATACGCCGGTCCTCCACAACGTCAAAAAAAATTCATCCATAGATAGGCTTGATCACATCAAACATATCTCAGATATAAAATGCACACAAGTTAACATTAATTTAAACAAGGTGCCAACTCAACAACTTTGAAACCCATCCGACCCATCTTTGACCGACTGGCGAACCCATTACAAGATTGTTTCCCATCGTAGCATAACCAAACCAACACGCAAATGCATTCGCCTGTCCCGTCTACCATGAGATATACAACACGTATCAGCTTCAATCTGTCCCATCTTTCCAAGTAGGGTGTGCACTTATTGGAGCCAAACACAAATATCCCACCGGCATCCATTTAACACTCCTGTAAGGCCGCCATTATTCAAAACAAAAGCATGGAAACAATTTCAAAGAATCCACCAAACCAATCAAGTCAAGAATTAAAGGCTGAAATCAATCAAATCTCCAATTCATACGAAACAAAACTCAAATTCAAAAGAGGACAGCAAGTTATTTCACCACACCAAACAACCATCAATCAAATTCAAATAGTTCCCAATTCAAATAGCCGTGAAAACCTTCAAGTATTCACATGTATTACCATAGATCAATATTGAGCACTAAAGCTTTCTTACAACATGTATTTAGGGGACCTGGTTTTCCTAAGGCCTTTCATGCTTGCCTATGTAGCACTTCACATAGATTACCATAGCTTTGTATTTGAATGACTTAGGGGACTTGGTTTTTTGAAGGCTCGTCATGGTTCCCTATGCAACACTTCACAATTCGAATGGAGTTGTGGACCCGTGCAGCATAGGTTGCCATCAAACGAGCGTTCATAAAATCAAGTCTCCCTAAAACATGTCTCTATTGCTTAGTTGATTGAAATGATGAAGCATAACCTATATGTATATTTGTATGTCTATGTTTTATGTATATACATGTGTGGCCTATGTAGCACTTCACATAGGTGTCCATAGCTTTGTATTTAAACGACTTAGGGGACTTGGTTTTGTGAAGGATTCTCATGGTTACCTATGCAACACTTCACAATTCGAATGGAGTTGTGGACCCGTGCAGCATAGGTTGCCATCACCTATGAAAAATTTAACACCCCCAAATTCATCAATGGCACCTGAAAAAGATAGAATAGTTGCACGACTTAATTGTATATAAATATGTATATGTGTATATAGATATGTATATGTATGCATATACATATACATATCTATATACATATGCATATGTATATGTATGTGTATGTATGCATATATATATACATATACAATATATGTATGTGGATGTATGCATATATATATGTACATATGTATATATATATATGTATATGGAACCTGTTCATGGCAGCGAGGAACCCGTTCATTGCTTGCATGGCGGAAATGGAGCTGCTGGTGACGTTCGGTAATTGGTGTCTACCCATCTCCGTATCGGCTTCTACCCAAACAAGATATGGTCTCTGAGCATTGCAGGTTGTCGTGAGACGGCGAAGGTTGCAGACGATGAAACAAGCAGGTACCGGCGAGCAAGTGAAGACAGAATGTTTACTCGGGAAAATGAAAGGTTGGTTGAATGGCGAGAAGAGCGAGGCACTGGGAGCATTTAATGCAGTTCATTTTGAAATAAACGCATATGTATGTAGATATGTATTTGCATTTGCATATGTATATGTATATAGATATGTATATGCATATGCATATACATATCTATATACATATACATATGCATATGCAAATACATATCTACATACATATACATATACATATAAGTATGTATATGCATATGCATATGCATGAATATGACTATGCATATGTCTAATATGTATATGTATATGTATGCATATGTATATGTAGTATATGCATATGCATATATATATGTATATACTGCATATGTATATGTATAGGTTGGTTGGAATAAAATTGCGGGGTGGCGTGGAGCTTAGGAGAGGTGACAACATTTATTTCAGACAATGGATAGGAATAGGAAGTGGCGGCAAGTGATAAATGCTCAGTAGTGGATTGTTATGGTGGCGGACTGGGAGGAGTTGATGTGTCAAGGCTGTCACCTTCGGACGTCGAGCCACACAGGTAGTGGCACCCGAGGTGTGTCTGTATCGGTCGACGGGTCTTTTTTCCATTTTTTTCGACGCGTGGACAAAGTTGGACCTTCCACGGGGCAAAATATTTGGAAAAAGGAATAGAAAATGACAAAATGTCAATGAAGAAGTAAACATTTGAAACATAAACAATGACACATTGCAAATTACATAGAACACACATTGCAATATGATCCTAATACATTACAAATCAAAACAAAAACGATGCATTTGTAATTCTCATATATTTAAAAATGTCAACGAAGAAGCATACATTGCAAATTACATACAACACTTTTTCGAATCTGATCAGATTACTTCACAAAACAAAACAATAACGGTCAATTTGTACTTATCAAAAAATTACAACTGTCCACAATTTCGGTGTATTTGTAAATATCAATACTTCTAAAGTCTATGAAACTAGCATTTGTAATCTAGCTGCTACTGTTGTGAAAAGGATCTTGGCTGGTTGGGGTGCCAATTGCCATGTTCTCGTCCCCTTCCAGTCGTCGGGGATTGCTGCATACATGAGTGGGACTTGGAGTGGTAAATTGGGTGCAAGTGACATGTGTTGGGGGCGGTGGTGAAGACATTTGTACATCCCGAGTGCCAAATTGATATGGATATTGACTGCCCCTAAAGTCAGATTGGGAGAGGCTTGAATAATTCATTGCTGTGGAGAACTGAGGGATATTAATGTTGAGAATATCACGGAAGACTCCATTACTTTGAGACAACGGATTAGAAGTGTTCATTAACCTCCTCTCTCTCTGTAAAGCCCTCTGTGCCTCCTCAATCTCTTTTTCCTTTCAGTCCCGTTCCTTGTGAAGCCTCTCTTGCTCCTTTTTTGCATCTCTATCCTTTTTTTGTTGTAATTTTTGCTGCTCTTTTTCTTTTCGCAGTATGTCCTTCTCAATTCTGGCATTCTCCTTCAACTCCACTGCCACAATTCTTGCTTCCCTTTTCTCTGCATTCTGTTGTCTCTTTCTTGCTTTTATCTCCTCCACCTCTTTCTTCCTTTGCTCTTGCTCCATTAATAGCCTCATGTAGTCATCTGTTGTCAATAATTGAGACTGTCTACTGATCCGAATTGCACTTGCTTTGGATTTCATTTGACGGACAGTGTGCACAGGCAACTTGAGGAACTTGCTGATGTGCGGAATTGTTTGTGTTTCTTGTGTCCCATCTGACTGTGTGCCAATGACCTCCTCGACTACCTATGAGTTGTGTGGTACATCTTCATTGGCTTGTAAATCTGAATTGCAAGAAGGAGCATAGTAATGGACAACTTGAGAAAGGTCAATTTCTGGTGGTGGTGATGGAAAATTATAGGTATCCTCTTGTTCTAGGACTTCCAAATGGATGCCCAAGTGTTGGTATGTGGCGAATGATCATTCTATACTGTACACTCTTCATGTATCCTTGTCGGGGTCTGGGGCCGGGTCGGGCCCCAAGCAGGGGTTCGGGGGCGGTAGCCCCCCAGAAATTTTTTTGGCCTGCTTTTTCGCGAAATTATTGAAAAAGGGGAAAATCACAAAAAGGGAAAGAACCCCGATTTTGTATAACCCTAATTCATAAAAGGGTTTAGGATAGAGTTACAGTATTATAGAAACAGGTGATTATTCGCGATATTGTAATAGGGTTTTACACTGGTTAATGAAATCATTGGATGGCTGCGGTTTGGTGGATGTAGCCCACATTGGGTGAACCACGTTAAATTCTCTGTGTTATTTTTTGTGTGTTTTTACTTCTGGTTTATTTGATAAAATCTGCATTTAGCTTTTAGATATCTGCCATTAAAACCCTAACAAGTGGTATCAGAGCGGGTTGTTTTCGATTATCGTTTGCAGGAAAGTCTCACGGTTGAGTGGGAGTCTCACGGTTAAGTGGGAGCAATGGCAGACAAGGGTAAGATGAAGGTTGATAAGTTCAATGGGAAGAACTATCAGTTATGGAAGATGCAGATGGAGGACTATCTCTATCAGAAGGATTTATGGCGGCCATTGGAAGGGAAAACCAAGAAACCTACAACAATGTCGAATGAGGACTGGGATATTTTGGATAGAAAGGCACTTGGCAGTATTCGCTTATGCCTGGCAAAATCGGTGGCGTTCAATATCACAACAACAAAGACAACTCTAGAGTTGATGGAAACCCTAGCAAAGTTATATGAAAAGCCTTCCGTTTCGAATAAGGTATTTCTTATGAAGCGCTTATTTAATATGAAAATGGTAGAAGGTGGATCAGTTACTAATCATTTGAATGAATTTAATACGGTTACCAGTCAATTAACTTCTGTAAAAGTTAACTTTGATGAAGAAGTTAGGGCTCTTTTGATTTTGTGTTCTTTGCCTGAAAGCTGGAATAGCTTGGTAATGGCGGTTAGCAATTCTGTTTCTGGTTCAAATACATTAAAATTTGATGATGTTGTTGGTGTTATTTTGAGCGAGGAAATTCGTAGGAAAAGCTCAGGTGGAACATCCACATCAGGCAGTGTTTTGAATGCAGAAAGCAGGGGCAGAACAAATGAGAGACGAAATAATTTTGGGAGTCATGGGAAGTCACGAGGAAAATCAAGGGACAGAAGGTCCCAATCTAGAGACAAGAGGGATTGCTGGTACTGTGGTAAGCCAGGGCATGTAAAGAAAGATTGTTGGTCTCGGAAAAATAAAGAAGGAGACAAACAAGAAGGAAATAAAGAGGCAAATGTGGTAAGTAATAAATCTGATGAGGATGCTTTGATTCTTTCTCTTGATAATGCTGATGATTCTTGGGTGTTAGATTCAGGGGCTTCATTTCATGCTACGCCCCATAGAAATTATTTTCTTGATTATGTCCAAGGGGATTTTGGGCTAGTTTATTTGGGAGATAATGAACCCTGTCAGATTGTTGGAAAGGGAAGAATCAAGATCAAGTTGCAGAATGGGAATCATTGGCTACTACATGAGGTAAGGCACGTTCCAAAGCTAAAAAGAAATTTAATTTCTGCAGGGCAACTAGATGATGAAGGTTGTGTTGTTACATTTAGTGATAAAAATTGGAAGGTTACAAAAGGTGCCTTAGTAGTAGCAAAAGGTGCGAAAGTAGGCACCTTATATCTTTGTACAGGTCATACTGTTCCTTCTACTTTAGCTATTGCAGATAAAAATCAATGTTCAGGAACAGTTGCTGCAGTTCAGCAGGAAGAAAATCAGATAGTTGCTGCGAATTCTGAATCAGCACTATGGCATAACAGACTTGGGCATATGAGTGCAAAAGGTATGAAAGTACTTCATTCAAAGAATGTTTTACCAGGTCTAAAATGTGTTAATATGGATTTTTGTGAAAGTTGTGTTTATGGAAAACAAAAGAGAGTTAGTTTTCTCAAGGATGGGAAACAAAAGAAAGATGAGAAATTGGAGCTTGTGCATACGGATGTATGGGGACCAGCTCAGGTATCTTCTCTCGGTGGCTCTCATTATTATGTCACATTCATTGATGATGCAACTAGGAAGGTATGGATTTATTTCATTAGGCAGAAATCTGATGTATTTGAAACTTTTAAAAAATGGAGAAGCTTGGTTGAGAATGAGACAGGTAAAAAGTTGAAATGTCTCAGATCTGATAATGGTGGTGAGTATTGCAGCAAAGAGTTTGAAGATTATTGTTCCTCTAATGGTATTCGTAGGCAGAAAATGGTTCCAAGGACTCCACAGGAAAATGGAGTGGCTGAGCGCATGAATAGAACAATAATGGAGCGTGCACGGACTATGAGATTGCATGCTGGGTTGCCTTTAAACATGTGGGAAGAGGCTGTAAACACTGCTGTTTATTTAATTAATAGAGGTCCATCTAATCCTTTGGGTTGTGGTATTCCAGAGGAAGCATGGAAAGGTAAGAAGGTGAGTTATTCTTTTCTGAAAACCTTCGGTTGTGAAGCATTTGCACATGTAGATTCTGAAAATAGAACCAAGCTTGATGCAAAATCAAGGAAATGTATATTTGTTGGATATGGCATTGATGAATTTGGTTATAGGCTTTGGGATTTTGAAAATAAGAAAATTGTGAGAAGCAGGGATGTCATATTCAATGAGAAAATGTTGTACAAAGATCTACTGCAACAGCATGAAAAGAAAGAACAAGATTATGCAGTGCTGGATGATATTACAAACACCAATGTTCCAATGGTTCCTCATGCTCCGCAACAACAGCAACAAGAAATACTCCAAACTCCAGTGAATGTTAGGCGATCTTCAAGGTTAAGTAGACCTCCAGAAAGATTTTCTCCCTCTTTGTACTCTATTCTATTAACTGATGCTGGTGAACCAGAATGTTATCATGAAGCTATGCAGGTGGATACCAAGGTTTAGTGGGAGCATGGAATGGAAGAAGAAATGGACTCCTTGCTAAAAAATCAGACTTGGGAATTATGCAAATTGCCTGCAGGTAAAAAGGCTTTAGCAAACAAATGGGTTTATAGGATGAAAGAGGAGGATGGAGGTAAGAAAAGATTTAAATCCAGATTAGTTGTAAAGGGATTTGCACAGAAACAAGGTATTGATTTTGATGAAATATTTTCTCCAGTTGTTAAAATGACCTCTATTCGTACTGTGTTAAGTATTATGGCTGTTGAAGATTTGCATTTAGAACAACTTGATGTTAAAACTGCCTTTCTCCATGGTGATTTGGAAGAGGAAATTTATATGGAACAACCACAAGGATTTGAGGTCAAAGGTAAGGAGAAACTGGTGTGCAGATTGAAGAAAAGCTTATATGGCTTGAAACAAGCACCTCGACAATGGTATCTTAAATTTGATAGTTTTATGGCTGAGCAAGGTTACAATAGGTGTAATTCAGACCATTGTGTTTATTTTAAGATGCTAGGTGAAGATAGCTACATTATTTTATGTTTATATGTTGATGATATGCTTATAGCGAGGTCTAACATGGATCACATAAAGGAGTTAAAACAACAGTTAGCAAATTCATTTGCTATGAAGGATTTGGGGGCAGCAAAACAAATCCTTGGTATGAAGATTACAAGAGATAGGAAAAACAGGAAATTGTTTTTATCTCAGGTTGATTATGTTAAAAAGGTGTTACAGAGATTTCATATGGAGAATGCAAAAGCTGTCAGCACACCTTTGCCCAGTCATGTAAAATTGACTAAGGATATGTGTCCAAAGACACAAGAGGAGGAAGAAAAAATGTCCAAGGTACCATATGCTTCAGCTATAGGTAGTTTAATGTATGCCATGGTATGCACGAGACCAGATATTGCACATGTTGTAGGAGTTGTTAGCCGGTATATGAGTAATCCAGGAATTGAGCATTGGAATGCAGTGAAATGGATTCTCAGGTATTTGAGAGGTACACAAGATAAACATTTATGTTTTGAGGGCTCTAATATAGATTTAAAGGGCTATGTTGACTCAGATCTGGCAGGGGATATTGATAGTAGATGGAGTACCACAGGTTATGTATTTACCGTTGGTGGGACAACAGTAAGTTGGATATCTCGATTGCAAAAGGTGGTTGCTTTATCCACCACAGAGGCAGAGTATGTGGCTGCAACAGAGGCAACAAAGGAGATGATATGGATGCAATTTTTCATGGAAGATTTGGGAAAACAATAGGCTGAAAATTACTTGTTCACAGACAGCCAGAGTGCTATACATCTTGCAAAGAATTCTGCCTTGCACTCTAAAACCAAACACATACAGTTGAGGTATCATTTCATTCGGTCAGTGTTGGAGGATGGACAGGTAAAGCTGGAAAAGATACATACAGATGTAAATCCAGCGGATATGTTTACTAAGGCAGTGATAAGGGAGAAGCTGAGCTCCTTTTCAGCTTCAGTTGGCCTTCAAGGTTGAATTAAAGTATAAGAAAGCAACAGGGTCCAAGGTGCTTATTTCTAGTGGGAGCTGTAAGTGCAGCGGTGTCGTCCAAGTTCAGTCTCCAAGTGGGAGATTGTTGGTATATGGCGACTGATCATTCTATACTGTACACTCTTCATGTATCCTCGTCGGGGTCCGGGCCCGGGCCGGGCCCCGGGCGGGGGTTCGGGGGCGGCAGCCCCCAAAAACAGGGGTTCGGAGGCCGTAGCCCCCCATAAATTTTTTTTGGCCTGCTTTTTCGCGAAATTACTGAAAAAGGGGAAAATCACAAAAAGGGAAAGAACCCCAATTTTGTATAACCCTAATTCATAAAAGGGTTTAGGATAGAGTTACAGTATTATAGAAACAGGCGATTATTCATGATATTGTAATAGGGTTTTACACTGGTTAATGAAATCATTGGATGGCTGCGGTTTGGTGGATGTAGCCCACATTGGGTGAACCACGTTAAATTCTCTGTGTTATTTTTTGTGTGTTTTTACTTCTGGTTTATTTGATAAAATCTGCATTTAGCTTTTAGATATCTGCCATTAAAACCCTAACACCAAGTTCATTGCTCCCTCAACCAACCAGGATGGTTGGCTTCGTTGTGATGGAAGATCTAAACTTTCGCTGAATTGATCAACGGTCCTGTCCACCATGGGAGGGGTGTGTTCATTAACCACCACTTGTGCAACTGATTCAACAAGACATGTATGAGGTGAGTGCTGTGTTTTTGTTGCAAGCTGCATGTGTCCATCTGGAAGAGTGGACTGCAATATTGTGACATCATCACTTGACACACCAAGTCTAGAAAGGCTGAGAATGTTTTCAACTACGTCAGCATCCTTGCTGACCACAAATGTCTCACTTGGATGCATGTCGTTGACAAGTGCATCGGGATTCAGCGGCCATATACCAGTCCTTCTAAACCTAGCCTTGATGTTGTCAACTGTCAAAGCTCTTTGCATTGCTTTGCTGCCTAACATTACAAGTTCTCTCCTCCTCACTTCAATGTTTGGAAACCTTGACAAAAATTATGCACGTTCTGATTTGAAGTAAGCTTTGAAAGGTGCAAACACACTCACATCCAACGGTTGTAGCTTATGTGATGTGTGTGATGGCAATGTTAACAAATCTATACCAATATCTCTTGCTTCTTGGATGGTTTCGAGCACTACGTGGCTTCCATGGCCATCAAAGATCAACAAGACCTTGTTCGTGGGCGAGACACCGCCTGGAATGGAGGTTTTGAAGTGGGTCAACCAATCTATGAACAAGTCTTTGGTCATCCATGCATGTGGCTGGGCTACCATGCAAGCACTTGGTTCACAATCTATGATGTAATTATCTATGTTCGCACTCCCCTTAAACAAGTAGAATCCTAGAATGCTCTGCCTGACAACATTGACACAACATAGAATGGTTATCCATTCACGACTCTTTGGGATAATGTAAGAGACATTCCTGCTACCTTTTCTTGTGAGCACCTTCATGGATCCATTTTTGCCTGCTTGGATGCCAGTTTCATTGCAATTCCATATGCGATCAGGACCATATGGCATGGCTTTGTATGCTGTAGACAGTGTTTTGTAGAATGCATCTACAACATCAGGTCTAAGATTGAATGCCCTATCTTTGTCTAGGCCTTCAGCAGTTCGTAATGCAAGTTGAGGATGTCTGTGCTTGAAGCCTGTCCACCAGGACTTCCCTGGGAAGCCATTGGTGAAAGGGTTTGGCCTATTTTGACATATTTGAGCAACCTCAGACTTAAGATTGACTATCTCAAGACCATGACCAATATCAGCCATTTGCTCGCACTATTCCATAATGCGATTTTCTTCCTCTTCTGTGAGGACTATTGGCGGACCTTTCTTGGAAGTTGTTGTTAGACCCCCTAGCCATTTGGACAGTGTGGCTATTGGGATTGACCACTTTTTGGAAGCCCCCCTTATCGACATGTCATTCTCGTCAATGTCATAGAGTGCCCTTTTCATGTCATCCTCAGACCACAGCTTCTGTATTTGTTTTACCTTATGCGGTATTTGAGGTGTAGTAACCTCAATCTGCGGTATTTGAGGAGTAGAAACCTCATCTACTTGTGCAACATGATCTATTTCAGGGGGAATCTGCATCCTCGTTTCTCAGAAGGCAGCCTTGTCGTGGCTCTTTTCTTTTTTTTGTTCCCAGTACGGGTCACCACTGCATTGCCCTTGGCCATCTACACAAAATAATTAGAATCAAAACAGTGATGCTTGAATAGAAAAACAATCACTTTGTAATGCAGAACATATGAGAATATGATAAGCAGAGTCAATGATAATGCATAACCTATGAAACATAAATGGTAAACTATGAAATACATCTATGTGTATGTATGAAGAGAGTGTAAACTATGAAATACATCTATGTACCTATGATGCTTGAACAGAGGAATAATTAGTTTGTGATGCAGAACATATGAGAATATGATAACCAGAGTAAATGATAATGCAGAACCTAGGAAAGATAAATGGTAAACTATGAAACACAAATGCTTTAACAATTATCTTTATATGTATGAAGAGAGTGATGCTTGAACAAAAGATTATTTAGTTTGTGTATGTGTTATATTTTTAGTTTCTTGCATTTCAATTGAGATTATCTTCTGTAACAGGAGTTTGTTATCTTGAGTTATCTATTCTGGAGTGAGCGACATAAGGAAGTAGAGGAGTTAGAAGCACAAAATTACAAGCTATGCAAGGGAGTTAGAGTTTAAGAACATCTCATAACCTTTTAAGTGTTGAAAACATTAACATTCTCATGCATAGGAAGGTGAAAACCACACTCATGTTTGAACAACAAAAACTTTAGAGACTAATAATGCAGAAGATATGAGAATAAGATCTCCAGAGTGAATGACAATGTAGAACTAAAAGAAGAATAAGATAAGCAGAGTGAATGATAATGCAGAACTTGTGAGATTATGCTAAGCAGAGTCAATGATAATGCATAACCTATGAGAATAATATAACTAGATTGAATGATAATGCAAAACCTATGAGAATTAGATAATCAGAGTGAATGATAATGCAGGACCATTGAAACAGAAATGGTAAAGCATGACCAATATGTAACATATAAATGATAATGCAGAACCTATGAGACTACGATAAGCAGAGTGAATGATAATGCAGAACCTATGTAACAAAAATGTTAAACTATGAGTGTAATATTTGCAATATAAACCCTATTGAAACATAAAGGGTAAACTATGACTGTAACATTTTCAATATAAACCCTAGGGAAACAGAGATGGTAAACTATGACTGTAATATTTGCAATATAAACCCTAGGGAAAGCCTTAAATGGTAAACCATGACTGTAATATATGCATTATAAACCCTATGGAACACTATGCTAACCTATGACTGCAATATTTGCAATATAAACCCTACCGATACATAAAGAAACATGTAATATGATTGTAATGGGTGTAATGAAGATCAATATGGATGCTGTTAATGGCTGTAATGAAGAACAAGTGTGGAAAGGAAAACCTGGTACAATATGGATGCTGGTGCACTGGAATCTGAGCTGTTGCCTCCCCTTGATGTTAACTCATTCAATTTGTGCTTGTCACTCCTCCTTTTCTTATGTCGCTCACTGCAGAATAACTAAATACTTGTTGGTTTTCACGGCTATTTGAATTGGGAATTATTTGAATTTGATTGATGGTTGTTTGGTGTGGTGAAATAACTTGCTGTCCTCTTTTGAATTTGAGTTCTGTTTCGTATGAATTGAAGATTTGATTGATTTCAGCCTTTAATTCTTGACTTGATTGGTTTGGTGGATTATTTGAAATTGTTTCCATGCTTTTGTTTTGAATAATGGCAGCCTTACATGAGTGTTAAATGGATGCAGGTGGGATATTTGCATTTGGCTCCAGTACGTGCGCACCCTACTTGGCAAGATGGGACAGATTGAAGCTGATACGTGTTGTAGATCTCATGGTAGATGGGACAGGCGAATGCATTTGCGTGTTGGTTTGGTTATGCTACAATGGGAAACAATCTTGTAATGGGTTCGCCAGTCGGTCAAAGATGGGTTAGATGGGTTTCAAAGTTGTTGAGTTGGCATCTTGTTTATTTTTTGTAGTTGTGACTAATGTGAAAGTGAAGCCTGTATTGGTGCGAAAGTTGGGTTTAATAGTTTACGGGGAAGGGTGCATGTCTTAGTGTTTGGGCTATTTTAATTCCATGTCAGAATGGTACTTGTTCAATGTCAGATACAAGTTGGATACACTTCATCATGTTTGGCTGCCACCGTGTACTTGTTAAGTTTTTAAATTAATGCTAACTCGTGTGCATTTTATATCTGATTTATGTTTGATGTGATCAAGCCTATCTATGGATAAAATTGAGCTTACCTTGTGGAGGACCAGCGTATAGGTGTGGGCCCCAATGAGCGCATGTCCCATCGCACGTTCGGGCCCCCGCCTACGTATCGGCTCCTCTCCCCTAGATGCATTTTTTAAGATATCAAGTTTCTATAATTTATATTATAAATTAGTATTAGTATTGTTTTTGGTTTTGATTGTGTAGAATTTTTTACATCAACCTTTTGGATCACATTCTGTGAAGGATGAAAGAGAGCAAGAGGAGAAAAATTATGGAATTGTAAGTCAGAAGTTGCAAGTTTTGGTCTTCAAAGTTTTAAAGGATATATCTATGCAAAACAAGACACCAATATACAAATTTAGACACTATCGTACAACTTTAGACAAAACTATAGAATTGTAGAATGAGACACCAACACACAAACTTAGACACCATTGTACAACTTTAGAAAAAATCATGGAATTGTCAATGAGACCTCATTAGATCAAATATGATTTCACACATTATTGTCCTTAAGAGTACTATACCAAGAGCATAAATTTAAAATCCAAACCCAACAACTAAAAACCTCCTTATCTCCTCTTTGACATTGGCTTATGCTTCAATTGTCAAATCAAACATCATCTCTCCCATTGTGCTTTTATCTAAATGAAACAATCTCATCATCGAATTTATATTTTTCGTTTTGTTTAAAATCTAAAATGTTGAATCAAACGTTGTTGTTAGTTGTATATTTTAAATGAACAAGGAAACCACATTATAATTAAAGAGAGTATTAGACAATTAGTGAAAGGTTCTAGTTTTTATATTACATTTTGGTGAAAATAGCCTTCATACAAAACTCTTTGACTAACCAAAGAAACACAACTTCATCTTCCTACTTTCTCTTCTTTCTTATGCTTCATGTCTAAAAAGTGTTTCCATTTTCCATTCCATTCCATGATTCTTCCCTTCAAACACATAGAAGCTCCTACACACAACACAATTTGAACTTTCTTGTGCTCTTATAAAGATCCACATTGATAGTTGTTTCTTATTTTTCTTTACATTCAAACCTTTTCACCATCCAAGCTCTTAGAGCTCCCTTTTTTTTTGTCATTAGAGGTTTAGGTTGTAATTACCATTGTATACACCTAAAAATGGTCTGGATAAATTTGATTAATTAAATACAATTATTTGATTAGGGTATGTGCATGATCATCATGGAAGAAACAAGCCCTTAAGTGGCAATGAAAATTCAGAAAAATCAGAGTTAGGCAACTTGACGTAAAAATTGAAAAATTTATCTATATTATTTCAAAAATATGTAAGAATAAAATCCGTGGCAAATTGAATGTAGTTTCTAAGCTACTAGGTTTATTTTTTATTTTTTAAATCTATTTGGTGAAAAATTGAAATTTCAATACAGTAGTACTTAAATTTCAGGGAAAAAATAAGAAGTAGGTGTCTGTCTGACCACCCTAACCATAATAAAATGATAATATTTTTTTATAAGATTTTATATATAAGTAGAGGACTCGTGTTCGAATGTGATGCATATTTTTTTGTAATTTGTTTCCAAGTAAATAATTAATTATGAATTTTTTATTACAACTTTAAAAAAATATAAAAACTCGTATATTTGACCACCTTAACTTGGTCAAAAATTCATGAAATTCAACTTTTTTTAATCCTATAGTATGCAAAACATAGAATGTGACACATGTTTTGGATTCAAAAAATGTGATACCGTTTGAAAGCTATAGATTTTTTTCAATCAGGCTATCAATTAGAACTTTAGTCGTAATTCTAATAAAAAATGAATAATAATAATTTATTAGATTCAAAGTAAAGTATAATTTATATTGGTGGAAAGCTGAGAAGATCCTTTACAAACCCTTTTCGTTTCATCAATTTTGGGTAAAAAAAAAGTTGTCAATCACATGGGCGAAGTCTGGAAAAGCAAGGTATGTTGTTAAACACGTTTTTTGTGTTGACTTCTTAGGATTGGCAGGTCCGAACTAAATTCCAAAGCAAGCCCGAGCCTAATCCATAGGCATTAAATTTTATGTCAACATATCGTATATCCGATTTGAATCCAATATCTGATATGTTTTAGATATGAGTTTAAAAAATGTTATACAATTTATAATATATGATTTAAAAAATGCAATAAAGTTTATAATTTAATATATAATATACAATATAGTTTATAATGTAACATATAATATACAATTTATTATAATCGGTACCGAATTATGTATTTAATATATAATATATTATATTATTATGTATAATATTTAAATATTTTAGTTAGTGTATAAATATTTATATATATATATATATATTACTAATATATAAAATATTTAAATATTATCTCTTTTCCTCTCTCTCTCTCCATCTCTCTCTTTCCCAAGTCTCTCAATCAATCACTCCTATCTCTCTCCCCTCTCCCCTCTCTCTCTCTCTCCCTCTCTCCCTCAACCCTAAACCCTCTCTCTCTTCCTCTTTCCCTCTCTCCATCCCACTCTCCCTCTCTCCTTCCCACTCTCCCTTTCCTTCTCTCACTCTCCCAGTCTCCCTCTCCCTCTCCCCCTCTCTTTCTCCCCCTCTCCCCCTCTCTCCCTCTCCCTCTCAGCCTCTCACTCTCCACCCCTCTTTTTCTCTCTCTCCCTCAACCCTAAACCCTCTCTCTCTCCCTCTCTTTCTCCCTCTCCCTCTCACTCTCCCACTCTGCCTCTCACTCTCCCACTCTCTCCCTCTCTGTCTCTCTCTCTCTCTCTCAATATCCAACTCTCCCTCCCTCCCTCTCTCTCCCTCTCCCTCTCCCTCTCTCCCTAACCCTAAACCCACTCTATCTCCCTCCCTCTCTCTCCCTCCCACTCTCCCTCTCTCCATCTCCCTCTCTCAATCTCCTCCTCCCTCTCCTCTCTCCTCAACCCTAAACCCCTCTCTCTCCTCCACCTCCTCCTCCCTCTCCCTCTCCCCCTCTCCTCAAGCCCTAAACCTCTCTCTCTCCTCTCTCTCTCCCTCCCTCTCTCTCTCCTCTCCACTCTCACTCTCCTCCCTCTCCTCTTTCCCTCAACCTCAAATCCTCTCTCTCCCTCTCCTCTCCACCTCTCCTCTCCTCTCCTCTCCCCTCTCCTCAACCTCTGACCCTCTCTCCCTCTCTCCAACTCTCCTCCCTCTCTCTCTCCTGCCACTCTCCATCCTCTCTCCTCTCCCCTCCCTCTCAATCTCCCTCTCTCCTCTCTCTCTCCCTCAGCCCTAAACCCTCTCTCTCTCCTCTCCTCCCTCCTCCCTCCTATCCTTCCCTCTCCTCCCTCTCTCCTCTCCTCCTCTCTCCTCTCCCTCTCTCCTCCTCTCCCTCTCTCCTTCCCTCTCCCACTCCTCCCTCTCCTCTCTCAATATCCTCTCCTCCCTCTCCTCTCCTCAACCCTAAACCTCTCTCTCTATCTCTCTCTCCCTCTCCCTATCTCTCCTCTCCCCTCTCTCCCTCTCCCTCTCAGTCTCTCCCTCAGCCCTAAGCCATATCTCTCTACCTCTCCTCTCCACCTCTCCCTCTCCCTCTCTCCCTCAGCCCTAAACCCTCTATCCTCTCCCCCTCTCTCTCTCCAACCTGAGCCTCTCTATTTCATCTCCTCCTCTCCTCTCTCTCTCTCCCTCCTCTCCCTCTCTCCCTCTCCTCTCTCAATATCCCACTCCTCCTCTCTCCCTCTCCTCTCCCTATCTCCTCAACCCCTCAACCTCTCTCTCCTCCCTCTCCCTCAGCCTAAACTCTCTCTCCCTCCCTCTCTCCCTCCCTCTCTCCCTCTCCTTCTCTCACTCTCTCACTCTCCCTCTCTTCCTCCCTCCCACTCTCCCACTCTCCCTCTCCCTCTCTCAATCTCCCACTCTCCCACTCTCTACCATTAACCCTTAGGTCTATGTGGGCACAAATCGGATATCCGATTTTTAAAACTCTGATGTGTAGAGCTAAAATCTTACCGTTCCAAAACATTTTAAAATGTTTTCCAAATCAGATATCTGATTATATCGGATATCAGATTTGTGGGCCATAGAAAAACCCCATGTGGGCCATTTTTGTGCATTCCAACAGACCCTACATTTTGTTTGCAACACTTTGCAAGTGACAAACGCATGGTTTTAGACAAAAAGAGACAAAGATCAACTTTTTGGAGCATCTTCTACTCAAATTTGTCATAAGCAATGATTTTTTAGCATCTTTTATGAGGTATAATGGGGAGCAACAGTCGTTAGAAGCCAAAATTTAAGAGAAAGCTTATAAAAGAACAAATTGAAGAATATAGACAAAGAGATAGAGAAGGTCATAGGAAGAGAAGACAAGGTATGTTAAATATTGGCGAACCTGAGCCCTATGGTCTTTCAAGTGAAGAGGAATTTGAATATGTTCAAAGTGAAAATGTAGAACATAATATTGAAATTGGGAATGAAAATGTTCAAATTGATATTGAAAATGTTCAAAGTGAAAATGTTGGAATTGAAGATGTTGAACATGATATTCAAATTGGGAATGAAAATATTGAAATTGATAGTGAAAATGTTCAAGGTGAAAATGTTGGAATTGAAGATGTTGAACATGATATTGAAATTGAGAATGGAATTATTCAAATTGATATTGAAAATGTTCAAGGTGAAAATGTTGGAAATGAAGATGTTGAACATAGTATTGAAGCAAGTGTAAATTATGTTTCACTAGATTACATGAGAAATGAAGAACCTTGTGTGGAAGAAAGAAATATTCCAAATTCAAGACCTTCAAGAACCCCTAAATGGTTACTTGAAATTGATGATAACATTATAAACAATTTTGAAGGCAAGAGGTCAACATGAACTGTTTAGTTTTGGGCTAGAAGACTATTCAACCAATATTTTAGCAATAAGACGTTGACTGAGCAATGCCAACTTTTTGTACAATTGCTAAAGATGCAAGAGATGAGACCTTTGCTAGCCAAATTGAAGATTCGTGTGAACAAGAAGACCAAAAAAAATTCTATTATTGTCAAAAATATTTTTAATGCTCTCAAGTCTATTGGAAAAAATAACAAGGAAAAAGATAAGAGAGCTACTCGGAGAGTCATTACAACTGCCCTAGTAAGCCATCAATTGAAAAAGGATCACTTTATGAGACAAACTTGTATTGATTTTGACGTAAATTGTAAAACTTTGGATAAAGCACTTGCAAGAAGAGAAAGAATAGATGATCCTCTTCAAAATGATTGGGATTTTACTGGGAGGCTTCCACATGTTGATAAGAAGCTAACTGATAAGGTAAATCAAAGAATTCAACAATTTTGGCATGATAACTCTAGAGTATCACCCAATGCAAAGGATGTTTTAAAGTTAAGAATTGGCAATCGAGACCATACACTGCATCCTAAACATTTTTTGGAATCAAGCTAAATAATTTTGTTCAACAAATTTATTGAAACACATCCAAATATGGAAATCTCGCAAAGGACTTTTGAAGGTTTGAAGCCATTTTATTGTGTACCTCTTAAGATTCATAACACTTGTTGTTGCAAATACCATGTGGAGTTTTCAATGTACCATGAACTATTATGCTATATCCATTCTACTTTGCATACTAATGAAATGTTGTAGGAGTGTGGTGCAATGCATCTTCCGAAATCATCAAGGGACTTGCTAGATCTATTTTTATGTTCTAGAGATGATGGTTCCTTTTTCTATAGAACTGATTGTTTAAATGCAAAGTGCTCACAATGTGGTGGCTTGTCAAAGTTTGTTCAATGTTTTCATGAGGGTTCTGAACATGAATTTGGAGAGAAGCTTGTTGAGAAAAAGAGATATGAGATAGTCAAATATACTTTGCAGAGTGGAAGTGAAGGTTCTAGATGTGAGTTGGTTACAAAAGAATGCAGTGTTGTTGATTTTATTTCAGATTTTAAGGATATTATTTTCTACAAGTACACAAGACATAGTCATAGGTCTCAGTGCTTGGATCAAAAATTCAGGAAGTGTAAAGACTCTTTTCCGATTGGCACTATTATATTAGTGGTTGATTTTGCAGAAAACTACACATTGCAACCACAAAATGAGGTACAATCTCAGTATTACAATTCCATTTAGATTGTTGTTTTTGTCCACATAATGTTTATACATGCACCTGATAGTACAGAGGAGGATCAAAAGATAATCAAAGAGTATCATTTTTATATGAGTGATGATAGATCTCACTCGTCCGAGTATGTCCAACATTTTTTTGAGATTTTTTTTGAGTTCTTGTCGGAGCATGATATAGCACTGGGCTAACATCTCATTTGGTCAGATAATTGCATAGGTCAATTCAAGAATGCTCATATATTTTATTGGTTGAGTAGAATGCATGTAGAGAGGGGTGTACCTAATATTTGGATTTTTTTGAAGCTGGGCATGAGATAGGGGAGCATGATGGAGTAGGTGCATGTGTAAAGAGAGCTCTAGTTAAGGAGCAATTGAAGATTTTAGGAGAAAAATTCAATGATGCACGTTCTATTGTTGATTGGTGTAGTTCAACATTGTCACAAGGAGGGACACTTGATTCAACAATGCACAAATTCTTTTGGTTGGTTGAGGAGGGTATAGTGGCAATAGATTGGATTTCGATACAATCAAATATTCTTCAAAGATGCATTCGTTTCGAAGCTCAGATGCAAGCATATAGACCATTTGGATACAAAAGTTGTCTTATTTTTGTCAGAGTTGT
This sequence comes from Sequoiadendron giganteum, assembly GCA_007115665.2. NCBI lineage: Eukaryota > Viridiplantae > Streptophyta > Pinopsida > Cupressales > Cupressaceae > Sequoiadendron > Sequoiadendron giganteum. The sequence goes on along the minus strand of CM021105.1, from coordinate 54,575,574 downwards.
ATTCAGTGCGAGTGGGATCAATGCGAGTCAAGTGAGTGGGTGGATACTGTTGGAGTTGAGAAGATACAACACCACAAAAGCCCAAAAGATCTTTGCAAGCAAATAACCTATTACAAGGAGAAGCAAAGAGAAGCAACAAAGGAAATGCTCAAGCATGTGGAGCAATGTATTCACCTGAAAATGTAAAATGAATTAATGATACAAAAGATAGTTTTCAACTACATATAGATGAAAACCCTAAAAAGGAAAACCCTAGGCTTGCACAATAATAATTAATAAAGTAATTAATTATTATGCACCTAATGTTAACTTAAGTGAAAAAGAGGTAAAAAGGAACTTTATGTAATTAAACAAATATTGTTTAATTAATAAAGTAAATGTCCAATTACTCTAACACCCCCCCTTAAGATAGACACAGAGAGAAGCTAAAACTTAGAAGAAGCTACTGAAAGCAAAAACAATGGGTCCCGTCAACAAGGCCAGATCAGGTACCCATGTATAAAATCAATGCAAACTAAATGAAATGGGGTAAAGGAGAAAACTCAGTGGGAATAAAAATCGTCCCCAAAATAGAATGCAATGCACTAATGAAAGAAGGATAGGAGGTGGATAACATGATACCCCCCATAGAAAACTTCTATCATATAAGTACATGTACAATGGTCTCCATAGGAGAGATAGAAAGAGAGAAGAAGGCCCCCCCACAATGAAGAAACTCCTGTCACAATGGTAGATGCCCGATGTAGAATCCAAAAGGAGATCCTGAAGTGGCAAATGATATTCTTCCCCTTGGGAAGAAACGAATCCAAATGACAATGTTAAAGAAACTCTATGAAGAAGGATGAACCAATCCGTCTCAAGATGTGTGCCATGATAGGATGTTGAAGAATCTCACTGTCTGAACGAAAACAAATAATGCCAAATCCAAACTGATGTGGAGAATACTGAAATGCAACCTCTGAATGCATGGATAGTGGTGGGCGAATAGTGATAACCTGACTGTCAAGGTAGAGGAGATGAATGTCCTCAAAATAATCCTCCAAATCTGCAATATAGGACTCAACAAACAAGAAAGATATGTCTGCAACATAAGAGTCCAAAGTAGCTATGTCTGGAAGATGTATGATTCCCTGCTACACTGAATCAAGAACAACAAGAGATGCTGATGAAGTCTCAGTCTGAAGAGTAGGAACTGTGAGACAAACCTCTGATCCATCGAAACATGTAAGGATGTCTAAATACTCAAGCTCCTCTAAAGTATCATGATCAAAGGGTGTATTCTCTCTCCAAGCAATGGGTAAGAGACAATCTGAAGAAGGATCCTTTGGGAATGGAGAGAGAATTGGGTCTCCATAGATCTCTCAAAGACGTGTCCAAAGTGGGTGAGGACAATCAATGTCCGATATAGCCAACACAGTGTCATGATCAACACTAGACAATATAAGTCCTACTATGTGATTTCTAATGATATCCCATGCTAATTTTCCCTCTAAAGTTGTTGATTCAGGTATGAGATCATACAAATAAGGCAAAATATTAAGCCACCTACAATGTGTAAGTATACCCTTTGCCCATGACTCATAATTACCCTGTTCCAGAATTACAACTGAAGGGTGAGTAGAAAAACCCATGATAACTCTTCAAATGAAAAAAAACTGAGAAATCTGACCTTACAACATTTAGATCAAATTAATATAACCCATTCCACGCAAACAAAACCCATGAAGGAGCCAGAATGACCAAGTAATCGAACAAAGTGTAAAAACACACAAAGATGAATAAAAAATACTTGGTAAATATTCTGATAAAATAGATTGTAGATTTGGAAAGAGCACTGTAACACCTTTCCAATGCCTATTCGTTTGCGCAAAACGGACACCGTGGCCAAAAGTTATGAATTTTTCAAAAACTGAATTTAGCTTGCAAGAAACGAATTTTCTAGCAAAAAAATGTTTATTTCTAACTTGATTTATGGAAAATCTACTCACTATTTGTAGAAAAAAATAAAAACCCAGAAATATTTTGATTCTAAAAACAAAACCCAGAAATCGTTTCTTGATCCAACAAGCAGAATACAAGAAAATGATTTTTTTTTTACTTTCAACCAGGAGAAAAATGATGCGCGCCATTTTTTCAACAGTGATTTTCTCCAGATCTGTGCAAGATATGCAAAATCTAAGAGATATCCAGTTCAGATTTTGATGCTTGCTATAAAACCCAGAAATCGTTTTTCCTGCAAATGAGTGAAAACTGAATTTTTGAAGCAAAATTGATAACAACTCCAATAAAAAATGGCTTGCAACAAACCCTTGTAGCTCCAAAAATTTTCAAAACAAGAAGAAGCAGCTGCAGATCTGAAGCTCCGATACCATGTTGGAGTTGAGAAGATACAGCAAGCAAATAACTTGTTACAAGGAGAAGCAAAGAGAAGCAACAAAAGAAATGCTCAAGAATGTGGAGCAATGTATTCACCTGAAAATGTAAAATGAATTAATGATACAAAAGATAGTTTTCAACTACATATAGATGAAAATCCTAAAAAGGAAAACCCTAGGCTTGCACAATAATAATTAATAAAGTAATTAATTATTATGCACCTAATGTTAACTTAAGTGAAAAAAAGGTAAAAAGAAACTTTACGTAATTAAACAAATATTGTTTAATTAATAAAGTAAAAATGTCCAATTACTCTAATAGATACATGGGTTCCACAATATCCAACTCCTTTATCTCAAACTATATCCATGACAAATGACACAATGGAAAGTTCATTTGATTACGATTGATTTTCATATCTACTACAACATGAACATGTTTTTGCAGTTGTTGTACCATAGGGGAATGAACAAAGATCAAAATATTGGTTGGCTCGATGTGTGTGGGTAAAACACGAGCTAACACAATCGATGGAAGATGATGATGGGTTCGTGTATTCTATAGGTTTAATTGTGGTTGCAAGAACTTGGTTGTGAACATACATGATTAGAAAGAATGACATACCTACATTTGAAGACTACGAGAAACACAAAACCATTCTCATGTGTTCACACCTTGTTATAGCAACAAATGTTAAATTGTTGAAACATCATTCCAAACCAAAGATAAAACAAATATGGACACTTAGTAATGCTGATCATGAAACAATATTGGATACTCTTAAGCAAAGAGATGACCCTTCAGGCACATTTGAATAGCATATTCAAGAATGGAAGGTACAATACTTAGGTTCATTATGCTTAAGCTCATTAGTGTTATTTATTTAATATTGATATTTTGTATACTATTGCAATGCAGGTGTCTTTAATAGTGATATTTTGTATGTACTTTTGGGATATTTTTGACATGATTGATCATGGACCTACTTCAACAATAGCCAACTCTGATCCTTTCAGAGAGGTATGCGACAAATTACAATAATATAGATTGGTTATTCAAAGCATCTTTTATAGTTTGTATTACCATCCCATCATCAATTAGGTCATTTAGAATAATATAGATTGGTTATTCTAAGCATATTTTATAGTTTGCATTACCAATTCATCATCATTCAGGTTGTTTGGATTAATATAGATTTTTTAGTCTAAGCATCTTTTTTGTTGTGACAATATAGATTTATCATTTGAAAACTTTTTTGATATTCTTGACACGATTGATCATGGACCTACTACAACAATATGCAGTTCTGATCTTTTCGGACAAGTATGCGACAAATTACAATAATATAGATTGGTTATTCTAAGCATCTTTTCTATTGTATGTAGTTTAACTGCTACCTTGATGGTTTGTACAGGTGCTTGTCACTCCAGAACGTCAACATACTAATCTTGTGGAAGACTATGCCCTGAATGCCTCCAATAGGAAAATTTTGAAAATTTTGAATTTTGAAATGTGAAACAATGTAAAAAGGTCACAATTGTGTATAGGCATAATCTATATCCAGTGATGTTTTTTGAAATATGGGTCAAATGTTTGGCATTGTATAAAGGGTATGTTTAACATGTAAAGAGATTTTTGTACTTAATCGAGCTACAACTGAAGGTTTTCTTCCTAGTTCTTTCCTATTGGTATGCTCGTTTGAATCAAGTTTTGTAATGTCTCTTATTTATATATAATAAATTACAGTGGCTTGCCACTTTTTCTAGAAACAAATATGTAAAAAGTTCATGTGAAGGTCATTTCCCATGTAATTGATTATTTGATCTAGCAAAGTGAAAACAAGGTATTTGGGTGTGCATGATGTTCAAGTTGATTGGGTAAGAGTTTTCTAATGCAAGAGCTAGGTGGTTTTAAACAACACAATTACAATTAAAGATGATTTAAACTCCAATTTGATCGTCAAAACCAAACTTGGGTGAAACTTCACTCCCCAAACCTTTCCACACCCTATAAACTCATCAAAAACATCTATTAGGACTTGAAAAAGCTTTATCCAACCTTAAATATTGCTGCCCCAACATTTCATTGACATTAGCATGTTGTAACCAACATTTTTCACCTAATTTCACTCATTTTTTCCATGCATGGCAACTCACCAACTCAACTACAGACCTTTCCATCTCTTTAAATTCACATATTCAGCTTATACAGTCCTATTAACATCTACCATGGCCATACCATTGAGCTATAGACCGTACAATAGATGGTATGGCCTTTTAGCACTTTGGACTCTTAAGGGAAATCATTGGTCCAATGTAGTTCAGAGTGACTCAACATATTTGGGTGCAAAAGAGGACCATCCCTAGCGTAAACATACCTATCTAGATGTGTTGGAACAATCCATTTGGTCGTACAAGCTAGAGAATGAAATTTAGACCACTTAGCAACTTTACACTACTTGCATCTGACAACTTTTCCCTCAACCAAAAAACTCATCACCACAAGAAAACGCCTTCGAGATAGAAAAAACTGAGAGATGTTATTGTAGATAGTACCAATACGATCTCATAGCCTCAGATGGAGAGTCTGTAAGAATCACGGTTTCTGAGAAATATCCCTTCAAAGATTGCTTCCTTTTAGCACTTTGGACTCTTAAGGGAAATCGTCGGTCTAATGTAGCTTAGAGTGATTCGATCTATTTGGGTGAAAAAGAGGAACATACCTAGTGTAAACATACCCATCCGGATGTATTGGAATAATATATTTGGTCGTATGAGTTGGAGAATGAAAGTTGCACCACTTTGCAACTTTACACTGCTTGCATTTGACAACTTTTCCCTCAACTGAAAACTCATCACCATGGGAAAATGCTTCCGAGATAGAAAAAAATGAGAGAGGTTATTGTAGATGGTCCCAAAACTATCCCATATCCTCAGACGAAGAGTCTGTAAGCATCATGATTTATGAGAAATAGCCCTTCGAAGATTGTTGTCTTTTAACACATTAGACTCTTAAGGGAAATTGTCGGTCCAATGTAGCTCAGAGTGATTCAACATATTTGGGTGAAAAAGAGGACCATACCTAGCGTAAACGTACCCATCCAGATATTTTGGAATAGTTTGTTTGGTTGTACGAGTTGGAGAATGAAATTTGCACCACTTTGCAACTTTACACTACTTGCATTTGACAACTTTTCCCTCAACTGAAAACTCATCACCATGGGAAAATGCCTCCGAGATAGAAAAAAATGAGAGAGTTTATTGTAGATGGTCCCAACATGATCCCATAGCCTCAAATGGAGAGTTTTTAAGAATTACGATTTTTGAGTAACAATCCGTCAAAGATTGTTGCCCTTCTACAGTTTGGACTCTTAAGGGATTTCACAGATTGAACGTAGCTCAGACTGCTTCAACTTGTTTGGGTGTGAAAGAGAATCATACATAACCTAAACGTACCCATCCAGACATGATGGAATAGTCAGTTTGTTCATACGAGTTGTAGAATAAGATTTATTGATACCCTTACAAGTAGTTTTCAGCCTCCAACTGAACTCCAACGCTGATTTTTGTACAAAAAAATCCATGAGACCATAGCTTGTTGCGAAAAACTAGTCGAACACCTTTATTTAAAACCTACCACAATTTCTAGACTCCTATCTTGCACTTCCCTTTACAATTTTAATAATTTTCCTTCAAAAGACTATATGACAATTTTGACAATTTTGAAACAAGAATGCATTTTTGGCATATTGGACCCCTAGACTCAAAACTTCAACTTAATACACCTTAAATGGTCTTCATTGAACTTATTTAGCATAAATAGATCACACCTAACCTCTCAACCTATCAACCTTCAAATGTGTAATCTTGCAAATAGTAGATTAGGTGGGAAACTAGAGAGGAAGAGTTGATGGTGAGTGGCCTAGTGAAGGCTAGAGAAGAAGAGTTTGTGGAATATGGTGTTAGGATAGGGGATTGTCCTTGGTTTCCATATTTGGTTGTGTGGAAGATGTATGCTACTATGGGGATGGTTCTAACCATAAAGAACCTGAGAAAGATTGTGAAGAGAAGAGTTGAAGGGTAGAGATACATGTCTAGTTGGCAAAAGCTTATGGAAGAGCATGAAATAAAGATACTAATGTATGGATGTTTAGCATAGTGTACTGAATTTGTGTGTGTAGGTGTCAAAGCTTGGGAAACACCATTTGCAAGTGTCAATGAAGACAAATAGAAGCAAAAATATCCATTTGAGAAGGATCAAGCATGGCAAGACCAAGACAACACAAAGCATGAAGGGTACAAAATCCCTCAGATGAAGATTTCCATGCAAGTGACTTGTAGTGGGATTGAAAGGATTGTGAAGAATATAGGAGTAGACGTATGGAGTGATTTATGGGGCATACATCTTTTGTACCTGGGGAGTATGGTGCAACAACACCTAAAACATGTAAGATTTCATGAATTGACAAGGCCATTCCTCCTTCTGTATAGGTTGTACCTCAGAGGAATGGGTGTGAATTAGTTAGGGGTAGGAATATGAACAAGTTTTTAGGGGTGATAAAGGGATTAGAGTTGTCTAAGAAGACTTCCTTGTTAAGAAACCCATATTTTTGTGCCTTTTGAGTAAGGCTAGAGAGTGAGTTTTTGAGAAGTTGAATGAAAATAGGTTGGAACTTGTTGGAAACTATTGGAATAGGTGTATTTAATGGTGTTTAATAGATTTTGAGTGATTAAGAGTAACCCAAGAAGAGTAAAAGTGTGAAACCCTAGTTGGAAGGGGCAAAATCAAGAGGGAATGAAGTGGTTTCAGGATTGAGTGAAGTCAAAGCATACAAGTTCCAATAAGTCCTACCAACAAGCCAGTGAACTGTTTGATAAAAGGCTTTGGTAGACATGTTTGAAAAATGTGGTAGTATAGACAAGACAGTGGACTATTTGAAAAAAAGCCTCAAAGAAATATGGTCTCATAGAATTCCATGACAAGCAAATGCAATTGACAATTGCTCCTAGTTTTTAGTTATGCAATGTGAAGTAATTGCATAACTGCTTAGGTTGACTTTGTAAAAACTATATTGTAATTGAAATTTTTTCATCTATCAACATCTAGTTGTTAGTTATGCAATGTGAAGTAATGCTTTGAGTTTGAAAGATGTGCAATGCAATGTAATCAGCGATATAAATATAAACTACATAATATAACCATTCTTTTTTATGCTATTGTACATTGATATTTAACCATTGCTCAAGATAAAATTTTCAAAGAGTTTAATGATGCACATGAGGAAAAAAATAAATTTTAATTGTCAACTTTTATATATCAAATTATCCAATAATCAAGTGTATGTCCATATACAAAAATGGCATCGACGCCAATTCAAACAAAGTTTTACAAAATGTGGCATATGCCATCTCAATATCTATTCAAAATTTACATGCCAAAATGTCTATCTCATCCTAAAATACTGGCGGATTATCAAAATGGAGCCTCTTTGAAGTACTTGTTGGATCTGAAGGTAGCTGCACAAGAAAAATTCAAACCACAATTGAGATTAATTATACTATATAATTTAAAATTGAATAATTAACATCAAAATCAATATACACTGAATTTTAATTGAACTCTAAAATTGAAATCTTGATTACCTGAAATATACGTCTCTTCAAAGGGTCAAGAGTCCTAAAATATACCAAACCAACTTTTGAAATTCCAATCTATATATGTGAACACAAACATAAAATTGATCCAAGTTAGCATATGATTATTGGTAATAGGAACATATTTACCAAACAAAAAATAAAATAAACACATACCTCTTGAGGTTGATCTTTTTCTTTATCTCCTTCAAGTGTTTCGAAACCTCCTCCTTGAGGTGTTTCAACACCTACTCCTTGAGGGGTTCCAGTACCTACTCCTTCAGGCATTGTGTCACTTGTAAAAAACGATGTATAGCTCATAATCGCCTATACATAAAAATGACAAGTACATATGAAACTACCAATCTATGTCGATGTATGTATAATCAATACACGATCTTAAAAATCTTAATTCAATCCAATTTGAGTTCAATTACCTTTGCCTTATCTAGCTTTGCACCTCCATAGTTTGGACAAGGTTGCACCTCACTCGCATTAGGTATTTCCTACAAGTAGAAAATAAGATAAAAATATAAGTTATTAATTTAATTTCATTAATGACAATTCAAATGATAAGCAAGTATATAATAAAAAATGTAAACAAGTAAGTGTAAAAATATATACTATGTGCGTGTCAAGGCCAAATGAAATGACCCTAAGGGTGCTATCAGTCACTCGTGTGAGCTCCTCCTCAGACATCATTTGTTAAATAGACAATGTAAATAACTATTAGTACTTGATACTATCTCTTATTAATATTCATTTAAAAACAAATGCAAGTTATGAATTTACAACTTAAATTTTACCTATGTCACTATTCCAACATCCCCCTCTCTAGCAGGAGAGGACTTTGTAGGGTGCGCTCCACTCCCCTGCAATTGATCTATAATGTCCACATCATGGAGGTCATAATCTGAAGTGTCCAATGGATGCTCAACAAGCTGTAAAAGAGGACCCAAGCATATCTAGTGGCACATAGTGCAAGTATGTGGCACACAAATATGTGGACCCAAGGAGGATGATGCAGCAGTACTCAAGCCTTCGCCAACATCACTAGAATGTGGCTGAGCTACTGTAGAAGCATGCAAAACCAAATGACCACTCAAAGAGTGAATAGCCCGAATAGTCTGTGTGGCGGCATCCTGGATAATCTTTGGATGATATACTGGAGGTGGCAGAGGAAGGGGCGGAGGGGGAACATATGGGTAGGAGACTACTCTAACTGCCCCTTGTCTATCCTGGGGTATACCTCCACTAACGCCCTGGAAGGGCTTAATGTCAAAGTAATTGACATGATTCCCTAACACAAACTCAACATATAAATTTTTAATATAGTAAAATGGTATATCGGAATTGTTGTTCAGTGGTTTATCAAAAACCATACACCAACGATCCCAAAAGTTATCTACAATATCCCTATTCATGCACCATTTCATAAATTTTTTTGTTTTATTAACATTCACTGGCAAACCGGTATGGGGGTTAACGAATAAAGATGCTATTTGGGCTTTGGTTATTTGGAGATCTTTCACATCATCGTAAGACAATCCACATGCATAATATTCCCTCATGTCTTCTCGCCATGAATGAAAGGCATTATGTTGGGTGGAGAGGGTTTCTATATTTTTAATTATTTCTTTCAATGTGTTTGTCATATCTCTCAATCGAGGGATTGTCTTATAAACTTCAAAAATGCCCCTCAATTGCCCCAATTTTTCACCAATTAAGTCTTCAATTGGTGGCTGCAGAGGTGGTGGAGCGTTTGGAATTTGTGCATTTTCATTCTCAGCCATAATACCTAATTAAAGTTAAAAACTAATTAATCTAATTGAAATTACACAATATAAATAAAATTATTGTAACAAACCCTAGTTTTTAATAAAAATCCCAAAAAAACACTACTTTTTCACAAAAATCCATAACAAACTCTAGTTTTTGATAAAAATACATCAACAACACTATTTTTTAATCAAAATCCATTTAAAAACATTAATTTTTAATAAAAATTCATTGTAAACTCTAGTTTTTAATAAAAATCAATTAAAAACCCTACTTTTGAAAAAAAAATCATAAAAACTACTTAAAATTATAAGAATCTAATTGAAAAATCGATTAAAACATTAAAAAATCCAGAAAGTTACCTTTCAAATAAGATATCTGGTAAAAATAGATATCTGATTTCAACTTCTCCTTGTGCGCCCGCGTTCAAAATGTGTGAAATGACTTAAATAGGCCGCAATTTTTTATTTATATAGTTTGCTCAAATCGGATATTCGATTTGTTAAAATAGGTTTGGGCATTGCTTTGGAGCAATGTACTGACACCTGAGCCTAAAAAAAGTCAACTCGACATTTCCACGTTTTTGAGTCGATCCAAAACGTAATTTTTTTCCCATTGCCACTTTTTGGCCCATCATGATCCTGCACATACCCATTAATTAACCTTTAATTCATCTACTAATACATAAATAGAAATATTTATTTATATAGTTTGTATTCTAATTCTTCTATCCTAATTAAATAAACAAATTCAATAGTTTGTTTTATTTAATTATCTAATTCTTCTATCCTAATTAAATAAACAAATTCAACAATTTGTTTTATTTAATTATCTAATTCTTCTATCCTAATTAAATAGACAAAATCACTTAGTTTGTTTAATTATCATCCTCTTTTTATAAAAAAATTTCAATTGTTTTATTTAAATATCTTCCCTTCAAAATTGAATAATTCAAATATTTAATTGAACACATGTTTATAGTTTTTCTCTCAACAAAGTTGAAAGCTTCAAGTTGTATTCAATTGTGCTTTTCCAATTAAGCACATGTCTACAACTTTTTCTCTCAATAAAGTTGAAAGCTTCAACTTGTATTCAATTTATGCTTTATGAGATCCACCAATCTTGGAACAAACTTTAAACACATGGCTCCATTCTTCCACAATTTTTTCCTATCATTTGACACAATGTTTTATTGAGAAAAAGCATTTCCCCTTCTTCCCCACCAATTTCTTCATCTTCTACCATTGATTTATCTGGATCAAATCTGAACCATTGTTTGCTGCCACATCATAATTTTCCTTTGAAAATCTATAAAATCAACCTCTTGCTGTAGGAAATGGATCCTGGTTTTATGCAATTTTACTTTGCAGGAATCATATTAAAGCATTTAACATACATCATTTGAGCAATTAGTAATCTAGAATCATATAGCAATCATATTAGCATTCATAATCACATCATATCATATCAATTGCATCTTAGTTTACAATAGTTTATCATATCATATCATATCATATTAGTATCACAATATCATTATCATAGTTTTCATTATCAATCATTTCATCATAGAATATCATTTAGTCTATCATTCTCATTCTCTAGGTTGTCATTTTAACAATTACAATGCACACAATCTGAAAGCCATTTGATTTAATAAATCCTTGGAGTTAGAGGGCAATGGAATGATTTTAGAGATTTTATTATGCTTCAAATAGATTAAATATGTCAGTTAAATTCTCTAATAGTGTTTCATTAAGGTGTGTTGTTAATACTTCATTTACACATATTTCACACACACAACCATATTTTACAATTCAATCTATGAGCTACCTTCACCCTACAACCATATTTCTCATTTTTTCCTCCTTTTAATAATGAATTCTACTATTTGAGGACACTTACTTCCCTTTATGAAAAACTAAATGATATCTATTGATGCCAAAAATTGGCAAGGTAACAACCCGTTGTGGGAAACTCAATTAAAAGGGGGACATATTGCGCTAAATTGAGTAGCCTCCAGATTTTAAAGAAGCCGAATTCTTCTATAACTAGGGTTTTGAATGGGAAAATGAAGCAAATACAAAAATAAAAGATCTAACTAGGGTGATGCGCCAAGATTTAGATGTAAGGAACAATAGAACTATCTTGTAGATGTAGTCTAAGGGCTCGTTAAGCAATCTGCTATTTCTTGAAATAACAAACATCAAAGAGAAAGACCTGGATAATTCATTTCATGACATAAACTAATTTGCATAGAGATTTATTGAACAAAACAAGTCAAAGACATGGTTCTAAATCAAAATTTTGTTCAAATAATTGAATTTGCAAACAAACTATTCAAAAACAACACAGTATAATGTTATCCAATAGTTAAGAAACAAAAAGGACAAATTACAAGGGAATAGTCTGTGAGTCTTTACAATTATCTAACAAAAAAAAGGCTCTGTGTCTTCCTTATTCTTCTGTAGATATTTTGAACTCCTTCTTCAAAAGAAGTAGTATATATAGCTAGGGGCATCCACCACTTTAAGGACTGCAATAGAAAATATTCTCCATCATGAATCATGATGCTTGCAACAATGATTCATCACGACTGTTGTAACAAAAATATTCCAAAGCATGAACCCAATCATTCGTGAGACCCAGTCATTCACGAGCCAGATGCATTCTCTACAAATGATAGCAGTGGTCCTGGATTACCCTATGCAAACAAGTGTTGCCTCCCAGCGAAGGCAGTTAGAACATGCGGCATAATATGGCAGCTTGGCGTTCACACCACTCTTCCTTTTCTTGTAGATGTGTCGAAAGGACATGTGGTGATATTTCACATCCCGTGGTTTATTCTCCCCATCCTTTGATGGGAGCTTGCGATGAGAGGACATGTGGCAACATTCCTTACTATCAACACTGCTTGAGGGGAACACAAGAAGTTTGCACGAGTGAAGGTTACATGGCAGGCAATAGGGGCTTGAAAGAGAGCTATATGAAAGCATGCCAAACTCACTCGATTTATTGAAACATGGGGGAAGAACGAGGCTCAAAAGATAAGGGAAGCTCCCCTTTGATGAGCGCTTGGCTAACACATGGTGGCAATGAGTTGAGAGCATCAAAAGACTGGCATGGAGGCTTTTAAAAATCATCGGACGTGGTTGAAAGTCAGGCAAAACATCAAAAACAACCCAAAGGGAGCATGGGGGTATATTAAATATCCAAAAAAATTGGTGACTATTAGGGGCGTTTCTCTTGTAGAATGACGAATCCAAAAATCTTTGGTTTTGTGACCAACGCCTTATTCATTGGGCATTGGAGTCAGAGCTTAGAAAGGGTGATCTGCAAGGGCAACCAATTGACCTCAGAAGGCATTGATATAGCGCGTAGAATCTCGTGCGCCTCGTGTAGATCAATCACTTCTTTGAAGGGCAACATCGCACATATTCCAGACCTAACCTCAAGCTAAAAAAGTAGCCGCGTGATCTGATGAGTTACACCCTCAATGTCTTCAGCAGTAGGAGGTTGGCTGAAGCTTTGAAAAATTGATAAATCCTACTTCCTCTCCTTAATTTTGGCTACAATTTTCTCTACGGTAGCCACCAATTCATCAGAAAGAAAAGGAGAGGGCAAGCCCATCCGGGTTAGTGGGGAAAACCTTGCCCGTACGATGTCCATAGTTTTCCCTAATGTGATTGAGCATCGTTGAGCATGAAGGGTGGCCTCATGGCAGCGGATAAACTCCTTCATGATCCTAGTAGCTGACCTCTGATTCTCAACCATTACTCATTCTAGATCCTCCCTTAACACTGTGTAAGCTTGCCTAACAACTTCTTTGCTTCGGGAACCTTTTCCCCTATGAATTGTGGGAATTGTTCCATTGTGCCACGAACCTCCCTACATAAATATGCTGCCTTCACCATTAATTGAAGTGTGGGCTGGAGAGTTGGACATAAAGCCTTGAATCTCTCCTAGTAGGAAGCATATAGTTGTTGGGCTATTAAGCAAAGGTTTGACTGTGAAGCAGGAATTTGATTGATCTTCTTTAAGAGATTAATATCTACATCCCTTGTCACAATCTCCTGCGTTAGCCCCGTGATTTGTTCTATGACAGAGGAGAGTTTCTCCTGTAGGTTCCTCTATGTGGCCAACCACCTTTCCTCATCCTAGTTTCGGGTTGCAGCCTCTTCCTCCAAGGAAAGCCTAATCTTCTGGTGGTCTTCTTGAAATTGAGCCTGTACGCTCGCTTGGTTTGCCTCCTTTTCTTGTACTGCTTACTCCAATTGAGCATGTAGTTGCTGCAATTATTCATTCTTTTGTTGAACCTCTCCTTTTGACTGGGCCAACCTGTCTAATAATTCCTGATTCGTTTGTCGCAGCTCAGCTACCCGATTAGACTCTTGGGATTGGAACCTCTCGAGCTCCCTTTGCAAACTAGCCTACTTTACTTGCACATTTTGTGCAAGGTGCACCCTTTCTGCTTCCTGTGCTTTGTCTTTGGCCAACAAGACTTCCATCCTTCCTTTAACGATCTTGAGCTTGTCCTCCACCTTCTTCAATTTGCGACCAGACTTAAGAAAGTCATTGGTCACCACCCATTGTGTCTCCTCCATAAGCTCAACTTTATCCTGTGGCTGGGCAACACACAAGTCCAGTCTGATGGCATGGATGTCATAGTCATCGGGTTGCATTTCTCCCTATAGTCTGGGAACATTGGGATGCATGGTTGTGAAATGCAATGATTGTTGAGCCTCATTATAAATTTTCTAGACTATGGGCTCTACTGGCCTTTGAGTATCCTTTTCATTTTTCTTCTGGAGTCAGAGAGCTTGAGCTTGCTTCGTTGTATCGCTCTGTGACAAGAATTGAGTTGACGATATGATGTGTTTGCTTGCAAAGGGTGCATAGGGAGGGGCAACGAAAGGGAATGAGAGGCAGGTGACTTCAAATTCTCTCTTCTTCATAAGGGAAACAGTGAGTGAAGAGAAGGGAGGAATGTTCCAAATCCTAGGTGATGAAGGTGTGGAGGGAATTATGGAGAATGATGGTGGCAATGGAGATGCGCCAGGCTCCAACGATTGCAAAGGTTGAGTCAGAATTGACTTAGAGGATGCAACAGGGATGGCGGCCTTAGACACCAAGGGGGCGGTAGCCATGGATACAAATGCGGAGGCAGATGAGGAAGCCGATGGGGCTCTGACCAGAGATGGGGTAGCTCAAGGGGAAGTGAAAGCCATATGTCCATTATGAGAAAACTGGGAGAAACCTCCCACAACCATTGTAGAGGGGACAAAGAGAGATAGGCTCACATTTGGAGTGATGGGTGCCATAAATATTATGGGAGAAACGAGAGACTGTGAGCCGAGAAGAGAGGGAGAGAAAGATACCAGAGTGGCCGATTCCATCTCCGACCCTTGGCAGATCGTAATATCCTCTGAACCACATCCTAAAGCGGTATCAGTGCATTGTCTTTTTCTTGGTGGAGGGTTCTCCATATCCACTATTTTTTTTGATTGCTGCGTTGCTCCAAGCTTCCCTATGACCATGAGTCAAGATTGCGAGGACCCTGATCGTGAAATATTCATTTTCACACTCTTAATAGTTGTGCTAGGCCGTATCACCATTTTTTGTTTTTGCTTCCCCTTGTCGGAGCATGGTAGGGAATCTTCAGGATTGGGCTCCTCAGCATCACTTGTGTCAAAATCTGGATGTTCTTCATTCTAGAGGGTATCAAATCAATCATCGGTGTTGAAAACTGATAGGTACTGGAAAGGGGTGATGATGTTCTTGATTTCTTGGTGATAAACCTAGAAATCATTGATCTTTTCTGGCTTCTAGCCTTGTTCCCTCATCAAGCTATTTTGGAGGGTAGTACTTATGCAAATATTTTCATCTACATTCCCCTTAAGGAGATAGAAATCGAGTCATGACGGCCTCCGATTATCCGTCGACATGATCGCCAAGTCCACCTAGAGCCTGCTGATATCTTCAAGCGGATTTCGTCATGCTTCCCAGTAGGGCTGAGGGTTATGATTTACCTTAATAAACGTGTCACCTAAATCATCCTCGGGGTTGTAGTCCCACCTATCACAAATGAAAACCAACCCGAGGTGTTCCAGCTTCACCTCTAGTAGCTCCGCTGACTTCTTCTTTACCATGACCACTATTTTGTAGGTCATAAGGAATTCAAAAAATCCCCTCTTCTTCTTCGGGTCGGAGCAAAAGGTCTAGTCCATAATAGCCATTTGTCAAAAAAATTCAAGGGACAATACCTGATCGGTGGCAGGTGCGAGGAGTCATGTTGGCTCTTCAAAAAATCCACACACTTGGATGCATGTGAATTCCTCCCCAAGGAACTAGTCACACTTGGGGAATAGGGATCGCATCCAACTAGTTTGATTGCTAGACAGACGATAGTAGTTATCATCCTCACCCAAATCGTGCAAAATCAGAATCAAGAATTTCTTTGAAAATGCATAATAATCATAGGTTGAACAGAGGATAGGAGCCCACACTGAAATTGGCTTCCGATGTTTCTTTTCATCAAATATTGATAACTCCATTTTCTCCCTGAAAAAATCGAGATTCTGATGAAGAAACATATAGGCAAGAAGAGAAGGATATCTAAACTTACCAACAGTTTTGAACTCACCAATCTGCTTCCGCATATCTTTGACAATAATTTCTATGAAATCATACTAGAAAGGGTCTTTCTGCCTCCTTAGTTGGAAACCTAGGCCCAACTGAGATTCAGACACGATCATGTCATCGTCCAAGCCAAACACAAAAGCCATCATGGCGAAGGAATCCTGCATATCCGCCTAGGCGAAGTCAAGATGACGGTTCAAATTTTTTAACGGCTGCTGGAAATCTTGGGGCCTTTCAGTCTCTACATTATAAAATTTGAGGGCATTCCTCTTATCCTTCCAGAATTCTGAACCCTTTTTTTGGTTGAAGGGCTCCATTGGTTGCTCTCTAGTGCTCTTCTCAGGAATGCACATGTTCCTAAGATCCTTCACAATTAGCACGACTCTCAACCTTCTCCCCTCGATGGTGCCAATTGCTAAATTAAAACACCAAATACCTTCGTGAATTATTTTTGGGCAGTGATGCACATAAGGGACCATATATTGTGGGATTCTGCAAATCCATTGCTTGTATGGTAGTTTATTTTTGAAGGCTTTCTTCATTCTGGCGAAAGCGACTTCCCTCAGTCCCTTAGAGTTAGTCTTGAGGATGGGGTCATAGATGTTATCCCACTCTTCCTTTACCAAATTTGCATATTTGAGTGAACCCTTCTTGGCTATCTGCGTGTGAAACCACTTTGACTTATCTAGGATCCCGGGCTTAGCGTAGGATTCCTCCTCCTCAAAAATATTGACCATAGGTGTTGTGAGTATTGCATCGGCCAAGCTTTGAGACGTTTCATCTAGCTCATTCATTTGTGGGTTCTGGGCTACTTCAGGGGCAATGGATTCCATTTTTCCTCTAAAATTTTGAAATTTTCTACGCATCTCTTAGCAACTCTGCACTTTGAAAATTCTCTACACAATTCTTGTATTCAAAAAGTCTTCTTTTCTTTTAAAACAACCACATGCAATACTTAGCTTTTTTGTCCGCCTTAGAGTGGTAGATGACAGTTGCCTTTTCTGCATTAAATTTGACATGTACTGCCAACCTTTTGGTTTGTGCGAAGTGAACTACTTGTCATTTTGAAATGACAAGGATTCATAATGACCCCAGGTACCTACAACCCATGGCATGATTTTCCTTGGAAATTGAGCCGACGATTTGAAAGTAGGCTAGGCATCATATGCCGTGGTAATTAATACCCCGAACATAATGATTACGCCAAAGTATGCGGTAAGCCATAAATAGATATGCATCCTTTCTTGGAGTTTGAGAGACACCTGCAAGATGAAACCTCAGCGTTCGACCAGGTAGACTACTGCCAGATGCTGCCACTAGCTTGTGCTAATTAATTAGCTTGCCTTAATTTTGTATGCAACAACTTGTACCTACAACCGCAACTGGGTGAGAGTCTTGAGTGAGCCTTGGTGCAGTGTTCAAGGTGGTACCTGGTTAACCTCATGCTTATGGTATGTACTTTACCACACTTATCCCTTGCTACATCTATAAATAGCCACCTAGGCAGTAGGGAAATTACACTTAGCAACTTTTAGCAGAATTAGCATTAGGTGATTGGTTTAGCATTTGAAATTCACAATCTACATAGTATTTATGTAGAGCTTAGGCTTAGGATTTTCACATAGGGTCATTGTCTAACAGTCGTATAGGTCTTGGCATTATGAATACCCCAATTAGGCTAACCTCCCAAAAATATCAAACAACCTTTTTGGGTGAGATTTCATCTAGACGCTTGAAGAGGATGATGAAGAATACACATTCTTTGGTGATTGTAGCTATGAAATGGGTCTTGGGTTGAGACTGCCTTGAATATGAGGACAAGTACAGAGTAAATACTGATGTGTGCTCCCATTTTGTGGTGTCGATGCTTGACATGAACAAATCCCCAAGCCACTTATCATTTTCCTGGTGATAGAAATATTTCCCAAGAAGTATTTGAAGGGCCTCGGGGAGGTGGTAGTGAATGCTGCATTTGGTGGAGGTGCAATGCCAAAAGGTTACCCATTCCTGTCATTTTCTCTTTCGAATCTACAATGTGGTGCCATTCTACGATATTGACTGGTACACTGATTTTAGGAACCTAGTGTTCCCTCCACCACTTGTCTTCGCTTCTCTAGATGGTGTCATTGGCCCAGATGGTGTTGTTGCTTCTGCTTCCCATGACTAAAGATTCCTTCTTTTTCATGCTCCAAGACTGAATCTCGTTAGTCTTTTTGTATATAGCTTGGAAAAGGCTCCATAATATAAAAATATATAAGTATATACTATTTTAAAAGCTTGGCCTCTGAGCCATTTTGCTATTGTACTTATTTGAAGTATATAAATATAATGAAGATATAGCTTATGTTAAAAATTTCTGCCTTGCTGCATATTTCTTGTTCCTTCTGGCATTTGTGTTATTTTCTATATCATAATGTGAATCTCTATTGCATCATGAATTAGGAAGACTAACCAAGAAAACAAAAGAACAAAGAGGAAAAATAATCACAATAATTACATATTTACATGGTAGAACCGTCTAATTGAGCTTTGTAGAATTTTTAAGGTGAATTCCCCTGACAAGAACCCCTATCAATTTTCTTTCTATGCTCTGATTTGAGTGCCTCATATCGCTTGTACTAAATTATTATGAAACAAACCTCTGAAAAGCTGTCAGATTTCTTGTGCTGACTAACTTTTCTATCTGCTGATTAAATTTCATCACCACACCCTTACCATCTAGCCTCTGGTCTAAACAACCGTCCAATAGAGAAAATACACTTGAACCTGCTACGTTGTGTATGATTGATTCCATAGAGGGTGGTGGGTGATGATTTCTTGTTGGTGCTTGGTTTAGGTTGTGGAAATTGATACATAGGTGAGTATCTCCATTCTTCTTTCAGACTGGGATGAGACTGAAAACCCAAATGCCAAGCTCGACGAAGAAGACAATTCACATCGGAACTAGCTTTTCTGACCTTCGCGCCATCGATTCTTTAATCTTGGGACTCCCTAGCCTCTATTTTTGGCAAGCCAATTCAACCTCTCTTTCTAGTTCAGTCATAGGCTAAATGATGTCAGGATCATAGGTCCTCTGAGTTTATCATATGACCAAGCCAATACCCAATCATTCTCCTTTGAAAAATGGATGAGCCTTTCTTCCCCTCGATGTAGGACACTCTTTCTGATTTTATGTTTACTGGCATCTCTGATTTGATAATCCATATAATCACCTTCATTTTCTATGATCTTCCTCTTATTATTTCTAGTATTGCCAAAAAAGGGGCTTTCAGGAGTGACCAGACTCTTTGGAAGCTTATGGAGTCCTTACTGAATGTCTCGTCCGCCATTAGTTTTGGCAACCCTTTATTGGAATTGGTCAGTAACTTCTCCCAACCGTGAAATGATCAAGGCGATGTGCTCATCACTGTCAAATACTTGCCAGCTCTGCCCACCATCTAGAGTTGCTGGTCGGAATATCATTCACATAGAGCGTTGGTTATGCATTGGGTCGAGCACTAGTTTGGATTGGGATCTGATTTCGGCCATGCGATTTGCATTAGCATTCTATTCTTGAGGAACAACTTGAATATTGAAAGTTTCAAAGCTCTCAATTAGGTCCCATAATTTTTCTCCAAGGGATCTCATAAAAACATCCTTTGTAGTATTTATATTCCAAACTTGATTGATGATTAGGTCAGAAACCCCGAACGGATTTATTTGCTTGATGTTCATTTTCTTTGCTAGGCTCAAACCTAGTACGAGGCCTTCATATTCAGCCTCGTTGCTGGAACAATAAAATTGGGATCAGATTGGTTTGATTGTCTTCTCGTCGCTTGGGGAAGTCACGTATACTTCAGCTCCTACATTGATCTTACATTTTGCACCATCGAAGTGTAGCGACCATAGTCCTAATGTTAAAATGCCTTTAGGTTCTCATGTCACCTTTAGGATGGCTTGGTCTTCATTGTATGTGACATAAGTTCCTAGTCAAGTGGCATGATAATTGTCGAAAGGGTTTTTATCAACGAAATCACTTAGGAACACCTCCTCTTGATCAGTTCGATCTCTGGTGATTTCTTCATCTTCTAGAAGCTCAGTGTAGTACATTCCCTGCTTGGTGATGGAGGTGTGAGCGGACTCGATGATTGTCTTAGCTTCCTCTGCAACATGTTCAAAATACAAAGGTTCAGACACCAGCTTCATTTTGGATCCGTGTTTGGTCCTTATAATTAGGTTTGACCAATCTAAGGAAAGGTATCCACCTAGTTTAGAAGTGAATTCCCTAGACAAGCACATACCGAACATTGGAGGAATATCAATGATCACGGTATCCTGCTTGACTGTGATATTTGGGCAAGAAAATAGAGTTAATGGAAGGTCCTTAATGATCCACACAGTAATAACCATATTCCCATCTAATTGCATGACTCCTTTATTCAAAGGTTCGTAGCTCAATCCTAGGTCTTCAGCTATTTTTCTGAGCATGACTGTGGTGCTGGCGTTGGACTCAATCATGGAATTATGCAGTAATTTCTTACCCATAATAAGGGTTAAGAAAAAAAACCTCAATTTTGGTTTTCCTTCATCGACTTTGACAGTAGATTCTTCCTCTTGATCCTCAATAGAGGCCTCTTCTGCAGTATTCATGAGAACTTTGGCTGAAGGTGACTGATCAGTAGCCTCCTCTTGAAGTGATTTCCCTTTTGGTTCTGTGATCGGGTCTTCTTAGAGGGCCCTTTGTAGCAATGTATTCTACTCTAGAATGGCTAGGATTTCCCACATGGAAACGTTAGCGAATGATTTTTTCAATTGTTCCACTACATCGAACGATGGCGGACTTGGATGATTTTTCTCCTTAGCTCTTGTTGTTGTGATCTCCCTTTGCGGTCGACATTGTGGTACCACTGTAGGGGCCTAGTCTTACGGTTGAGAGTATTTTTAGGCTATAGACTGACTAATTGCGAGATGACTATTTCACTTGTGAATCTCCCTTTGGAGCGAGTGTTGTAATCAAACTGCACTTGTGGGGTCTTAGAAGTGGATGCTTTGAATGTGAACATCGATCCTCTCCTTCCATCGATGAGAAGAGGGCATGGTCAGGAGCTATATCGATCTCTTGTTCCAAAGACATCCCTTGCATTTGAGCGGTGAGTATCACATTTTTCATTTGGGGAGAGGTATATGCATAACCCCCATTGTCTGACCTTGTGCCTTGACTACGCTACTCCACCACCTTCTATTGTAGATTGTTGCATGGGCAGTTTCGGGGCATATGTGAATCACCACAAGGAAATTACCAAGGGTTGTCGCCATTGATAAAATTGTTTTGTCCTGCAGTCAGTTCTCTATTAGAGCTTAGGTTGGCATTCTGCAATGAAGTGGATACTGGTACTATTTGACTTGTTGTTTGCACTTGAGGATTTGGGTGAGCGCCTCCTTAGAACTGGATTTTTTGGTAAGAGGACCTTCCACTCTGATAAATCTGATAGGTCGGCTTTGGAGGAGTGGCCTAGTTGCGCCTGATGACAGTTATCTCATTCGCCATAGCTCACAACATTTCTTTTATGTCGCTCATCTCATCCTTCGAGGAACCAGGTGCGACATTCTATGGTGCACTTGCGTATGTGTACATAGATTGAGGAGGAGGAGTTGGTATGGTAGGTGGCATCGCTTGGGAGAAAGTTGGTATTTCAAGGAATATAGGCATGATGGGCCGAGTCGACAACTTTCCAGCGTCAATCAGATTATTTTCTGCTTTAATTACGACGCTATATGCATTCGGTAGAGTGGTTCCACTGAGTGACTAGATCATCATTGAGATATCGACGTTGATGGAATTCAAGTAAAACATGAATGCCAGATTGGGTGGCAGGTGGATCGCAGCCTAAATTCTTTGCCAAGTTATGTGGAACTGAGTGTTGAAGTCGGTTAGGGCCTCATATGGAGCTTGCTTGATGATCTCTAGCTGGTGATACTGGGAAGACCTATCTTCATCATTCAAGAATATTTCATAAAAGGATCCCCAAGCTGATCCCAAGTGTCAATAGAGTTAGTCGGTAGAGTGTGATACCACTCTAATGCTTTTCCTCTAAAAGAGGTTGCGAGCAACCTCAGTGCTACATTCTGGTTTGTAACTCCCTATACCAAGCATATGTCCGCCACATCTTGCAGATGTTCGGATTGTGTTCTTGAGCCATTTCCGGTGAACTTAGGAATAGATTTGAGAGCAGAGACCAGGATGGGGGCCTGAATGGTAGGAACTACAAGTGTTTTAAGAGGAATTTTGGTGTCCCATGCCACATAGTTTCGGTTGGTGATAGGCAACATGGCTGGTGGAGGGTTCAAGAAGTTTATGTGATGGGTTCTAGTTGGTACTTTCCCTAGCGGTGGTACCAACAAACCAGGGTTGTTTACTGTTTGGGATCTTGTGATAGGTTGATGGCTCATATACTTGCTTAAGGCTTAAGCACATTTTGCGGTCCCACCGGGCATGCTAGGAAAAAGAAAAATTGTTGATGCCAAAAATTGGCAAGGTAACAACCCTTTGTGGGAAACTCAGTTAAAGGGGGGACCTATTGTGCTAAACTGAGTAACCTCTGGATTTTAAAGAAGTTGACTTCTTCTATAACTAGGGTTTTGAATTGGAAAATGAAGCAGATATAAAAATAAAAGATCTAACTAGGGCGATGTGCCAAGATTTAGATGTAAGGCATGGTAAAACTATCTTGTAGATGCAGTTTAAGGGCCCATTAAGCAATCTACTATGTTTCGAAATAAAAAACATGTTAGAAGAAATAAAGGAATGAAAGCAAGATCAAAATAACAATCCAAGAAGTGAAGTGCAAGAAGAGCTTTACCATAAATCAAATGAGAGATAGGTGCAAGATCAACCACCAATACCAAGATAAGACTCCAAGAATCCAACAAGATCCAAGAGATTTTTGTAAGGGGAAAAGCAAAGAAAAACCCCTTTGTGAATTATGAGTGAGGCATGAAAAGCCTAAAGAGAGAGAGAAGAATATGAACAAGAAGTTCAATACAATATGATAGAACTACTATGCAAGAGGAGAGAATTGTGTGAGAGAATTGTAAAAATTAGTGTGTAGTGTGTGGAGAAATATCTCTTTTAAGCAGAGATGAGTGAGGAGTTTGCATGTAACTCCATATGTGTAAGAGTGCCACATTCATACTTAGTGTGTGCCAAGTGTGAGCATCCTCATAAGGAGGAATAACCTATTTTCCTTATTAAAGGAATTACAAAAATATGAGTTGTCCTCCCACTTGGACTAGAGGACAAAATTACATGTAGAGATTCCTTTAGGAATATCCTAAAATAAATAAAAGAGGATACCTTGGTTTATCCTCAAATTAAATAAAACAACCAAGGAAAGATTACTAATTCTAACACCCCCCTTTAATCTTTACTTGGGGTGATTACATCAATGGGTATCAAACCCAAATTTTTGCAATGAAATTCAAATTTTTCTCTAGAAAGAGGCTTTGTCAAAATATCTGCAACTTGATCTTCACCTTTGCAATAGATGAGGGGCACTTGCTTTTCTTCAATTTGTTCTCTAATGAAGTGGTGGTGGAGAGAAATGTGCTTTGACTTTGCATGGTAAACCGGATTCTTTGCCAAGGCTATTGCACTTTGATTGTCACAAAATAAAGGTGTAGGTTCTTGTTGAGGTAGACCCAAATCTTCAAGTATTCTTCTAAGCCATAGAGCTTCTTTAGAGGCATGAGTACAACTTTTGTATTCAGCTTCGGTAGAACATAGAGAAACAGATTGATCATTTTTACTTTTCCAAGATATAGCACCTGAACCAAGAGAAAAACAACACCCAAAAGTAGATTTCCCATCATTAGGGTCTCCACCTAAATCTGAATCAGTAAAACCTTTTAAAGAAAAATCAGAGTTTGCATCATAAAATAATCCTAAGTTAGTAGTACCTTTAATGTATCGTAATATTCTTTTAGCAATTTTGAAGTGTGTTTGTTGAGGTTTGGACATGAATCTTGAAACTAAACCAACATTAAAAGATATATCAGGTCTAGTGAGAGTTAGATAATTTAAGCTACCTACAAGTTCTCTATAAGGAGTAGCATCTATGAATGGAGATTCCATATCTATCATTAACTTAGTTCCTAATTCACATGGAATTGAAACATGATTAGCATCATTCATATGAAATCTATTTAGAAGATCTTTAGCATATTTACTTTGAGAAATAAAAATACCCTTAGGGGTTTGCCAAATTTGCATTCCTAGAAAATAATGTAAAAGTCCTAAATCAGTCATTTGAAATTTTTGGTTAAGTTGGAACTTAATATCATAAATTAAATGGTTAGAACTAGAAGTAAGAATCAAATCATCAACATAAAGAATGATAATAATAATGTCATCTTTACTATGCTTGATATACAAGTTAGGATCATTTTTACTTCTTTCAAGACCTTGAGAAATAAAGAAAGCATTAATTTTTGAATACCACTCTCTAGGAGATTGCTTTAAACCATAAATAGATTTATTTAGTTTGCATACTAGATGTTTATGACCTTCTTTAATAAAACCGGGAGGTTGGGACATATAAATTTCTTCATGCAAATCACCATTTAAAAAGGCACTTTTAAGATCCATTTGGTGAATAGGCCAATTCATTTTTGAAGCCAAAGCAAGAACTACTTTGATGGTAGGCATTTTTGCAATAGGGGCAAATGTCTCATTATAGTCTAAACCTTCAATTTGAGAGAAACCTCTTGCTACTAACCTAGCTTTAAACTTACTAATTTCATTATTGGCATTCAACTTAGTTTTATATAACCATTTGTATGAAACTAAATTTTTACCATGAGGTAAGGGAACTAAATCCCAATTATTATTAGAAATTAAAGTGTCATATTCTTCTTTTATAGCATTTTTCCAATGAGGTTGATTTTTAGCTTGAGAAAAGGTTTGAGGATCATTAGAGTTCATAAGAGAAGACATTAAAGCATAATTACAATAATTAACTCTCCTAGGTCTAAGACCACCCATTCCAAAAATATAATCATCACCTTCATTAAGTAAATCTTAAGCCATTTAGGATTTCTCTTAGAATTAATAGAAATATCACTATGAGGAGTATCATTGTCATCATGATCAACATTATTACTATGAGGAGTAGATATATTATTACCATCATCATCATCATCATCATCATCAGTATTAGTATTACTAGTAGGAATAGAAATTGATGCAATAGGAGTAGGGTTTAGAATAGGAGGTTGGTCCTCCACAATCTCAATAGTTCCTCCTTTAAATTCATCATCATTGACCTTGGAGCAATCATGGACTTCATTTTCTGCAATGCAAACATCTCTTGCAATATGCACCTTGTTAGTAGTAGGATCATAAACTCTATAACCTTTAGTAAATTCATCATACCCAACAAAAATAAATGTAGAAGATTTAGAATCAAGTTTTTGCCTTTTTTGTTTGGGTGTGTGAACATAAGCAATAGATCCAAAGATTCTCAAATGTTGTAAATTTGGTTTTCTACCGGACCACGCTTCCTCGAGAGTTATATCTTGCAAAGCTTTAGTAGGAGTTTGATTAATAATATAAGTGGCACAAGCCATTGCTTCAGCCCATAACGTGTAAGGAATATTTTTTGCATGCAACATACATCTAGCCATTTCCACAATAGTTCTATGCTTCCTTTCCGCCACACCATTTTGTTGTGGTGTATAAGGAACAGTAAGCTCATGTTTTATACCAAAAGATCTCAAATAAGAATGAAATGCATTGTTAACATATTCAGTACCATTATCTGTTCTAAGAATTTGAAGCTTAGAACCTGATTGCCTTTCCACAAACATATGAAATTCAGAAAATATATCAAGAACTTGAGCTTTACTATGCAAGAAATAGATCCAAATTCTTCTAGTAAAGTCATCAACAAAGGTAAGAGCATACTTTGAACCTTGAATGGAGGTGTTCTTCATTGGTCCCAAAAGGTCACTATGAATCAAATGCAACTTATGAGATGCCCTCCATGAAGTACAATGAGGAAAGGGCTCCCTTTTCATTTTGCCACTTATGCACCCTGTGCATGTAATTTTAGATGGAACAGTATGTGGTAATCCTTCAACCATGTTAGATTTGAGCAATCTAGAAATATAATCAGAATTCAAATGGCCAAGCCTTTCATGCCATACTTTGAAATCAATATTAACTTTCAAAGAGTACCTTGATGAGGCAAACTCATAAAACTTAAACAAATTATCATGATCCAACTTAGCATTAGCAACAACATGATCATTCTTAGGATCAATAATGTAACACATGTCCTTATGAAATTCAACTTTGTAATCTTGACATAATTGAGCAACTGAAAGAACATTAGATTTAAAATCAGGAACATAAAGAACATTGTGTAATTTTCCATTTGGAACATTAACATCACCAAATCCATCAACTTTGCAACTATGATTATTAGCTAATTGAATAGGAATGTTAGTTTTATCAGGTTGCAAAGAATCAAACACTTCTCTATGAGATGTAACATGGTGAGAAGCCCCACTATCAATAATCCATTCTAATGCATGAGAAGCTTTAAAACAAGTAGTAAAAGCACTACGAGATTGATTATCTTGAGATTTGAAGTTATTTTGATTATTGTTATTCATAGGCTTCTTATCATTTTTCTTTTTAAAACAAACATTAGTTAGGTGACCATCCTTGCCACAATAAGTACAATGAGGTTTCTTATTTTGTTGATTATTATAATTATTATTATTGTGATGAGCATTATTGTTATACAAGGGCCTATAGTTAAATCTATTGTTATTATGATTATTATTATTGTTAAGAGGATTATTATTGTTATGATGATTATAATTATTATTACGAGAATTATGATTATTATGAGAAGAATTATGATTATGAGATCTATTATTTTGATTTTGATGTTTAGACACAAAAGCATGTTCAAAAGATCTAAGAGTACCAAATTGCAACAACTTAGCTTCCTCTTGACGTAAAAGATTTTGAAATATGTCATAAGTTAATTGAGGAGCTAAAGTAGGAATAGCAAGTTGCGAATGAATGTTAGTAATAAATTGTTGAAATTCTTTAGGAAGACACTTCTTGAGAATAATAGTAATTAATCTAATATCACTTAAAGTAACATTCACACCATTTAATTGAGTCTTAATAGCATCAAATTTAAGCAAAAATTCATCCATATTTTTAAAGTCAATATACCTGAGGTCTTCCAAGTTGTCTTGGAGCTGAATCTTACGTGATTCAGTGGAGCTATCATAGGTTTGTTGCAAAATGGTCCACGATTGATGAGCGTTGGTGCAATGTCCAATCAAGACATACAAATCAGGAATAACCGAAAGACCAATTAATCCAAGAGCTTCTTCATTTTTAACTTGCCATGCATCTTTGTCAGTTTGAGAAGCAGAGGCAGCTGGTTAAATAGTGGCATCTGTAGCAACTTGGAGTAAATGTTTAAAATGAAAAATGAAAGAGATGTGTGTTTTCCATTGATGATAGTTAGAGCTATTTAACTTGATTTCTGGAATTAGAGTAGACATGACTAAATAATATTCAGATTTGAACAAATTAATTTTAAAAAAGACAAATAAACTGAAAATAGCAAAGGAAGAGAAAGGATTCTTTGCAAAAAACATTATATATTAGAAAGAAAAAAGAACATGCAGGCCGGAATAAACTGTCATGGAAAATACAGTCTCGGTGCGAGGGGCATATCTCTCAAATGAACCGTTGGATCGAGCTAATTTTAGTATATATTTGAGATAACCTAATTATCTAGTATCAGACTAAAGAGATCTTTCTAATGTGTATGGGTTCAAAAGATATGGGCGACGGAGTGAGGTATTGTCAAAACAAAGATTAATACAGAGATATGGAGAGCAGCAAATGCCAAAACAATATAGAGATATCAATAGAGATTAGAAAAATAATGAAGATTCAATATTTTAATGAAGGTAATCAACTTATAAATGATAATAAACTCAGAGATGCATGCAAGAGGAAGCTAAAACTACTACGCTTTCTGGTTTATTGTTTTAATAGAACCTGCAAGAATGTTAGAATATGCAAGAATGATAAAAAATGCAAATGAAAACCTGTAGAGATAAATGAGAATAACCAGAAGAGATTTAGAATAGAAAAAATGAACTAAATGCAACCCTTGCGGTCTCCTGACAGAGGGTGTTGTTAGATCTAGATAAACAAAACTTGAAATGAAGAAATAAACTGGGTTTGGCGAAGAATCGTCCAAACCCAAAAAAATTCAAAAAATATACTCTTTGGCAGCAAGCCTTCCAAAGAGGGTTAGAGAAAAAAAGTATGAAGAAGAGTATGGAAAAAAAAGTTAGAGCTGCAACAAATGTTAGATCTATAAGATAAAACTTGAAAAATCTTGCTCCTTTGAATGTTGCCTTCCTACAAAACACTTAAACAAGGATTAGTAGCTAGCTCTGATACCATGTTA
This sequence comes from Sequoiadendron giganteum, assembly GCA_007115665.2. Lineage (NCBI taxonomy): Eukaryota > Viridiplantae > Streptophyta > Pinopsida > Cupressales > Cupressaceae > Sequoiadendron > Sequoiadendron giganteum. The sequence continues at coordinate 54,546,659 of CM021105.1, read as the reverse complement.
GAAGAAATAAAGGAATGAAAGCAAGATCAAAATAACAATCCAAGAAGTGAAGTGCAAGAAGAGCTTTACCATAAATCAAATGAGAGATAGGTGCAAGATCAGCCACCAATACCAAGATAAGACTCCAAGAATCCAACAAGAGCCAAGATATTTTTGTAAGGGGAAAAGCAAAGAAAAACCCATTTGTGAATTATGAATGAGGCATGAAAAGCCTAAAGAGAGAGAAGAATATGAGCAAGAAGCTCAATACAATATGATAGAACTACTATGCAAGAGGAGAGAATTGTAAAAATTAGTGTGTAGTGTGTGGAGAAATATCTCTTTTAAGTAGAGATGAGTGAAGGAGTTTGCATGTAACTCCATATGTGTAAGAGTGCCACATTCATACTTAGTGTGTGCCAAGTGTGAGCATCCTCATAAGGAGGAATAACCTATTTTCCTTATTAAAGGAATTACAAAAATATGAGTTGTCCTCCCACTTGGACTAGAGGACAAAATTACATGTAGAGATTCCTTTAGGAATATCCTAAAATAAATAAAAGAGGATACCTTGGTTTATCCTCAAATTAAATAAAACAACCAAGGAAAGATTACTAATTCTAACAAAACATCAAATAGAAAGACCTGGATAATTCATTTCATGAAATAAAATAATTTGCACAAAGATTTACTGAACATAAAGAGTCGAAGACATAGTTCTAAATCAGCATTTTATTCAAATAATTGAAGTTGCAAACAAACTATTCAAAAACAACACAGTATAATGTTATCCAATAGTTAAGAAACAAAAAGGCCAAATTACAAGGTCATAGTCTGTGAGTCTTTACAATTATCTAACAAAACAAAGGCTTGGTGTCTTCCTAATTCTTCTATAGATATTTTGAACTCCTTTGAAAGAAGTAGTATATATAGCCAGAGGCATCCACCACTTGAAGGACTATAATAGAAAAGATTCCCCATCATGAATCATGATGCTTGCAATAATGATTCATCATGGTTGTTGTAATAGAAAGGTTCCCGAGCATGAACCCAATCATTCACGAGCTAGATGCATTCTCTGAAAATGATGGCAGTGGTCCTGGCTTACCCTGTGCAAACAAGTGTCACCTCCTAGTGAAGGCAGTTAGAACACGCAACAGAGTATGGCAGCTTGACATTCGCACCACTCCTCCTTTTCTTGCAGATGCACCAAAAGGACATGTGGCGATATTTTACAGCCCCTAGTTTATCCTCCCCGTCCTTTGGAGCTTGAGATGATAAGACATGTGGAAACATTCCTTACTATTGGCACCGCTTGAGGGTCTGCTAGAAGTTTGCATGGGTGGAGGCTACGTGGTAGGTAGTCGGGGCCCAAAAGAGAGCTATATGAAAGCATGCCAAACTCACCCGATCTATTGACACGTGGGGGTAGAACGGGGCTCGGAAGAGAAGGGAAGGGAAGCTCCCCTTTGATAAGTGCTTGACTGACATGTGGCGGTAGTGATTTGAGAGAGCTGAAAGACTGGCATGGAGGCTTTTAAAAATCATTAGGCGTAGTTAGAAGTCGGGTAAAACATAAAAAAAATCCCGAAGGGAGCTTGGGGGTATATTAAATATCCACAATATCCACTTCTATTGCCAACTCTTCTACACTCACCTTAAAATTGTTGAGAATGCAATGTTGTCTTTTGGATTATATGAGTCCTCATTCATCCTTGTTATCCTTATAAACATTCTTACTCATTATCCCATGTTTGTCCACTTTCTTAGCGCCTACCATCAAGATTTATTAACTCGTAAATGTCTTTCCTTCCCGGTTCTATTGATGATAGTTTTTCCTTGCTATCTTGTGACACCCCTTCACTTCTTCACCTCCTTCTTTTCTTTCTTCAACTTTCAAATTTTATTATAATTTTTTGTTTAACAATGAAAAAAGTATGTGTTTTCCTTCTCATTTGATATTCAGAATCTCTAAGCCTATATATATTTTATGATATAGACATCATTGTAAAAATTTAGACAAAATTATAAAATTGTAGAACAATACATCGACACATAAATTTAGACACCATTATACAAATTTAGACAAAACTTTGGAACTATTGATGAGGCTCTATTAGATCAAACATGATTAAACACACATTAGTGTCCCTAAGAATTGTTAATCTATTGTCTCTGACTGGTCTAAATAGGTTACACCAAATAATTAATTAGACTTGTGAATTCTTCAAAGGTATAAGATTTGAGAAATTTTTTTGCTCTTCTTAACTCATGGTTTACCTTTGAAGAAAATAGGTTTAGCATTTAATAAGGTTTCCAAAAAAACCTCAATCTTGTCAAAAGTGTTAAGAGGCCTTATTAAATTTTTCCAAGCTCACATTGTAGGAGGAAAAATGGCATGTTAAGAGGAAGAAGGGGCAGTTTGTAGCAACTCATTCATATCTTGTTCATGCATTCGACAATCCAAATGATGCAAGCTCTTAACAATAGACTCCTTAATACCTGTAAACCATTTGTCATGTAAAACACTTACATTTATTATCTTTATTAAGGATGTTTTAGGGTTCATAAGGTAATATTTCAAGGATTTTAAAGAATAACATAAAGCAAGCATAACAAGAATAGTTTGGCGACTATTAAGGTCCATCCAAAATCTTAACACCACTCAAGGATCTATCCATTGAAAAGAGTTTCCTATTATCCAAATATTTTAGTCATGACCTAAACATGTACCTGGCATGGATCATTGCAATATGAAAAAAATAATGATGAAGGGCATTGGGAGAGTCTCTGAACTCAAGCAAATTTATAGAGATAAGTTCTATGGAGATGCAACTGGATAGATGGTTAAATTTCTACATGGCTCGATTGGGATCATCCATGAAAATCATGTTCAGAGCATAACGTCATATATAAAGGAGTGTTGGCAGATGGCCAATGCTCCCCTTAGGATTCCTGACATGGACTAATTGCCTCTTATGGATCCATTAACTCTAGCGGTTGTATCAAGAGTTAATAGGTCAATCTTTTCATGCAATGACAACCATGGGGCCAACAATTGGTATCAGAGCCAAAGGTGCCGAGTTCGAATCCCCTCGGGTAACGCTAAGGGGGAGATTGTTGGCAGATGGTTAACGCTCCCCTTGGGATTCCTGACATGGAATAATCGCCTCCCATGGATTCATTAACTCTGGTGGTTGTATCGGGCATTAACAGGTTGATCTTTTGGTGCAATGACAACTGTGGGGCCAACAAGGAGAGTGTCGGTGAGGAGTTAAAAGAAGAAGATCAACCCATGAATGAAAAAGGAGTGAGGAAGAAAAAGAGACTTGTGTTTTGTGTTGAGGGTAATATTAGTGTTGGAAATTCAACATTCATTCCAAGGATAAATGAGACACTTGAATCATGTGATGTTGTGGAGATTGTCCCTGAACCTGTTTCTAAGATGTAAGATATTGGTCCTGAGCATTTTAATACACTGGATGCTTTTTATGCTTAACCTCAAAGATAAAGGGCAGATGAGCAAGGTGTTGGTCTAGAATATTTGAAAGGATTGCATGAAAACATGAGCAGTGGTTATTCCATGCAAAAAGAAGAAACCATGGAATGTTGTTTGTTAGTCAGTTTACCCATGATATGGAGAATTTTAGGTTTAACTTTTTCTAATAAGTAGTAGTTGCCAACAGTAGTTTCAATGTCAAAATTTGATGCTACTAGTCATATTTATTTCATTTCAGCCCTTGTATATGTGAGTTGGTCCACTTCAATCTTAAAAGTATATCCATATGGAAGTATTTTGCTTAACATTTTGGAGGATTTACTTTCTTAAACTGCTTCTTTTCATTCCTTAGATTAGGGTTTCATGCAGCCAAAGAACTCTCTATATCAAAGATGATGTATTTGTGGACCATTACATATAGTGGAACTGTTCTTTAAAAGGACAAAGAAAACGGTATGGTTTTGTGTGTCCATTTCATCAAAGGTTTGATAAATCTAGGCAAAATATGCTTGCTTTGGATATGTTTTGAGATCATTTTACCCAACCAAAATGCAGATTTTCTATGACAAGTATCTTTCTCTTGGAGAAATTTTTACATGGAAACTAGACTAGAGAAGCAACAAGGTGATAAAGTAGGTGAGAAAGATTCTAGCTTGTTGAATTCAGACATTAAGAAATGACTGTTAGTGAATAATAGTAAATGAAAAACAGTGCAAAATGGTAGTGAACTATGAGCAAGGAGAGGGCGAGAACCCTGCTATTTAAGGCTCCTACAGGTTGGAGTTGGAAAGAAGGCTTTGATGGAGAAGTATCAAATTAATGACAGTGAGCAAGGGCATGAGGTTCCATGAATTCATAGAAAAAGGCAATGGTGTTCAGGTGGAATGCCAGTCCAAATGCAACATATAGATGCAGTTAAAGACATAGTATGACAGACCCAAAATTCATAGAGGATAGTTTGGCATGACAATGTCACCAAGGAGAAAAGGTATCGAGAAAAACAAAAGGATAGTCTCACAAGGACAGTCCAAGACAAAGATGGTGATTTTTAAGTTAGGATAATAGGATTTCTCTTGAGAATGAGCTACAAATATGTGAAATACAGAGGAAGGCTTCAAAGCCCGCTCATCAATCTATGTAGTCAATATAAGAAAATCTTGCAAGTATCGAAGGTAAGAAAGGGTGAGAGAGTATAGTGTCAAGAGGCAGTCAAGGACAAGCCCATGGTGATATTACTAAAAGAAGACATTCATATGGCACTAGAAAGTCAAGAATGAAAAGGTAATTAACTACAATGTTTTTCATATCCAAGAGTAGTAGTGAAGGACAATTATCCTGCAAAAGAATGAATAAAGGAAAATCTAGAAGAAAATAGTATAAATAAAGGCCAAGGACAATCTACAGATGATTGGTATATGGGCAGATCTATGACAGACCAAAAAGCTAGAGAAATTTGATAGAGGTCAAAAGGAGAACACGAGGAAAAACACATGATGTTTAGTGACTAAGAATCTAAGTACATAACTACCAAGTCATGCATGATTGAATGAGATCAAAATTGAACATGGAATGTCTTCATTTATTATTTACTTGAAGTGTTACTATGATGAATACTTCATTACTTGTGTTCAAGAAGATTAATTAGTTCTATCAACAACATGAAAATACTTCTTATTCATTGACAACAAGAGGCTCCATGGTGCATCCATAGGGAAATTCCAGTCAGGATAGTGGATGAATGAAGGATAGTTTCAAGTTGGTAGGTTAGACAAAGTGCAGGTCTGAGATGACAATCATGAAATACAATCATCAAGTAAATGACAATAGTGCGTTCATCAAATAGGGTGTAGTCATCTCATGAAGGGTAGTTTCACACCTCTAATTATGGTCCACAGTCAAGGAAAAGATGTCATGTCAATGAACAAGAAAACAAGTTTTTTGATGAGTGAAGAGGTTTTACTATGATAGTGAGGTTCATGAATAGAAGAGGACAATCATCTATAGACTTGAAAAAGTTACATAATAAACTACAAAGATAAGAATATTTCAATAGTAGTGATCAAGAATATGTGATGGTGGTGAGTTTATATGATATTGAGGTTTAATGACACTAGAAAATAAGCAACAAAAAGACAGATGGCTTGATAAGAGTGATCATATAAGACAATACATGGCAAGTCACAAGAGTACTGCATAATAGTGAAGAAGGGAAATGAAATGTACATAAGGCATCCACGAGAAGAAAGGTTAGCCAATGTAGGGACAATCAATGCATCTTTAATGGTTTTGATAGTGTCTTTGACATTTTTCCTAATTAAATTATCCATCCATAGTAGAGGTGATTTGAAGAGAGACCTGCTAGAAGAATTCTAAGGGGTAGGATTACATTCTAATGAATGGTGTTATGATAGTAATGAAGAAATGCTTCAAGGCAGTGGATAAAGGTAACAATCCTACTTTCTATAATACCTGTTAGTGACAATTTGTCAAGGATTTTATAGTGACCAAAGAGAATTTGCATAGCCTTTTACATAGTTTCACTCAAAGAATGCTTTGCAGACCTATTGAAGGTAGTATAGGGATAAAGGGTAGTCATATGAATCAAGGATTCAGTAAGGCTTGTGTAAAGGTAGTGACAATGATATTCACAATGACCTTAGCATGATAAGGTTAAGGATTTCAGTCTATGTATAGATTGTTATGATCAAACCTTTGATGTTTGATAGAGAAATCATCTTATTACAATATGAATAGTCTATGGTAATTTAAGCAATAACCAACATTGGTCAAAAAGGTAATAAAGATAGGAGATAGAAAGGTTATTGATGAATGACACATGTGCTAAAAGGAGCCCTTAAGATTCTTCTACATCCTTAGAAGTCAAAAAGGTGATGAAGATAGGAGATAGAAAGGTTACTGATGAATGATACATACGCTAAAATGATCTCTTAAGATTCTTCTACATCCTTAGAAGAATTTTTGACTGATTCAGATCTTCTCCCACATTCCCTATTATCATGCAAGTGGGAATTTGATGAAGTAAAGTGTTGAAGAAGGTAAAATGGACTAATGAAGGAAAATAGATGGAAACACACCAAAGAAATACATAAAATAAATTATACCTTCATTGTTCTCCTCTTCATAGATTGAGCTCACAAGTTGTACCCTCTACTTGCAGATTTTCTCAAGTGTTGTTGGTATGTGGTTGCTCACAAATTTTGCAGCATAATGTTTAGGTTGTAATTATCATATTTTACAATTCACTCTATGAGCCACCCTCACCCTACCAACCTATTCCTCATTTCTTCCTCTTTTTAATAATGATTTCTACTATTCCACTTACTTCCCTTTATGAAAAACTAAATGATATCAACCTCTATTGCCAGATCTTCTACAGTCACTTTTAAATTGTTGAGAATGCAATGTTGTCTTTTGGATTATACGAATCCTCATTTACCCTTGCTACCCTTATAAACCTTCTAACTCATCATCCCATGTTTTCCACTTTCTTAGCACCTACCCTCAAGATTTATTAACCCTTAAATGTATTTTCTTCTCAATTCTATTGAGGATAGCTTTGCATTGCTATCTTGTGAAACCCCTTCACTTCTTCACCTCCTTTTCTTTCTTCAACCTTGAAATTTTATTATAATATTTTGTTTAACAATGAAAAAAGTGTGTGTTTCCTTTCTCATTTGGTATTCTAAATATCTAAGCCTATATTTTTATGATATGTACAGATCATTGTACAAATTTAGACAAAATTATGGAATTGGAGAAAAATGTGTTGGTATGTGGCGACTGATCATGTCATACTGTACACTCTCTACCCCCAAGAATTTTTTTTTCTTACTTTTTCGCTTCGTCACCGAAAAAGAAAAAAACCAACTTTGTAGAACCCTAATTTTTGGGAGCTTCTTAAAAGCTTGTTATAAGAGGTTGGGATAAGAGTTGTATTATGACATTATTTGCGAGATTGTATTATATTTTGCATTGGATAATAAAATCATTGGATGGCTACGGTTTTGTGGATGTAGCCTGGATTGGGTGAACCACGCTAAATTATTAGTGTTCTCTTGTTTCTGCTATAATTTTCTGTGTGTTTTATTTCTCTGTTTTATTGATCAAATTTGCATTTAACTATTAGATATCTACCTTCTAACCCTAACACACAAATTTAGGCACTATTGTACAAATTTAGACAAAACTATGGAACTATTGAAGAGACCCCCTCAGATCAAACATGATTACATACATTAGTGTCCCTAATAGTATTATACCAAGAATGTATAAATCTTAAAATCTAAAATTTAAAACTAAAAACCTCCTTGTCTCCTCTTTTGTCGTCTACTTATGCTTCAACTCTCAAATCAACATAATATCTCTCCCTTTGTGCTTGTTATCTAAAATGTTGAATCAAATGATGTTATTTGTTTTATATTTTAAATGAATAAGGAAACCACATTTTAATTAAAGAGAATGTTATATACTTAGAGATTTTTTTTAGTTTTTATATTACATTTTGGTGAGCTCAACTTTTTTACACAAATATTTGACTATAACCCATTTTTCTTTCAATATGATTACAAATTTAAAACAAAAAAACAAAAAAACATAATTTCTTCTTCCTATCTCCTCTTCTTTTTTATGCCTCATGTCTAAAATAAGTACTTCTCTCTTCCATTTCCATTCCATGACTATTTCCTTCAAGCATATAAAATCTCCTACAAACAAAAAACTCTATTTTCTTGTGTTTTTATTTCTTAGTTAAATATATTATAATGCAATATAATATCATTTTTTTCAAACAAACTAGTAAAATGATTACTCATCAAAATCAAGTCTTTAAAGAGATAACTCAATATTAAATGAATACCACATATCTAAAATCCTATTTACTTTAAGAATGAAAAAAAACAATTTGAAGAAGGCGTATCTTTATTTGAGCATCACGAACTCATTTTATCTGTGGACGGTGGAAAAACAAAGAGAGGCCTTGCAAGACGATTGAACAATTGCCAACCGTTGATTTTTTTCCATGAAGTTTATATTTGTATGAACCATCTTAAAATGCCAAAGAATCCCAAAGATTTGTACAAGCTGTATGATGAGGAAGCGTATTTGCATACCAAGAGGCTTTTGCATACAAACCAATTCACATAGGATTCCTCTTTTTGGTAAATCATAAATATAAATATGAAAATCTATTGCCTGAGATATTTTGTAGCATTGCATATATGGTCAAATTGAATTTAGGTCAATCGATTTGGGTTTTTTATTTTGTGAACTCTATATTTGTTTTATATTCTTTCCTGTAAATGTGTGGGGTTTGTCTTTAATGAACTGTGGTCTCTTTGGTCTAGATTGACCTATATTACTATGCCTGAGCTATAAACTTTGTTTGAGAAAAAATGTTTGAGGGATTGGGCCTTTATCGATTTTTCTAAAATGCAAGTCTTATTCAGTTTTGAGAAAAAACTATGAATTGGAACCCCTTTCTGAGTTTTAATTATACAGTAGAAAGACTAAATTCAAAACATGATGTAAAGTTCCTTATCTGGAAAAATCCAGTATTGCTCTATCCATATTGCTCTCTATTGGAGAAAACAATGTTAGGTTCTAGAATTTCTCTTGTAAACAAGAAATTTGATCTTTATTTTGAATGGATGGCTTATTCATGTTTGAAAGACATCTCTCAACGTGAAACCCCCTTTGATGAAAAACATAATCCATTGTAAACATTTTTTATGGGTATGTTTTCTTAGTCTATATGGTTCTAGGAAAATTCACTAACAATTCACCGTCAAGTAAAATTCACGGTCAGCAATTCACCATCGTGGAAAATTAACTGCATTAATATTTTTTAATATATATTTCAAAAACTTTGATTTTATTAAAAATATTAATGAGGTTAATTTTCGTCGCGGTGAATTGCTGGCTGCGAATTTTACTTGGCAGTGAATTTTCTGTGGCGATGAATTTTCCATCGATGAATTGTTGGTGATGAATTTTTCGTCTATATTGTTATGCTAAAATTGATTCCGTTTGAAAATAAAAACATGACTGAAGGTTTTGAGAGATCAGTTTACTTGAGTAAAAATGGTAGATTTGAGTAGTTTTTCTTTCTAATAGTGTAGCTATTTTTTAATGAATGAACAACTTATGTAATTTTGAAATAAATTTGTGATTTATTTGTAATGCAACTATGCTGAATGGTGATGGTGAAAATAGAGAAGAAAAAGTTGTTTGGACAAATAGATCCATCAATGTGCCTCAATGGCGTCCTGAAGTATACTATAACACCCTTGCAAATACCCCTCCATCCTTTTCTAGAAGCAATTCTACCCATCTGACAAAAAATATAGATGCTTTCTTGGAATTCAAATTTGTGGATGTGGATGTTTAATGCATTTTAATTTTAACTTATTCTGCATCTCTCTGGAAAAAGTAAATTGCTACTACTCTCTCTGTCAATGTTTAATCTGCAGTGCTTACCTCTTGATTCACAATAAATTATGAAAACATTGTTTCCTAGACACCGATCTTTTTTCTTATTGATTATAAGTGATCTCTTGGTTTTGGACTATTATTTATATTTGAGTTGCATTCCCTCTGATGCCCATGTGGGCCAGGTGACTAATTTTCTTAGTTATCAACCCTGCCATTCCACCCCCCCTTCATCCAAATGCTCGTCCCCTATCCATTTGCATTGTTTGTCTTTACCTCATGAGAAATATACCTTCTCCTTCATCGTTTTGTCTTCCTCATATGGTACTTATCCTGTCGTTTAAAGATCCCCTGCCCATTAGTAAGAGTTGTAGAATCAGTCCACTTGGAAGCCTTTTTCAAAAGCTTCTTGACAACTTCTATTTATCCTTTAAAGCTAATTGGTAAGCGTCTTCCATGTAATATATTTTGTGGAAGCTCATTTCATCTCAAATGAGAATCCTTAAGTCATTTGCATATCTGAAAATATTTTACTCATCTTCTCAGAATGACTCATTCTAATGGTCAATTTTTAAGACTCTCTAATGTTCTCTTTAACGTGAAGCTCCCAAAGTCCAAGACCCTATAATTTCTTGAGTGAGGACTGCTAACAATCAGTTGGAAGGAATTTACCTCTGTGTTTTGATTCCATGATGGCCCATTAACTTACTTTGATTATCCTTGGAATTTGATTATCCAAGAGGTCTACAAGCCACCTTTCAACAAGGGTAATTATAAATGTAGTTTAAGTAAAAGAAAATGGATATATATTCTAGATTTTGTTCCCATCTAACTTTGGGTTTTCATCCTGTCACAACATTATTTGAATTCTTCATAAAGGATAGGAACCAAAGCATGAAACTAAATTATATTAAACAATTCACTAACCTTGTCTACACTTCCACATTGTGCATATTTGTCATACATGTCTACCATAGCATTTTCAGCTATCATATCTGAACAAAATCTCCCTTCTATTATGTTTTGATGGATCTTTATACCCTATTCTAAAGCTATCATTTTGGCACAGACAGGGAGGATGTTATCAAAGGAATGGTTCAAGTTCTAATATTTTTTATCATGGAATATGTCAAACCATAATAGCAAGAGTCAGAATATAGTTTTAGTTCATTCACATTGAAATTCTTAGTACATTTCAATTTTAACCACAAATATCATAAGTTACTTTCATATTTGTGTATAGGTATTTAGGGTATGGTGTTCTTGTTTTTTCAGACCTTTTGGTTCAATCTGGCTGTACAATCATTATGGTACACAAAATAATGCAGGTTAGTTAAAACGTACTATGTCTACTGCTTTATCATAATGTTTAGCATAATTAATGATACTACTGTTTTATCATAATGTTTCACATTGCTCTTGTTCTAGTCATGATATTTCACCATACGCATCCCTCCTGTGGACTACAATTGCACTGTGAAAAATTGATTGTATAGTAAAGTAATTTTGATATTTCTTTTGATATTAATCCAAGGCTATTTATTTTATTCTCATAACTTTGCTTGTAGCATAAATTTGAAATACTATGAAACCATTTTAATGGCATGAATTTGCCAACAACCACAAGTTAACTTAGGGAAAATTAGGTTAAACAAAGTAAAAAGTAACAATCAGATTGGTTGTAAAAGATACGTTTAGAGACCAAATACATTTTGCACGTTGTCTATTGACTTGGAAAATCCTCCAATTATTGCAAGATATATACACAACGGATTTACTAAAATAACTTTACAAAATTTCATGCAAATGCAATTGCCAAGTGTAAAGCCAAATTCCAGAACCTTCCCCTCTATTGTGAAAATTCTATTGCAGTTACTGATTTTTAATCTCCTATCTATAAAGATTATTTGACTGTCGAAAATTAATTCACAACAAATACTGAAAAATAATACAATTGCAACTTCACAAATAAAACTCACAGGAATAGAAAAGAAAACATACAAAATAATAAACACAATATTTTTGGACAAATTGTCCCTAGAAAAACCCCAGAGGGAAAACTAGTACTATAGATGAGGAATTATATTAATCTTTAGCAAATCAAGAGATACAAAAAATTGCTTGCCTCTTATTGACAAAGCTCTGACAATATTCTTCTCCGAAAATTCTTCCCTCAATTTCTCCTACTGAAATTCCACTGTTGTTGCCTCCAAAGCTATCATTGCACCCTTGCTATCACTACAAGACTATTTTCTCTCACTGCAAATTTATTTGCTATCACTGCAAATGTATCTGTGTGTTCTCCAAATGCCCATTGACCCCCTTTTAAACTATTCTCATTGGAAAACCAATGGCCATGATTTAATCTCAATCAATGGCTAAGATTAATTAGACTCTAACAAACCCTAACTAACTGGTTTCTAGAAGTCTCTAGAGGAAATAATTATTTAATTAAATAATTAAATATCTGGACCTAACTAACTTCTTTCTAGAAGTCTCAAGAATTAAATAATAATTCTTGGAATTGGAGAAACAACTATCCGAGCTACAATAAATTAACACTCCCTCTTAGTGAGGAAGGTGTTCTACATAACACCCAACATATCTCTGAAGAAGATGAATTTCACCTTCCCTAATGCCTTTGTCAAAATTTCTGCTACCTGTTGATCTGTAGGTATATACTGTAGCTGAATAATCCCCCGCTGTACACAATCCCTGATGAAATGATACCTGATGTCTATATGCTTAGACCTATCATGAAACACTGGATTCTTAGACAACCTGATGCAACTTTGATTGTCACAGTGTATCACTGTAGTTTCAACCCTCTGACCTAACAAGGCTACTAGCAACTTCTGAAGCCATATTGCCTCACATGTCACCACGCTAGCTGCTATGTATTTTTCCTCTGCAGAACTCAGAGTCACATACTTTTGCTTCCTACTGTACCAAGAGACAACTCTTGATCTTGAGCTAAAGCAGCACCCTGAAGTGCTTTTCCTGTCCGCTGTACTACCTGCCCAATCTGCATCAGTATAGCCTATCAACTTGATACCATCACCTCAAGCATATTTGATCCCATACTCGATTGTACCACACAAATACCACAACACATGCTTTGCTACTGTCCAATGCACTCTCTTCGGTTCAACCATGAACTGACTAAGAGAATTTATTGCAAAGGATATATCTAGTTTGGTGTTGACCAAATACATGAGAGACCCAATCAACTACCTATATAGTGTGGGGTCTACATCCTTCTTCCAATTCGTGATCATAGGAGTAGACATGGCTCTGCAATCCTCCATCTCGAACCTCCTCAATATTTCGATGCAGTATTTCCTTTAACCAAGGAAAATCTCTCCATCTGTTTGCCATACCTCCATTCCTAGAAAGTAGTGCATAAGCCCCAAATCTTTCATCTTTCATCTACTGCAAGGTCCCTCTTGCACTCCTCTATGAGCCCTAGTGAACCTGTTAAAAAAAAGTCATCCACATATAGAACAAGAATGAGAATCTCAACCCCAACCACCAAGTAGTAGAGATTAGCATCCGCTTCACTCTTCACAAAGCCCATTCCCTACAAGTATTCATCATTGCGCTCATACCACACCCTGGGAGCTTGCTTGAGTCCGTACAAGGCTCTCTTCAATATGCACATGTGGGTTTCACTGTTGTGTGCTACAAAGCCCTCTAGTTGTTCTATGTATACCTCTTGTTTCAATTTACCATTAAAAAATGCTGTCTTGACATCCATTTGATGGATCTGCCATCCCATCTATGCTGCAAGAGAGATCATAGCTCGTACAAAAGTATACCTGGCCACTGGAGCGAATGTCTCCTCATAGTCTATTCCCTCCTTCTGAGAGAACCCCTTGGCCACAAACCTTGCCTTGTATTTCTCGATGCTACCATCTGCACCATGTTTGATCTTATAGATCCAATGAGATCCAACCACTGCCCTATCTGGCGATCTAGGGACAACCTCCCACACATCATTCTGCACTATTGAATTATATTCCTCAACCATCGCATCTCACCACACTTATTGTTGTACGGCCTCCTGATAACTGGAAGGATCACTATCTACCAACTGAATAACTAATTCCATATAGTCATTATACCTGGCTGGTTGTCTCCACTACCAACTACTCATCCTAAGAGCTCCCACAAACTCCTGAGTATCCTGTTGGTTACTGCTACCAACTATAGAGGATGAAATATCAGCCCCCATGTGTTCCTGATGCATCTCTTGGATCTACTGCATCTGTTGCTCCATACTCTGCGAACTCTCAACACCTGAGCCTATGCTTGTACTAGTCATTGTACTCGAGTTTCCCTGTCCCTGATCTGATTTCTCAATCCTTGGAGCTTCTGCTGGCTGCTCACTCTGATCATCTGCTAGCAAATCTCTGGACCTTCTAAATTCCATGTCCTCCATGAACTTGACATCACGCCTAACTATAATCCTCCTGGCCCTTGGAAAAAATATCCAATATGCCTTTGAGGTTTCACTATACCCCACAAAGTACCCTCTCTCTGCAGTCTGATATAACTTAGAATGTGTAGCACCTGGAATGTGACAATATGCCAAACTCCCAAATATCTTGAAGTGGCTAACATATGGCTTCTTCCCTGGGAACGCCTCCTCTGGTGTCATCTTTCCCAATACCTTATGTGGAACCCTATTTTGTATGTATACTGTCGTACTGCATGCCTCTGCCCATAAGTAGCGTGGCATATCCTGGTCATACAACATAGCCCTTTCCGCCTCTGATATAGACCGATTCTTCCTTTCAACAACCCCATTCTGCTATGGGTTGTAAGGAACAATCCACTCTCTCTTGATTCCTTCCTTGGTACAAAACTCCTGGAACTCTTTCCCTTTGTACTTGCCTCCACTGTCTGACCGAAGAACCTTAATCTTCCTTCCTGTTGAATTCTCTACAAGAGCTTTGAACTCTTGGAAGCGACTGAAAACCTCATCCTTGGTCTTCAAGAAGTATATCCAGGTTTTCTTGGAGAAATCATCAATAAAAGTAACAAAGTACTTGTATCCTCTGAGAGACTTCGTCGACATTGGTCCACATATATCTGAATGTAATAGATCAAAAACACCCTTGGATCTAGTGTCACTCCTTGGAAAAGTTGCTTTCACAAACTTCCCCGACACACATCCCTTACATACATCATCATGCTCTGTGCTCACCTCTGGAACACTTGTCACTGTCTCATGAAGCAATTTAAGTGCTCCATGATGTATATGGCCCATCCTCCTATGCCATAGCTCTCCTTGATCTCTAGAATTACCACTGCTCATTAGTGCCTTATGAGTATCAAACTGCAACCTATAAAGTCAGCCGCTCCTAACTCCAATAGCTATGGGTGATTTCCAATCCTTGTGCTTGATTAACACATTTTCCCCTCTAAAGAGTACATTGTAGCCTTTATCTTGAAGGACAGATACAGAAATCAGATTCATACCCAATCCTGGCACATGCAACACATCATGAATGGAAATCAACTTGCCATTCTCCCTTTGAAATAGAACAGTCCCTTTCCCAACTAGATTTAGTTTGGACATGTTCCCCATAGAAATATGGATTTTGATGTCCTCCTCCTTATAACTGGAGAAGTATTCTCTAACTCCTGTCATATGAAATGACGCCCCACTGTCTATATACCAAACACCCTGTGAGGTTGAGCTAACCATACAAACTATGAGTGCAAACTCATCTTCCATTCTGCTAGAGAGCTCATCTACACTTGATGAAGCTGCCATTTGCTTCTTGCCTTTCTTCCTTTGTGGGAAATTACTGACATAGTGGCCAAACTCGTGACAACCATAACACTTGACTTTAGACAAGTCTTTCTTCTTCTCACCTTTAGGATTTGATCCTTTGCTAGACCCCTTCTTTGCTTTCCCTTTTCCTACTAGGGCAACATTTTCCTGTTCTGCCTCACTTTTCTGACTCTTACTACTGGTACCACTGACAAGGCTTAGTCTAAGCTCCTCCTGAGTGAAGTCACTCCATAGTCGATCCCAACTCGGTAAGGTGTCTCGTCCATTAATAACTTGAACAAAAATATCCCACTACTTAGTAAACCCATTTAGGGCTATCTGTAGTAGCTCGTCATCATCTGGTTTATCTCCAACAGCTGCCAACTCATCCTTGCCAAGTCTAAGTCTAGTGAGGTAGCTTGTAACGTCTTTTCCCTTGTTCATCTTGGTATTCCTCAACTTTTCTCTAAGAATTAGCTTCCTATTAGTGGTAGCATTTTGATACAGATTCAAAATGGCATCCCACATATTCTTCACTGTATCCAACTCTGCAATATGTGGAACAATATGATCCTTAACACCATCAAGAATCAACCTCCTTGCCTTGGCATCTTCCTTCTTATATGCTAAGAGTTGTGTTGGATCTGTAGGTACAACTACAATACTAGTCACATATTCCTTGATACCATTCTCTTCCAGCAATAAAGAAATTCTAGCTTTCCAGACACCAAAATTTGAGGCTCCATCTAATCTGTCTTGATCTCTTAAACCTGTTAAGGCCATTTCAAACAAAAAATAATAATACTGAAGAGGTAGAACTAGGTTTTATAAACCCTCAATTTTTTCTTCTTGTGCCTGCACTGAGCTCTTTCTGCCCTTAGATCTACTCTGATACCATATGAAAATTCTATTGCAGTTACTGATTATTAATCTCCTATCTATAAAGATTATTTGACTGCCGAAAATTAATTCACAACAAATACTAAAAAATAATACAATTGCAACTTCACAAACAAAACTCACAGGAATAGAAAAGAAAACATGCAAAATAATAAACACAATATTTTTGGACAAATTGTCCCTGGAAAAACCCCGGAGGGAAAACTAGTACTGCAGATGAGGAATTATATTAATCTTCAACAAATCAAGAGATACAAAAAACTGCTTGCCTCTTACTGACAAAGCTCCGACAATATTCTTCTCTGGAAATTCTTCCCTCAATTTCTCCTACTGAAATTCCACTGCTGCTGCCTCCAAAACTATCACTGGACCCTTGCTATCACTGCAAGACTATTTTATCTCACTGCAAATGTATTTGCTCTCACTGCAAATTTATTTTCTATCACTGTAAATGTATCTGTGTGTTCTCCAAATGCCCATTGACCCCCTTTTAAACTATTCTCATTGGAAAATCAATAGCCATGATTTAATCTCAATCAATGGCTAAGATTAATTAGACTCTAACAAACCCTGGAGAATTGGTTTCTAGAAGTTTCTAGAGGAAACGATTATTTAATTAAATAATTAAATATCTGGACCTAACTAACTTCTTTCTAGAAGTCTCAAGAATTAAATAATAATTCTTGGAATTGGAGAAACAACTGTCCGAGCTACAATAAATTAACATCTATCCTATCTAACTATGCCAAAATGGGAACTTTCAAACGGGGTACAATCATCCATCAAAACATCATACTACTTAAATTCATATAATTAAACACTACTTTGCAAGGCTTGTGGCTCTGGTACGATAGAATGATGAGATTATTTAATGGACTATATTGTAATATATTTTTTAATAAATACAAATTATATTGAAATGAATGCCTTTTTGTTATCAATTCTTTCATACATATCGGTTTGCACAAGGCATTTCATCTTCCCATGGTTTAACAATTTAGAATGCTTGACTACTATATATAGCCACAACTCAAATTTTAAATTCTAAATAAATCTGCTACATACAGTTCACAATAGATAATACTCAATATTTTATGCCTGCACATATTTCATGCTTCTACCACAAAAAATATATACATTTACCACAATTAGATTCTTTCCCACAAGAGATTTCAAGCCAACTCTACAAAAAATTACCAAACAATATTCCACAGCTTGCTGTCCACACCTCTTTGATGTACCCATTACACACAAGATGCGATTGCTAATTATTTATCAATGATTTAATAACAATTAAATTTTCTCCAAATCTCGTAATCCCACAAATCACAATCAAACAAAAATTAATTAAAATTTATAAAAACACCTTCTTAAAATTCAAAGACTTAGATCTAACTATCAATTCCCCTTATGTTAAAAAAATTGAACTTGCTGTAAGGTCTCACATAGATTTTACCATAGGTTATCAGAAATACTAGATAGTAAACGTGCGTAATTGATATAGCTTAAATTGTTTTGCCATGAAAACTTAAGAAGAGCACAATCTTGTGATTTTCCTTTATTTAGTTAAGTTTGACATGAGTGTGTTAGAAGAGGTGCGTGGAGCAATCATTGATGTGGGTGCTAGTCTATCTAGCATGCTTGAAAAAGGAAGGAATACCCAACATTCTGATTGAGAAAGAAGTCTGCATAGTCCACTTCTAGAAAAACAATACATATGTCAGGATTAAACTTCACATAGCTAAAAAATACTGTGAGCTGCCATTCATGCCATTTCCTCCCTCATATCTCACATTTGTTACAAAAAAACAGTTCATAGAGTACTTGGAAGACTATGCCAGTAAGTTTCAAATCAGCCCAAGATTCTGCCAGACTATGTATCATGCTACCTTTAGTGAAGGAAAATGGCATGTTTTATGTCGTGCTAAGAAAGATGATGGAGCAGTGGAGCTCAAGGAATATGTAGCAAAATGGTTGGTTGTTGCAATTGGGGAAAACACATAGGCTATGAGGCCTTGTATTCCAGGCCTTAGAAGCTTTCCTTGGGAAGGTCATCCACTCTAGAGAGTATAAGAAGATGATTATAAAGGCCAAAAGGTTTTGGTCGTTGGATGTGGAAACTCAGGCATGGAAATTGCTTTGGATCTTTTCAATCTTGCAGTGCGTAGCTCTGTCAGTATTTTTCTGTCAAAACATTATTTTTATATATTACTATTTATGAAATGTGGGTTTATATATTATATTTATGAAATGTGGGTCAATGAAGTTGATTATAAAAAAAATAATTTAACAGAAAAATACTTACAGAATTGTGTGCACCGCAAGATAAGGCTTGGTGCCAGAATTGAAAAGATCCACAACAACTTCCAGGCCCGAGTTTCCACATCCAACAACCAAAACCTTTTGGCCTTTATACTCATCTTCTTACACTCACTAGAATGGATGACCTTCCCATGGAAAGCTTCTAAGGCCTGGAATACAGGGCCTCACAGCCTCTGTGTTTTCCCTAGTTGCAACAACCAGCCATTTTGCTACATATTCCTTGAACTCCACTGCTCCATCATCTTTCTTAGCATGAAATACAACATGCCATTTCCTTCACTGAAGGTAGCATGATCCATAGTCTGGCAGAATCTTGGGCTGATCTAAAAATTACTAGCATAGTCTTCCAAGTACTCTATGCACTATTTTTTTGTAAAAAATGTGGGATATGAGGGAGAAAATGGCATGAATTGCAGCTCACAGAATTCTTTAGCTATGTGAAGCTTAATCCTGTCATATGTATTTTTTTTCCAGAAGTGAGCAATGCAGGCTTCTTTCTCAATCAGAATGATGGGTATTCCTTCCTTTTTCAAGCATGCTAGATAGACCATCACCCACATCAATGATTACTCCACGAACCTCTTCTAACACACTCATGTCAAAATTTAAGCAGAGAGCATTCATGGGCCTACCTAACACATTGCTCTAGGAAGAGCTCACATGTATTCTACCACCAAAACAAGAGGCTGAAGGGCACTTGAGAATCGCCAAACAAAAAAACACAGAAAACAATAGAATAAATTTAGTAAAGTGGCAACAACTTATAGCAAACAGGGAAGGATTTATCATATCTAAAAAAAAACTTGCTGTAAGAAAAATAGAAGGTTCTTATATGTCGTGGAGGGATGGTTGTGGAGTGGGGTAGGTAAGAAGGAATATATCTGGTAAGAGCAGATTACACCATGAGAAGAAAATGATAAATATGTGTAATTTCTGACACTATTAACTCTGTCTTTAGAGCTGAGGCTCTGTTATTTTCATACCAAACTAGGTCTTGATTCTTTGAATCTCTGTTTATAGGAACTTTTTTTGAATCTTTGTTTATAGGAACTTATTTCTTTCTATTATCTTGACAACTCTGGTATTTAATTACATCATAACTTGACAACTCATTTTTAAAACTTTGGATACCATCAAATTCTTTTGACATCTAAATACCATCAAACTCTTTTGGTATCTAATTGAATCCTAATGGTGATCTTGGTAATAGAGTAATATATTGGTTTACCTCTGATTAAACCTGTTACACATGAAAACAAATAGAGATTTTGAAGCCATTATCTCAATCCCAACTTTCAAAGAGCATGCTCAATTAAGCTTTTAATCTATGCTGCATATAAATATGACAACGTTAATACATGTAATCTAAGAAGCACAACATTTGAGATCAATGGTCATCCTATTTCATATTTAATTGAATGCTAGAAAAAATATTATTTTATCATCAAAAAGTTATATACTCTGTTTGAAGACAACTTTCAAAGTTCTTTCAATATTGAAATGAAAATATATTTTTTAAGGCTAATTAAGTATAAATCATTTAGATTAATAAATGATAGTTGGTGAGATAAGTGTTTTAATTATTTTAAGCAAGTGATGAAGATAGACATCAGTAATTGAAGAATGATTGTTGCTTGATGAATATTCTAAAATATTTTGTACATGAACTTTGAAAATGCAATTGGTCTGTTAGATGAATGCTATAGGTTTTTTCTACACCTTATATGTGATCTAGGATCAAGTTTGGCACCTTGGAATGGATTGTTTAATCATAGAATCATCATGCTCCTCAAAATTTGACCTTGTTTAGTGTGCAACATTGCTTTGTTGTTTGCCTAATATGTCTCTCTTTGCTCTACTCCACTTGGTGATTTGAAGGCTACCAATATTTTAAAATGCCTTGGAATGGTTTTCATTTAGTCACAAGGAAACAAGTTTTTCTAGATCATCACTTAAAAATGTTACAAAGATTCAATGGTAGTATGAAAGGGTCTAAGAATGATGTATGCAGTTTTATTACTCTTTAGTGCACCAAATCCAAAATTTTCATTATTAATTTCTCTTTCAATGATCTATAATGAGAGAGAATGCTTTTATGTGTGTAGATGAGAAATTAATGTAATTAAATATCTTTAAATACTAGCACATGGCATCAAATTTTGTAAAACGCATGTTTCATTTTTTTAGGTTAAGAAAACAAAGGGAACAATTCTAGAAATTTTAAATTTTGAAAAGGATGAGGTGAAGTTCAAGATTGAAAGTTCAATCATGTGGTTGCAAAAATGACTCTATGTAAAGGAAGGGTTAGCTCAAGTGGATAATGTCCATATGAAGGTAGGTGAATAGGTGAATGTGATAAATTTGAGGACAAGGAAAATGTGTAGGAGCATGTGTGTATAAGGATGAGGTGAAGGCTAAATGGATATGGATATGTATGTATATGATGAAAGTTAGGGGAATGCACTCACATTTAGACAAGATTGTGCCATTTGATGATATGCACATGCATTAAGATATTTCCTCAAAATAGGCACAAAATTAAATGAGAAATAACATGGGCATGAAAATTTCACCATAACACTTTGCCTCCACTTTGAGTTGCATGTAAATACTTAATGTAGGTGTTCACCATGGAAATTTCTATCCTAAGTGTGATATTGTGCATATTTAGTAAGTTTAAACTTAGGATAATAGAAATATTTAATTATTATCTCCTAGATAACCAATAATGATCCACATTCACCATTAATTGAGGTACATAAGTGTCATCACTAACTCATCGATCCTTGGTTTGTGGTAGTCAGGTTTCACCTATGGTTAGTCAAGCCCATCTCTTTCTTAGTCACATTAAGGGAACTAATCTAGTTATTGATACTTTAACTCTTGACCTATAAGTTGGACTAAATTAAGCCACCTTTTGATTGAGAGTGATTGAGATTTAACTCATACCTCTTGGAATTGTCATCTCCATAATTCATACATCCAAGAGATTTATATAATTGTATTATCCTCTAGCTTGTAATTCATTCATGCTATTGGGAGTTTTGTTAAAGCTACTTAGTTTTGTCAAAATTTATATTTCTCTCTTAGGAAACTAACTTATTTATGCTATTTCAATTTCATAACATTTGTATATACTATTTTATAGTTTCTATTTTCTTACACTAGATTTTGGGTTATTCTCTATTTTGTAAATTCTAACACAGTATCAAAGTCTTGATGCTAGTGTATAGATTTTAGTTTCTATTATTTGATAGATTATGGGAGCTAATCACTTTACATTTTTTATTTTCCTAAAACCCAATATTCTCTTCTTTAACACCCTCAAACGATCTAGAGAATTAGAATAGTTTGATAGAAAAATTTAACCCTTGGGTGAGTAATTGTGTTTCTTGGAATCTAAGTGTTTTCATCTTTTTTAAAAAATTGGTAGCATTTATAACTATTCTACAGTATTTGGAATGCTTGAGAAAGACAATATTATGTTCTATTTCACTTGATTTATAATATATGACCTAGTTTACAAATAAGGATTTTTTTAAGGCATCAAGTGAACTACTAATTTTTAAAGTATTTTGGGGCCAAAGAGTGATCCCATTATAGTGTGTTCCAATTTTTAACCAAAGTGGGACATTGAAATCAATATTTTCAACCAAATTTTATCATTCTATCACCCATACAAACTTAACCACTAAGAATTTGAAGATGATGTGAACTAGAATTTTTTTATATTTTGTGTGTATAGTCTAATGCATTTAAAAAAAAAGATGATTTTTGAAGAAAATTTAGTATGTTTTAATAACTTATTTTTTATCATTAGCAATATTTGTTAAAAGTGACATTTATTCCATATCACATAATTTTTTTACAAAAATATAAAATTATAAATTCTTAAACATAGATTGTTAACACCAATATCTAGTGCACAAATAATTTTTCATAAAAAATGTGTTGCATATTTTTTTTGTTCTCGTTAGGGTATCCCTGCTACTCAAGCCCAGTGGGTTCCCTTTATGAGGTGAGCTTGAGGTGAGACTAATCCCTGCAGCGACGGGGTAACCAACGCCACCCCCTAGCGTCCGCAGCGGGGTGATATCCGGACTAGAGAGAGTTGAACCCAAGACCCCGAGAAGCAAACCCAAGACTCAAACCAACTTCTCTAACCCATGGGGGTTAATGTGTTACATATTTTATATTTTATTAATTTTTGAATTTAGATTAATTATAATTCAGACATTGGTTTGTTTGTTATTGCATATGCAAATTAGTATTTTTTTATTGAAATAAGGACATCAATACCTAATGCATAAATAGTTTATAAAAAAACTCTATTTTTTATGTACAAAATATAGACCTTGATGTTTAGTTAAAATCCTAGATTCAAAATAAATAGAAAATTAATATAATAATCAAATGAAATATACTCAAATAATACATTAATAATATTTTGTTTGAGGGGAAAAAATGGTGCACTCTGCTCCAATTTTTTTTGTAACCTCTGCGACCTCCAATCAAGATCTTCGTGGGTGCTCCCTTGTAACAAACCATGGAATGGAGGGTTCTAGATGTGTGACACTGACATTTTCATGTCCTAATGTGGATTCAAAGGCATCTCAATATGTTCATGGGCATTCATAGGATGGGAGAGGAAGCCCTCTTTCTCCGTTGGTTGGATCATGATGCTTGGGTGGGGGTGATTCTCATCTGGAAGATGATGGAAAGAGACCTGTAGGTTATCTTCTACACTCCACAATGGTTGGCATTTAGAATCTAGGCGCTGTAGGGGGTAACTCAAAGAAAAGTTTTGTGGATGCCCTTGTCGTGCATCCCCTTTCATCGTGAAGTGTTCGCCATGGGACGATGGATAAATTTGGTTTGTGGGATTTTGGTTTGTCCTCCACCATGCAAACTTTTGAGCCCCAACTATCTTATGATGGTGCCTCATTGAGTCCACCCTTTTCTATTCGACATTCATCCTTTGCTACAGAGATCTGTCTAGATGAATTTTCTTGTGATAGAGAGGAATTTTTGGTGGATCATGCTTTGATATGTTGGTTCATGAAGGTTTGGCCTAAAATATATTATCTCCATTCATGGATTGATATAGATTGGAAGGATTATCTAGAGGATGAAATCAGTATCTACCCATGTGCAAAGGGGTTTTTTATCTTAGAGTTTGAATCAATGGAAGATAAAGAAATGGTGCTCAACATTGGTCTGTGGTTTTTCCATGGTAATTTATTACATGCATGAAAACTGATTCCCCTCTTTTGACCCACACAAAAAGACTTTTTCAACAACATTTTTGAGGGTTCATTTACCCTACCTCCCCTTACAATTCTAGGAAATTGGTTTCCTAAAAGCAATCAACAATGGCCTGGGGAAATCTCATAGCATCTCAAAAGATACAACTATGAAAACTCAACCTTTTCTTGCTTATGTGTTGAGATGGATGTATCAAAAGGTCTTTCGTCATAATTTTTTCTCAAAGTTGGAAAGAGACGATGGTTCCAGCCAATAGATTACAAAAATATTGCATTCAAATATAGAATTTTTTTTTCCACAGACCATGGTACCACTTAATGCAGAAGAATACGGGTGAGGGTGCAAGCCAGTGGTTGGAAGGAAGGGGTTGAATCTCACCACTACACTACTTCTCCTCCTACAAAGCTTTCAAATCTTTCCACTCCCATGATTTAATGTACGGTTCCTACCCAGTCCCCCAACGTGATTGCTGAGATTGCTAACAATATTGGGAATGATTCAGATTCAAAACCAAATATTGCTTGTGTTATTATTTCTCCTCCACCATTGGAGATTTCCAACTCTTCATCATCCTCTTTGGTGGCCATTTTGCAATAAAATAATTTTGATGAAAGCATTGCAAAAGCCTCCTTGGTTCCTCTAGAGATTACATAGCTAGTTGCCAATGTGAGTGTTGAGGTTCCCCCTATATCTCTAGTAGCCATATGTAATGATGAAGAGAAGAATATGATTGGGTGTACAAAATTAGTCTCTACCTCTGAAACACAATAGGATGAAGGAATGAAGTCAGGGGAAAGAAATCTCTTCCCTCAATCTGAATGACATTAATATTTTCAAGGAAAATGATTCAATGATTATTATGTAAGTAGTAGGTTTGGACTGCCCATTTTGGGTAGTCTTGTGTTGCAGCCCTCGTGGCAAGGGAATGCATCTTTTCTATTTTTTTGATTCATATTTATGGGTACTGTCCCCTTGACAATACTTACCTAAAATATATAAATTAAATATAATCAAAATCACACTTTTAAAAAAGATTATAATAAGGGCTATATACTTACAAAATGTAAGTTCGAAATGGCTTCTTTTGATCCCCCAAAAGAAGAAAAAGTGGTGTTTTGTCAGCATTTTGATAGGTGTAGAGGAGAATCCTTTGAGGGTTCGATCCAAGGGGGTTTGATTTGAGCCCCTTCAATTAAATCCTTGTAAATATAACCTATGAGTTCTTAAATCATTAATTTTTCTAAAAAATATGTAATTTCAAGAAAAAATCAGGATGTCTCATAAGTGGGACACACTATTGTGGGAAAAAACCCAAAAAAACCCTAACATTGCATCTAAATAGTCCAAAAAGTCTTATTTTCAAAATTTTGTCAAATTTGGTGTTGAGAGCATTTGGAGAAAATAAATTACCTAAAAATGTTGTATGACCCTTGTGCAATCATATGGATTGTTCATTCAAGTTGTGATTGTGGTATATTGTTCAGATGTTCATGAAGCTCATTGATTGTGATAGGCATGTCATCAAGATTTATTTTCATGAAAACTATAGCTAATGTCTGTATACGATGTCTCATTATCAAATTTACCATAAAATATCAAAATCTTGGATGTTTACCATATTGATTATCTGTATAATGTGATAGGTGCCTAACATATTCATGTAGATTTACTTTCCTGATGCGTGGTTCTAACCAATCACATATACCATTTGGAAATAATGTTGGGAATGCCATATCAAGAAATCCTTGTGTCACATATTTATTTATTGGAGATTCACCAACTGCTGGCCGATTGATTAGTGTTATTAGATTTTTTTTTGGGTTGTTTATCCATGCATAAATTAGGTCCATCTCTTTTTGTGAATTAGGTGGTTGAGAAACCATCGATGTAGTGTGTTCAATAATATTTTCTTCATTATTCTCAACCACAGGCCCAAAATGTACTACATTTGTATTTGATTGAGATTTTATATGCATAGTCCTAAGTTGGTTGTAAATATTTTATTCTAAATTTATAGGTAAAGTGTCAAGAGCACTTCTATCGATAGTGACATTTTAGTAAAATTTGTTGTGGTTGATTTTGTACTTCAATGCTTTATAAACACGTTTATTGTTCACTTGAAGTGGTAACTTGTATCACATTGATCTTTCCTTTGAACTATAATGATTGGAAAATCTATGATAGAATGTGGTAACATATTTAATATTTTTCAATATGTTGTTGGAAGCTTATTGTGTGCCATCAATATTTATATCGACCACCTCTTGCATGTGTAACTTGTAAAATTGGGCTTACATGTGCAATCAACATTTCCTCTACTTGTGTGAGGTTTGTTAGTTTATCTGATTGGGGTCTTGGATTCTAATTATTTTGTACTGAGAATTTATTTATTCCTCTCTCTTTTTTACATATGGTGCACATAGTACCTTCTAAATTGGTCATAGATTTGATTCCAATATGTAAATTTCTTCACAAACATAACAAATTGCTAGTGAGTGGTAGGAATATAATTGATTATGAAATACCAATTGTATTTTTTTTGAATTTTTTGGTAAGTAATCCATTTGGATTTGATGTGTGTGTATTTTTTATTCCTATATGATTTGCACATTTAATTGTTTGATTTTTGCTTCTAGTCTTCATCTTGCATTTCTCACTCTATCTGCTTCATTTCATTTTTTTCTTTTCTCTTCCCTTTCTGCATCTATCATCTACTCCCTCTATCATTTCTGATATTCTTTTTACTATTTCCATTGATATTCTTTCCTTTTTTCTTAAGATTCAAAGTTCCTCTTTGATTGTTAACTATCATGAGTACAATGTATCATCTAATTTTGGAGAATACTAAATTTTAGATACACCAAACAATTGTTTGAAATATATTTATGTCAACACTATTTATAGCAATGTGAAATTTGAATATGATTTGTGTATTAAGATTAACATATAAGCAGTATCAGACTCTTAGGCATGGTGGCACTCCCATTGGGAAATCAGACTAATCACTGTGCTGAGGCGAAGGCTACATTTATAAGCATAAAATATGCTGTGGACAAGGGTTATACCAAAATATGGGTTGAAGGTGATTCTTTAAATATAATGAATAACCTTCATGGAACTCATAAGCCTAGTTGGAATGTGGATCAATTAATCAAAGATGCTATAATAATGCTAAGTTCTTGTGAAGAGACCTGTGTATCTCACATTTTTTGAGAAGGAAATTCATTGGTGGATCTTTT
This sequence comes from Sequoiadendron giganteum, assembly GCA_007115665.2. NCBI lineage: Eukaryota > Viridiplantae > Streptophyta > Pinopsida > Cupressales > Cupressaceae > Sequoiadendron > Sequoiadendron giganteum. Next base: position 54,519,226 of record CM021105.1, on the reverse strand, counting down.
TGCTAATGAGGCTATCAAATTGAATGAGTTTTGTGCGTGGGAGGAGGGCTCGATCCTTCTCGAGAAATCTAGGAGCTTAATGAGAAAATGATGGAATGGGATGAGTTGATGTGGTGGCCACATTTAATCCTTAGTACTATCTCTCGACTCACACACTTTGTGGTTTTTATTTGGATTGCTGGTGTTTAGTTCAACGATTATCGTAAGGGTTTTCTTTTCATAGTGTCTGAAGAAATGGGCGGTGATAGAAGAAAAATTGATTTGCACTGTTGTGCGGGATTGAGGAAGAAAAAGAAGCTGTGGAAGATTGTCTGCCATGGGAATTTCATGCCGTTTCTAGAAAGATTGCATGGGCATGACCCAAATGCCTTGGTGGAATTTTTTTCTTGCTGGCATAACCATAAGCTTTAGATAAAGGGTCTAGAAGTGGATGTAAATGAGGAGTTGATTTCTATTATGACTGGGATATTGATGGTTGGCCATAAATTTTACAAGGACAAGAAGAGCAATGAGGAAGCAATGGCTCAATTCTTCAAAGATGATGAGCAAAAGAATTTGATTAAGATGGAAAGTTGGGGCTATGAGTGCAAGTCCCTCAGGAAGATATGGACAGAGGTTGCAGAGGTGATTATGTGCTATGTGATATTGGAAGGAAGGTTTACTGCTATATTAGGTCACCATTTCACTCTTTTAAATAACTTCAGGCATGGGTTGTTTATTTCCTTCCCATTTTTTCTATTTTCTTCCATGGAGATTTTTGTTTATGCACATTTAAAAAATAGGAGGGCTCCAGTCCTCCACGAGGGTCTCATTCTTTTAATCATGGAGCATGTTACGTCTCTTCTCCCTACCCTTGTTATTAAGGGAAAGGAGAATATTTCGAGTGAAGGTTATGTTTCATCTAGCTTAGATACCAACATTTCCAAAGAAGAAGAGTGGGAAGAAGACGATGATGATGGCTCTCCGTCCCCTGAGGAAACCTCCTCAAAAAAGAGGAAGAAGTGTAGCCTTAAAAGCAACTAAATTGCTAAGCACCTTGTTCTTTCTGATATTGAGGATACAAAGGTGGGCTTGCACGAGTCCTCTCCTAGGAAGGTGGATTTGGATATTGGCCAAGTAGTAGTCGAAGGTGGAGGTAAAAAGGAGGGTTTTCAGGATAATTTGTTGGCTATGGAGACCAAGGATAAGACAAGGAGGGCATCCAAATGCATTTCCAAATTCAAGAACTGAGCCTCAAAAGTTTTAGCAAAGGATGCTAAGGTGATTTGTGAGGAAAAGGATTCTGGCGAAAAGGTGGTAGAAATTGATGACTCGTTGGCTCATAACATGACCAATGAAGACCTATAGGAAGAAAATAAGGGTCAAGATGAGGAAGATGCTAAGAAGAAGAGTGCTGAGTCAGAGCCTGTAAAGGTAAATCCCCTTTCAAAGGACTTTTCTTATCTAAATGATGAATCTACCTCTATGTTTGAGCTGCTGGACATGGCTAGGGCTAGGGCCACTGGATCTTTTAAATTGGCTAAGTGGATTCTTCAGGAGTTTAACAAAGTTAACATTAAAATAAGGGGTTTGAAGGAGAACTTGAAGAATGTTCTGAAAAGCTCAGTGTCAGACATTCTGATTGAAAAAATTGTAGACCTAGAGGGTTCTTTCCATGATTTCAAATCTATGTCTAAAGAACATTAGGCTAGGTTAGAAGCCAATGTTGTGGGCATTGATGCAGACATTAAGAAGCTTTTACATTTGTGCCATACTTATATTAAGAATAGTGTGGACTCCTTGGAAGTCTTGTTTTGAGAGATTAGTGAACTCAGGGAGGACCAGTTGTACTTTTCTGAATTAATGGAGAAAGAGCATTCGGCCAAGGGAAAAGGAAAAAAAGGTGAAAAAGATGATAGTAAAGGCCCTAATACTAAAGGGTCTGCTGATTGGAAAATGTACTTTGAAGCTCAGAAGAAGGAGCTACTCGACATGATTGATCTACACAGGAGCCAAGAGCTTGAGGTGGCCAAATCCTTAAGCAATATGAAATAGTGCTCAATTCTCTTTGTCTGGTGTTTACTTTCTGCTAGGTCTTGGTTTTCTTTCTATTGTTTTGTTGTTTTGATGTTGTTGGGTGATGTTGATGGTTTACTATTTTATCTCTCATGCAACACTTTGTCGACTTTGTTTTTTTCGGTTATGGTCTGTTGTTGGTATCTTTTTATTCTATCTTCTAAGAAGCATTTTGTTTCTTAAGTTGTAAAGGGTTTCAGGTCCCTTAAAAACCTTTTTTTCCCTTATAATAAAAACATCTAAGCATAATATGATTTTTAAATGTTTTTATTGTATAATGATATAATATAATGCATCTATTGATATATTATTCAATTTAATCATAACAAGAGATGAGTGTAGTTTTCAGTATTATTGTATTATGTTTCATATTACATATTAGTAAGGAGTAAATTATAATTTAAAAAATATATGTTGGAAAGATGATAATTGCATAAGCTTCTTACAAAAAGTCATATACCTTAAATTTTTTTCTAAAAAAAGCCTTACATACATGTTGGGAAATTTGAAGTGAACAAAAGAAACCAAATTTTGTGTAAGGGACATTTTGAATAGTATTTATAGTAGCTTGACACAAATTAGGGCTTATGTAAGAGAAATTTCTAAGGTCTTGGTAAATAGGGCTACCAAATAAGTCATACTCCTAGGAATTAGGAGTAGGTGCTTTAGGATTCAAACTTGGGGCATCTTGCCTAGCATCAAATTCCCTTTGTAATGTTTTTTCTTTTTTCCTCAATTGTTTGGCCATTATGTTAGGATTTACTTGGTCATAACTTAATGTAGGTATAATTACTACATTCTCTTTGTTTGTCTAGGGCATCCCAAAATAAAAAACATTTTCAAGATTATCACTACTAGTTTCATGAGAACGTCTAGTGCCAAGAGGAGGAGTAGACTTACTTGTATCTTTCTTCTTCCATGACTGTCTTTGCGTAGGCAATTCTATATATTTCCAGCTTCTTCTCAAGATGATCTTTGTACATAGATCTTAGATACCTTCCATGATTTATTTACTATTCTTTATTCATTTTCACTTGCACTAATAATGAGACTTTCAGAGTCAACACCCAATTAGGGAAATTAAAATGTTTAGATCTTCTTTGAAAAATGTAGAAATAAAAGCAACAAAGCAATTTGAAGTATCAAAAAGGAACTTCACATAAATATGCCTAATTAGGGCCAGAGATTTAAAAAATTCTTGAAATGACTTCTCAAAAACTCCGGATTCACTAAGATTTGAAACTATTATAATAACATACTCAACCAGATATTGTTTGTTCATTCCCCAACAAATTTTCCAATCTATTGGTGTTTTAATTTTCCCAACCAGATATTAAGGAAATCTATAGAATGGTTAATTCAATTGATTAATTTCCTTCAAGGGTTGGCCAACAAACATGAAAAAGGTAGACAAAACTTTTCCTCAGAACTTTAGGCTCTACAAGACCTAGGAGGCCAGTCCTACACAATATCTCTTGAGATTCCTTACCATTATCATCATATATTGTTTGAAAGAAGATATGTTCTCACTTTTTAGCTAAGAGTTATAGATAAAATAGTATGATGGGCTAGATCCTTAAACTTTTAATGCATTCGGTGCTTGAGAACATGAGAAATAACATTATGCAATAATTATTGTAGTAAGGGAAAATCATTTTGAAATTTGTGATTAGGGAGATGCATTCAGACACAATTCTAATAGACTGGTGGCTTAAACCTAGATAATAGAGTCAAGATAGATATAATTAAAAACCCTATATAATATATATATATTCTAGCATTAAAGCTTGATGGAAATGGATTACACTACCATCTCTTAGAATTTTGCAAACAATTATTCGTACAAATCCTTGTACAAACCAAAAACATTCAACATTTCTTATAAAGCATATTTAATTTACTACTTGAGTAAAAGCTATAAGAGGAACATTCATGTATAGAAGAAAGGCTATGAAGATGAACAAAACAAATCCTTGATCAATTTCATTCATAAATGTTGAAAATAAGTACATGTAAGAGACAATATACTTGCAAAAATGGTCATTGTACTGGTTCAAAATGCTAGTATCGTTATACAAAATGCCCAATTACATCAAAAACTTTCCTCATAAAACCTAGATAGAAAAGTAAAAAATCTATTATAATTGTTCTACATACATAAATTCTCCAAAATTATGTGGAAAAGGCCTTGAATTCTCTTTTATAGAACAAGGGAGAAAACAAGCTTTAGGGTTCTGGATAATTGTCACATTTTCATTTTACTAATCTTCCCATATAGGATCAAACAAAAAGGTTACAACAACCTCATGGGGAGAAGAATATTCCACCACAAGATAAAGATACTTGCCCTCGTTGAAATTGTTGTTGTCGATCCTCTGATGATGAAAGAAAAGAGTGGGAACACATGTACTTTTTTTCACCTTTTCATCACTTTTCACATCCTCAAAATACCCATGGGATTGCTGGCTTAGACAAAAGGGAAAAATGGGTCCAAAAGAAGACAAAATAGCTACTTAGGTTGAATATGTCCTTGTTGATGCCAAGTAAACAAAAGAAAAGGATCCATATTTGATATGTATTTATGGTATTTAGATAGAATGGAATCAACTTCCTTCTAAAATTCTTCCATGAGCTGATTTGTACCAAATATCTTATCCATACAACTCTTCAAAAGCTCCACATCAATCTTGTTGTCATAAAAAATGAAGAAGGCTAGGGTGAGAGTTATTGCTTCAAATTGTTATTCCCATTGTTTCCAGTACTTAACTTCTTGTAATGCCCCGCCAAGTAACCTTAAAGGAAGTTGCAATTAACATCTTAAGCGAACTAATTTTTTTTTTATAAAGTACATTTAACATACACATTCACTTACTAGCTAACAACAACCTCTAAGACTACAAGGTTAGGATTACTTAAACCCACACATACATATTACATATAACCATAGCCTTATGAAGTTTATGAAATAAATATCATACATCATAAAAATACCACATAACATAATAAGATAATCAACCAAGATACAATCTCATAAACATTATCTTAATCCAATAGTTACATCACTCATTCCCAGAATGAGACAATAATACACAAGGTTACAATTACAGAATTCCCCTCATAAACATAAGATGGATAAAGTATCATATACAAACTGAAATATTACAATGCAAGAAATTACAACAAGAACCGCGAGCTGTCCATCTGGATGTCTCGCCACCAAGTACTGAAGATAGATGGGGACCCAACGGTTTTGGTGCATGTTCCACCCTACCAATGTGGTACCCGAAGGCCCACCCCCCATGCTAGGAGATAGTAACAAAGTAACATGGACAAAAATTCTACTACCTCTAACCAAAGGCAGACTCAAACTGACTCATACTGTTATAACCAACCAAATGAATTAACAAATACAACTCATTCACCATACAAGTAAAAATCAAATACAATACAAGTACAATACAAGTACAACTCCAACATCACTGACATAGGTCACATTGCTTCTAGACATAAAGTAGATCAAGTATGTTCACAGAGCCATACATATAAAACAATTAACAATAGTTGTCCTAGATAGAGTGTCATCGCAAGGTTTGTCATGAGATTTCCTCTGGGCATTCTTCATAGGCTCCGGCACAAGTAATCCTGGTGGCCTCAACCGAATCCCGGCACTCATACTCACTCATGCAGAATCAACTACCTCTCGTAAGAACAAGATAGTTGATCTTGCCATTCCAGGCCTTCTCACTCATCCCAAGTCTAAACAAGCCTTTGTGTCTATGAGTGAGGATTAAATTATCTTGATTAGTGTGAATGCATCCTAATCATCTAAGTACATTAATTTAATTATCACTTGATTAACTCACTTCTGAAGGTTATCCAGTTTACCACTTTGGGCTCTGGCGCCTAATAAAAGCCACTCTTCTAATGGACAACACACTCACAAACCAATCCACCAAGGGAACCACAAGTGCATACCAACTAGGCATCATAATCGACTCCAACACAAGGAGGATACAAATAATAGAACTCACTCCAACATCTTGGAGACAACAAACACATAGGCCACTCCTTTCACAGGAGGCAACAAGATGAAACCACAAACAAGGTCACCCCATACAAGGAGACACGGATCCCATAATCCGCTCCTAAACCAAGGAGGTGCAAACATCCTCGTTCATGAAAATCGGGTAAAACTGAAAATACGCCATGCACTACCCAAGGGAAAACAACTGGATGGCATAAAGATTCAACAACCCTTATCCTCTAAGTTCTTCTGGAAGACTTATAATTTACGACTAACACTAAATCCCAAAACCAACAATGCAACTTGACGACATAGCAACAAAAGCATTCAAATCATTAATCAAATTTAATATTTGGATTTCCTAAATCCATACTCATTCAATAAGTAGTGTTGACAAAGTCAAAGACACGATAACTAGATCATGTAAAATAATCATAACCCCTATTTCCCTTTTCATTACTGAAAATCTAAAACAATTAAACTTACTTCCCTTTACTGAATACAGAGAATTAAATTCTTTAAGATAATCATGAGGAGGATACTACTTTTGAATATACTAAATCCATATCTACTTCATAATCCAATCACAATGATTCAATTAATCTAAATAGAAATTAATTAAATAACATAATTGATTGCCTCATCAATAAAACAATTTCTTAATTTACTTTTAAATCGACATAAATCCATGCAAGTAAACTCTTTCCATTTCCTAACCAAATCTTACATCTCATTCAATTTTTTATTTAAAACATTCAATCACTTTAATATAATAACATATTGTTTCTCTATCCATTTTCCATACATACTAATCATTTCTTTTAGAACACTAATAATACCCAATTTTATTTAAAATAATATAAATAAATATAATACTTTAATATTATAAATTATAATATAAAATATTATTAAATAATATTTTAATATTATAATAACAATACATAAAATATTAATATTTATAAATATTAATTTATTATTATTTTATTTTCAGAGCAGCCATGGGAAAATAACTTAACAACAGTCTCATGTTTCAAACATAACTCAAAAACTACGATCTGGGTATTTGCGATTTTTTGACAGGGATAAGAAAATTTCAAAATACAAAAACCCTTTAAATTTCCTGACAACCCAGTTTGTGTAAGTGAAGTTATAGGCGATGCAACCCGACCATTTTACCATGAAAAATATAACTATACTGCAGATTTTAAAATCCGTTTTTTAATAATAAACAAAAGGTTTCATTTTCTAAAAATATTCTAAATGCATTGTTCAATCTATATGTTTGATTTCAATAACAACAAAATCGATTTCCCCAAATAATTTAAATTCAACTAAGGTTTTCACAATTTTCACTTAAGAATTTTCACAAGCAAAGGCTGTAAATTTGTTTAATTCTTTTCTTCTAATATCAAATTTATTTTTTAAAATAGATTTAACAAACAAATCTTTAATCATTACTATTTTAAAGAAAAACAATCAAGAATAATAAAACACAAAGAGGAAAACTTGGTACAAGAAACTACAGGAAGAGATGAATTTCTGATGCAAGCCTCCTCCAAAGATTTTCTGAATTTTCTTCAATCCTCCAAAGAATCCAATCCAAAATCCAATAAATGCAAACAATCTTCTCTTCAATCAATTCTACAATCAAACTTCCTTGAAACCCTTGTGCAAATTTTCCAAAATTTATTCCCTGCTGTAAAAAATGTATTTTTCTAAAAACTTTCTACCCTAAAATTAAAACATGTATTCCTTATAAATCAAAAATACCTAATACAACCCTAATTCACATTACATGCAAATTAGATATTTCAATTTCAATTTCAATTTCAATATTTATTTTCACTTTCAATTTCAAATTTCAATTTCACTTTTCGACAACCCACTTTCAATTTAAAATGCAATTTCAAATAATAAATTAATTTTCAAAGTTGCAACCAATTTCCCAAATAAACATTTAATTACAATTTCTAATTTAGTTACCACACGTTGAAATTAAATTCCAAATTTAATTTTAATTCTTTTATTTCCTTTCATTATCTTGCATCACGTTTAATTAATTAATTTAATTATTTAATAACTAAATTCAACCCCCATGGATTAAATTTAATTAATTTAAATATAAACTTTTATCCACATTGCATTATTTAAATTAAATAACCATCAACATGATTTAAATGCAATTATTCTAGATATCTATTTTCAAATCAAGAATTCTTCAAAATTAAATAACATCAAAGTAAGACAGACAATGACTCGACACACACAACTGATGACACACTAAGGTTAGGGCATAGACTTGACACATGTTACCTAGCTACTATCTCCCGTTCAACTTAACCGTTGGATCGACACGATCGAACCTGTGAAACCAGGTGGAGTCGATGTCATGTACCAGCAATCCTGCAACCAAGTAAACAACATCATACAATATATACAACATATAATACACACTATGAAGAAGGAATTACGGATTCGCAGGGCGCTCGCAAGCGAGTGATGCGAACTCGTCCTCTTCACCCATACACTCATCGAAACTGACACTTCTATCATAATCCAATAATCTCATAATAACATCTCATGTTAACGTTACAATATCATTAATCCATAAAACATGTGAAATAATAATTAGATAACTACATCCCACAATAATAGTTGTCGCTCAATAGTAGTGATCAAAACATCATAATGAAATGTATCCAGAAGCAAGGTAACTGCAACCAAATATAGCATAAAGCAAACCGAACAAGAAGCAAAACAGAGGGGTATTACACTTCTCCATCTTCTTTCTTAATATTAGGCATTATCCTAATGTCACTATTGTCAAATTCTTCAATGCCTTCCTTTTCTCTTTTTTCCTATTGATCCATAAAGCCTTGCAGTTCTCCTATTGTCTTTGCCATTTTGTAAGTTGGAAATATGCCTTTTGATGAGTCCAATTCATTGGAAAACCCTTTGCACATCCCTTGCAAGGAAATTTTTCTAGGGATGGTCCACTTAGTATTACTCTGACCTTCTCTTTATCCTCAACATTTCTATTTACTGCCACCATTAATTGAGAGTAGTCCTTGTGGATACTCTATATCCTCCTCAAAACTTTGGATATTAAATGCCCCATGATATTTGATACAACATGGAAAATTTTAGATCATGTCAATCACTTTATAAATCCCTAAGAAACTCCTCGAATACAATGATCTTCTTTGTTAAGATCTTCATTTTCCTTGATTAAGTCTGAATATGGAGGAATTGAAGAACTTGGCATTAATTCACTAGAACTCATCACTAATGCCTTTGATGTGGGAGATTTTGTTTCCTATTTATATAAATTTCCATTACTTTTAGCCTATTGTACTCTTGAGTTAATTCCATGTGATCTTGTATAAGTTTATCATATTTGGTCTAAAGGGCCTCAATAGTAGCTTTATTAAATCTGACAGTATCAATAGCTAATGTTGCAACTTCAACAACACAAGTATCAAATACCCTCTTTATCACCAAGCCGCCTTTAATATCCTCGGATGCCTCAGCAAAAAGTGGCTTGTCTATATTGGGAGCTAATGCCCAAATAGAAAGGGTTTCCCATTTAAAGTTAAACCTTGATCCTGACAATATTGCAACAACCTAATCTTCAGAGGAAAATATTTCTTACTCTTGCTTCTGTATTGTATCAAAAGAAATTGTTGTAGCTATGTCCCATTGAGGGAGAAGTAAGATCCCACTGTCCCTCACCATTTTCTTCCTTCTTCTAAGGCAATGTTCTTGGCATTTACCCTCATTTCTACTCATAACTTTTGAGCTACTTCTTCATATTATTCCTTTGGGACTTTGGCATTTTAATCTTCAAGTATTACAATGTATTCATCTCTTTTGGTCCTTAAAACAAACTCACCAAATTATTGAGTTTTAAAAAACTCATTTTCATCCATAAATCTTTGACAAGCCACATCCTTGATGTCATTTGTAATATCTCTTCCCCCAATATATTTGCACCCAACCTATTTTTGGGAGATCTTACTTCTTGATCCCTCTGAGGGGAAGGCATTTCTCTACTCACCTCTTCATTGGTGACCTCTAGATCTATTATTCTTCATCAAGACCAATAAAGTAATCCACTAATGGTGATTGGCCAATTCTTCTTCTTTTAGGAGGTTGTACCTGAGTGGTAGGATCATCGAGAATAATTAGATCAGGTGATGAAGGGGGAACCTATTGTGGTGATCATCGTGCAGTTGTAGGAGGAGGAGATTGCTAAACTTTCTCTCTTATCACCAATTCATTAGATCTTCTCTTGAAATAATTAACATATGGATCAAGTGCAGGTGGTTGATATGAAGGCATCTCTTCAATGGTAGGGTTCTTCCCAACATCTTATCAATATTCTACAAAATTGTCTGGATCTAAACAATTGGATCTATAATTTTTGTATAGTCACCCAAGTAATTTTCAATATTTTACCTTTCTCCACCTCAAACTTCCTAAAGTCAATCCATTTAAATTCAATTTCATTTACCTCCCTATCATCCTTGCAATTTCGGATGACATCCTTAGTGAAATATGTTTTAGGAACATATTGAGACCTCTTAATGATTATTTTAAGGTGGTTAATGAATCCCTTAGGATCAAAGTTCCTAGCTATCTCTTGAGCCAATTTATATGTTTTCAATTAGTGTAAAGTTTTTCAAAAACCTCCTTGTTCATCCTAAAATAAAAAACTATTAAGGAAGGAAAGAATGAAACCTTCCTCTACCCACCTGAGTGAAATTTATTAGATTCACTTAGTTGCCATATAATTTCCAAAAATTCAAGCCTCAAGGGCACATATCTTGTCATGATAAGGGGGCCAACTGGGCATCCATATGCCCTTATTATTGTGCATTATGAATGTAGATAGAAATCTCCCCAGTTGTGGTGTATCCCTAGCTCATGCCTCATATCCATCAACCTTAGAAAATCAAGAATATATTTTGGCAACCTAGCATCAAGAATCCCCAATAGTGACAAAATACTTCTTGCAAAATGGATTTTAAAAATGATAAAACTTTCTTTTTCACAATTAACATCCCACACATGTGTCCAAAATTGGACTAGGAGTTCATTTCCTTAACCATCGTTATCATAAATCTATAATGCAGGATTCCTCTCTCCCTTCCTTGCAAATAAGAACATATGGCATAGCAAGGAGTACTATCTAAAATATGCCATCTTGTGACTCCTCTTAAGCTCCACCAATTACTTATGTATGGAATTTGTAACATAAGTTGTATAGTTGTATTTATCATTCACTAGGATATTTTAAATATCAGCTACCATGTACATAAGATGAATGGGGATTTTCTCCTACTCATCTCCCCTAAGAACTTAGCAGAAAGCATAGTATGTCCCGATAGAATAATTTTCAAAGCTATCAATTTTGAAGGGCTCCATCTCATTTGGGGGAATTGGGTGATCCCACAATAGTGGTTTACACTTTTTGGGACATCCTTATTTTTGCTGAAATTGCATATTTTTAGAAAATATAATAATTTAAGCCTTTTAAAGTTCCATTTAAAGGATTCTAATTGAAGAGGTTTTGATCAAACCACCTTAGATCAAACCCCGTTGGATAGAACCTTGCTAGTTTTATAACATACCTATAATAGAGTCTCTTTTACATCTATCAAAATGTTGATTAAAAACCACTTTTGATTTAACTTTTGGGGGATCAAATGAATTCATTTAAAATTATTTTTTTAAGTATGTAGTCCTTATTATAAGCTTCCCAAAAAGTATAATTTTAAATATATTAATTTGATTATTATATTTATTTGTATTTCTTGTGAATGTAGGTTTTTCATTGAAAATCAAGCTCTTTGTTTTGCACATGTGGAAAAATAGCATATTATAAAAAAAAATCTGAAAAATATCTATGCACTTGATATTGGTGTCCTTGATCCAACAAAAAAAATATTTTCGATACATACAAAAATAGTTATGTGTTAGCAAGTAAACACATGTCTAAATTGTAATTGGTTTGATTTCAAAACTTAATTAAGAAAAAAACATTCAATAAAACACTATGAAACCAATTAGATGCACTAGATATCGTAGTTAGAAATATAAATTTGAAAAAAATAGAATTTTATCATTCATAGAAAAAAATTATGTGTTAGCAAGTACACATCACTCTTTAAAAATGATGTTTATTGTTAAAAACTAGTTTTTGAACGAGATGGAAAAGAAAATACAATTTGATTCCAAAATTAAAATATATATATTTAGAATCTACAGACAAAATTTTAAAAATCACTAGTTTGCATCATCTTCAAATTCCTCTTGGTTTAGTAGCTATAGGTGCTCGAAAGTGAAGATTAAGTTAAAAAAATCAATTCAATGTCAAGTTTGGCTAGAAAGTGTAAACCACTATTGTGGGATCACCCAATTATAATTGGCCTTCCATCAGAACCCTTAATCCTATGCTTGGGAAACTAAAATGCTCTAATGTTGCTTTTGTCTTATTGATACTTTTGTTTGAAAATATCAAAATCAATTGGTTTACATGCAACTAGGTTCAATTTGAAAACCTTAGAAATAACCACCTTGCCAATTTAACCAGAATAGCTCCACCCACAACCCTAATTTCTCTAATGTTCTCATCATAGTTTTTGCCACATCGTTAAGAAATTCCACATCTATGAAGACATTGGGCACTATGAATTTTCCTAGGTCATAGGTCCACACATTTTGAAATTGGGACCATAGAGTTCCTCTTTCCATACTAGTGACAAAATAATTTCCACCCACTCATGGGAATGTTTGCATCCCTACACTTAGATGTCTCGTCTTCTTAACCACCCTTGACACCAAGACCATGAATTTTGAGTTTCTAAGAGGACGATCTTGGTAATTGTGCAATTAAGTCCTCATCTAGGGTTATATTTTGAGAAGAGGAAGAATTCTTAACAAACTCATGGTTGAAATTTTATTTTTGAAACTAAGGTTTACCTAGCGACTGGTTCTAAGGTTTTTTGAAAGTTTCAAACAATAACTAGGGAAATTATTATGAAATTTTAAGATAGAAATATGTACCCTAGTCTCAACTTTGATTTCAGTAGCTAATTCAACACAACTGACAACCCTATGATAGTAAATTGAGTGATTTTTTTGTTACAAATGTCCTTGTATATTCACTCTTGAAAACCCTAGCTAGTGTGGAAAGCTCACTGAATGTAATACCCCTCAGTTTTGCTTCTCGTTTCATGTTGTTTTATGCTTTGCTTGGATTGCAGCTACTTTGATACTGGACACATTTTTATTATGATGTTTTGATCGCTACTCTTGAGCGACAACTATTATTGTGTGATGTGACTACCTGATTTTATTTCACATGCTTTGATGAATTAATGATGTCAGTAGAATTATCATGTGATTATTTATGTAAGTATTGTTTATGACGTTAGTGTCAGTATTTGATGAGTGTATTGGTGAAGAAGACGGATTCACATCACTCGCTTGTGAGCGCCCTACGAATCCGAGATTTCTTCTTCACGGTGTGAATTATATGCTGGATATATTATGTTGTTTACTTGATTTCAGGTTGCAGGTACATGACATCGACTCCACCTGGTTTCACAGGTTTGAGCGTGTCGATCCAATGGTTAAGTTGAACGGGAGATAGTAGCTTGGTAACATGTGTCAGGTCTACACCCTAGCCTTAGTGTGTCATCAGTTCTGAGTATTGAGTCACGTTGTATCTTATTTGATGTTAAATAATGTTTTGAAAAGTGTTGTCCTACTAAATAGTTCTTTTAGAAAATTGCATTGGCTAGAAGAAATGTTTATTTTTATATTATATTAATGTTATGCTTATTGGTTATTTTTAAAATGATTAATGAAATTAAACTTAAATTATTTAATTTATTAAATTTAGATCTCAAGGGATTAAATTTAATTATTAAATAATTGTAAGTAAGTTAATTAAAGTTAAATTATTTAATTTATTAAATTTAAATCTCAAGGGATTGAATTTAATTATTAAATAATTGAAAGTAAATTAATTAAAGTTAAAGTAATTATTTTATTAAATTTAAATCTCAAGGGATTGGATTTAGTTATTAAATAATTTAATAATAATTATGTAAGTATATTTGATTGATTTATTAAATTAAATCAAAAGGGGAATTATGAGAAATTGAAATTTTACTTTAAAGTCAAAATTAGGGCCTTCCAAAAAAGGGGAAATGAAATTAACTTTTAAATTCAATTTCTTGCATTGAATGTGAATTTAGGGTTGCATTAGGCTATTTTGGAATTTTGAGGAAATGATGTTTTATAAGATTAGGGCAGAAAAATTTGGGGATTCTTCTTCCTTTTTTTTTTCACAGGCATGAAAATTTTGGGAGAGGGTTTGCACATGAAAGTTTTGGAATTATTTTCTGTTTGGAGAATTAAATTGAAAGGAGAGAAAATTTTGTGAAGAAGGTGGAGCTATTGGATCAAAGCTAGCTGGAAATTCATTGGATTGTTGAAAAGGAATTGTGAGGAGTTCAAGGGAAGCTCTGCTTCAAGAATCTTGACTATTTCCTGTGGCTTCAAATAACCAGGTTTTCTTTTATTTCTTTGATTTATTGTTCCTAGTTTAATCTATTTTCTAAATGATAGGAACTTGCAAATGGGTGATTTATTTGAAACCCTAGGTTGAACTTCAACATTTTGGAATTCAGTTTTGTTTTTCAAAATGCAAACCCTTTTAGAAAATTTGTTGAAAAATTCAAAATCAATGTATTACTTTTCCTTGTTTAAATTATTTGAAAACATGGAAGGATGGCTTCTTTTGGTTTTCAGTTTATAAATCTCTTGAGCATGAGATATCTTTTGTTTGTCAATTTTATTACTGGTTTTAAATCTATTTTCTTTGATTTCACGAGTAGATGAAATTCTAAAAAATATATATATATATATATATATATATATGTAAATATACATTACATATATCATATTTTAAATATGATATAAATAATCTATATTTACATATATATAGATTTTAATTTTCTGTGTTATAAAATTTTGTTTTGTCGCCGATACGACGAAGGTACGAAATTCATATGCTGTCTTTTTGGAAAATTTTTATTTGTAAAAATAAATTATGTGTGGGGGGGGTTCGGCCCCCCACTGTGTTTTGTATTAGTGGGTACGCAGTACCCACTGGGCAGTGCGCCCACCACGTGGGGGGACACACTGTCCCGTGGGGATTGCGGCCCCCTTCCTTAATACTGTCTGCCACTGTACTTAGAGTACAGTCGGCGCAGGCTTTGGCAGTGGCTGCAGACTATGTGCGGAGGTACCGACAGTACCGTCCGTCAGACGAGGTACCGTCTGGCCTGTGCTTGTTTTTAATTATTTTTAATTATTTTTAATTTTTTTTGTTTATTTTAAATTTCATTTTTTTTAATTTTTATTTTATTTATTTTGTTTTTATTTTATATATAATATTTAAGTTATATATATATTATATGTATTTTTTTAATATTATATATAAATATATATAATATTTAATATATATATTATGTATGTAATTAATATTATATATTATTATATTTAACTTTATTTAAAGTTTGCTTTGTATAGTTTGATTTGTTGGATTAAAATGGGGATATGGGTTGTATTTTAATAGTGAATATTAATATTTAATATAAGGTATTTACTCTTGTAAAAGTTCATATTTAATACCTTGTTAAACATAGGAATATGCAACGACTTGGACAAGTAATTTTAGTTGAATCTAGTATTGCTCATGATTAGATTAAGTTGCGGAGATTATTTATCTAATGGAAATTTATTCCTCAATGTAAATTCTAGAATGGTATTATTCTATTTCCTGTGAGAAACATTAGTTAGGAACATGGTTTTAGGATAACCAAATATAGTATTTTTCATTGCCAATGCATGAGTTCATTGATGTATCTTTTAATGATTACTTTGAGAATGGGTGTTGAGTTTTGGATTATAAAGTCTTCCAGTGAATGTGGGTCATTCCCTTGTTAAGTTATTATTTTTGATTTTCCCTTGGGTAGTGTTACAAGTGTTTAGTTTCCTCCTAGTGTTGGAGTGGATTTCTTTGTGGTTGCCTCCTAGGATAGGAGAAAACATGTTGGTTCAGTTCTGTAACACTTGAGTAACCCTTGGAGTTAGATTGTGTAGTGTGTTATCCAATTAGAAGAGTGGCTTTTGTTAGGGGCCGGAGCCCAAAGAGGTAAACTGGGTAACCTTCAAAAGTATTTTTAATAAGTGATAATTAAAATAATGTACTTAGATGACTAGGAAGTAGTTGACATTAACCAAGATAAATTAACCTCACTCACAAACACAAGGGTTTGTTTAGACTTGGGGTGAGTGAGAAGGCCTGGAATGGCAAGATCACTATCTTGTCCTTATGAGAGGTAGTTGATTCTGCTTGAGTGAGTATGAGTGCCAGGATTCGATTGAGGCCACCAGGATTTCCGGAGCCTGTGAAGAATGCCCAGAGGATATCTCATGACAAACCTTGCGATGACACTCTGTCTAGGATAACACTGTGTTATGTTGTGCATATGGTTTCTTTAGCACACTTGATTATATTATGTCTGGAAGCAATGTAACCATGATTATAGTTAGACTTATATTGTGCATATGTGTGGTTGAGTCAGTTTATATCAGTTTGAGTCTGCCTTTGGTTTGAGGTAGTAGGTTTCTTGTCCATGTTACTTGGTTACTATCTCCTAGCATGGGGGGTGGGCCTTCGGGTACCACATGGTTGGGTGGAACATGCACCAAAACCATTGGGTCCCCTTGATCTTCAGTACTTGGTGGCGAGACATGTAGATGGACAGCTCACAGTTCTTACTTTTAATTCTTGTACTTTGTATCTCATAATGTAATGTTATTGATTTACCCCTCTTGTGTTAAGAGGTGGACCTTGTAATGATCATACTTATGTATTTTGACTCATTCTGGGAATGAGGATTGTAATAGATGTATGTAATAGATTTATGTAATGAATGCTTCATTTTATCTCGTATCTTTTTATGTTGTTGAATGTTATTACTTGAGTTATTTACTTTCAATGTAATTTAGTTGTTGTATGTTAATGGGGATTTAAGTAATCTCAGTTATGTAACCCTAGGGGACGTTGTCAATTATAGTTGAACATGTGGGTTTAATTCACTTCTTTTAAAAAAAAAAATAGTACGCTTGTTTAGTGAATTGAAACTTCCTCTAGGGTTGTGTGGTGGGGCATTACACTGAACATTGTGAATTCTCTTCTCTGGATGCTCAAGATGCTAACTGAATAGTTCAATCGATCGGACTACAACTTTTATGGGAGGAAAAGCATTAATGGCATGACTGAAAGCCATCTTTTCTACCATTATTTTAGCTTGCATGAGCCAGAGCATCCAACTACCCATTTTTTGAGTTTGAATCTTGACTATTGATATTTTGGAAAAAAAGAGAAGATATGACATTCACAAATGATCTAACTAGTTTGAAAATCATCGACGTGCATTGAAAAGGTCACTGACTAGTAGGATCACTCCATGTGAGATCACCTTTACAACTCAGCACAAGACACATCATTATGAACACTAGTCGCTTGTGTCCATGTGACAACTTTTCATGCTTTCATAGCCTCAAAATAAAACCCCTGAAAAGAGCTTGTGAAATGGTAGTGAACCATAGAAAAATGAGGTGATGGAATTCCCACCTATTTCTCTAGGTCATTAATAATGTCCTAAGAACCCTAATTGGATTGACTATCAACCTCACAAGGTGAGTCAATTCTCAATTAGGAGGACCTAAGAAGGGCATTTTTTTAGCTTTTAGGGGTTCACCACCAAGCAAATTCTTGGAAAAGAAAAATAAGCATTCAACCTACAAAACCTAGTTATACAATCTAAATGAGGGATGCAAATGATGAAATTATGCAATAGAAAGATGGGATGTGTGTACTTGGGAAGTCTGGAGATGTGATGAGGATTCCAGAAATGCAAAGAAGTTGTCCAAATATGCTAGGGAGGACAAATATGCCCTTATTGTTATCTTAGTTCCGCTGTTGTTTTCAGGGAAAATGTGAAATCTTCGAATCTCAGAACATAATATCAAATAATCTTTGAGAAATACCCCTGGGAGGACTAAGACACCCTAGGTGGCGTATTAGTCCTGTTCTAGATTTTTGAAAACTCTGAATGTGATCTTGAGCTCCAAGGTCTACACTTACTTCCTCTTAGACCTCAGGGTTTGAAACTTCAGGATTTGACATGTAAGTGAGTTTCCATGAAGATGACAACTTTGTAATGCAACTTTTCAACTTTGCAATCTTGCACTCCGAATGATGTTCAAGTCTTCAACCTAAATCTGCAATCACAAGTACGCAAGAGAGGAAAAACTTGTTGATTGTTAGTAAATGGGGGTTTACCTTGGTTAAACCCCTCTTTGGTAATTAAACCTTGAAATGAAATGGAAAAATAAAGGGAAATGATGAATGAACAACATGCAATATTACAACTCACAAAACCCTTGTTGTAAAGTCTATAAACTTGTGTAAGGTGGCTATCTTGAATTTAGATCTTGAATCAATGGAATGATTTAATAGGTCTTGCTTGAATTGCTTGTTTGAATCAAAATCCTACACCAAAAATATTAGCACAAAAACACACATGATGCAAGAATATCCTTTGATATGATGCTTGAATCTTGATGATGGCTCCAAAATGCTTGAAGAACTGCTCTTGGATGAATACTTGAATGCTTATTATGAAAATGAGTGAATGAACCTTGAATTTATACTTATCTATGCCTAATATCTCAAAATTACATCACACCAAGTAGACATAGGAAAACATTAATTAAATGAGGCTAAATCTCGCCAGAATTTGAAATTAAATCCCAAAAATAAGCCAAGGAGGACGAAGACGTCCTAGGTGGTGTCTTAGTCCCGAGGCTCAAATCTTGGAGCACAAACTCCAAAAAGGGACCTTTTTCAGGTGTATTCAAAATCAAGGTCCCAAGACCCTTGGGGGACTAAGATGCCCTAGGTGGCATTTTAGTCTTGACCCAAAAATCAAGGACACACAAACAAAATTATTAAATGATCATTTTCCCTTTGACGATTATCGAGATTAGCCAAAATAAGATGTAATTTATTAGGCTTGTGGATGCAAATAGGACCAATTAAGACATAAAGAAGGATAAATAAAGCAAGGTGGGCCCAAAAAAGTGTGAAAATGCAAGGGTATGCATTTTCCTACACTACATTTAGCCCCCACTTTAGTGAGAGGATGAACTTGCTTCAAACTCACACTAAAGTAGCCAACCACACAATCAAGAGGGGTTCAAATGTATGGATGCTAGTAAGATAGGATGATAATAACCAAGAGGGTGGCCAAGCCCCGGGACCAAGATCCTATGAAAAACCAACATAGGCACAAAGGAACATGCATGCAGATGATATATGAAGCCATAATCAGATCGCAAACATACACCATCAAAGATAGAATAAAAGGAAAAAGGAAAAAATAAAAAAAAATGCAATGGATGAAGCTTTGATTGGCCATCCAACGCGTTGTGGACTGGGTCTAGGCTGTTTGTCCAGAATTTTTTTACAAGTGGAACGCGTTGTCCACTATGCAAACAAAACATATGCTCACAAGGGCTAGTGAATCTAGGTGTCCACTAGGTGAGCCTTAGGAAGTCCATATCAAAGTCATACCCCCATGACTATGATAAGGACAAAGAAAATGCATGCTCACAAGGGCTAGTGAAGCTAGTTTTTCACTAGGTGAGCCCCAAGAAACCATATCAAATCCATACCTCCATGACTTTAATAAGGTACAAAAAGAAAATGCACACTCTCATGGGATAGTTAAGCTAGTTTTTCACTACGGGAGCCTCAAGCGGCCATATAAAATCCATACCTCCATGACTTTAAAAAGGTACAAAAAGAAAATGCACACTCACATGGGCTAGTGAAGCTACTTTTTCACTACGTGAGCCTCAAGGGGCCATATAAAAGCCATACCTCCATGACTTTAATAAGGCACAAGACACAACATAACAATAAAGAGGGATGTTCAAATGGATTTGGCTTAGTTAATGCAAGGTCTTAATCCTAGGGTGAATTGTTTCTAATGTCTCTAAAATAGGACCAATCAAAGGATAAAAGATTCACAACTTAGGGAATGCAATGTGTTGCATCACCACTAAGAGGAATGTAATATGATAAGATAGATCACGCTCTTGAAGGACATTACTCCCAATGTCACCACAAAGAGGAAAACACATTGCATGAAGTAAGAGAATCACATCAAGGAACATGAGAAACAAATGTAAATGAAATCATGCCAAAATAATGCCAATGTATGCCCCCAGTTTAAAGAAATTGCTAACACAATGTTGTTATAAATTACTTTAAAGTATACAAACATGGAAGAGAAAAAGGAAAAGGTGGTTGTCCCCCAGAAACACATAAGGGATCTATGGATTTAGGGTTAGCATCTATCTTTACTGCAATGATATTAGAGAGCTCAGAACTATCATCATTCCCCAAATACACATACAACTGGAAGAATGACACAAAGAGAGTGAAAACAAAGGAAGACCTTTTGGGTCAACATGGAAGAGACATAGGGTGTCTAAACGCCTTTCATCATCCCCAAAAGGAAAACGAAGACAAAAAATCAAATGAAAGAAAATATAATGAAAAATCGAAGAGCTTACAACATATAGAAGAATGAAGGTACAAATAGAGGAATGCACAAAGAGAGAGGGAACATAAAAAAAACATCATGGGGGATCACATTACACACATGCAATAAAAATAAAAAAGACTTGTAAAGCACATGTAATTCAACCATCCAACAAGTCATCTATATGCTAGTCTTGTTCGATATATGCAGAATGCAGATCACTAGTGAGATGGACAATGTCAAGTGTTGTACTAGGAGAATCACCAAGTTCAAAATGTGGAACATCACTCAGTTTAGGAGGATCATCATGGTTGTTATCATTTGAGCTCATAGAAGAAGAAAATAATAAATTCAATTCATTATGCACTTGTTCATCAATTTTAGCTAAATCTTCATTGTCATCCGAATTAACCAAAACAAGAGGTTGAATGATAATATCGAAAGATGTTGTTGGTCCTTGTTGTGTTGGAGGCATAGGGTCTATTTGTTCTTGTAAGAGAGGAAGGTCGTCATCTATTGCTTCTCTCAGATTTGGATTATGATTTTTAATGTTCTTTTCTTCGTTCATCTTTCAAGCAATATCACAACGTCTATGCCTACGCTCTCAAGCATTTTTGTTTCTTTTATTACGGTTTTCAAGTTGTGTTTGGGTAGGAGTGGGTTTTTCAACCATAGGTTTCTTTTCTTCTTGTGAGGGAAGAGTGAAAGAAGCCATGGAAGGTTGTTCAACCACTTTCTATTTGGCTTTATAAATTTTCTTAGGAGGCAGATTAGGACTTGTCTAGTTTTCTCTTGGTATTTTGTAGGAAATAGGCAGAGGAATTTTTAATGGTTAGGTCTTGGTTATATGGAAGGTTTTTAAGCTCACTATTGTTTTCTTAAAGAGGTGGAGGTTCAATCATGGGTGGAGGAAAATTTTCAAGGGATAACTTGGCTATGCATTTTGCTTTGAACTTTTAGTAGGATAGGAAAAGAAAGTCCTCATGGGGTCTTATAGGTTCCATGGGCTCAGGACAAAAATAGTTTAAGGAAAAGTTTCCATGGGAAGATAGAGGGATAAAGCTACTATGATTCACAGTGAATATTTCATTGCCGACCTGAAACTTTAAGCACTTATGGATAATGGATGGGACCATATTGATGGAGGGAAGCCATTTGTAGTCTAACTTCACACAAAATTGGTCTAAATTAGAGATGATAGAGAATGATACATTTGATTTCTTAGGTCACACTTGTAAAGGGAGTGTGATTGAGCCCATCGTAGCACAAGCAAAACCATCATACATTTTAATCCATGCTTTAGGTCTATCATATCTATCTTGAGTAAGTTCATGCACATGTAAGAGTCCTATGATCACATTTTTTCCAGAGATGGGATCAATTAAAATCCCAGGAGTGTGTTGGAAAAAGTGCCTCAATCCTTACTGACATGTAACTCCTGAAAGAGCAGTATCGTTGAGACCCTTGGAATGTATTGGTGATGAGCAGCTGTCTTGGAGGATCAGATCACTGTGACCTTCGACCTGTCTTGCCGATAGATGTCATCGGAGTGACATGAACTGTTGGAGTGAGATTCTAAACTCATTCCGACAATAGAGGTCTGGGCGATATTGACGTGACCCTGTGGATGTCTTGGTGATGAGAACCATTGACATGACCAGAGCAGTCAGAGTGAGATTTCTAACTCGTTCCGATGGTATATGTCTGGGTGATTAAGATCATCGTAAGAATTTTTAGAAATGGATGTGGTGGGGAGACTTTAGCTGTTGACGTGACTTCTTGATCTCCTGCCGGTAGTATTACTCTCACTGATGGATCTACTGAAGTTGAATGATTGGTGTGACTCTTGCCGATATGCACGATCTTGGTGTTCTTTGGGATATCGGGGAGACTTGAACCATTGGTGTGACTTTCCATTCTGTACTAGTCTTGTTGATGGTCCTGAGATCAGGGAGACTTCTCCAATGTCTGAGCGATAGACCAGTAGAAGTCGATACAATGTGCGATGGTTTGTGGGCAGTCTAGCATCGGCGAGAAATGGTTTGTTGTCTCACCAATGAGCGATACAGTTGAAGTCTGTTGACCAAGTGTCTGTCCTACGTGTTCTATCTTGGACCAATGAGAGAAGCAAAATGGGAATCGATTGGCAATTGAACTTTTGTGACCGTTCTCTTGTGGGAAATGAATAGACCGCTTGAGCAGGGGATGAACAATTTAGTCAAGGGTCTAGTTGGAGAGTTTGACAAATGAGTGATCAGAATTGTGTGAACTTCATTGTATGTTGAATGGAAGCATTGTAACAGTTTGATTTGATACAAGGTTGATCAGGGAAATGTTGCTAATATAGAATAGTCATCTAAAAAGAAGAGTTTGTAACGTGTATGTAACTTGTTTACTATAAACGCAAATAATTAGATAGATAAGAAAATAATAAACTTCTTTCTATACATGAGATTGAATGCAATAGTGAAATGGAAGAAGGAACACGATAGCTTAGTAATAAATTATTATTATTTATGACAATTAATAGATTTAGTTTTTTTATATTTCACATAAATTATAACATACATATTGTTATTTAACAAAACTATTATATAAATTTTATGTTTAAATAATTATTATTTAATTCTATCATATATTTATACTATATACTCATTTAATTTAATTTATATTTTATTTAATATAAATAATTTAAAAAATTATTTTTAAAATTTATATTATATTGTCAATAAATATTATTTATTTAAATATAATAAATTTATAGTGTATTATACATATTATTATGTAACATAATTATTAGATAAATTTTATGTTTATATAATTATCATTTTTTTCTTTTATTTATATTATACGATCATTTGATTTTTATTTTTTATTTATTTATAATATCTTTACAATATTTAAAATTTTAATATATAATTAATTTTTATATAATATAATTAAGATAAAATTAATAATTATTAATATTAATATAAATGCATGTAACTACTTTTATAATGATTAATTGTTTATATAATTTTAATAAAAATTAACATGTGACATTTTTAAATATTATATTAATCCTATAATTAACAAAATTAATATTTAATTTTATTCACATTAAGAAAATTTATATTTATTTTTATTAAATTTTAAATACTATAAATATTTTAAATTTTAAATATGTAGTGGCTAGTACTTGCCTTTGTAGTATTGTAATTAGAGGTTTGTAGAGTTGAAATAAAATATATGTAAATTTAATGAAGGTGAATAAAATTAAATGTATTTTTTGTTAATTATTATATTTTAGTTTGACTTTTGTTTTTTTTATTTTGCTTGTTTATTTAGTAGTGATGGTTATTTTTGTTTGTTTTGGTTATATAATGTAAATATCTTGTTTTGAGATTGAATGCAATAGTGAAATGGAAGAAGTAACACGATAGCTTAGTAATAAATTTTAAATACATAGTGGCTAGTACTTACCTTCATAGTATTTTAATTATAGTATTTTAGATTTAATAAAAATAAATATAAATTTTGTTATTGAAATAAAAGATTGTTGCATGCATTTATGTTAATATTAATAATTATTAATTTTATTTTATTTTTTTATAGAAAAATCAAATAATTTTAATACAATTAATAGTTTATTTTATTTTATTTTACATTAATTATATTATACATATTGTTATTTCACAAAACTATTATATAAATATTATGTTTAAATAATAATTAGTTTTTATTTTTTTAATAATTATATTATATAATCATTACATTTTGTTTTATTAAGTTAGAATATACACATGTATTATTTTATATGATTAATATATGATTATGTTAATATTAATTATATTGTATAATCATTACATTCTACAATTTACATGATTAATATATGATTATGTTAATATTATAATTAACAAAACTTACATGTATTATTCTATAATTTACATTATTAATATATAATTATGTTAATATTATAATTAACAAAACTTACATTTGATTTTATTCACATTAACAAAAATTACATTTATTTTTTATTAAATCTAAAATACTATGAAGGCAAGTATAACCACAACAAATGATAGATTTTTTATTTTTTCATTTTCTGCTCTTTTAAATCAAAAAATTTAGTCTATAAATGTTGAACAATTTATATATTATATTATTTACATATTATATAATTATCTTTTTTTATTGGAAAAAAGCATCAAAAAGATTTACATCAAAAGATCAACATCACAGCTGTTGCAAAATAGCAACAGTAAAAAACCAACAGCAACAAGGAAGCTACAAATGAGCAGCTACAAGGCTGCTACAAAGGAGCAGTAGTAGCAACAAAAAATTGCCACAAAAAACAAGTCCAACCAGAATGGCAAATCGCCAAGCATAAACAATAAAATATAAATACAACTGTGGAGTAATATCATAAACATAATAACTTTCAAAAACAGTCCACTGCTTGAGTACACTTCTAGATTTCACCACGCAACGGATGTAATCTCAAAAGCCAGTCCCCAAACCTGTGTATACTGCATGATGAACATAGAACCTGCTCAAGAAGAAGCCACATTCGAATCACCATTATTTGTATTAGCGTACAACTGTTGGAGAAGGGTGTGTAAGGTGTCCTCAAGAGCAGTGGATGGCTGGGCAGTTTGTAGGTTCATCATTTGAAGGGACAAACTATTACAAATCATTTGCAACTCTATCTGGGGAGGGTGAATGGTGTTGGAGAACATAGCAAGACACCAAAATTTCCAAAAGTGCTTGATAATCACTTGTCTATAGGTGTGAGATATGGCGTCAAAGGAAGGAAAAACACCTAGAAGAGCTAATTTCCAAGTCCATGTTGTAATGCCCCACCAAGTAACCCTAAAGGAAGTTGTAATTAACGTCTTAAGCGAACCAATTTTTTTTTTATAAAATGCATTTAACATACACATTCACTTACTAATTAACAACAACCTCTAAGGCTACAAGGTTAGGATTACTTAAACCCACACATGCATATTACATATAACCATAGCATTATGAACTTTATGAAATAAACATCATACATCATAAGAATACCACATAACCTAATAAGATAATCAACCAAGATACAATCTCATAAACATTATCTTAATCCAATAGTTACATCACTCATTCCCAGAATGAGGCAATAGTACATAAGGTTACAATTACAGAATTCCACCTCATAAACATAAGAGGGATAAAATAACTTATACAAACTGAAATATTACAAAGCAAGAATAACACAAGAACTCGAGCCGTCCATCTGGATGTCTCGCCACCAAGTACTGAAGATAGATGGGGACCCAATGGTTTTGGTGCATGTTCCACCCAACCAAGTGGTACCCGAAGGCCCACCCCCCATGCTAGGAGATAGTAACAAAGTAACATGGACAAAGATCTACAACCACTAAGCAAAGACAGACTCATACTGATATAACCAAACAAATGAACTAACAAGTTCAACTCAATCACCAAACAAGTACAATACACGTACAAATCAAGTACAACATTCACATCACTGACATAGGTCACATTGCTTCCAGACATAAACTAGATCAAATATGTTCACAAAACCATACATATAAAACAATTAACAATAGTTGTCCTAGATAGAGTGTCATCGCATAGTAGTCATGAGATCTCCTCTGGGCATCCTTCATAGGCTCCGGTAATCTTGGTGGCCTCAACCGAATCCCGACACTCATACTCACTCATGCGGCATCAAATACCTCTCGTACTGACAAGATAAATGACTATGCCATTCTAGGCCTTCTCACTCATCTCAAGTCTATACAAGCCCTTGTTTCTATGAGTGAGGATTAAATTATCTTGATTAGTGTGAACTACATCCTAATCATCTAAGTACATTAATTTAATTATCACTTGATTAACTCACTTCTGAAGGTTACTCGATTTACCACTTTGAGCTCCAGCCCCTAACAAAATCCACTCTTCTATTCGACAACACACACCCAAACAATCCACTAAGGGAAACACAAGTGCATATCAACTAGGCATCATAATCCACTCCAAAACAATGAGGAAACAAAAAATAGAACTCACTCCAAACATCTTGGAGGCAACAATCACATAGTCCACTCCTTTCACAGGAGGTACAAAAGATCCCCGTTCAAGGAAACCAAGTAAACTGAAAAGACGCCATGCACTACCCAAGGGAAAACAATTGGATGACATAAAGGTTCAACAACCCTTATCCTTTAAGTTCTCCTGGAAGACTTATAATTTAGGACTAACACTAAATCCCAAAACCAACAATGCAACTTGACGACATAGCAACAAAAGCATTCAAGTCATTAATCAAATCTAATATTTGGATTTCCTAAATCCATACTCATTCAATAGGTAGTGTTGACAAAGTCAAAGACACAATAACTAGATCATCTAAAATAATCATAACCCCTATTTCCCCTTTCATTATTGGAAATCTTAAAACAATTAAACTTACTTCCCTTTACTGAATACAGAGAATTAAATCTTTTAAGATAATCATGAGGAAGATACTACTTTTGGATATACTAAATCCATATCTATTTCATAATCCAATCACAATGATTCAATTAATCTAAATAGAAATTAATAAATAACATAATTGATTGCCTCATCAATAAAACAACTTCTTAATTTACTTTTAAATCGACACAAATCCATGCAAGTAAACTCTTTCCATTTTCTAACCAAATCTTATATTTCATTCAATTTCCTATTTAGAACATGCAATCACTTTAATATAATAAAATATCGTTTCTCTACCCAATTACCCATATACACTAATCAATCCATTTTAAATCTCTATTCAATTTCCTATTTAGAACATGCGATCTCTTTAATATAATAAAATATTGTTTCTCTATACACTTACCCATATACACTAATCAATCCATTTTAAATCTCTATTCAATAATATATTGCATACAACTTATTAAAATGAAATACGATAATGAATTTACCCTTAACATATTTTTATATGCTCCATATTATATATACACCAAACATATATATTAATAAACTCAATTATATAGATTTTTTAATATTCCAATCACAACGATTAATTTGCTCTATGGAAATAAAACATAATAACTATTGCCCTTTCAAAATTAATTGAAAAAAAAACTAAATAAGTGCCTTTATAATAAAGGATAGACTAGTTCAAATAATTTAAGTCGAATCCATTGTTTTCCTTTAAAATTAACAGAAATCTTCTACAATAATTTTTTTCAATTTCCTAACCCAAAACTTATATTTCTTCTAGTTTTCCAACAACACCCTATGTTAATCTCATCTAAAAGTTTCTCTTTCCAAACTCTTATTACATACATCCATTTATTCAAACCATAAAATATACATTCTCAACAAATAAATTGTTCAAATAGAAAATGATTAAATTAAAATAATTAATTGTCTCTTCATAATAATCAATTCCTGAATTTACTTTTAAAATAACATGATCCCATGCACTACCAAGAGAATTCACAACAGGTTGACATCACAACGACAACCCTCACAAACAACAGACCATTTGGAAGACTTATAAACTAACAGGTATTCAACCCACTCTCAAAGCATAAACACGAAAGACATAATCATTAAAGGCAATAGAAGAAACTACATTTGGATACTCTAAATCCATTTCTCATTTCATTACGTAATTCATTATATTGATGAAATTGAATTAAGAATTCATCTTTTCAAAGAGGGGAGAAATTACACTAATATTTTATTCTCTAATTGTTCTTAACAAAATAAGTATTTTCAACTATAACTCAAAACATTTCGCTTTAAATTAAATAACCAATTGCCTTTGCAAATTAAATCATTATAAAATTAATCAAATTAACATTTGGTCTCTTCCATAACTTATTGTGTTAAAATAAGATCAATATTTGGACTATAACCCAATATCATATATATATTTTTCCAATTAAATCAAATTAATAATTGGACCTTTTACACATGAATTTAAATTCCACAATTAAATTTTAAATTATGCATTCTTTAAATCAAATATTTAACTCCTTCAATTAAACTTTAACATGCCATTTTAAAATAAACAATAATTTCCCCATATGTTTATAATTTTAATTCCACTAATCTAATATACAAATTTTATTTAAAATAATATAAATAAATATAATACTTTAATATTATAAATTATAATATAAAATATTATTAAATAATATTTTAATATTATAATAACAATACATAAAATATTAATATTTATAAATATCAATTTATTATTATTTTATTTTCAGAGCAGCCATGGGAAAATAACTTAACAGCAGTCTCCTATTTCAAACATAACTCAAAAACTACGATCTGGGTATTTGCGATTTTTTGACAAGGATAAGAAAATTTCAAAATGCAAAAACCCTTTAAATTTCCTGACAACCCAGTTTGTATAAGTGAAGTTATAGGCGACGCAACTAGACCATTTTACCATGAAAAATATAACTATAATGCAGATTTTAAAATCCGTTTTTTAATAATAAACAGAAGGTTTCATTTTCTAAAAACATTCTAAATGCATTGTTCAATCTCTATGTTTGATTTCAATAACAACAAAATCGATTTCCTCAAATAATTTAAATTCAACTAAGGTTTTCACAATTTTCACTTAAGAATTTTCACAAGCAAAGGCTGTAAATTTGTTTAATTCTTTTCTTCTAATATCAAATTTATTTTCTAAAACAGATTTAACAAACAAATCTTTAATCATTACTATTTTAAAGAAAAACAATCAAGAATAATAAAACACAAAGAGGAAAACTTGGTACAAGAAACTACAGGAAGAGATGAATTTCTGATGCAAGCCTCCTCCAAAGATTTTCTGAATTTTCTTCAATCCTCCAAAGAATCCAATCCAAAATCCAATAAATGCAAACAATCTTCTCTTCAATCAATTCTACAATCAAACTTCCTTGAAACCCTTGTGCAAATTTTCCAAAATTTATTCCCTACTGTAAAAAATGTATTTTTCTAAAAACTTTCTGCCCTAAAATTAAAACATGTATTCCTTATAAATCAAAAATACCTAATACAACCCTAATTCACATTACATGCAAATTAGATATTTCAATTTCAATTTCAATTTTCGAAAACCCACTTTCAATTTAAAATTCAATTTCAAATAATAAATTAATTTCCAAAGTTGCAACTAATTTCCCAAATAAATATTTAATTAAAATTTCTAATTTAATTCCCACACATTGAAATTAAATTCCAAAATTAATTTTAATTCTTTTATTTCCTTTCATTATCTTGCATCACGTTTAATTAATTAATTTAATTATTTAATAACTAAATTCAACCCCCTTGGATTAAATTTAATTAATTAAATAATTTAAATATAATTAATTAATTTAAATGTAAACTTTTATCCACATTGCATTATTTAAATTAAATAACCATCAACATGATTTAAATGCAATTATTCTAAATATCTATTTCCAAATCAAGAATCCTTCAGAATTAAATAACATTAAAACAAAATAGACAATGACTCGACACACACGACTGACGACACACTAAGGCTAGGGTGTAAATTTGACACATGTTACCTAGCTACTATATCCTATTCAACTTAACCATTGGATCGACATGCTCAAACCTGTGAAACCAGGTGGAGTCGATGTCATGTACCTGCAATCTTGAAAAAATAAGTAAACAACATCATACAATATATCCAGCATATAATACACACCGTGAAGAAGAAATTACTGATTCATAGGGCGTTCGCAAGCGAGTGATGCGAGACCGTCCTCTTCACCAATACACTCATCGAAACTGACACTTCCATCATAATCCAGTAATCTCATAATAACATCTCATGTTAACTCTACAACATCATTAATCCATAATGCATGTGAAACAATAATCAGATAACTACATCCCACAATAATAGTTGTCGCTCAATAGTAGTGATCAAAACATCATAACAAAATGTATCCAGTATCAAAGTAACTGCAACCAAACATAGCATAAAGCAACTTGAACAAGAAACAAAACGGAGGGGTATTACACATGTTCGGGAAAACAAAGCAGGCAAAGAGGTGAACAATAGGTGCCATAATTTACGGGCATGGGTGCAAGTCCAAAAGACATGTTTAATAGATTCCATTCTATTGCAAAAAGGAAAAGTGGGCTGAGGGTACACAAATTTAAGGTGGTTACCAACAGGAAGTTTCGCATGGAGAAGTTTCCAAGCAAGGAGTTGAGATTGAGCATCCGCTTTGGACTTCCAGATTTGGTGGCCGAGTTGATTCCACTTGGATCGAACAAAAGAGCAATGCCACTTCTTATTAAGACGGGGTGTGATGGTAATATGAGGCAAGAGTTGTTTGTAGATGGATCGCAATGGAAGAAATGGAAGTTGCGAGCATTAGGCCATCGCCAATCATTCAAAAAGTTAGCATGACAATCCCAAGATAGCAAATCATGAATATCAGGTGTAACAAGCTGTTGGATTTCAAGGATTGGTTGCTTGTCGCAAGAAGAAAGGTGAAACTGCATTTTAAGGATGGACCATGTTTTCCAATGGAATGTGGTGGAGTCCCAAAGGTCTCGAAAAACTTGGATACCTTTTTTAAATAGACGCTTGCCTTTGAGTGTGCTAATGGTGCCTAAAGGTTTGTTGTTTTGTTGCACTAGCCTATTCCACCAAATAGAGGAATATGAGAAACTTAAACCATGATTGAGGGATTGGTCGAACCAGATCAGCTTAGGAGAAGTGATCTGCTAAGCTTTCCAGATAGAATTGAAGGGGGTAGATCCATGGGTTTTGAAAAATTGAGCTAAAAGGATCTTGTCCTTCCAACTGACCTTAGCCCAAGATTGACTAGCTGAGGCAGTTTGAATGCGAAATCTGACTAGTTCCTTCCAAGGAGCATCTCCCTCCAAGGCTCTAATTATCCATTTAGTGGTTAAACAGATTCCTTGTGTGTATGGATCAATAATTCCAAGCCCTCCCTTGTCTTTTGGTTGGATACAATGATGCCAAGAAGTAACAAGTAGCCCTTGTTTTGTATTCCCCCATTTGGCCCATAAAAAGTTCCTAATCAACTGAGTTAATTGATTGTAACAGCTCTTCGATGGCAGCCAACATGAGGAAATGTAAACATGACTAGCAAGCAAAATTTTGTTTGCCACTTGAATACGACCAGCCATAGATAGAAATCTATTAGTCCAATTCAAGAGTTTGATTTTGATCTTGTTCGGAAACCATTTCCACATGTCCTTAAGAGAAACTCCAACCCCAAAAGGGATGCCCAAGTATCTTGTGATTGAACCATGTTTTATTTCTTTCCAGTCAGGTGGAATCCAAGCAGGTCGGGGGTTGGGACGAGACATAATAAATTATGTCTTGTGCATAGCCAGTTTAGAATCGGAAATGGTGCAAAACAAATCTAAAGTATCCAAAGTATTAGTAACTTCATCAACATTATTTTGGATAAAAAGCATGCTGCCATCAGCAAAGTGAGAGTTCAGAGTAGTGGCATTGTTAGGAAAGGAAATACCATGGATAAACTGATTGGCCTTAGCATGTTGAAATAAATAGCCAAGGGCATCAGCAATAAGAACATACAGAAAAGGGGCAAGGGGGCAGCCTTGGCGGATTGATCTTTGGAGAGGAAATTGAGGTGAAAGGGATCCATTAACAACTATTCTAGCATTAGCATCCATGAAGAGCATTTTAACGTGATCACGGATTTTAGGGCCAAATCCCAGCCATTGCATCATGTTAAGGATGAATGGCCACCAGATGCGATCATAGGCTTTGTCGAAGTCCAACTTGACAATAAGGGCATCTTGGGTAGCTTGCTGGGCCCATTCAATTGTTTCCCAAGCCAACACAAGATTATCCAAGATAAATCTTTCTCCCAAAAAGCCTGTTTGTTCCGAGCGCACAATCATTTGAGTAATGGATTTAATTCTTCAGGCCAAAGCTTTGGCTATGATTTTGTATGAGGTATTAAGCAGGGTAATAGGTCTCCAATCAGTCACAAATTCCTCATCTTTCCCTTTAGGAATGAGTTTGATGAGACCCTAGTTAATGGTAGGACCTAGAGTACCAGTTTCAATTCCTTCAAGATAAACATAGTAGAAGTCTTCATGAATGTAAGGCCATAACTTAAGATAGAATTCAACAGGGAGACCATCCATTCCGGGGATTTTTTCAGTGGCCATGCTAAAAAGAGCCTCATCAAGTTCTTCCAAAGAGAGGGGTCTATCAAGAAAGTTACTATATTCAACATCAATTATACAAGGAATACAACCTACCACACTTTCTTCAACAATGGGAATTAAGGGATCATCTGCAGTTTCATCAATGAAGAGTTGTTTATAGTATTCAAAAAAGGTTTGCATGATTCCAAAATGGCTGGTTTGAGGGGTGCCATCAATGATTTGATGACTGAAATCTGTTCTTTCTTGTGTTTAGGCTTCAAGTATTGGAAGAAAAATTTGGAGCCACGATCACCATCCTTAATCCATTGGAGGCGAGCCCGAATTTGCGCACCTCTACCTTTATAAACAGGCATTTTCCTAAGCTGATTTTCAACATGTGCAACAATTTGCTGAAGGGAAAGGTCATGAGGGTTGGTAGCAAGGAGAGAGTGACCACACACTAGCTGTCCATTTAGAGATTTTTCAAGTCTCCTACGCTTAGCAGCAGCTTTTCGGCCATAATCACGAAGGAAAGAAGAGCAGCGAGCAATATTTCTTTCCCACCAACTGATCCATCTGTCCTCTTGAGGTTTAGGCTCAACATTCCAAGTTGCAAGGAGGCTAGTGATGCAATCTTGTTGTTGCAAGTGTGTCACATTAAGCTTGAAAGGGAGGTCATTAGGAAGAGGAGGAGATTTGGAGAATGAGAGGGTGGTAAAGATGGGTAAGTGATCTGAGAGGGTGGCAGCAAGGTCAAGGTGTATAAAATGACCAACATTTGAGGGGACAATACAACAGTTTGGTGAGATATAGAATCTGTCAAGGTGGCTCATCTTCCTCAAGGGACCAACCCGACAGTTGGACCAAGTGTACCAATGAGGCATGTGAAGGTTTTTTTTACCTAACAATGGGTCATGCACACCCAATGCATTACGAGTAAGGGTCCAAGCATCAAATTCCAGTTGAGACAAGCGAACATGGCTATCCCAACTATGATCAGTTGGGTGCTCCACCATATTGAAGTCCCCCCCTAGCACCCAATCAACATTAGGGAGGTGAAATCGCAGCCATTCCCAAAGAAGAGTCCTTTTTGAGGGAGTGTTGGGGGCGTAGACTGAACAAAAACCATATAATGTGTCATGGATGATTGCAGTAACCCAAATGTAGCAGTTATTAGGATCACTTCTTGATGCAGCCACATGCTTTGCAAGCCCAGGGGCTAAGCCTAACACAGCTCCTCCACAACCATCAGAGTGATTGGTGTGAAAAAAGGTAGCTTCTTGCCAAATGGATGAAAGAGTGGATTTTAGGTGGATACCATTGACTTTCACTTCTTGCAACATGACAATATCTAAGTGATTAGCTTGTATAGACTGTTTAACATGATATTTCTGAGAGGGGATTGTTAATCCCCGCACATTCCAAGACTGAATGTTACAATTCATTGGGAAAGGTCAAGAAGAGTTTCGTCATCCACCAAGAGAACATTGAACTGATTTTTAGATTGGCAAGCTTGAGAAACTAATGAGTGTGGTGGAATAGACCTTTCGCGAGAAGAGGATTGAGATTGAGAATGTGTATGCAAGGAGGGAGTTGTCGCCTGTGAGGGGGAACTCTGATCAGAACATGCATGATTGGTGGAGGAGGTGATATCCTTCTGTCTTTTAGTAGCCCTAGCACTGTCACCCAATGCAACATCTTTGAAAGAGGGTGAGCCAAAAGAAGACTGAGGTTGAGGAGGAGTGGAAGGGGCTGCAATAGGGTGGAGGGTGGAAGTGGGTGGCTGGGTGGAGGCGGTAGGTGTTGAAGTAGAGACAGAAGAGGGTTTTGGCGGGGTAGCAGAGGGAGAGGGATTGGCAGGGAGGGAGCCAGAAGAAGTCAGAGGCACAAGGCATGGTTTGCGAATAGGACAATCCCGAATGAGATGACCTTCTTTATGACAGTAGAAGCAAGCATTTGGTTTGTTCAAGTAGGAGATCCGTTGATTAAATTCAAAACCTGGTCCGACAAGCCTTATGGTATCTGGAAGGGGCTGAGTGAGGTCCATTTCAATGCAAGCACGGGGTTGAACATGAAGGCTAGACCATTTATCAGTACTGTTTTTGCACCAAAGCACTCTGCCTAGTTGGGAAGCAATTTCATTCATGTAAGGACGAAAGGCAAGGTTCAAAAACGGGAACTCAACCCACATCGGGTATTTGGACTTCGATATGCCTTTGGGATGGAAGTCGATATCCTAGGCTTGAACATAACAAGTCTGGCCACAAACAATCCATGAACCATATTGTAGGACTGTTTGGGCATGTTCCGAGTTTACAAAAGTACAGGCAACATAGCCTCTTCCCAAGCCCCTGAACGATTCTATTATCCAGCCCTTTGTTTCCCAAGTGTTGCGTGTCCATTTGAAAAAATCCTGCTCGGATGGAACTCCTCTCAGGAAAAACAGAATTATTGTCCTAGCTTTATACTCAGAAATCACATCTATGATATCATCTGGTAATTCAAAGGTAATGACCTTACCTTCACCACTGCCGCCAGAGATGTTTGAGAGGTTTGCATTCTGGGCGTCTCGACTATGCTCACTTCCAGACAAGGGCGATGCGCTGGGGCTGTCTCCTTTTTGATGAGGGATCACGAGCTCTTGAGCTTTTTTGGGGCTCTCCACTGGGGCTGACTGGGCGTCCAGAGTGTCCAAATCATCCATAGCCGCGAGATTGTCTGAGTTGTTCAGAGACTTGCATTTGTTGGTTTCGAGGGCTCCATGTTCCCTCACTTTTTTCTTCATTCCCGAGGCTTTCGGATTCAACAGCTTGGGGAAAACACTGTCTGTCATTCGAGCTATATGTGGGGCCTTGGAGGGGGCCATGGGGCCGCGAATGTGCAAAAGATCAGACGTGAGGATGCAAGATTTGTTTGCCAAAAATTGCAGTCGCTAGGGTTTCCGCACCTCAAATCATGCATTTGAGGTACTACTACCATATTATATAATTATATAATTGGGTACAATATAAAAAATAAAATTATTTAAGTCTATAAGATAATTATTTTAGAACATTTGATAAATGGAGTAATAAATTAAGTAGGATTGATTCTAAAAGAGTAATTTATATATATAATGAAAAATTATAAATTTAAATTGATAATTATTGATATTAATTTGTATTATCAAATTTCTTTAATATATTCACATTTGAAATATTATTATTATTTATATTCAAATAATTTAAATAAATGGAGTAATAAATTAAGTAGGATTGATTCTAAAAAAGTAATTTATATATATAATGAAAAATTATAATTTAAATTGATAAAATTTGATATTAATTTGTATTATCAAGTTTCTTTAATATATTAACATTTGAAATATTATTATTATTTATATTCAAATAATTTTAATACAATTAATAGTATTTATTATTATTTTACATTAATTATATTATACATATTGTTATTTCACAAAACTATTATATAAATATTATGCTTAAATAATTATTTTTTTTATAATTATATTATATAACCATTACATTTTGTTTTATGAAGTTAGAATATACATATTTATTATTTTACATGATTAATATATGATTGTGTTAATATTAATTATATTGTATAATCATTACATTCTACAATTTACATGATTAATATATGATTATGTTAATATTATAATTAACAAAACTTACATGCATTATTCTACAATTTACATTATTAATATATATAATTATGTTAATATTATAATTAACGAAACTTACATTTAATTTTATTCACATTAACAAAATTTACATTTATTTTTTATTAAATCTAAAATACTATGAAGGCAAGTACTAACCACAACAAATGATAGATTTTTACGCTGAAGGCATGTCCTATTTGAGAATAGGGGGTTAAGTTTGTCAATTGATGATGTGTGTTGCTCGAGAGGGGAGGGAATACGGTTGAACCGTGCATAATCGTCGATGATGATTAACTGTGAAAAACATAGAAATTTGGTTATAATGGAATGAATATTAAAAAAACTAACAAAATTAAAATATTATAATTAACAAAATTGTAGGATCTTGTGACATGAAAATAGGAATGCATTTAATTTAACTGCCAAAATGTACCTATAATATAGTATAATATAATATAATATAATATAATATAATAATAATATAATATAATATAATATAATATAATAATAATATAATATAATAATAATACAATATAATAATAATACAATATAATATAATATAATATAATATAATATAATATAATATAATATAGTATAGTATAATATAATAAAAATATAATATAATATACATAATTTAATAATAATAAATATATAATATAACATAATAACATTAGTATAATAATAAAACAATAATTTAATACTACAATTAATCATTTTTTATTAATAATATAATATTAAAGATAAATATAATTTACTAAGTATAATATTTCAAAAATCATATAATAAGAATAATAGAATAGTAATATCAAAGTAATAATACAATATTCTGAATAATATAATAATTTAAATATTAATAATATATTATTAATATTAATAATATTGTATTAATACAAATATAACACTAGTAAATATATAACAAAAAAATCATAATATAATAATACTATTATATTATAAAAATATATAACAATAATAATATAATACTAACAATATATAATACCTAATCCAATCATTTATTAATATAATAATAATGTAACATAATGCAAACTTGATATATTAATAAAATAATAATAATATAATAGTAAATGTATAAAAATAATAAAAAATATATAATAGAAACTAAATTAATAGTAATAATATAATAAAATAAAAATAGTAATAAAAATATTAATAATAATATATCAACAAAATCATTTCTTAAATGACCAACCAATTTGATCTTATTATTGCACAAATGTATGCAAAAAAAAATTTAAAATATTTTCTCCCTAATTAACTTTCCATACCTCTTCGGCGTACCCATTGCACACCAAGGTGCGATTGCTAGTTTATTTTTTCATTTTCTGCTCTTTTAAATCAAAAAAATTAGTCTATAAATGTTGAACAATTTATATATTATATTATTTACATATTATATAATTATATAATTGGGTACAATATAAAAAATAAAATTATTTAACTTTATAAGATAGTATTTTTTGAACATTTGATAAATGGAGTAATAAATTAAGTATGATTGATTCTAAAAAAATAATTTATATATATAATGAAAAATTATAAATTTAAATTGATATTTATTGATATTAATTTGCATTATCAAGTTTTTTTAATATATTAACATTTGAAATATTATTATTAGTTATATTCAAATAATTTAAATAAATGGAATAATAAATTAAGCAGGATTGATTCTAAGAAAATAATTTATATATATAATGAAAAATTATAAATTTAAATTGATAAAATTTGATATTAATTTGTATTATCAAGTTTCTTTAATAGATTAACATTTGAAATATTATTATTATTTATATTCAAATAATTTTAATACAATTAATAGTTTTTTTAATTATTTTACATTAATTATATTATACATATTGTTATTTCACAAAACTATAATATAAATATTATATTTAAATAATTTTTATTTTTATTTTTTTATAATTATATTATATAATCATTACATTCTGTTTTATTAAGTTAGAATATATGCATGCATTATTTTACTTGATTAATATATGATTATGTTAATATTATAATTATCAAAACTAACATGCATTATTCTACAATTTACATTATTAATATATAATTATGTTAATATTATAATATTATAATTAACAAAACCTCCATTTAATTTTATTCACATTAACAAAATTTACATTTATTTTTTATTAAATCTAAAATACTATGAAGGCAAGTACTAACCACAACAAATGATAAGTTTTTTTTTTTCATTTTTTGCTCTTTTAAGTCAAAAAAATTAGTCTATAAATGTTGAACGATTTATATATTATATTATTTACATATTATATAATTATATAATTGGGTACAATATAAAAAATAAAATTATTTAAATTTATAAGATAATATTTTTTGAACATTTGATAAATGGAGTAATAAATTAAGTAGGATTGATTCTAAAAAAGTAATTTATATATATAATGAAAAATTATAAATTTAAATTGATAATTATTGATATTAATTTTTATTATCAAGTTTCTTTAATATATCAACATTTGAAATATTATTATTATTTATATTCAAATAATTTAAATAAATGGAGTAATAAATTAAGTAGGATTGATTCTAAAAAAGTAATTTATATATATAATGAAAAATTATAAATTTAAATTGATAAAATTTGATATTAATTTGTATTATCAAGTTTCTTTAATATATTAATATTTGAAATATTATTATTATTTATATTCAAATAATTTTAATACAATTAATAGTTTTTATTATTATTTTACATTAATTATATTATACATATTGTTATTTCACAAAACTATTATATAAATATTATGTTTAAATAATTTTTTAAATTTTTTTTTTTATAATTATATTATATAATCATTACATTTTGTTTTATTAAGTTAGAATATACACATGTATTATTTTACATTATTAATATATGATTATGTTAATATTATAATTAACAAAACTTACATGCATTATTCTACAATTTACATTATTAATATATAATTATGTTAATATTATAATTAACAAAACTTACATTCAATTTTATTCACATTAACAAAATTTACATTTATTTTTTATTAAATCTAAAATACTATGAAGGCAAGTACTAACCACAACAAATGATAGACTAGCACCCACGTCAATGATTGCTCCACACACCTCTTCTAACATGCTCATGTCAAACTTTAAGCAGAGAGCATTCATGGGCCTACCTAACACATTTCTCTACAAAAGAGCTCACATATATTCTACCACCAAAACAAGAGGCTGAAGGGCATTTGAGAATCGCCAAACAAAAAAACTCAGAAAACAATAGAATAAATTCAGTAAAGTGGCAACAACTTATAGAAAACAAGGAAGGATTTATCATATCTAAAAAAACACCCGATGTAAGAAAAATAGCAGGTTCTTATATGTCGTGGAGGGATGGTTGTGGAGTGGGGTATGGCATACCTCAATTAATTACATCATGAGAAGCAAATGATAAATATGCGTAATTTCCAACACTATTAACTCTATCTTTAGAGCAGAGGCTCTGTTATTTTCATACCAGACTAGGTCTTGATTCTTTGAATCTCTGTTTATAGGAACTTATTTCTTTCTATTATCTTGACAACTTTGGCATTTAATTACATCATAACTTGATAACTCATTTTTAAAACTTTGGATACCATCAAATTCTTTTGACATCTAAATACCATCAAACTCTTTTGGCATCTAATTGAATCCTAATGGTGATCTTGGTAATAGAATAATATACTGGTTTACCTTTGATTAAACCTGTTACACATGAAAAGAAATAGAGATTTTGAACCCATTATCTCAATCCCTACTTTTAAAGAGCGTGCTCAATTAAGCTTTCTATCTATGTTGCATATAAAGATGACAACGTTAATGCATGTAATCTAAGAAGCACAACATTTGATATCAATGGTCATCCTATTTCATATTTAATTGAATGCCAGAAAAAATATTACTTTATCATCAAAAAGTTATATAGTTTGTTTCAAAATAGCTTTCAAAGTTCTTTCAATATTGAAATGAAAATATATTTTTTAAGGATAATTAAGTATAAATCATTTAGATTAATAAATGACAATTGGTGTGATAAGTGTTTTAATTATTTTAAGCAAGTGATGAAGATAGACGTTAGTAATTGAAGAATGATTGTTGCTTGATGAATATTCTAAAATATTTTTTACATGAACTTTAAAAATGCAATTGGTCTGTTAGATGAATGCTATAGGTTTTGTCTACACCTTATATGTGATCTAGGATCAAGTTTGGCACCTTGGAATAGATTTTTTAATCATAGAATCATCATGCTCCTCAAAATTTGACCTTGTTTAGTGTGCAACGTTGATTTGTTGTTTGCCTAATATGTCTCTCTTTGCTCTACTCCACTTGGTGATTTGAAGGCTACCAATATTTTAAAATGCCTTGGAATGGTTTTCATTTAGTCACAAGGAAACAAGTTTTTCTAGATCAACACTTAAAAATGTTACAACGATTCAATGGTAGTATGAAAGGGTCTAAGAATGATGTATGCAGTTTTATTACTCTTTAGTGCACCAAATCCAAAATTTTCATTATTAATTGATCCTTCAATGATCTATAATGAGAGAGAATGATTTTATGTGTGTAGATGAGAAATTAATGTAATTAAATATCTTTAAATACTAGCACATGGCATCAAATTTTGTAAAACACATGTTTCATTTTTTTAGGTTAAGAAAACAAAGGGAACAATTCTAGAAATTTTAAATTTTGAAAAGGATGAGGTGAAGTTCAAGATTGAAAGTTCAATCATGCGGTTGCAAAAATGACTCTATTTAAAGGAAGGGTTAGCTCAAGTGGATAATGTCCATATGAAGGTAGGTGAATAGGTGAATGTGATAAATTTGAGGACAAGGAAAATGTGTAGGAGCATGTGTGTATAAGGATGAGGTGAAGGCTAAATGGATATGGATATGTATGTATATGATGAAAGTTAGGGGAATGCACCCACATTTAGACACGATTGTGCCATTTGATGGTATGCACATGCATTAAGATATTTCCTCAAAATAGGTACAAAATTAAATGAGAAATAACATGGGCATGAAAATTTCACCATAACACTTGGCCTCCACTTTGAGTTGCATGTAAATACTTAATGTAGGTGTTCACCTTGGATATGTTCTATCCTAAGTGTGATATTGCACATATTTAGTAATTTTAAACTTAGGATAATAGAAATATTTAATTATTATCTCCTAGATAACCAATAATGATCCACATTCACCATTAATTGAGGTACATAATTTTCTTCACTAACTCATCGATCCATGGTTTGTGGTAGTCAGGTTTCACCTATGCTTAGTCAAGCCCATCTCTTTCTTAGTCACATTAAGGGAACTAATCTAGTTATTGATAGTTTAACTCTTGAACTATAAGTTGGACTAAATTAAGCCACCTTCTGATTGAGATTGATTGAGATTTAACTCATACCTCTTGGAATTGTCATCTCCATAATTCATACATCCAAGAGATCTATATAATTGTATTATCCTCTAGCTTGTAATTCATTCATCCTATTGGGAGATTTGTTAAAGCTACTTAGTTTTGTCAAAATTTATATTTCTCTCTTAGGAAACTAACTTATTTATGCTATTTCAATTTCATAACATTTGTATATACTATTTTATAGTTTCTATTTTCTTACACTAGATTTTGGGTTATTCTCTATTTTGTAAATTCTAACACAATATCAAAGTCTTGATGCTAGTGTATAGCTTTTAGTTTCTATTATTTGATAGATTATGGGAGCTAATCACTTTACATTTTTATTTTCCTAAAACC
Organism: Sequoiadendron giganteum; assembly: GCA_007115665.2. NCBI lineage: Eukaryota > Viridiplantae > Streptophyta > Pinopsida > Cupressales > Cupressaceae > Sequoiadendron > Sequoiadendron giganteum. Next base: position 54,476,787 of record CM021105.1, on the reverse strand, counting down.
CAATATTCTCTTCTCTAACACCCTCAAACGATCTAGAGAATTAGAATAGTTTGATAGAAAAATTTAACCCTTGGGTTAATAATTGTATTTCTTGGAATCTAAGTGTTTTCATCTTTTTAAAAAATTATTAGCATTTATAACTATTCTATACTATTTGGAATTCTTGAGAAAGAAAATATTATCTTCTATTTCACTTGATTTATAATATATGACCTAGTTTACAAATAAGGATTGTTTTAAGGCATCAAGTGAACTACTAATTTTTAAAGTATTTTGGGACCAAAGAGTGATCCCATTATAGTGTGTTCCAATTTTTAACCAAAGTGGGACATTGAAATCAATATTTTCAACCAAATTTTATCATTCTATGACCCATACAAACTTAACCACTAAGAATTTGAAGATGATGTGAACTAGATATTTTTTATATTTTGTGTGTATAGTCTAATGTATTTGAAAAAAAGAAGATGATTTTTGAAAAAAAATTTAATGTTTTAATAACTTATTTTTTATAGTTACCAATATTTGTTAAAAGTGACATTTATTCCATATCACATAATTTTTTTACAAAAATATAAAATTATAAATTCTTAAACATAGATTGTTAACACCAATATCTAGTGCACAAATAAATTTTCATAAAAAATGTGTTGCATTTTTTTTTTTGTTCTCGTTAGGGTATCCCCGTGACTCAAGCCCAGTGGGTTCCCTTTACGAGGCGATTTTGAGGTGAGACTAATCCCTATAGCCACGGGGTAACCAATGCCACCCCCTAGTGTCTGCAATGGGGCTAATGTGTTACATATTTTATATTTTATTAATTTTTGAATTAAGATTAATTATAATTCAGACATTGATTTGTTTGTTATTGCAAATGCAAATTAGTATTTTTTATTGAAATAAGGACATCAATACCTAATGCATAAATAGTTTATAAAACAACTCTATTTTTTGTGTACAAAATATAGACCTTGATGTTTGGTTAAAATCCTAGATTCAAGATAAATAGAAAATTAATATAATAATCAAATGAAATATACTCAAATAATACATTAATAATATTTTGTTTGAGGGAAAAAAATGGTGCACTCTGCTCCAAATTTTTTTGCAACCTCTGCGACCTCCAATCAAGATCTTCGTGGGTGCTCCCCTGTAATGGACCATGGCATGGAGGGTTCTAGATGTGAGACACTGGCATTTTCATGTCCTAATGTGGATTCAAAGGCATCTCAATATGTGCATGGAAATTCACAGGATGGGAGAGGAAGCCCTCTTTCTCCGTTGGTTGGATCATCATGCTTGGGTGGGGGTGATTCACATCTGGAAGATGATGCAAAGAGACCTGTAGGTTATCTTCTACACTCCACAATGGCTGGCATTTACAATCTAGGCGTTGTTGGGGGTAACTCATAGAAACGTTTTGTGGATGCCCTTGTCGTGTGTCCCCTTTCTTCATGAAGTGTTCGCCATGGGACGATGGATAACTTTGGCTTGCGGGATTTTGGTTTTTCCCCCACCATGCAAACTTCTGATCCCCAAATATCTTATGATGGTGCCTCATTGATTCCACCCTTTTCTATTCGACATTCATCCTTTTCTCTAGAGATCTATCTAGATGAATTTTCTTGTGATAGAGAGGAATTTTTGGTGGATCATGCTCTGATATGTTAGTTCACAAAGGTTTGGCCTAAACTCTATGATCTCCATTCATGGAGATGAAATCAATATCTACCCATGTGCAAAGGGGTTTTTTATCTTAGAGTTTGAATCAATGGAAGACAAAGAAATGGTGCTCAACATTGGTCTGTGGTTTTTCCATGGTAATTTTTTACATGCATGAAACCCGATTCCCCTCTTCTGACCCACACACAAAGACTTTTTCAACAACATTTTTGTGGGTTCGCTTACCCTACCTCCCCTTACAATTCTAGGAAATTGGTTTCCTGAAAGCAATCAACAATGGTCTGGGGAAATCTCATAGCATCTCAAAAGATACAACTATGAAAACTCAACCTTTTCTTGCTTATGTGTTGAGATGGATGTCTCAAAAGGTCTTTCGTCATAATTTTTTCTCAAAGTTGGAAAGAGACGATGGTTCCAGCCAATAGATTACAAAAATATTGCATTCAAATATAGAATTTTCTTTTCCACAGACCATGGTACCACTCAATGCAGAAGAATATGGGTGAGGGTGCAAGCCAGTGGTGGGAAGGAAGGGGTTGAATCTCACCACTACACTACTTCTCCTCCTACAAAGCTTGCAAATCTTTCCACTCCCATGATTTAGTGTACGGTTCCTACCCAGTCCCCCAACGTGATTGCTGAGATTGCTAACAATCTTGGGAATGATTCAGATTCAAAACCAAATATTGCTTGTGTTATTATTTCTCCTCCACCATTGGAGATTTCCAACTCTTCATCATCCTCTTTGGTGGCCATTTTGCAATAAAATAATTTTGATGAAAGCATTGCAAAAGCCTCCTTGGTTCCTCTAGAGATTACATAGCTAGTCGCCAATGTGAGTGTTGAGGTTCCCCCTATATCTCTAGTAGCCATATGTAATGATGAAGAGAAGAATATGATTGGGTGTACAACATTAGTCTCTACCTCTGAAACATAATAGGATGAAGGAATGAAGTCAGGTGAAATAAATCTCTTCCCTCAATCCGAATGACATTAATATTTTCAAAGAAAATGATTCAATGATTATTATGTAAGTAGTAGGTTTGGACTGCCCGTTTTGGGTAGTCTTGTGTTGCACCCCTAGTGGCAAGGGAATGCATCTTTTCTATTTTTTTGATTCATATTTATGGGAACTGTCCCTTGACAATACTTACCTAAAAAATATAAATTAAATATACTCAAAATCGCACTATTTAAAAATATTACAATAAGGGCTATATACTTACAAAATGTAATTTCGAAATGGCTTCTTTTGATCCCCCAAAAGAAGAAAAAGTGATGTTTTGTCAGCATTTTGATAGCTGTAGAGGAGACTCCTTTGAGGGTTCGATCCAAGGGGGTTTGATTTGAGCCCCTTCAATTAAATCCTTGTAAATATAACCCATAAGTTCTTAAATCATTAATTTTTCTAAAAAATATGTAATTTCAGGAAAAAATCAGATGTCTCATAAGTGGGACACACTATTGTGAAAAAAACCCAAACAAACCCTAACATTGCATCTAAATTATCCAAAAAGTCTTATTTTCAAAAGTTTGTCAAATTTGGTGTTGAGAGAATTTGGAGAAAATAAATTACCTAAAAAATGTTGTATGACCCTTGTGCAATGATATGGATTGTTCATTCAAGAAAATTGTGTAGCACTATAATGTTGGCATAATAGCACACCGCCACTTGGTGTTAATACCTCCAATGGTAGCACATGAAATTTTGACCAATATGATCTTTTACCTCTTAGAGAAGTTCTGAATCACATCAATCTATTTGCAAGTTGTGATTGTGGTATATTGTTCATATGTTCGTGAAGCTCATTGATTGTGATAGGCATGTCATCGAGATTTATTTTCATGAAAACTATAGCTAATGTCTGTATACGATATCTCATTATGAAATTTACCATAAAATATCAAAATCTTGGATGTTTACCAAATTGATTATCTCTATAATGTCATAGGTGCCTAACATATTCATTTAGATTTACTTTCCTAATGTGTGGTTCTAACCAATCACATATACCATTTGGAAATAATGTTGGGAATGCCATATCAAGAAATCCTTGTGTCACATATTCATTTATTGGAGATTCACCAACTGCTGGCCGACCGATTAGTGTTATTAGATTTTTTTTTGGGTTGTTTATCCTTGCATAAATTAGGTCCATCTCTTTTTGTGAATTAGGTGGCTGAGAAACCATCGATGTAGTGTGTTCAATAATAATTTCTTCATTATTCTCAATCATAGGCCCAAAATGTACTACATCATTTGTATTTGATTCAGATTTTATATGCATAGTCCTAAGTTGGTAGTAAATATTTTATTCTAAATTTATAGGTAAAGTGTCAAGAGCACTTCTATCGATAGTGACATTTTAGTAAAATTTGTTGTGGTTGATTTTGTACTTCAATGCTTTATAAACACATTTATTGTTCACTGTGAAGTGGTAACTTGTATCACATTGATCTTTCCTTTGAACTATAATGATTGGAAAAACTATGATAGAATGTGGTAACATATTTAATATTTTTTAATATGTTGTTGGAATCTTATTGTGTGCCATCGATATTTATATTGACCACCTCTTGCATGTGTAACTTGTAAAATTGGGCTTACATGTGCAATCAACGTTTCCTCTACTTGTGTGAGGTTTGTTAGTTTACCTGATTGGGGTCTTGGATTCAAATTATTTTTTATTGAGAATTTGTTTATTCCTCTCTCTTTTTTATATCGTGTGCACATAGTACCTTCTAAATTGGTCATAGCTTTGATTCAAATATGTAAATTTCTTCACAAACATAACAAATTGCTAGTGAGTGGTAGGAATATAATTGATTACGAAATACCAATTGTATTTTTTTTGAATTTTGTAGTAAGTAATCCATTTGGATTTGATGTGTGTGTATTTTTTATTCCTATATGATTTGCACATTTAATTGTTTGATTTTTGCTTCTAGTCTTCATCTTGCATTTCTCAATTTGTCTACTTCATTTCATTTTCTTCTTTTCTCTTCCCTTTTTGCATCTATCATCTACTCCCTCTATCATTTCTGATATTCTTTTTAGTATTTCCATTGATATTCTTTCCTTTTTTCTTACGATTCAAAGTTCCTCTTCGATTGTTAACTATCATGAGTAAAATGTATCATCTAATTTTAGAGAATACTAAATTTTAGATGCACCAAACAATTGTTTGAAATATATTTATGTCAACAATATCTATAGCAATGTGAAATTGGAATATGATTTGTGTATTAAGATTAACATCTAAGCATTATCAGACTCTTAGGTGTGGTGGCACTCCCATTGGGAAATCAGACTAATCACTTTGTTGAGGCGGAGGCTACATTTATAAGAATAAAATATGTTGTGGACAAGGGTTATACCAAAATATGGGTTTGAAGGTGATTCTTTAAATATAACCAATAATCTATGTGGCACTCATAAGCCTAGTTGGAATGTGGATCAATTAATCAAAGATACTATAATCATGCTAAGTTCTTGTGAAGAGACCTGTGTATCTCACATTTTTCGAGAAGGAAACTCATTGGTGGATCTTTTTGCTAATGAGGCTATCAAATTGAATGAGTTTTGTGCGTGGGAGGAGGGCTCGATCCTTCCCGAGAAAGATAGGAGTTTAATGAGAAAATGATCTCATGGGATGAATTGATGTGGTGGCGGCATTTAATCCTTAGTACCATCTCTCAACTCACACACTTTGTGGTTTTTGTTTGGATTACTGGTGTTTAGTTCAATGATTATCGCAAGGGTTTTCTTTTCCTAGTGTCTGAAGAAATGGGTGGTGATAGAAGCAGAATTGAGTTGCACTGTTGTGCGGGACTGAGGAAGAAAAATAAGCTATGGAAGATTCTCTGCCACTGGAATTTCACGCTGTTTCTAGAAAGATTGCATGGGCATGACCCAAATACCTTGGTGGAATTTGTTTCTTGCTGGTATAACCATAAGCTTTAGATAAAGGGTCTAGAAGTGGATGTAAATGAGGATTTGATTGCTACTATGACTGGGATATCGATGGTTGGCCATACGTTTTACAAGGATAAGAAGAGAAATGAGGAAGCGATGGCCCAATTCTTCAAAGATGATGAGCAAAAGAATTTGATTAAGATGGAAATTTGGGGCTATGAGTGCAAGTCCCTCAAGAAGATATGGATAGAGGTAGCATAGGTGATTATGTGCTATGTGATGTTGGAAGGTAGGTTTACTACTATATTAGGTCACCATTTCACTCTTTTAAATAATTTCATTCATGGGTTGTTTATTTCCTTCCCATTTTTTCTATTTTCTTCCATGGAGATTTTTGTTTATGCACATTTAAAAAATAGGAGGGCTCCAGTCCTCCATGAGGGTCTCATTATTTTAATCATGGAGCATGTTGCATCTCTTCTCCCTAACCTTGTTATTAAGGGCAAGGAGAAGATTTTGAGTGAAGGTTTTGTTTCATCTAGCTCAGATACCAACATTTCCAAAGAAGAGGAGAGGGAAGAAGACGATGATGATGACTCTCCGTCCCCTGAGGCAACCTCCTCACAAAAGAGGAAGGAGGGTAGCATTAAAAGCAACTGAACTGCTAAGCACCTTTTTCTTTCTGACAGTGAGGATACAAAGGTGGGCTTGCACGAGTCCTCTCCTAGGAAGGTGGATTTGGCTATTGGCCAAGTAATAGTCGAAGGTGGAGGTAATAAGGAGGGTTTTCGCAATAATTTTTTGGCTATGGAGACCAAGGATAAGCCAAGGAGGGCATCCACATGCATTTCCAAATTGAAGAACCGAGCCGGAAAATTTTTAGCAAAGGATGCCAAGGTGATTTGTGAGGAAAAGGCTTCTGGCGAAAAGGTGGTGGAAATTGATGACTCACTAGCTCATAACATGACCAATGAAGACCTGCAGGAAGAAAATAAGGGTCAAGATGAGGAAGATGCTAAGAAGAAGAGTGCTAAGTCAAAGCCTCTAAAGGTAAATCCCTTTTCAGAGGACTTTTCTTATCAAAATGATGAAGCTACCTCTATGTTTGAGCTGTTGGACATGGCTAGGGTTGGGGCCATTGGATCTTTTACATTGGCTAAGTGGAGTCTTCAGGAGTTTAACAAAGTTAAAATTAAAATAAGGGGTTTGAAGGAGAACTTGAAGAATGTTCTGAAAAGTTCAGTGTCAGACGTTTTGATTGAAAAAATTGTGGACCTAAAGGGTTTTTCCATGATTTCAAATCTCTGTCTGAAGAACATTTGGCTGGGTTAGAAGCCAAGGTTGTGGGCACTAATGTAGACATTAAGAAGCTTTTACATGTGTGCCATATTTATATTAAGAATAGTGTCGACTCCTTGGAAGTATTTTTTTGAAAGATTAGTGAACTCAGGGAGGACCAATTGTACTTTTTTGAATTAATGGAGAAAGAGCATTCGACCAAGGGAAAAGGAAAAAAAGGTGCAAAAGATGATAGTAAAGGCCCTGCTACTAAAGGGTCTATTGATTGGAAAAAGTATTTTGAAGCTGAGAAGAAGGAGCTACTCGACATGATTGATCTACACAGGAGCCAGGAGCTTGAGGTGGCCAACACCTTAAGCAATATGAAATAGTGCTCAGTTCTCTTTGTTTGTTGTTTACTTTCTGTTGGGTCTCGGTTTTATTTCTATTGTTTTGTTGTTTTGATGTTGTTGGGTGATGTTGATGGTTTACTGTTTTATCTCTCATGCAATACTTTGTCTGCTTTATTTTTTTCGGTTATGGTCTATTGTTGGTATCTTTTTATTCTATCTTCTAAGAAGCATTTTGTTTCTTAAGTTGTAAAGGGTTTCGGCTCCCTTCAAAACCTTTTTTCCCGTATAATCAAAACATCTAAGCATAATATGATTTTTAAATGTTTTTATTGTATAATGATATAATATAATGCATTTATTGATATATATTATTCAATTTAATCATAACAAGAGATGAGTGGAGTTTTCAGTATTATTGTATTATGTTTCATATTACATATTATTAAGGAGTAAATTATAAATTATAAAATATATGTTGGAAAAATGACAATTGCATAAGCTTCTTACAAAAAGTCACATACATTAATTTGTTTTCTCAAAAAATCCTTACATACATGTTGGGAAATTTGAAGTGAACAAAAGAAACCAAATGTAGTTTCAGGGACATTTTCAATAGTATTTATAGTAGCTTGAGATAAATTAGGGCTTATGTAACAGAAATTTCTAAGCTCTTGGTAAATAGGGCTACCATATAAGTCATACTCCTAGGAATTAGGAGTAGGTGCTTTAGGATTCAAACTTGGGGCATCTTTCCTAGCATCAAATTCCTTTTGTAATTTTTTTCTCTTTTCCTCAATTGTTTGGCCATTATGTCAGGATTTACTTGGTCATAACTTAATGTAGGTATAATTACTATATTCTCTTTGTTTGTCTAGGGCATCCCAAAATAAAAAATATTTTCAAGATTATCACTACTATTTTCATGAGAACGTCTAGTGCCAAGAGGAGGAGCATACTTACTTGTATCTTTCTTCTTCCATGACTGTCTTTGCGTAGGAAATTCTATATATTTCCAGCTTCTTCTCAAGATGATCTTTGTACATAGATCTTAGATACCTTCTATGATTTATTTACTATTATTTATTCATTTTCACTTGCACTAATAATGAGACTTTCGGATTCTTCACCCAATTAAGGAAATTAAAATGTTTAGATCTTCTTTAAAAATTGCGGAAATAGAAGCAACATATCAATTTGAAGTATCAAAAAGGAACTTCACATAAATATGCCTAATTAGGGCCAAAGATTTAAAAAATTCTTGAAATGACTTCTGACAAACTCTGGATTCACTAAGATTTGAAACTCTTATAATAACATACTCAACCAGATATTCTTTGTTCATTCCCCAACAAAGTTGCCAATCTATTGGTGTTTTAATTTTCCCAACCAGATATTAAGGAAATCTATAGAATGGTTAATTCAATTGATTAATTTCCTTCAAGGGTTGGCCAATGAACATTGTAATACCCCTCTGTTTTGCTTCATGTTCAGACTGCTTTTATGCTTTGTTTTGGTTTCAGCTACTATGATATTGGGCATACTTTGATATGTGTGTTTTGATCGCTACTGTTAGAGCAATGAACCATTAATTGTGTTATGTGGTCTATCTGATGATTTTTTTTACATGCTTTAATGATGTGAGGATGTTAGTAGATTTAACATGTGATTTTATATGAGATTATTGAGTAAGATGTAAATGTCAGTTTTGATGAGTGTATTGGTGAAGGGGACGGGTTCGCATCACTCGCTTGCGAATGCCCTGCGATTCCGTAATTTCCTCTTCATGGTGTGTATTTTATGTTGTTTATATTATATGTTGTTGTTTACTTGGTTTTCAGGGTTGCAAGTACATGACATCGACTCCACCTGGTTTCATAGGTTTGAGCGTGTCGATCCAATGGTTAAGTTGAACGGGAAATAGTAACTATGTAACTTGTGTCAAGTCTACACCCTAACCATAGTGTGTCGTTAGTCATGTTTGTTGAGTCGTTGATTGCCTTGTTTAATATTATTTAATTATGAAGGGTTCTTGATTATGGAAATAAATATGTAGAATTATTGCATTAAATAATGTTGTTATTTATTTAATTAAAGTTGATATTGTGGATAGAAGTTTACATTTGAATTAATTAATTGAATTGAATTTATTTAATTAATTAAATTTAATCCAATGGGTTGAATTTATTGATTAAATAATTAAAATTAATTAATTAAATCTTATGTTGAGAAAATTAAAAGAAAGAAAAGAATCTAATTTCATTTTGGAATTTAATTTTATTTGGTGGTAATTAACTTCAATTTGGAATTATATTATTATTTAGAATTATTAAACTAAATGGAAACTAGATTTGGTTGTTAGAAGATATTTTAATTTTGCCAGCATGTTAGAGTTAAATTAATTAAGAGGTTGTTGAAAGATTATTCACGGAAAGAATTTTGGTTTGAATAAAAAAAATGAGGAAAGTTTCTTCACGGGTGTAGAGATATTTTTTTTAGAAAGGATATTTTTGAGGAAAGAAAAAAATTAGAAATATATAGAGGATTGTTTTTGGGGAGATTCTTGGCTATAGAATTGCATGGGAGTTATTCTGGTAAATTTTTGGTTGTGTTGGTTGCTTGCTTTCTTGGTTGGAATCAATGGATTGTTGGATAGAAGCTGTGGAAGCTTTGGAGGAGGCTCTGCATCAAATTTCCATTACCTAAAGCTTCTTGACTCAGGTTTTCTTCTGTGATTTTGTATTGTTCTTTGTTTGCTTTTAAAAATTGTAGTGAATAAAGATTTGTATGTTAAATCTATTTAGGAAAAGAATTTGTTATTAGAAGAAAGAAAATAAATAAATAAATGTAGAAGCTTCTGTTATTCCCATGAAATTTCTTCAGGGAATTATGAAACCTCTGTTGAATTTAGTTTATATGAGGAAATTGTTAGTTTTGTTATTAAATCAAACTTAGAGATTGAACAACACATTTAGATTTGTTTTAGGAAATTTAATTCACTGTAGAAATGAATTTATTTCTAAAACCTCTGTAGAGGATTTGAAAGCTTCTAGATATAACCTAGATCCCTCTTAGTTTCCTTGTTCTTTTATTTGTCTATGAATTTGAGGAAATTGATTAAAAGATTTAGTTTTAAACCTCTTGAATTTTGGAATGTTCTCTAGAAAATTTTATATTTTCTTCCTGTAGATGGTTATTTCTATATAATTTGCCCAATTTTACCAGTAAATTAATTTATGTTTATATATATATATATATTCATTATATGTATTATACTATAGTGTATATATACATATAATATATATATATATTCCTTCTGGTATTTTAATTTTAATTTATTATTTTGGGTGTCGCTGTCCGTACGACATTTCTAGGAAACGAATTTTGAAAAATTTCGTTTGAAATAAAATTCAATGTGGAAATTTAGAATGTTAAAAAAAAAAACTTTGTTTTGACAGTGGTTGGTGGGGGCGGATGCATCCCCCACCGCCCACTGTATTGCTTTAAGGGAGCACGCTGCCCCTTGCACATGGGACCAACTGTATATTGTACAGACCGACGCCCAATACAATGGGTGGCCGGCTGTACAATGTACAGTCTGACAGACTTTTATTTTCCCCGGTGATGGAACGGGCACCCGAGTCTTGGGATCCGCAGACGGACGAAATTCGTCCTCTCCTTTCTCCTATGTGTTCTGTATTTTATCACAACTATATATATAGTAAAATATATATAGTATATATACATATATGTATATAATGTAAATATATATATGTATATAAAATATATATATATATATTGTATATATGTTTTTATTAATTATTTGTTCGAATTGTTATAAATATATATATAAGGTATATATACTGTGTATATTTACATATATATATAATAATGATATATGTTTAGTTATTCTGTCTTTTCTTAGAAAATTTATAAACTTGGTTTATTAAATTGAAGTTGTGACTTACTTATGTACTTTTAAATAAATAATTATCAAATTTAGTTTAATTATTTATATTTAAAAGTGAGCATGTTTAAGTGGATGTGTATATTGTTTAATTTGGAAAAATTGTAGGAATTAAATGAGTTAGTTGGGAAACTAAATTGAAACTTCCTCTAGGGTTGCGTGGCGGGGCATTACAAACATGAAAAGGTAGACAAACCTTTTCCTTTGCACTTTAGGCTCTACAAGACCTAGGAGGCTAGTCCTACAAAATATCTCTTGAGCTTCCTTACCATTATCATCATATATTGTTTGAAAGAAGATATGTTCTCACTATTTAGCTAAGAGTTATAGATAAAATAGTATGATGGGCTAGATCCTTAGACTTTTTATGCATCCAGTGCTTGAGAACATGAGAAATAACATTATGCAATAATTATTGTAGTAAGGGAAAATCATTTTGAAATTTGTGATTAGGGAGATGCATTTAGACACAATTCTAACAAACTGGTGGCTTAAACCTAGATAATAGAGTCAAGATAGATATAATTAAAAAACCTATATAATATATATATATATATATATATATATATATATTCTAGCATTAAAGCTTGATGGAAATGGATTACACTACCATCTCTTAGAATTTTTCAAACAATTATTTTTACAAATCCTTGTACAAACCTAAAACATTCAACATTTCTTATAAGCATATTTAATTTACTACCTGAGTAAAAGCTATAAAAGGAACATTCATGTATAGAAGAAAGGCTGTGAAGATGAACAAAACAAATCCTTGATCAATTTCATTCATAAATGTTGAAAATAAGTACATGTAAGAGACAATATACTTGCAAAAATGGTCATTGTACTAGTTCAAAATGCTAGTATTGTTATAAAAAATACCCAATTACATCAAAAAATTTCCTCATAAAACCTAGATAGAAAAGTAAAAACTCATTATAATTGCTCTACATACATAAAATTCTCCAAGATTATGTGGAAAAGGGCTTGAATTCCCTTTTATAGAAGAAGGGAGAAAACAAGCTTCAGGGTTGTGGATAAGTGTCACATTTTAATTTTACTAATATGCCCATATAGGATCAAACAAAAAGGTTACAACTACCTCATGGGGAGAAGAATATTCCACCACAAGATAAAGATACTTGCACTCATTGAAACTGTTATTGTCGATCCTCTGATGATGAAAGAAAAGAGTGGGAACACATGTACTTTGTTGCACCTTTTCATCACTTTTCACATCCTCAAAATACCCATGGGATTGTTGGCTTAGACAAAAGGGAAAAATGGGTCCAAAAGAAGACAAAATAGCTACTTAGGTTGAATATGTCCTTGTTGATTCCAAGTAAACAAAAGAAAAGGATTCATATTTGATGTGTATTTATGATATTTGGATAGAATGGAATCAACTTCCTTCTGAAATTCTTCCATGAGCTGATTTGTATCAAATATCTTATCCATACAACTCTTCAAAAGCTCCACATCAATCTCGTTGTCATAAAAAATGAAGAAGGCTAGGGTGGGAGTTATTGCTTCAAATTGTTATTCCCATTGTTGCAAGTACTTAACTTCTCCATCTTCTTTCTTAATATTAGGCATTATCCTGATGTCACTATTGTCAAATTCTTCAATCCCTTCCTTTTCTCTTTTTTCCTATTGATCCATAAAGCCTTGCATTTCTCCTATTGTCTTTGCCATTTTGTAAGTTGGAAATATGCCTTTTGATGGCTCCAATTCATTGGCAAACCCTTTGTACATCCCTTGCAAGGAAATTTTTCTAGGGGTGGTCCACTTAGTATTACTCTGACCTTCTCTTTATCCTCAATAATTCTATTTACTACCACCATTAATTGAGAGTAGTCCTTGTGGATACTCTATATCCTCCTCAAAAATTTGGACATTAAATGCCCCATGATATTTGATACAACATGGAAAATGTTAGATCATGTCGATCACTTTAGAAATCCCTAAGAAACTCATCCAATACAATGATCTTCTTTGTTAAGATCTTCATTTTCCTTGATTAAGTCTGAATATGGAGGAATTGAAGAACTTGGCATTAATTCACTAGAACTCACCACTAATGCCTTTGATGTGGAAGATGTTGTTTCCTATTTATATAAATTTCCATTACTTTTAGCCTATTGTATTCTTGAGTTAATGCCATGTGATCTTGTATAAGTTTATCATATTTGGTCTGAAGGGCCTCAATAGTAGCTTTATTAAATATGATAATATCAATAGCTAATGTTGCAACTTCAACAACACAAGTATCAAATACTCTCTTTATCACCAAGCCGCCTTTAATATCTTTGGATGCCTCAACAAAAAGTGGCTTGTCTATATTGGGAGCTAATGCCCAAATAGAAAGGGTTTCCCATTTAAAGTTAAACCTTGATCCTGACAATATTGCAATGGCCTAACCTTCAGAGGTGAATATTTCTTGCTCTTGCTTCCTTATTGTATCAAAATCAATTGTTGAAGCTATGTCCCATTGAGGGAGAAGCAAGATCCCACTGTCCCTCACCATTTTTCTTCCTTCTTCTAAGGTAATGTTCTTGACATTTACCCTCATTTCTACTCATAAATTTTGAGCTACTTCTTCATATTATTCCTTTTGGACTTTGGCATTTTCCTCTTCAAATATTGTAATGTATTCATCTCTTTTGGTCCTTAAAACAAACTCACCAAATTATTGAGTTTTAAAAAACTCATTTTCATCCATAAATCTTTGACAAGCCACATCCTTGATGTCGTTTGTATTATCTCTTCCCCCAAAATATTTGGAAAAAAACCTATTTTTGGGAAATCTTACTTGTTGATCCCTCTGAGGGGAAGGCATTTCTCTGCTCACCTCTTCATTGGTGACCTCTAGATCTATTATTCTTCATCAAGACAAATAAAGTAATCCACTAATGGTGATTGGTCAATTCTTCTTATTTTAGGATATTGTACCTGAGTAGTAGGATCATCGAGAATGATTAGATCAGGAGATGAAGGGGGAACCTATTGCAGTGATCGTGGTGCAGTTATAGGAGGAGGAGATTGTTGAAATTTCTCTCTTATCGCCAATTCATTAGATCTTCTCTTGAAATAATTAACATATGGATCAAGTGTGGGTGGTTGATATGAAGGCATTTCTTCAATGGTAGGGTCAATCCCAACTATCCTATCAATATTATAGAAAATTGTCTGGATCTTAACAATTGGATCTGTAATTTTTGTATAGTCACCCTAGTAATTTTCAATATATTTACCTTTCTCCACCTCAAACTTCCTAAAGTCGGTCCATTTAAATTCAATTTCATTTACCTCCCTATGATCCTTGCAATTTCGGATAACATCCTTAGTGAAATATGTTTTATGAACATATTGAGACCTCTTAATGATTATTCTAAGGTGGTTAATGAATCCCTTAGGATCAAAGTTCCTAGCTATCTCCTGAGCCAATTTATATGTTTTCAATTAGTGTAAAATTTGTCAAAAACCTCCTTGTTCATCCTAAAATAAAAAAAACTATTAAGTAAGGAAAGAATGAAACCTTCCTTTGCCCACCTAAGTAAAATTTATTAGATTCACTTAGTTGCCATATAATTTCCAAAAATTCAAGCCTCAAGGGCACATATCTTGTCATGATATGGGGGCGAACTAGGCATCCATATACCCTTATTATTATGTGTTATGAATGTAGATAGAAATCTCCCCAGTTGGGTTGTATCCCTAGCTCATGCCTCCTTTCCACCAACCTTAGAAAATAAAGAATATCTTTTGGCAACCTAGCATCAAGAACCCCCAATAGTGACAAAATACTTCTTGCAAAATGGATTTTAAAAATGACAAAACTTTCTTGTTCACAATTAGCATCCCACACATGTGTCCAAAATTGGACTAGGAGTTCATTTCCTTGACCATCGTTATCATAAATCTATAATGCAGGATTCCTCTCTCCCTTCCTTGAAAATAAGAACATATGGCATAGCAAGGATTACTATCTAAAATATGCCATCTTGTGGCTCCTCTTAAGCTCCACCAATTACTTATGTATGGAATTTGTAACATAAGTTGTATAGTTGTATTTATCATTCACCAGGAGATTTTAAATATAAGCTACCATGTACATAAGATGAATGGGGATTTTCTCCTACTCATCTCCCCTGAGAACTTAGCAGAAAGCATAGTATATCCCGATAAAATAATTTTCAAAGCTATCAATTTTGAAGGGCTCCATCTCATTTGGGGGAATTGGGTGATCCCACAATAGTGGTTTACACTTTTTGGGACATCCTGATTTTTGCTGAAATCTCATATTTTTAGAAAATATAATAATTTAAGCCTTTAAAAGTTCCATTTAAAGGATTCTAATTGAAGAGGGTTTGATCAAACCACATTAGATCAAACCCCCTTGGATAGAACCCTGCTAGTTTTTGTAACGCCCCACCACGCAACCCTAGAGGAAGTTGGAAACAACAACTTAAAAAGGCTAATTTTTTTTGTTTAAGAACAATTAATAAGAAAGTTCACAACTAATGCCAACAACCTCTAAGGTTACAAGACAAAGGTTATATAGAACCTCAACAAAAACATGAATTAAACCATGTCAATTAATTAATTAATAATTAAAGCACATACATTCCAAAAGATGAATTACATCAACGCATAAAGATAACTTTCCATTTCAATAATCATAAGAGATAACTTTCAATTCAATTAATCCAAATTAAATAATAAGATTACAACACTCATTCCTCGAATGAGGCAAGATCAAAATCATAATTACAATTACAACTTCCACCTTGCTAACAACTGAGGGGTAAAATAATACAAGATCAACTGAAATGAAATGAAGCAAGAATTGATACAGAAACACACGAGCTCTCCAACTGGAAATCTCATCCACATGAACATGAAGAAAGAACCCAATGGATTTAGGTGCATGCCACCCAACAAAGTGGAACCCAAAGGCCCACCCCCCATGCTAGGAGATAGTAACCAGGAATCGTAGTCAAGACCATCTACCTCTAGACACAGGCTAACATAAATTGAACCAAACTGACATAACCAATCACATGCCACACAAGTACATCACAAGTACAACCCAAGTACCACATATGTACAACATAAGTACAACAAAGATACAACTCAAGAGCATCACGAGTACCTCACAAGTACAACTCTACATGGTCACATTGCTTCCAGAATAAAGAAGAACAAGTATGTTAAGATAACCATACACATAGAATCAAACACCAACCATGGTCACATCAAGTATGTTACAAAAACCATACCCACAATAAACAAGTACCAACTATGGTCACACAAAATGCCATCACACAACACATCATGAGTTACCCACTACGGATCGTCAAGATGGTGGCCTCAACCGATCCTCGGCCCTCATATATACTAAAGCAAATACAAAAACCAACTGTTGTCCTAGACAGAGTGTCATCGCACAACTCATCATGAGTTACCCACGGCGGATCGTCGGATGGTGGGCCTAACCGATCCTCGACCGTCATACTTACTAATGCGGAATTAAATACCTTTCATATAGACAAGATAGATGACCTTGCCGTTACCGGCCTTCCCATCCATCCCAAGCCTAACCGAGCACTTGGGTCCATGAGTGAGGCATTAATATCTTGATTAGTGAGAAGTTAGTCCTAATCTTCTAAGTATTGTTTCAGTTATCACTTGATTAACTAACTTACAATGAGTTACCCTGGCACCACTTCATGTGTCGGCCCCCATTACAAGCCACTCCTCTACTTGACAACAACATACCAAACAATCACCAAGGGTACAAAGGTGCAATAAACAAGATACCACAAGCTCTCCTTTTCCAGGAGGCAACACAAACTGAAACGCACTCCAACACTGGAGGCAACAAAATAACAACCACTCCTTACAAGGAGACACGGATCCCATAATCCACTCCTAAACCAAGGAGGTACAAACATTCATGTTCGTGGAAACCAGGTACAAACATATACATAACCTCATGCACTGCCCAAGAGAAATCACAACAGGTTGACATCACAAATGACAACCCACAGAACTGAAATCCAATCTAGAAGACTTATGAATAAAACACCCCTTTAGCCCATTTCCCAACAAAAGCACGAAGAGAATATCCACTGAGGGCACATGAAATAAACTACCTTTGGATATTCTAAATCCATTCCTCATTACATTACGTAATTCCTTACACCAATAAAACTGAATTAAGAGATCATCTTTTCAGATAAGGGAGAAATTAATGCTAATATTTAATTCCCTATTTTCTCATAATAAAATAGGCATTTTCAACTATAACACAAAACATTTCACTTTAAAATAAATAACCGATTGCCCTTGCAAACTAAATTGTTATAAAATAAATCGATTAATTCCATTAATTAACACATTGATCACAATCCCAACATTTGTCCTTTTCAAACCTATTGTTTAAAATAAAAACAATAATTGACTATAACCTCAATAATTTAAATTTTCCAATTATATTTAAATCTAATTAATAATTGGCCTTTGACACATCAATTTAAATTTCACAATTAAATTTAAATCATGCATTCTCTAAATCAAATATTTAACTCCTTCAATTTAACTTAAATCATGCCATTAGAAAAATAATAATTTCTTATGCATATTTAATTTTAAATCTACCACTCTAATATACAAAAATTATTTAAAAATAATATATATAAGTATAATATTTAAATATTATAGATTATAATATAAAATATTATTAAATAATATTTTAATATTATAATAATAATATATAAAATATTAATATTTATATATACTAATTCATTTTATTTTCTTATTTTCTTAACCCCACCTATCCTTGGGCCACGCGCATGAGGGAACGGATTGGGCAGCCGTGTATTTACCTCAGGCCGCGTGCTGCCGATTAGGGTTAGGGGCCACATGTTCCTCCTTTGGCCGTGGTTTTGACAGCAGTGACTATGGTTTGGAGGTCGGCGACATCGGTGGTTGGAGGGGCGGCGATTAAAGGTGGGCACTGCGGTTTGAGGTGGGCGCTGACTGCAACCACAGTTGGGCGCGGCTCCCTCCACCCGCCTCCCTTGGGGGGTGCGGTGGGGGTGAGCCCCCAACCCCCCCACAATAATTTTTTTTAATATAAAAAGGCAATATCTCCAACCCTACGGATTTTCCCAAAAGAAATCCGATTTAAAAAAAAAAGAAACCAAAATATAAATCTTTCAAAGATGATTTTTTTTTTTAAAACAAATTATAACACATATATATATATATATATATATATATATATATATATATATATATATATATATATATATATATATATTTATATATATTAGGACTCAAACCTCCCATGAGAAATAAATTGAGGAAATAAAATTCAAAGGACCATTTTTAGTCAAACAAACTCCATTGATTTCTTGAAGCATTATTTTTTTTAAATAAGGGATTTTTTTTGCAACAAACTCATAATTCAACCTGGGTTCTCTATTTTGTTTTTACATATGTCATTTGAGTTTCCAAACAATAAGTTTTGCATACAACAATTTCAAAACATAAATCTTTTCAAATTCAATAACCAATGAAATAATATGAACCTAGTATTGCAAGAATTTGGAGAAGATCCAGATGGTGCCCCATTCCTTGCTTGGATTCCCTCTTCAAATCAGCCATTTTTACAACTTCAATCCAAAACCCACAATTTGCAACAATACTTCCTCCCTCCATTTTCAATTTCTCCAAAAACTTCATAATCCAAAATTGAGAAAAGAAATTCAACCATAAGGATAAAACCCTAAAATCCAACAACCACCCTAATAAATTCTTCAAAACAGAAAAATAGAAAAATATCTAATTTCTTTAATTTTTGAATTTCAAACTTTCAAATTTGACTTTTAAATCATTTTTCAATGTTTCAATTCCAAATTTCACAAATTGACTTTTTATGCATTTTCTTTATTTTCAGATTCAACAAAATAACAATAACTTCAACATAAATAAATTAAATTCTTTCAACATCATAAATTCAATTAATTAATAAATAGATTTAATCAACGATTAAATTATTTATTAATTAAATTAAATTAATAATAAAATCAATTACATTTCAACATAATCTCAGAACAAATTAAACCACAACTTAAATACATTAAACCATTTAATTACCCTTTACTAACTTGAAATTAAATAACGAAGAGAGGGAACGATAATCAAAACAACACAACCCGACAAACAACTGATGACATACAAGGACTAGGGTGACAACCTGGCACAGAAACCTAGCTACTATCTCCCAATCGAATACTGTTGGGCATTGAACACGCTCCAACCTGTGAAACCAGGTGGAGTCGATGTCCTGTACCTGTCAACCTGTAAATCAAGTAAACACAACATATAATATGAACAACATAAAATACACACCGTGAAGAGGAAATCACGGGATCGTAGGGCACTCGCAAGCGAGTGATGCGATACTGTCCCCTTCACCAATACAATGCAACTAACTGACAATTCTAACATATTAGTATAATCCATAGCATAATCATCTTTAATTCAAATAACCACAATGCTAATCCAAAACGTGGAATGAAGATAACATCTGAATAACCAGAAACTCATCAAAGCAACATACCCACACAAAGACACACTGTCCAACCAGAAGGCAAAATGGAGGGGTATTACATCCTCCCCACTAGGGTTAAGCTTACTTCTAGAAGCCTACAAACAAGTAGGGATATAACTCCCTCACACATAATGCACCAAATCAAAACCTCGTCTACACACCAAAGTAATAAGTGAGGTACAAAACCCAAAACCCACACAACTAAAAGCTTAATGGCTCCATCATAATCCTAGAGTACCTAGTGTTTAAACCTAGGCTCTGATATTATTGAGGTTATAGTTAATTATTGTTTTTATTTTAAACAATAGGTTTGAAAAGGACAAATGTTGGGATTGTGATCAATGTGTTAATTAATGGAATTAATCAATTTATTTTATAACGATTTAGTTTGCAAGGGCAATCGGTTATTTATTTTAAAGTGAAATGTTATGTGTTATAGTTGAAAATGCCTATTTTATTATAAGCAAATAGGGAATTAAATATTAGCGTTAATTTCTCCCTTATCTGAAAAGATGATCTCTTAATTCAGTTTTATCGGTGTAAGGAATTACGTAATGTAATGAGGAATGGATTTAGAATATCCAAAAGTAGTTTATTTCATGTGCCCTCAGTGGATATTCTCTTCGTGCTTTTGTTGGGAAATGGGCTAAAGGGGTGTTTTATTCGTAAGTATTCCAGATTGGATTTCAGTTATGTGGGTTGTCGTTTGTGATGTCAACCTGTTGTGATTTCTCTTGGGCAGTGCATGAGGTTATGTATATGTTTGTACCCGGTTTCCACAAACGGGAATTTTTGTACCTCCTTGGTTTAGGAGTGGATTATGGGATCCGTGTCTCCTTGTAAGGAGTGGTTGTTATTTTGTTGCCTCCATTGTTGGAGTGCATTTCAGTTTGTGTTGCCTCCTGGAAAAGGAGAGGTCATGGTATCTTGTTTATTGCACCTTTGTACCCTTGGTGATTGTTTGGTATGTTGTTGTCAAGTAGAGGAGTGGCTTGCAACGAGGGCTGGCACACGAAGTGGTGCCAGGGTAACTCATTGTAAGTTAGTTAATCAAGTGATAATTGAAACAATACTTAGAAGATTAGGACTAAATTCTCACTAATCAAGATATTAATGCCTCACTCATGGACCCAAGTGCTCGGTTAGGCTTGGGATGGGTGGGAAGGCCGGTAATGGCAAGGTCATCTATCTTGTCTATATGAAAGGTATTTGATTCCGCATTAGTAAGTATGAGGGCCGGGGATCAGTTAGGGCCACCATCCGACGATCTGCCATGGGTAACTCATGACGAGTTGTGCGATGACACTCTGTCTAGGACAACAGTTGGTTTTTATATTTGCTTTAGTATATATGAGGGCCGAGGATCGGTTGAGGCCACCATCTTGACGATCCGCAGTGGGTAACTCATGATGTTCTGTGTGATGGCATTTTGTGTGACCATAGTTGGTACTTGTTTATTGTGGGTATGGTTTCCGTAACATACCTGATGTGACCATGGTTGGTGTTTGATTCTATGTGTATGGTTATCTTAACATACTTGTTTTGCTTTATTTTGGAAGCAATGTGACCATGTAGAGTTGTACTTGTGAGGTACTCGTGATGTTCTTGAGTTGTACCTTTGTTGTACTTATGTTGTATGTATGTGGTACTTGGGTTGTACTTGTGTGGTATGTGATTGGTTATGTCAGTTTGGTTCAGTTTATGTTAGCCTGTGTCTAGAGGTAGATGGTCTTGACTAGGATTCCTGGTTACTATCTCCTAGCACGGGGGGTGGGCCTTTGGGTTCCACTTGGTTGGGTGGTGTGCACCTAAATCCATTGGGTTCTTTCTTCATGTTCATGTGGATGAGACTTCCAATTGGAGAGCTCGTGGGTTTCTGTATCAGTTCTTGCTTCATTTCATTTCAGTTGATCTTGTATTATTTTACCCCTCAGTTGTTAGTGAGGTGGAAGTTGTAATTGTAATTATGATTTTGATCTTGCCTCATTCGGGGAATGAGTGTTGTAATCTTATTATTTAATTTGGATTAATTGAATTGAAAGTTATCTCTTGTGATTATTTAAATGGAAAGTTATCTTTATGCGTTGATATAATTCATCTTTTGGAATGCATGTGCTTTAATTATTAATTAATTAATTGACATGGTCTAATTCATGTTTTTGTTGAGGTTCTATATAATCTCTGTCTCATAAACTTAGAGGTTGTTGGCATTAGTTGTGAAATTGCTTATTAATTGTTCTTAAACACAAAAAAATTTAGCCTGTTTAAGTTGTTGTTTGCAACTTCCTCTAGGGTTGTGTGGTGGGGTGTTACAGTTTTAGACCATACCTATAACAGAGTCTCTTTTACACCTATCAAAATGTTGATTAAAAACCACGTTTGATTTAAATTTCGGGGGATCAAATGAATTCATTTAAAATTTATTTTTTGTAAGTATGTATTCCTTATTATAAGTTTCCCAAAAAGTATAATTTTAAATATATTAATTTGATTATTATATTTATTTGTATTTCTTGTGAATGTAGGTTTTTCATTAAAAATCAAGATCTTTGTTTTTTACATGTGGAAAAATAGCATATTATAAAAAAAAATCTGAAAAATATCTATGCACTTGATATTGGTGTCCTTGATCCAACAAAAAAAATATTTTCGATACATACAAAAATAGTTATGTGTTAGCAAGTAAACACATGTCTAAATTGTAATTGGTTTGATTTCAAAACTTAATTAAGAAAAAAACATTCAATAAAACACTATGAAACCAATTGGATGCACTAGATATCCTAGTTAGAAATATAAATTTGAAAAAAATAGAATTTTATCATTCATAGAAAAAAATTATGTGTTAGCAAGTACACATCACTCTTTAAAAATGATGTTTATTGTTAAAAACTAGTTTTTGAATGAGATGGAAAAGAAAATACAATTTGATTCCAAAATTAAAATATATATATTTAGAATCTACAGACAAAATTTCATAAATCACTAGTTTTCATCATCTTCAAATTCCTCTTGGTTTAGTAGCTATAGGTGCTTGAAAGTGAAGATTAAGTTAAGAAAATCAATTCAATGTCAAGTTTGGCTAAAAAGTGTAAACCACTATTGTGGGATCACCCAATTATAATTGGCCTTTCATCAGAACCCTTATTCCTATGCTTGGGAAACTAAAATGCTCTAATGTTGCTTTTGTCTTATTGATACTTTTGTTTGAAAATATCAAAATCAATTGGTTTTCATGCAACTAGGTTCAATTTGAAAACCTCATAAATAACCACCTTTCCAATTTAACCAGGATAGATCCACCCACAACCCTAATTTCTCTAATGTTCTCATCATAGTTTTTGCCACATCCTTAAGAAATTGCACATCTATGAAGACATTGGGCACTATGAATTTTCCTAGGTCATAGGTCCACACATTTTGAAATTGGGACCATAGAGTTCCTCTTTCCATACTAGTGACAAAATAATTTCCACACACTCATGGGAATGTTTGCATCTCTACACTTAGATGTCTCGTCTTCTAAACCACCCTTGACACCAAGACCATGAACTTTGAGTTTCTAAGAGGACGAGCTTGATAATTTTGCAATTAAGTCCTCGTCTAGGGTTATATTTTGAGAAGAGAAAGAAGGTTGGATTCTTAACAAACGCATGGTTGAAAATTTATTTTTGAAACTAAGGTTTACCTAGCGACAGGTTCTAAGGTTTTTTGAAAGTTTCAAACAATAACTAGGGAAATTATTATGAAATTTCAAGATAGAAATATGTACCCTAGTGTCAACTCTAATTTTAGTATCTAATTTAGCAAAATTGACAACCCTATGATAGTAAATTCAATGATTTTTTTGTTACAAATGTACTTGTACATTCACTCTTGAAAACCCTAGATATTCTGGAAAGCTCACTGAACATTGTGAATTCTCTTCTCTGGATGCTCAAGATGCTAACTGAATAGTTCAATTTATCAGATTGCAACTTTTATGGGAGGAAAAGCATTAATGGCATGACTGAAAGCCATATTTTCTACCATTATTTTAGCTTGCATGAGCTAGAGCATCCAACTACCCATTTTTTTGAGTTTGAATCTTGACTGTTGATATTTTGGAAAAAAAGAGAAGATATGACATTCACAAATGATCTAACTAGTTTGAAAATCATCGACGTGCATTGAAAAGGTCACTAACTAGTAGGATCACTCCATGTTAGATCACCTTTACAACTCAGCACAAGACACATCATTATGAACACCAGTCGCTTGTGGCCATGTGACAACTTTTCATGCTTTCGTAGCCTCAAAATAAAACCCTTGAAAAGAGCTTGTGAAATGGTAGTGAACCGTAGAAAAATGAGGTGAGGGAATTCCCAACTATTTCTCTAGGTCATTAATAATGTCCTAAGAACCCTAATTGGATTGACTATCAACCTCACAAGGTGAGTAAATTCTCAATTAGGAGGACCTAGGAAGGGCATTTTTCTAGCTTTTAGGGGTTCACCACCAAGCAAATTCTTGGAAAAGAAAAATAAGCATTCAACCTACAAAACCTAGTTATACAAGCTAAATGAGGGATGCAAATGATGAAATTATGCAATAGAAAGATAGGATGTGTGTACTTGGGAAGTCTGGAGATGTGAGGAGGATTCCAAAAATGCAAAGAAGTTGTCCAAATATGCTAGGGAGGACAAATATGCCCTTATTGTTATCTTAGTTCCACTGTTGTTTTTCAGGGAAAATGTGAAATCTTCAAATCTCAGAACATAATCTCAAATAATCTTTGAGAAATACCCCTAGGAGGACTAAGACACCCTAGGTGGCGTATTAGTCATGTTCTAGATTTTTGAAAACTCTGAATGTGATCTTGAGCTCCAAGGTCTAAACTTACTTCCTCTCAGACCTCAGGTTTTGAAAATTCAGGATTTGACCTGTAGGTGAGTTTCCGTGAAGATGACAACTTTGTAATGCAACTTTTCAATTTTGCAATCTTGCACTCCAAATGATCTTCAAGTCTTCAACCTAAATCTGCAATCACAAGTATGTAAGAGAGGAAAAACTTGTTGATTGTTAGTAAATGGGGGTTTACCTTGGTTAAACCCCTCTTTGGTAATTAAACCTTGAAATGAAATGGAAAAATAGAGGGAAATGATGAATGAACAACATGCAATGTTACAACTCACCAAACCCTTGTTGTAAAGTCTACAAACTTGTGTAAGGTGGCTATCTTGAATGTAGATCTTGAATCAATGGAATGCTTTAATAGGTCTTACTTGAATTGCTTGTTTGAATCAAAATCATACACCAAAAATGTTAGCACAAAAACACACATGATGCAAGAATATCCTTTGATATGATGCTTGAATCTTGATGATGGCTCCAAAATGCTTGAAGAACTGCTCTTGAATGCTTATTATGCTCCTGGATATCTTGCTTATTATGAAAATGAGTGAATGAACCTTGAATTTATACTTATCTATGCTTAATATCTCAAAATTACATGACACCAAGTAGACATAGGAAAACATTAATTAAATGAGGCTAAATCCCGCCAAAATTTGAAATTAAATCCCAAAAATAAGCCAAGGAGGACGAAGACGCCCTAGGTGGTGTCTTAGTCCCAAGGCTCAAATCTCAGAGCACAAACTCCAAAAAGGGACCTTTTCAGGTGTATTCAAAATCAAGGTCCCAAGACCCTTGGTGGACTAAGATGCCCTAGGTGGCATTTTAGTCTTGACCCAAAAATCAGGGACACAAACAAAATTATTAAATGATCATTTTCCCTTTGACGATTGTCGAGATTAGCCAAAATAAGATGTAGTTTATTAGGCTTGTGGATGCAAAATAGGACCAATTATCACATAAAGAAGGATAAATAAAGCAAGGCGAGCCCAAAAAAGTGTTAAAATGCAAGGGTATGCATTTTCCTACACTACATTTAGCACCCACTTTAGTGAGAGGATGAACTTGCTTCAAACTCACACTAAAGTAGCCAACCACACAATCAAGAGGGGTTCAAATGTATGAATGCTAGTAAGATAGGATGATAATAACCAAGAGGGTGGCCAAGCCCTAGGACCAAGATCCTATGACAAACCAACATAGGCACAAAGGAACATGCATGCAGATGATATATGAAGCCATAATCAGATCGCAAACATACACCATCAAAGATAGAAAAAAAAGGAAAAAGGAAAAAAAAATGTAATGGATGAAGCTTTGATTGGCCATCCAACGCGTTATGGACCGGGTCTAGGCTGTTTTTCCAAAAAAAAATTACAAGTGGAACGTGTGGTCCACTATGCAAACAAAACATATGCTCACAAGGGCTAGTGAATCTAGGTGTCCACTAGGTGAGCCTTGGGAAGTCCATATCAAAGTCATACCCCCATGACTATGATAAGGACAAAGAAAATGCATGCTCACAAGGGCTAGTGAAGCTATTTTTTCACTAGGTGAGCCCCAAGAAACCATATCAAATCCATACCTCCATGAATTTAATAAGGTACAAAAATAAAATGCACACTCACATGGGGTAGTGAAGCTAGTTTCTCACTACGTGAGCCTCAACGGGCCATATAAAAGCCATACCTCCATGACTTTAATAAGGCACAAGACACAACACAGCAATAAAGAGGGATGTTCAAATGGATTTGGCTTAGTTCATGTGAGGTCTTAGTCTTAGGGTACATTGTTCCTAATGTCTCCAAAATAGGACCAATCAAAGGATAAAAGATTCACAACTTAGGGAATGTAATGTGTTGCATCACCAATAAGAGGAATTTAATATGCTAAGATAGATCACGCTCTTGAAGGACATTACTCCCAATGTCACCACAAAGAGGAAAAAACATTGCATGAAGTAAGAGAATCACATCAAGGAACATGAGAAACAAATGTAAATGAAATCATGCCAAAATAATGCTAATGTATGCCCCCAGTTTAAAGAAATTGCTAACACCATGTTGTGAGAAATTACTTTAAAGTAGACAAAAATAGAAGAGAAAAAGGAAAAGGGGGTTTTCCCCCAGAAGCACATAAGGGATCTATGGATTTGGTGTCAACATCTATCTTTACTACAATGATATTAGAGAGCTCAGAACTATCATGATTCCCCAAATACACATACAACTGGAAGAATGACACAAAGAGAGTGAAAACAAAGGAAGACCTTTTGGGTCAACATGGAAGAGAAATAGGGTGTTTCAATGCCTTTTATCATCCCCAAAAGGAAAACGCAAGATAAAAAATAAAATGAAAGAAAAGATAATGAAAAATTGAAGAGCTTACAACATATAGAAGAATGAAGGTACAAATAGAGGAATGCACAAAGAGAGAGGGAACATAAAAAAAAACATCATGGGGGATCACATTACGCACATGCAATAAATCAAAAATAAAATACAAAAGACTTGTAAAGCACATGCGATTCAACCATCCAACAAGTCATCTATATCCCAGTCTTGTTCAATATATGCAGAATGCAGATCACTAGTGAGAGGGACAACGCCAAGTGTTGTACTAGGAGAATAACCAAGTTCAAAATGTGGAACATCACTCAATTTAGGAGGATCATCATGGTTGTTATCGTCTGAGCTCATAGAAGAAGAAAATAATAAATTCAATTCATTATGCACTTGTTCATCAATTTTAGCTAAATCTTCATTGTCATCCAAATTAACCAAAACAAGAGGTTAAATGATAATATCGAAAGATGGTGTTGGTCCTTGTTGTGTTGGAGGGATAGGGTCTGTTTGTTCTTGTAAGAGAGGAGGGTCATCATCTATTGCTTCTCTTAGATTTGGATTATGATTTTCAATGTTCTTTTCTTCGTTCATCTTTCAAGCAATATCACAACGTCTATGCCTACGCTCTCAAGTATTTTTGTTTCTTTTATTACAGTTTTCAAGTTGTGTTTGGGTAGGAGTGGGTTTTTCAACCATAGGTTTATTTTCTTCTTGTGAGGGAAGATCGGAAGAAGCCATATAAGGTTGTTCAACCACTTTCTATTTGGCTTTATAAATTTTCTT
The DNA here is from genome assembly GCA_007115665.2 of Sequoiadendron giganteum. Classification (NCBI taxonomy): domain Eukaryota; kingdom Viridiplantae; phylum Streptophyta; class Pinopsida; order Cupressales; family Cupressaceae; genus Sequoiadendron; species Sequoiadendron giganteum. The sequence goes on along the minus strand of CM021105.1, from coordinate 54,448,949 downwards.
AGGAGGTGGATTAGGACTTGTTTGGTTTCCTCTTGGTATTTTGTAGGAAATAAGCAAAGGAATTTTTAATGGTTAGGTCTTGGTTATATGGAAGGTTTTTAAGCTAACTATTATTTTCTTAAAGAGGTGGAGGTTCAATCATGGGTGGAGGAAAATTTTCAAGGGATAACTTGGCTATGCATTTTGCTTTGAACTTTTGGTAGGATAGGAAAAGGAAGTCCTCATGGGGTCTTATAGGTTCCATGGGCTCAGGAAAAAAATAGTCTAAGGAAAATTTTCCATGGGAAGACAGAGGGATAAAGCTACTATGATTCACAGTGAATATTTCATTGCCGACCAGAAACTTTAAGCACTTATGGACAATGGATGGGACCATATTCATGGAGCAAAGCCATTTGTAGTCTAACTTCACACAAAATTGGTCTAAATTAGAAATGATAGAGAATGATACATTTGATTTCTTAGGTCACACTTGTAAAGGGAGTGTGATTGAGCCCATCGTAGCACAAGAAAAACCATCATGCATTTTAATCCATGCTTTATGTCTATCATATCTATCTTTAGTAAGTTCATGCACATGTAAGAGTCCTTCTATGATCGCATTTTTTGAATAGATGGGATCAATTAAAATCCCAAGAGTGTGTTGGAAAAAGTGCCTCAATCCTTACTGACATGTAACTCTTGAAAGAGCAGTATCGTTTAGACCCTTGGAATGTATTGGCGACAAGCAGTTGTCTTGGAGGATCAGATCGTTGTGACCTTTGACTTGTCTTGCCGACAGATGTCATTGAGGTGACATAAACTGTCGGAGTGAGATTCTAAACTCATTCCGACAATAGAGGTCTGGGCGATATTGGCGTGACCCTGTGGATGTCTTGGCGATGAGAACCATCGACATAACCAGAGCAATCAGAGTGAGATTTCTAACTCGTTCCAATGGTATATGTTTGGGTGATTAAGATCATCATAAGAACTCTTGGTGATGGATGTGTCGGGGAGACTTTAGTTGTCGATGTGACTTCCCAATCTCCTATCGATAGTATTACTCTCGCCGATGGATCTACTCAAGTTGAACGATTGGTATGACTCTTTCCGATATGCGTGGTCTTGGTGTTCTTTGGGATATCAGGGAGAATTGAACCATCGGTGTGACTTTCCAATCTAATGTTGATAGCACTGGTCTTGTCGATGGTCCTAAGATCAGGGAGACTTCTCCAATGTCTGAGCGATAGACGAGTAGAAGCCGATACAGTGTGTGATGGTTTGTGGGAAGTCTAGCATCGGTGAGATATGATCTGTTGTCTCACCGATGAGTGATACAGTTGAAGTTTGTTGACCAAGTGTATGTCCTACATGTTCTGTCTTGGACCAATGAGAGAAGCATAATGCGAATCGATTGGCAGTTAAACTTTTGTGATCGTTCTTTTGTGGGAAATGAACAGACCGCTTGAGTAGGGGATAAACAGTTCAATCGAGGGTCTAGTTGGAGAGTTTGACAGATGAGTGATCAAAATTGTGTGAACTTCATTGTATGTTGAATGGAAGCATTGTAACAGTGTGATTTGATACAAGGTTGATTAGGGAAATTTTGCTGATAGAGAATTGTCATCTAAAAAGAAGAGTTTGTAACATGTATGTAACTTGTTTACTATAAACACAAATAATTAGATAGATAAGAAAATAATAAACTTCTTTCTATACATGAGATTGAATGCAATAGTGAAATGGAAGAAGGAACACGATAGCTTAGTAATAAATTATTATTATTTATGATAATTAATAGATTTTGTTTTTTTATATTTCACATAAATTATAACATACATATTGTTATTTAACAAAACTATTATATAAATTTTATGTTTAAATAATTATTATTTAATTCTTTCATATAGTTATTTTATATACTCATTTAATTTTATTTATAGTTTATTTAATATAAAATAATTAAAATAATTATTTTTAAATTTATATTATATTATCAATAAATATTATTTAATATAATATAATAAATTTATAGTGTATTATACATATTATTATGTAGCATAAGATAAATTTTATATTTATATAATTATCATTTTTTTCTTTTAATTATATTATACTATCATGTGATTTTTATTTTTTATTTTTTTATAATATCTTTACAATATTTAAAATTTTAATATATAATTGATTTTTATACAATGTAATTAAGATAAAATTAATAATTATTAATATTAATATAAATGCATGTAACTACTTTTATAATGATTAATTTTTTATATAATTTTAATAAAAATTAACATGTGACATTTTTAAATATTATATTAATACTATAATTAACAAAAATAATATTTAATTTTATTTACATTAAGAAAATTTATATTTATTTTTATTAAATTTTAAATACTATAAATATTTTAAATTTTAAATACGTAGTGGCTAGTACTTGCCTTTGTAGTATTGTAATTAGAGGTTTGTAGAGTTGAAATAATATATATATAAATTTAATGAAGGTGAATAAGATTAAATGTTTTTTATTTTATTTTATTAATTTTTTTATTTTAGTTTGACTTTTATTTTTTTTGTTTTGTTTGTTAGTTCCTGTCAAGGAAACTATAGGCACCACCTATGCTATAACTAGTGATTAAATTTTTTGCTTGTATCCAATCAAATTTCATTATTTTATTTTTTATATAGTATATTTTTATTTTAATGCATTATATTTGAAGTTTCTTAAAGTTAAATGCACGATTTTTAACTTTTCAAATTCCAAAAATTATTTTTCTTTAATTTGATTGGCTAGGAAAATTTGAGCGATAAGGGCGGATTTTCAAGAATGCTAACTATAAAAAAAAATTATCGCAACATTTTTCGGCCACAAAACTATAATAAAAGAAAATATTTAACTAATTTTTCAAAAAAAAAATTGAACTTTTTAAAAGTTGTTCAGTGAGCAACATTTTCATGAACGTTTTTTGAGCATTTTTTTAGGCAACTTTGTTGCCATGATCCATTTATTAAGTGTGTATAAGATTGTAGTGCACCTATTTTCCCACCTATTTGAAGAATAAGAACCACGCTTAAAAAATTAAAAAAATCTTAAAATTTGTAAAAATTTTGTTGGTTAAGTTTACAATAATTGATAATTGAATAATTTTAAGTTGCATTTTAATTTTCTCATATGCTGTTTAGTATTTTATTTTGAGGATATTTTATAAGTGATTCAATGATGTATGTCATTTGATGTAAATTTTTCAAGTGAATATTTTATAGAACATATTTATTTTTACATCTTTAAATATAAATTTAAAAAAATTAAGATAGAAAGATTAATTAAATAGGAAAAATAAAAAATAAAAATATTTCTACAAATTATGAAAATAAGCTGAAACGTATTTAATAGAAGAAGGAACACGATAGCTTACTAATAAATTTTAAATACATAGTGGCTAGTACTTACCTTCATAGTATTTTAATTATAGTATTTTAGATTTAATAAAAATAAATGTAAATTTTGTTAATGAAATAAAAGATAGTTGCATGCATTTATATTAATATTAACAATTATTAATTTAATTTTAATTATGTTATAGAAAAATCAAATAATTTTATGCAATTAATAGTTTTTATTATTATTTTACATTAATTATATTATACATATTGTTATTTCACAAAACTATTATATAAATATTATGTTTAAATAATTATTATTTTTTAAGTTTTTTATAATTATATTATATAATCATTACATTTTGTTTTATTAAGTTAGAATATACACAATTATTATTTTACATGATTAATATATGATTATGTTAATATTATAATTAACAAAACTTACATGCATTATTCTACAATTTCCATTATTAATATATAATTATGTTAATATTATAATTAATAAAACCTACATTTAATTTTATTCACATTAACAAAATTTTCATTTATTTTTTATTAAATCTAAAATACTAAGAAGGCAAATAGATTTTTTATTTTTTCATTTTTGCTCTTTTAAATCAAAAAAATTTGTCTATAAATGTTGAACAATTTATATATTATATTATTTACATATTATATAATTATATAATTGGGTATAATATAGAAAATAAACATATTTAAGTTTATAAGATAATATTTTTTGAACATTTGATAAATGGAGTAATAAATTAAGTAGGATTCATTCTAAAAATGTAATTTATATATATAATGAAAAATTATAAATTTAAATTGATAATTATTGATATTAATTTGTATTATCAAGTTTCTTTAATATATTAACATTTGAAATATTATTATTATTTATATTCAAATAATTTTAATATAATTAATAGTTTATTTATTTATTTTACATATTGTTATTTCACAAAACTATTATATAAATATTATGTTTAAATAATTATCTTTTTTATAATTATATTATATAATAATTACATTTTGTTTTATTAAGTTAGAATATACACATGTATTATTTTACATGATTAATATATGATTATGTTAATATTATAATTAACAAAACTTACATGCATTATTCTACAATTTACATTATTAATATATAATTATGTTAATATTATAATTAACAAAACTTACATTTAATTTTATTCACATTAACAAAATTTATATTATTTTTTATTAAATCTAAAATACTATGAAGGCAAGTACAAACCACAACAAATGATAGACCAACACCCACATCAATGATTGCTCCACGTACCTCTTCTAACACGCTCATGTCAAAGTTTAAGCAGAGAGCATTCATGGGCCTACCTAACACATTGCTCTACAGAAGAGATCACATGTATTCTACCACCAAAACAAGAGGCTGAAGGGCATTTGAGAATCACCAAACAAAAAAACATAGAAAACAATAAAATAAATTTAGTAAGTGGCAACAACTTATAGCAAACATGGAAGGATTTATCATATCTAAAAAAACACCTGCTATAAGAAAAATAGCAGGTTCTTATATGTCGTGGAGGGATGGTTGTGGAGTGGGGTAGGTAAGAAGGAATATATCTGGTAAGAGCAGATTACATCATGAGAAGAAAATGATAAATATGTGTAATTTCTGACACTATTAACTCTATCTTTAGAGATGAGGCTCTGTTATTTTCTTTGAATCTCTATTTATAGGAACTTATTTCTTTATGTTATCTTGACAACTTTGGCATTTAATTACATCATATCTTGACAACTCATTTTTAAAACTTTGGATACCATCAAATTCTTTTGACATCTAAATACCATCAAACTTTTTTGGCATCTAATTGAATCCTAATGGTGATCTTGGTAATAGAATAATATACTGGTTTACCTTTGATTAAACCTGTTACACATGAAAACAAATAGAGATTTTGAAGCCATTATCTCAATCCCAACTTTCAAAGAGCGTGCTCAATTAAGATTTGTATGTATGCTGCATATAAATATGACAACGTTAATGCATGTAATCTAAGAAGCACAACATTTGAGATCAACGGTCATCCTATTTCATATTTAATTGAATGCCAAAAAAAATATTATTTTATCATCAAAAAGTTATATAGTCTGTTTGAAGATAGCTTTCAAAGTTCTTTCAATATTGAAATGAAAATATATTTTTTAAGGATAATTAAGTATAAATCATTTAGATTAATAAATGAGAGTTGGTGAGATAAGTGTTTTAATTATTTTAAGCAAATGATGAAGATAGACATCAGTAATTGAAGAATGATTGTTGCTTGATGAATATTCTAAAATATTTTGTACATGAACTTTAAAAATGGAATTGATCTGTTAGATGAATGCTATAGGTTTTGTCTACACCTTATATGTGATTTAGGATCAAGTTTGGCACCTTGGAATAGATTTTTTAATCATAGAATCATCATGCTCCTCAAAATTTGACCTTGTTTAGTGTGCAACGTTGCTTTGTTGTTTGCCTAATATGTCTCTCTTTGCTCTACACCACTTGGTGATTTGAAGGCTACCAATATTTTAAAATGCCTTGGAATGGTTTTCATTTAGTCACAAGGAAACAAGTTTTTCTATCTAGATCAACACTTTAAAATGTTACAAAGATTCAATGGTAGTATGAAAGGGTCTAAGAATGATGTATGTTGTTTTATTACTCTTTAGTGCACCAAAACCAAAATTTTCAAAATTAATTGTTCCTTCAATGATCTATAACGAGAGAGAATGCTTTTATGTGTGTAGATGAGAAATTAATGTAATTAAATATCTCTAAATACTAGCACATGGCATCAAATTTTGTAAAATGCATGTTTCATTTTTTTAGGTTAAGAAAACAAAGGGAACAATTCTAGAAATTTTAAATTTTGAAAAGGATGAGGTGAAGTTCAAGATTGAAAGTTCAATCCTGCATTTGAAAAAATGACTCTATGTAAAGGAAGGGTTAGCTCAAGTGGATAATGTCCATATGAAGGTAGGTGAATAGGTGAATGTGATAAATTTGAGGACAAGGAAAATGTGTAGGAGCATGTGTGTATAAGGATGAGGTGAAGGCTAAATGGATATGGATATGTATGTATATGATGAAAGTTAGGAGAATGCACCCACATTTAGACATGATTGTGCCATTTGATGGTATGCACATGCATTAAGATATTTCCTCAAAATAGGCACAAAATTAAATGAGAAATAACATGGGCATGAAAATTTCACCATAACACTTTTCCTCCACTTTGAGTTGCATGTAAATACTTAATGTAGGTGTTCACCTTGGATATGTTCTATCCTAAGTGTGATATTGCACATATTTAGTAATTTTAAACTTAGGATAATAGAAATATTTAATTATTATCTCCTAGATAACCAATAATGATCCACATTCACCATTAATTGAAGTACATAAGTATCATCACTAACTCATTGATCCTTGGTTTGTGGTAGTTAGGTTTCACCTATGCTTAGTCAAGCCCATCTATTTCTTAGTCACATTAAGGGAACTAATCTAGTTATTGATAGTTTAACTCTTGACCTATAAGTTGGACTAAATTAAGCCACCTTCTGATTGAGATTGATTGAGATTTAACTCATACCTCTTGGAATTGTCATCTCCATAATTCATACATCCAAGAGATCTATATAATTGTATTATCCTCTAGCTTGTAATTCATTCATGCTATTGGGAGATTTGTTAAAGCTACTTAGTTTTGTCAAAATTTGTATTTCTCGCTTAAGAAACTAACTTATTTATGCTATTTCAATTTCATAACATTTGTATATACTATTTTCTAGCTTCTATTTTTTCTTACACTAGATTTTGGGTTATTCTCTATTTTCTAAATTCTAACACAATATCAAAGTCTTGATGCTAGTGTATAGCTTTTAGTTTCTATTATTTGATAGATTATGGGAGCTAATCACTTTACATTTTTATTTTCCTAAAACCCAATATTCTCTTCTCTAACACCCTCAAACAATCTAGAGAATTAGAATAGTTTGATAGAAAAATTTAACCCTTGGGTTAATAATTGTGTTTCTTGGAATCTAAGTGTTTTCATCTTTTTTTAAAAATTGGTAGCATTTATAACTATTCTACAGTATTTGGAATGCTTGAGAAAGACAATATTATCTTCTATTTCACTTGATTTATAATATACGACCTAGTTTACAAATAAGGATTTTTTTAAGGCATGAAGTGAACTACTAATTTTTAAAGTATTTTGGGACCAAAGAGTGATCCCATTATAGTGTGTTCCAATTTTTAACTGAAGTGGGACATTGAAATCAATATTTTCAACCAAATTTTATCATTCTATCACCCATAAAATCTTAACCACTAAGAATTTGAAGATGATGTGAACTAGAATTTTTTTATATTTTGTGTGTATAGTCTAATGTATTTGAAAAAAAGATGATTTTTGAAAATATTTAGTATGTTTTAATAACTTATTTTTTATAGTTACCAATATTTTTTAAAAGTGACATTTATCCCATATCACATAATTTTTTTACAAAAAATATAAAATTATAAATTCTTAAACATAGATTGTTAACAACAATATCTAGTGCAGAAATAATTTTTCATAAAAAATGTGTTGGATATTATTTTTTGTTCTCGTTAGGGTATCCCCATGACTCAAGCCCAAAGGGTTTCCTTTACGAGGCAAGTTTGAGGTGAGACTAATCCCTGCAGCCACGAGGTAACCAACTCTACCCCCTAGCGTCTGCAATAGGGTGATATCCGGGCTAGAGAGAGTCGAACCCAAGACTCAAACCAACTCCTCTAACCCGTGGGGGCTAATGTGTTACATATTTTATATTTTATTAATTTTTGAATTAAGATTAATTATAATTCAGACATTGGTTTGTTTGTTATTGCATATGCAAATTAGTATTTTTATTGAAATAAGGACATCAATACCTAATGCATAAATAGTTTATAAAAAAACTCTATTTTGTGTACAAAATATAGACCTTGACGTTTGGTTAAAATCCTAGATTCAAGATAAATAGAAAATTAATATAATAATCAAATGAAATATACTCAAATAATACATTAATAATATTTTGTTTGAGGGAAATAAATGGTGCACTCTGCTCCAAATTTTTTTGCAACCTCTACGAGCTCCAATCAAGATCTTTGTGGGTGCTCCCTTGTAACGGACTTGGAGGGTTCTAGATGTGTGACACTAGCATTTTCATGTCCTAATGTGGATTCAAAGGCATCTCAATATGTGCATGGGCATTCACAGGATGGGAGAGGAAGCCCTCTTTCTCCGTTGGTTGGATCATGATGCTTGCGTGGGGGTGATTCGCATCTGGAAGATGATGGAAAGAGACCTGTAGGTTATCTTCTACACTCCACAATGGCTGGCATTTAGAATCTAGGTGTTGATGGGGGTAACTCAAAGAAATGTTTTGTGGATGCCCTTGTCGTGTGTCCCCTTTCTTCATGAAGTGTTCGCCATGGGAAGATGGATAAGTTTGGCTTGCGGGATTTTGGTTTGTCCCCCACCATGCAAACTTCTGATCCCCAAATATCTTATGATGGTGCCTCATTGAGTACACCCTTTTCTATTCGACATTCATGCTTTGCTCTGGAGATCTATCTAGATGACTTTTCTTGTGATAAAGTGGATTTTTTGGTGGATCACGCTCTGATATGTTGGTTCATGAAGGTTTGGCCTAAACTCTATGATCTCCATTCATGGATTGATACAAATTGGAAGGATTATCTAGAGGATGAAATTAGTATCTACCCATGTGCAAAGGGGTTTTTTATCTTAGAGTTTGAATTAATGGAAGACAAAGAAATGGTGCTCAACATTGGTGTGTGGTTTTTCCATGGTAATTTTTTACATGCATGAAACCCGATTCCCCTCTTTTGGCCCACACACAAAGACTTTTTCATCAACATTTTTGTGGGTTCGCTTACCCTACCTTCCCTTACAATTCTAGGAAATTGGTTTCCTGAAAGCAATCACCAATGGCCTGGGGAAATCTCATAGCATCTCAAAATATACAACTATGAAAACTCAACCTTTTCTTGCTTATGTGTTAAGATGGATGTATCAAAAGTTCTTCCATCATAATTTCTTCTCAAACTTGGAAAGAGACGATGGTGCCAGCCAATAGATTACAAAAATATTGCATTTAGATGTAGAATTTTCTTTTCCACAGACCATGGTACCACTTAATGTAGAAGAAGACGGGTGAGGGTGCAAGCCAGTGGTGGGTAGGAAGGGGTTGAATCTCAGCACTACACTATTTCTCCTCCTACAAAGCCTGCAAATCCTTCCACTCCCACTATTCAGTGTGCGGTTCCTACCCAGTCCCCCAACGTGATTGATGAGATTGGTAACAATCTTGAGAATGATTCAGATTCAAAACCAAATGTTGCTTGTGTTTTTATTTCTCCTCCACCATTGGAGATTTCCAACTCTTCGTCATCCTCTTCGGTGGCCATTTCACAAGAAAATAATTTTGATATAAGCATTGTAAAAGCCTCCTTGGTTCCTCTAAAGATTACATAGCTAGTGGCCAATGTGAGTGTTCAGGTTCCCCCTATATCTCTAGCAGCCATATGTAACGATGAAAAGAAGAATATGATTGGGTGTACAACATCAATCTCTACCTCTAAAACATAATAGGATGAAGGAATGAAGTCAGGCAAAAGAAATCTCTTCCCTCAATCTGAATGACATTAATATTTTCAAAGAAAATGATTCAATGATTATTATGTAAGTAATAGGTTTGGACTGCCCATTTTGGGTAGTCTTGTGTTGCACCCCTGGTGGCAAGGGAATGCATCTTTTCTATTTTTTTGATTCATATTTATGGGAACTAACCCCTTGAAAATACTTACCTAAAAAATATAAATTAAATATACTCAAAATCACACTTTTTAAAAATATTATAATAAGGGCTATATACTTACAAAATGTAATTTCAAAATGGCTTCTTTTGATCCCCCAAAAGAAGAAAAAGTGGCATTTTGTCAGCATTTTGATAGGTGTAGCGGAGACTCCTTTGAGTGTTCGATCCAAGGGGGTTTGATTTGAGCCCCTTCAATTAAATCCTTGTAAATATAACCCATAAGTTCTTAAATCATTAATTTTTCTAAAATGTATGTAATTTCAAGAAAAAATTAGGATGTCTCATAAGTGGGACACACTATTGTGGGAAAAAACCCAAACAAACCCTAACATTGCATCTAAATAGTACAAAAAGTCTTATTTTCAAAAGTTTGTCAAATTTAGTGTTGAAAGCATTTGGAGAAAATAAATTACCTAAAAATGTTGTATGACCCTTGTGTAATGATATGGATTGTTCATTCAAGAAAATTGTGTAGCACTATAATGCTGGCACAATAGCACACCGCCACTTGTGTTAATACCTCCAATGGTAGCACATGAAATTTTGACCAATATTATCTTGTATCTCTTAGAGAAGTTCTAAATCACATCAATCTATTTGCAAGTTGTGATTGTTGTATATTGTTCATATGTTCACGAAGCTCATTGATTGTGATTCCCATTGATATTCTTTCCTTTTTTCTTAAGATTCAAAGTTCCTCTTCGATTGTTAACTATCATGAGTAAAATGTATCATCTAATTTTAGAGAATACTAAATTTTAGATACACCAAAGAATTGTTTGAAATATATTTATGTCAACACTATTTATAGCAATGTGAAATTGGAATATGATTTATGTATTAAGATTAAAATCTAAGCATTATCAGACTCTTAGGCGTGGTGGCACTACCATTGGGAAATCGGACTAATAACTATGCTGAGATGGAGGCTACATATACAAGCATAAAATATGTTGTGGACAAGGGTTATACCAAAATATGGGTTGAAGGCGATTCTTTAAATATAATCAATAATCTATGTGGCACTCATAAGCCTAGTTGGAATGTGGATTAATTAATCAAATATACTATAATCATGCTAAGTTCTTGTGAAGAGACCTGTGTATCTCACATTTTTCGAGAAGGAAACTCATTGGTGGATCTTTTTGCTAATGGGGCTATCAAATTGAATGAGTTTTGTGCGTGGGAGGAGGGATCGATCCTTCCCGAGAAAGCTAGGAGCTTAATGAGAAAATGATGGCATGGGATGAGTTGATGTGGTGGTAGCATTTAATCCTTAGTACCATCTCTTGACTCACACAATTTATGGTTTTTGTTTGGATTGCTGTCGTTTAATTTAGCGATTATCGCAAGGGTTTTCTTTTCCTAGTGCCTAAATAAATGGGTGGTGATAGAAGCAGAATTGAGTTGCACTATTATGCGGGACTAAGGAATAAAAAAAAGCTATGGAAGATTCTCTGCCATGGGAATTTCACGTCGTTTCTAGAAAGATTGCATGGGCATGACCCAAATGCATTGGTGGAATTTGTTTCTTGCTGGCATAACCATAAGCTTCAGATAAAGGGTCTAGAAGTGGATGTAAATGAGGAGTTGATTGCTACTATGCCTGGGATATCGATGGTTGGCCATACAATTTACAAGGACAAGAAGAGCAATGAGGAAGTGGTGGCCCAATTCTTCAAACATGATGAGCAAAAGAATTTGATTAAGATGGAAAGTTGGGGCTATGAGTGCAAGTCCCTCAAGAAGATATGGACGGAGGTTGCAGAGGTGATTATGTGCTATGTGATGTTGGAAGGCAGGTTTACTACTATATTAGGTCACCATTTCACTCTTTTAAATAACTTCAGGCATGGGTTGTTTATTTCCTTCCCATTTTTCCTATTTATGCACATTTAAAAAATAGGAGGTCTCCAGTCCTCCATGAGGGTCTCATTCTTTTAATCATGGAGCATGTTACGTCTCTTCTCCCTACCCTTGTTATAAAGGGCAAGGAGAATATTTCGAGTGAAGGTTATGTTTCATCTGGCTCAGATACCAACATTTCCATAGAAGAGGAGAGGGAAGAAGACGATGATGATGGCTCTCTATCCCCTGAGGCAACCTCCTCAAAAAAGAGGAAAAAGGGTAGCCTTAAAAGAAACTGAACTGCTAAGCACCTTGTTATATTTGACAGTGAGGATACAAAGGTGGCCTTGCACGAGTCCTCTCCTAGGAAGGTGGATTTGGCTATTGGCCAAGTAGTAGTTGAAGGTGGAGGTAATAAGGAGGGTTTTCAGGATAATTTTTTGGCTATGGAGACCAAGGATAAGCTGAGGAGGGCATCCAAATGCATTTCCAAATTGAAGAACCGAGCCTCAAAATTTTTAGCAAAGGGTGCCAAGGTGATTTGTGAGGAAAAGGCTTCTTGTGAAAAGGTGGTAGAAATTGATGACTCAATAGCTCATAACATGACCAATGAAGACCTGCAGGAAGAACATAAGGGTCAAGATGAGGAAGATGCTAAGAAGAAGAGTGCTAAGTCAGAGCCTCTAAAGGTAAATCCCCTTTCAGAGGACTTTTCTTATCTAAATGATGAATCTACCTCTATGTTTGAGCTGTTGGACATGGCTAGGGCTGGGGCCATTGGATCTTTTAAATTGGCTAAGTGGATTCTTCAGGAGTTTAACAAAGTTAACATTAAAATAAGGGGTTTGAAGGAGAACTTGAAGAATGTTCTGAAAATTTTAGAGTAAAACATTCTGATTGACAAAATTGTGGACCTAGAGGGTTCTTTCCATGATTTCAAATCTCTGTCTGAAGAACATTTGGCTGGATTAGAAGCAAAGGTTGTGGGTGCTAATGCAGACATTAAGAAGCTTTTACATGTGTGCCATAATTATATTAAGAATAGTGTGGACTCCTTGGATGTGTTGTTTCGAAAGATTAGTGAACTCAGGGAGGACCAATTGTAGTTTTCTAAATTAATGGAGAAAGAGCATTCAGCTAAGGGAAAAGGAAAAAAAGGTGCAAAAGATGATAGTAAAGGTCTTGCTACTAAAGGGTCTGTTGATTGGAAAAATTACTTTGAAGCTCAAAAGAAGGAGCTACTCGACATGATTGATCTACACAGGAGCCAGGAGCTTGAGGTGGCCAACACCTTAAGCAATATGAAATAGTGCTCAGTTCTCTTTGTTTGTTGTTTACTTTCTGCTTTGTATTTTACGGTTATGGTTTGTTGTTGGTATCTTTTTATTCTATCTTCTAAGAAGCATTTTGTTTCTTAAGTTGTAAAGGGTTTTGGGTCCCTTCAAAACCTTTTTTCCCTGTATAATCAAAACATCTAAGCATAATATAATTTTTAAAAGTGTTTATTGTATAATGATATAATATAATGCATATATTGATATATTATTCAATTTAATCATAACAAGAGATGAGTGTAGTTTTTCAGTATTATTGTATTATGTTTCATATTACATATTAGTAAGGAGTAAATTATAATTTCAAAAATATATGTTGGAAAAATGATAATTGCATAAGCTTCTTACAAAAAGTCACATACATTAATTTATTTTCTAAAAAAAGCCTTACATACATGTTGGGAAATTTGAAGTGAACAAAAGAAACCAAATGTAGTTTCAGGGACATTTTCAATAGTATTTATAGTAGCTTGAGATAAATTAGGGCTTATGCAAGAGAAATTTCTAAGCTCTTGGTAAATAGGGATACCAAATAAGTCATTCTCCTAGGAATTAGGATTAGGTGCTTTAGGATTCAAACTTGGGGCATCTTGCCTAGCATCAAATTCCCTTTGTAATTTTTTTTCTCTTTTCCTCAATTGTTTAGCCATTATGTCAGGATTTACTTGGTCATAACTTAATGTAGGTATAATTACTACATTCTCTTTGTTTGTCTAGGGCATCCCGAAATAAAAAATATTTTCAATATTATCACTACTATTTTAATGAGAACGTCTAGTGCCAAGAGGAGGAGCAAACTTACTTGTATCTTTCTTCTTCCATGACTATCTTTGCATAGGAAATTCTATATATTTCTAGCTTCTTCTCAAGATGATCTTTGTACATAGATCTTAGATACCTTCCATGATTTATTTACTATTCTTTATTCATTTTCACTTTCACTAATAATGAGACTTTCAGAGTCGCCACCCAATTAAGAAATTAAAATGTTTAGATCTTCTTTGAAAAATGCAGAAATAGAAGCAACAAATCAATTTGAAGTATCAAAAAGGAACTTCACATAAATATGCCTAATTAGGGCAAGAGATTTAAAAAATTCTTGAAATGACTTCTCACAAACTCTAGATTCACTAATATTTGAAACTCTTATAATAACATACTCAACCATATATTCTTTGTTCATTCCCCAACAAAGTTGCCAATCTATTGGTGTTTTAATTTTCCCAACCAGATATTAAGGAAATCTATAGAATGGTTATTCAATTGATTAATTTCCTTCAAGGGTTGGCTAACGAACATGAAAAGACAAACAAACCTTTTCCTTTGCACTTTAGGGTCTACAAGACCTAGGAGGCAAGCCCTACACAATATCTCTTGAGATTCCTTACTATTATCATCATATATTGTTTAAAAGAAGATATGTTCTCACTATTTAGCTAAGAGTTACAAATAAAATAGTATGATGGGCTAGATCCTTAAAATTTTCATGCATTTATTGCTTGAGAACATGAGAAATAACATTATGCAATAATTATTGTAGTAAGGGAAAATCATCTTGAAATTTGTGATTAGGGAGATGCATTCAGATACAAATTCTAACAATCTGGTGGCTTAAACCTAGATAATAGAGTCAAGATAGATATAATTAATAACCCTATATAAGATATATAGATTCTAGCATTAAATATTGATGGAAATGGATTACACTACCATCTCTTAGAATTTTTTAAACAATTATTCTTACAAATCCTTGTACAAACCTAGAATATTCAACATTTCTTGTAAAGCATATTTAATTTACTACCTGAGTAAAAGCTATAAAAGGAACATTCATGTATAGAAGAAAGGCTATGAAGATGAACAAAACAAATCCTTGATCAATTTCATTCATAAATGTTGAAAATAAGTACATGTAAGAGACAATATACTTGCAAAAATGGTCATTGTACTGGTTCAAATTGCTAGTATCGTTATACAAAATACCCAATTACATCAAAAACTTTCCTCATAAAACCTAGATAGAAAAGTAAAAACTCTATTATAATTTCTCTACATACATAAAATTCTCTAAGATTATGTGGAAAAGGCCTTGAATTCCCTTTTATAGAACAAGGGAGAAAACAAGCTTCAGGGTTGTGGATAAGTGTCACATTTTCATTTTATTAATATGGCCATATAGGATCAAACAAAAAGGTTACAACTACGTCATGGGGAGAAGAATATTCTACCACAAGATAAAGATACTTGCACTCGTTGAAACTGTTGTTGTTGATCCTCTGATGATGAAAGAAAAGAGTGGGAACACATGTAATTTGTTGCACCTTTTCATCACTTTTCACATCCTCAAAATACCCATGGGATTGTTGCCTTAGACAAAAGGGAAAATGGGTCCAAAAGAAGACAAAATAGCTACTTAGGTTGAATATGTCCTTGTTGATGCCAAGTAGACAAAAGAAAAGGATCCATATTTGATGTCTATTTATGGTATTTGGATAGAATGGAAGAAACTTCCTTCTGAAATTCTTCCATGAGCTGATTTGTATCAAATATCTTATCCATACAAGTCTTCAAAAGCTCCACATCAATCTTGTTGTCATAAAAAATGAAGAAGGCTAGGGTGGGAGTTATTGCTTCAAATTTTTATTCCCATTGTTGCCGGTACTTAACTTCTCCATCTTCTTTCTTAATATTAGGCATTATCCTAATGTCACTATTGTCAAATTCTTCAATCCCTTCCTTTTCTCTTTTTTCTTATTGATCCATAAAGCCTTGCATTTCTCCTATTGTCTTTGCCATTTTGTAAGTTGGAAATATGCCTTTTGATGGCTCCAATTCATTGGAAAACCCTTTGTACATCCCTTGCAAGGAAATTTTGCTAGGGATGGTCCACTTAGTATTACTCTGACCTTCTCTTTATCCTCAAGAATTCTATTTACTGCCACCATTAATTGAGAGTAGTCCTTGTGGATACCCTATATCCTCCTCAAAAATTTGGACATTAAATTCCCCATGATATTTGATACAACATGGAAAATGTTAGATCATGTCGATCACTTTAGAAATCCCTAAGAAACTCCTCCAATACAATGATCTTCTCTGTTAAGATCTTCATTTTCCTTGATTAAGTCTGAATATGGAGGAATTGAAGAACTTGGCATTAATTCACTAGAACTCACCACTAATGCTTTTGATGTGGGAGATGTTGCTTCCTATTTATATAAATTTCCATTACTTTTAGCCTATTATACACTTGAGTTATGCCATGTGATCTTGTAGAAGTTTATCATATTTGGTCTGAAGGGCCTCAATAGTAGCTTTATTAAATATGATAGTATCAATAGCTAATGTTGTAACTTCAACAACACAAGTATCAAATACTCTCTTTATCACAAAGCCACCTTTAATATCCTTGGATTCCTCAGCAAAAAGTGGCTTGTCTATATTGGGAGCTAATGCCCAAGTAGAAAGGGTTTCCCATTTAAAGTTAATCCTTGATCATGACAATATTGCAACGGCCTAATCTTCAGAGGAAAATATTTCTTGCTCTTGCTTCCTTATTGTATCAAAAGCAATTGTTGAAGCTATGTCCCATTGAGGGAGAAGCAAGATCCCACTATCCCTCACCATTTTTCTTCCTTCTTCTAAGGTAATGTTCTTGACATTTACCCTCATTTCTACTCATAAATTTTGAGCTACTTCTTCATATTATTCCTTTGGGACTTTGGCATTTTCCTCTTCAAGTATTGCAATGTATTCATCTCTTCTGGCACTTAAAACAAACTCACGAAATTATTGAGTTTTAAAAAAATCATTTTCATCCATAAATCTTCGACAAGCCACATCCTTGATGTCATTTGTATTATCTCTTCCCCCAATATATTTGGAAAAAAACCTATTTTTGGGAAATCTTACTTGTTGATCCCTCTAAGGGGAAGGCATTTCTCTGCTCACCTCTTCATTGGTGACCACTAGATGTATTATTCTTCATGAAGACCATTAAAGTAATCCACTAATGGTGATTGGTCAATTCTTCTTGTTTTAGGAGAATTTCTCAATATAAATTATTTCGGACGTACTTGTCAATGCCATCTCAATCTGTAATTAGACAAATTCAAGACCTCTACAAAAATCCCACTTAACAGAAATTGACACGAAAAATCAAACCTACCCACAAGAATAACACAACTAGTCAAGCTCTGATACCACTTGTTAGGAAAAAAATGATTGCGGAACAAATTTTTCCTAATGTCAAAACTAAGAGGAGGAAGAGATATGTCTTTCAAACTTTGCAATTACAGTTCAATAAGATGCATACAGAAGAAATAACATAATTGACAAATACATTCATAACACAATTGACACTAGATTTACATGGGAAAACCCTTACGGGAGAAAAACCCACCACACCAAAGAAAGATCACTTGTATTATAGTAAACAAGTTGCATACACGTTACAGACTCTTCTTTTTAGATGACAATTCTATATCAACAACATTTACCTGATCAACCTTGTATCGAATCACATTGTTACAATGCTTCCATTCAACATACAATGAATTTCACACAATTTTGATCACTCATCTGTCGAACTCTCTAACCAGACCCTTGACCGAACTGTTCATCCCCTGCTCAAGCGGTCTGTTCATTTCCCACAAGAGAATGGTCACAAAAGTTCAACTGCCCATCGATTCCCATTATGCTTCTCTCATTGGTCCAAGACATAACACATAGGATAGACACTTGGTCAACAAACTTCAACTGTATCGCTCATCGGTGAGACAATAGACCATGTCTTACCGATGCTAGACTACCCACAAATCATCCCACACTATATTAGCTTCTACTGAACTATCGCTCAGACATTGGAGAAGTCTCCCCGATCTTAGGACCATCGGCAAGAGCAGTGCTATCAACAACAGACTGGAAAGTCACACTGATGGTTCAAGTCTCCCCAATATCCCAAAGAACACCAAGACTGTGCATATCGGAAAGAGTCCAATCATTCAACTTGAGTAGATCCATCAGTGAGAGTAATACTGTCAGAAGGAGATTGGGAAGTCACTTCAATAACTAAAGTCTCCCCGACATGTCCATCGCCAAGAGTTCTTACGATGATCTTAATCACCTAGACATATACCATCGGAGCGAGCTAGAAATCTCACTCTGACTTCTCTAGTCATGCAAATGGTTCTCATTGCCAAGACATCCATAGGGTCATGCCGATATCGCCCAGACCTCTATTGTCAAAATGAGTTTACAATCTCACTCCGACAGTTCATTTCACCTCAATGACATCTGTCGGCAAAAAAGGTCGAAGGTCATAGCGATTTGATCCTCCAAGATAGCTACTCATCGCCAAGACATTCCAAGGGTCTCAACAATACTGCTCTTTCAGAAGTTCCATGTCAGTAAGGATTGAGGCACTTTTTCCAACACACTCCTGGGATTTTAATTGATCCCGTCTATGGAAAAAATGTGATCATAGAAGAACTCGTACATGTGCATGAACTTACTCAAGATAGATATGATAGACCTAAAGCATGGATTAAAATGCATGATGATTTTGCTTGTACTATGATGGGCTCAATCACACTCCCTTTACAAGTGTGACCTAAGAAATAAAATGTATCATTCTCTATCATCTCTAATTTAGACCAATTTTATGTGAAGTTAGACTACAAATGGCTTCGCTTCATGAATATGGTCCCATCCATTGTCCATAAGTGCTTAAAGTTTTTGGTTGGTAATGAAATATTCATCGTGAATCAGAGTAGCTTTATCCCTCCATCTTCTCATGGAAACTTTTCCTTAGACTATTTTTGTCCTGAGCCCATGGAACCTATAAGACCCCATGAGGACTTCCTTTTCCTATCCTACCAAAATTTCAAAGCAAAATGCATAACCAATTTATCCCTTGAAATTTTTCCTCCACCGATGATTGAACCTCCACCTCTTTAAGAAAACAATATTGAGCTTAAAAACCTTCCATATAACCAAGACCTAACCATTAAAAATTCCTTTGCCTATTTCCTACAAAATACCAAGAGAAAACCAAACAAGTCCTAATCCGCCTCCTAAGAAAATTTATAAAGCCAAATAGAAAGTGGTTGAACAACCTTCCATGGCTTCTTCCTCTCTTCCCTCACAAGAAGAAAAGAAACCTACGGTTGAAAAACCAGCTCCTACCCAAACACAACTTGAAAACCATGATAAAAGAAACAAAAATGCTCGAGAGCGTAGGCATAGACGTTGTGATATTGCTTGAAAGATGAACGGAGAAAAGAATATTGAAAATCATAATCCAAATCTAAGAGAAGCAATAGATGATTACCCTCCTCTCTTACAAGAATAAACAGACCCTATGGCTCCAACACAACAAGGACCAACACCATCTTTCGATATTATCATTCAACCTCTTATTTTGGTTAATTCAGATGACAATGAAGATTTAGCTAAAATTGATGAACAAATGCATAATGAATTGAATTTATTATTTTATTCTTGTATGAACTCAAGCAATAACAACCATGATGATCCTCCTAAACAAATTGATGTGCCACATTTTGAACTTGGTGATTCTCCTAGTACAACACTTGACGTTGTCCCTCTCACTAGTGATCTGCATTCTGCATATATTGAACAAGACTGAGATATAGATGACTTGTTGGATGGTTGAATCACAAGTTCTTTACAATTCTTTTGTATTTTGTTTTTGTTTTATTGCATGTGCGTAATGTGATCCCTGATGATGTTTTTTTATATTCCCTCTCTCTTTGTGCATTCCTCTATTTGTACCTTCATTCTTCTATATGTTGTAAGTTGTTTGATTTTTCATTATCTTTTCTTTCATTTTATTTTTTGTCTTGCATTTTCTTTTTGGGGATGATGAAAGGCATTGAGACACCCTATGTCTCTTCCATGTTGACCCAAAAGGTCTTCCTTTATTTTCACTTTGTGTCATTCTTCCAGTTGTATGTGTATTTGGGGAATGATGATAGTTCTGAGCTCTCTAATATCATTGTAGTAAAGACAGATGTTGACCCCAAATCAATAGATCCCTTATGTGTTTCTAGGGGACAACCCCCTTTTCCTTTTTCTCTTCCATTTTTTTCTACTTTAAAGTAATTTCTAACAACATGGTGTTATCAATTTCTATAAACTAGGGGCATACATTGGCATTATTTTGGCATGATTTCATTTAAATTTGTTTCTCATGTTCCTTGATGTGATTCTCTTACTTCATGCAATGTGTTTTCCTCTTTGTGGTGACATTGGGAGTAATGTCCTTCAAGAGTGTGATGTATCTTAGCATATTACATTCCTCTTAGTGGTGATGCAACACATTGCATTCCCTAAGTTGCGAATCTTTTATCCTTTGATTGGTCCTATTTTGGAGACATTAGGAACAATGTACCCCAAGATTAAGACGTCACATGAACTAATCCAAATCCATTTGAACATAGCTTTTTATTGTTGTGTTGTGTCATGTACCTTATTAAAGTCATGGAGGTATGGATTTTATATGGCCCCTTGAGGCTCACGTAGTGAAAAACTAGCTTCACTAGCCCATGTGAGTGTGCATTTTCTTTTTGTACCTTATTAAAGTCATGGAGGTATGGATTTGATATGGTTTCTTGGGGCTCACCTAGTGAAAAACTAGCTTGACTAGCCCTTGTGAGCATGCATTTTCTTTGTCCTTATCATAGTCACGGGGGTATGACTTTGATATGGACTTCCTAAGGCTCACCTAGTGGACACCTAGATTCACTAGCCCTTGTGACCATATGTTTTGTTTGCATAGTGGACAACACGTTCCACTTGTAATTTTTTTTTGGACAAACAGCCTAGACCCGGTCCACAACACGTTGGATGGCCAGTCAAAGCTTCATCCATTGCATTTTTCTTTTTGTTTTGCTTTTTCCTTTTTTTTCTCTTTGATGGTGTATGTTTGCGATTTGATTATGGCTTCATATATCATCTGCATGCATGTTCTTTTATGCCTATGTTGGTTTTTCATAGGATCTTGGTCCTAGGGCTTGGCCACCCTCTTGGTTATTATCATCCTATGTTACTAGAATTCATACATTTGAACCCCTCTTGATTGTGTGGTTAGCTACTTTAGTGTGAGTTTGAAGCAAGTTCATCTTCTCACTAAAGTGGGGGCTAAATGTAGTGTAGGAAAATGCATACCCTTGTATTTTCACACTTTTTTGGGCTTTCCTTCCTTTATTTATCTTTCTTTATGTCTTAATTGGTCCTATTTTGCATCCACAAGCCTAATAAACTACATCTTATTTTGGCTAATCTCGACAATCGTCAAAGGGAAAATGATCATTTAATAATTTTGTTTGTGTGTCGTTGATTTTTGGGTCAAGACTAAAATGCCACCTAGGGCATCTTAGTCCCCCAAGGGTCTTGGGACCTTGATTTTGAATACACCGGAAAAGGTCCCTTTTTGGAGTTTTTGCTTCGAGATTTGAGCCTCGGGACTAAGACGCCACCTAGGGCGTCTTCGTCCTCCTTGGCTTATTTTTGGGATTTAATTTCAAATTTTGGCGGGATTTAGCCTCATTTAATTAATGTTTTCCTATGTCTACTTGGTGTGATGTAATTTCAAGATATTAAGCATAGATAAGTATAAATACAAGGTTCATTCACTCATTTTCATAATACACAAGATATCCAGGAGCATAATAAGCATTCAAGTATTCATCCAAGAGTATTCAAGAGTAGTTCTTCAAGAATTTTGGAGCCATCATCAATATTCAAGCATCATATCAAAGGATATTCTTGTATCATGTGTGTTTTTGTGCTAACATTTTTGGTGTAGGATTTTGATTCAAACAAGAAATTCAAGCAAGACCTATTAAAGCATTCCATTGATTCAAGATCTACATTCAAGATAGCCACCTTACACAAGTTTGTAGACTTTACAACAAGGGTTTGGTGAGTTGTAACATTGCATCTTGTTCATTCATCATTTCCCTCTATTTTCCCATTTCATTTCAAGGTTTAATTACCAAAGAGCGATTTAACCAAGGTAAACCCCCATTTACTAACAATCAACAAGTTTTTACTCTCTTGCATACTTGTGATTGCAGATTTAGGTTGAATAATTGAAGATCATTTGGAGTGCAAGATTGAAAAGTTGCAAAGTTGCATTACAAAGTTGTCATCTTCACGGAAACTCACCTACAGGTCAAATCTTGAAGTTTCAAAACCCGAGGTTTGAGTGGAAGCTAGTGTAGACCTTGGAACTCAAGATCACATTCAGAGTTTTCAAAAATCTAGAACAGGACTAATACACCACCTAGGGTGTCTTAGTCCTCCCAGGGGTATTTCTCATAGATTCTTTCAGATTATGTTCTGAGATTCAAAGATTTTTCATTTTCCCTAAAAAACAACAACAGAACTAAAAAAAACAATAAGGGCATATTTGTCCTCCCTAGCATATTTGGACAACTTCTTTACATTTCTAGAATCCTCATCACATCTCTAGACTTCCCAAGTACACACATCTTATCTTTCTATTGCATAATTTAATCATTTGCATCCCTCATTTAGCTTGTATAACTAGGTTTTGTAGGTTAATGCTTATTTGTCTTTTCCAAGAATTTGCTTGGTGGTGAACCCCTAAAAGCTAAAAAAATGCCCTTCCTAGGTCCTCCTAATTGAGAATTGACTCACCTTGTGAGGTTGATAGTCAATCCAATTAGGGTTCTTAGGACATTATTAATGACCTAGAGAAATAGGTGGGAATTCACTCACCTCATTTTTCTACAGTTCATGACCATTTCACAAGATCTTTTTAGGGATTTTATTTTGTGGCTACGAAAGCATGAAAAGTTGTCACATGGCCACAAGCGACTGGTGTTCACAATGATGTGTCTTGTGCTGAGTTGTAAAGGTGATCTCACATGGAGTGATCCTACTAGTTAGTGACCTTTTCAATGCACGTCGATGATTTTCAAACAAGTTAGATCATTTGTGAATGTCATATTTTCTCTTTTTTTCCAAAATATCAATGATCAAGATTCAAACTCAAAAAAATGGGTAGTTGGATGCTCTGGCTCACGCAAGCTAAAATAATGGTAGAAAAGATGGCTTTCAGTCATGCCATTAATGTTTTTCCTCCCATAAAAGGTTCAATCCGATCAATTGAACTATTCAGTTAGCATCTTGAGCATCCAAAGAAGAGAATTCACAATGTTCATTGAGATTTCCACAATAGCTAGGGTTTTCAAGAGTGAATATAAAAGTACATTTGTAACAAAAAAATAACTCAATTTACTATCATAGGGTTGTCAATTGTGCTGAATTAGATACTGAAATCAAATTTGAGACTAGGGTACATATTTCTATCTTGAAATGTCATAAGAATTTCCCTAGTTATTTTTTGAAACTTTCAAAAAACCTTAGAACCCGTCGTTAGGTAAACCCTAGATTAAAAAATAAAATTGCAACCATGAGTTTGTTAAGAATCCAACCTTCTTCCTCTTCTCAAAATATAACCCTAGACGAGGACTTAATTGCACAATTACCAAGCTCGTCCTCTTAGAAACTCAAAGTTCATGGTCTTGGTGTCAAGGGTGGTTTAGAAGATGAGACATCTAAGTGTAGAGATGCAAACATTCCCATGAGTGGGTGGCAATTATTTTGTCACTAGTATGGAAAGAGGAACTCTATGGTCCCAATTTCAAAATGTGTGGACCTGTGACCTAGGAAATTTCATAGTGCCCAATGTCTTCATGAATGTGAAATTTCTTAAGGATGTGGAGAAAACTATGATGAGAGTATTAGAGCAATTAGGGTTCTGGGTGGAGCTATCCTGGTTAAATTGGCAAGGTGGTTATTAATGAGGTCTTCAAATTGAACCTAGTTGCATGCAAATCAATTGATTTTGATATTTTCAAACGAAAGTATCAATAAGACAAAAGAAACATTAGAGAATTTTAGTTTCCCAAGCATAGGAATAAGGTTTTTGATGGAAGGCCAATTATAATTGGGTGATCCCACAATAGTGGTTTACACTTTTTAGCTAAACTTGACATTGAATTGATTTTTTTAACTTAATCTTCACTTTCAAGCACCTATAGCTACTAAACCAAGAGGAATTTGAAGATGATGCAAACTAGTGATTTGTGAAATTTTGTCTGTAGATTCTAAATATATATATTTTAATTTTGGAATCAAATTGTATTTCCTTTTCCATCTCGTTCAAAAACTAGTTTTTAACAATAAACACCATATTTAAAGAGTGATGTGTACTTGCTAACACATAAATTTTTTCTATGAATGATAAAATTCTATTTTTTTCAAATTTATATGAGTGCAAGTCCCTCAAGAAGATATGGACAGAGGTTGCAAAGGTGATTATGTGCTATCTAAGGTTGGAAGATAGGTTTACTGCTATATTAGGTCACAATTTCACTCTTTTAAATAACTTCAGGCATGGGTTGTTTATTTCCTTCCCATTTTTTCTATTTTCTTCCATGGAGATTTTTTTTTATGCACATTTAAAAAATAGGAGGGCTCCAGTTCTCCATGAGGGTCTCATTCTTTTAATCATGGAGCATGTTATGTCTCTTCTCCGTACCCTTGTTATTAAGGGCAAGGAGAAGATTTTGAGTGAAGGTTATGTTTCATCTGGCTCAGATTAAAACATTTCCAATGAAGAGGAGTGGGAAGAATACGATGATAATGGCTCTCCGTCCCCTATGGCAACCTCCTCAAAAAAGAGGAAGAAAGGTAGCCATAAAAGAAATTGAATTGCTAAGCACCTTGTTCTTTCTGACAATGAGGATACAAAGGTGGGCTTGCATGAGTCCGATCTTAGGAAGGTGGATTTGGCTATTGGCCAAGTAGTAGTCGAAGGTGGAGGTAATAAGGAGGGTTTTCAGGATAATTTTTTGGCTATGGAGACCAAGGATAAGCCGAGGAGGGCGTCCAAATGCATTTCCAAGTTGAAGAACTGAGCCTCAAAATTTTTAGCAGAGGATGCCAAGGTGATTTGTGAGGAAAAGGATTCTGGCGAAAAGGTGGTGGAAATTGATGACTCACTGGCTCATAACATGACCAATGAATACCTGCAGGAAGAAAATAAAGGTCAAGATGAGGAAGATGCTAAGAAGAAGAGTGCTCAGTCGGAGCCTCTTAAGGTAAATCCCCTTTCAGAGGACTTTTCTTATCTAAATGATGAATCTACCTCTATGTTTGAGCTGTTGGACATGGCTAGGGCTGGGGCCAATGGATCTTTTAAATTGGCTAAGTGGAGTCTTCAGGAGTTTAACAAAGTTAACATTAAAATAAGGGGTTTGAAGGAGAACTTGAAGAATGTTTTGAAAAGCTCAGTGTTAGACATTCTGATTGACAAAATTGTGGACCTAGAGGGTTCTTTCCATGATTTCAAATCTCTGTCTGAAGAACATTTGGCTAGGTTAGAAGCCAAGGTTGTAGGCACTAATGCAGACATTAAGAAGCTTTTACATGTGTGCCATATTTATATTAAGAATAGTGTGGACTCCTTGCAAAAGATGATAGTAAAGGCCCTGCTACTAAAGGGTCTGTTGATTGGAAAAAGTACTTTGAAGCTCAGAAGAAGGAGCTACTCAACATGATTTATCTACACAGGAGCCAGGAGCTTGAGGTGGCCAACACCTTAAGCAATATGAAATAGTGCTCAGTTCTCTTTGTTTGTTGTTTACTTTTTGTTGGGTCTCGGTTTTCTTTCTATTGTTTTGTTGTTTTGATGTTGTTGGGTGATGTTGATGGTTTACTATTTTATCTCTCATGCAACACTTTGTCTGCTTTGTTTTTTTCGGTTATGGTCTATTGTTGGTATATTTTTATTCTATCTTCTAAGAAGCATTTTGTTTCTTAAGTTGTAAAGGGTTTCGGGTCCCTTCAAAATCTTTTTTTCCTATATAATAAAAACATCGAAGCATAATATGATTTTTAAATTTTTTTTATTGTATAATGATATAATATAATGCATATATTGATATATTATTCAATTTAATCATAACAAGAGATGAGTGTAGTTTTCAGTATTATTGTATAATGTTTCATATTACATATTAGTAAGGAGTAAATTATAATTTAAAAAATATATTTTGGAAAAATGATAATTGCATAAGCTTCTTACAAAAAGTCACATACATTAATTTTTTTTCTAAAAAACTCCTTACATACATGTTGGGAAATTTGAAGTGAACAAAAGAAACCAAATGTAGTTTTAGGGACATTTTCAATAGTATTTATAGTAGCTTGAGACAAATTAGGGCTTATGTAAGAGAAATTTCTAAGCTCTTGGTAAATAGGGCTACCAAATAAGTCATACTCCTAGGAATTAGGAGTAGGTGCTTTAGGATTCAAACCTAGGGCATCTTGCCTAGCATCAAATTCCCTTTGTAATTTTTTCTCTTTTCCTCAATTGTTTGGCCATTATGTTAGGATTTACTTGGTCATAACTTAATGTAGGTATAATTACTACATTCTCTTTGTTTGTCTAGGGCAACCCAAAATAAAAAATATTTTCAAGATTATCACTACTATTTTCATGAGAATGTCTAGTGCCAAGAGGAGGAGAAGACTTGTATCTTTCTTCTTCCATGACTGTCTTTGCGTAGGAAATTCTATATATTTCCAGCTTCTTCTCAAGATGATCTTTGTACATAGATCTTAGATACCTTCCATGATTTATTTACTATTATTTATTCATTTTCACTTGCACTAATAATGAGACTTTCAGAGTCGCCACCCAATTAAGGAAATTAAAATTTTAGATCTTCTTTGAAAAATGCAGAAATAGAAGCAACAAACCAATTTGAAGTATCAAAAAGGAACTTCACATAAATATGCCTAATTAGGGCCAGAGATTTAAAAAATTATTTAAACGACTTCTCACAAACTCCGGATTCACTAAGATTTGAAACTCTTATAATAACATACTCAACCAGATATTCTTTTTTCATTCCCCAAAAAATTTGCCAATCTATTGGTGTTTTAATTTTCCCAACCAGTTATTAAGGAAATCTATAGAATGGTTAATTCAATTGATTAATTTCCTTCAAGGGTTTGCCAACGAACATTAAAAGGTAGAAAAACCTTTTCCTTTGCACTTTAGTGTCTACAATACCTAGGAGGCCAGTCCTACACAATATCTCTTGAGATTCCTTACCATTATCATCATATATTGTTTGAAAGAAGATATGTTCTCACTATTTAGCTAAGAGGTACAGATAAAATAGTATGATGGGATAGATCCTTAAAATTTTCATGCATTTAGTGCTTGAGAACATGAGAAATAACATTATTCAATAATTATTGTAGTAAGGGAAAATCATCTTGAAATTTCTGATTAGGGAGATGCATTCAGACACAATTCTAATAGACTGGTGGCCTAAACCTAGATAATAGAGTCAAGATAGATATAATTAAAAACCCTATATAATATATCTAGATTCTAGCATTACAGCTTGATGGAAATGGATTACACTACCATCTCTTAGAATTTTGCAAACAATTATTCTTAAAAATCCTTGTACAAACCTAAAAAATTCAACATTTCTTATAAAGAATATGTAATTTAATACTTGAGTAAAAGCTATAAAAGGAACATTCATGTATAAAAGAAAGGCTGTGAAGATGAAAAAAATAAATCCTTGATCAATTTTATTCATAAATGTTGAAAATAAGTACATGTAAGAGACAATATACTTGCAAAAATGGTCATTGTACTGGTTCAAAATGCTAGTATCGTTATACAAAATA
Source organism: Sequoiadendron giganteum (assembly GCA_007115665.2). NCBI lineage: Eukaryota > Viridiplantae > Streptophyta > Pinopsida > Cupressales > Cupressaceae > Sequoiadendron > Sequoiadendron giganteum. The sequence continues at coordinate 54,420,702 of CM021105.1, read as the reverse complement.
CCCAATTACATCAGAAACTTTCCTCATAAAACCTAGATAGAAAAGTAAAAACTCTATTATAATTGCTCTACATTCATAAAATTCTCTAAGATTATGTGGAAAAGGCCTTGAATTCCCTTTTATATAACAAGGGAGAAATCAACCTTCAGGGTTGTGGATAAGTGTCACATTTTCATTTTACTAATATGCCCATGTAGGATCAAACAAAAAGGTTACAACTACCTCATGGGGAGAAGAATATTCCACCACAAGATAAACATACTTGCACTTGTTGAAACTATTGTTGTCGATCCTCTGATGATGAAAGAAAAGAGTGGGAACACATGTACTTTGTTGCACCTTTTCATCACTTTTCACATCCTCAAAATTCCCATGGGATTGTTGGCTTAGACAAAAGGGAAAAATGGAAGATAAAATAGCTACTTACGTTGAATATGTCCTTATTGATGCCAAGTAAACAAAAGAAATGGATCCATATTTGATGTGTATTTATGGTATTTGGATAGAATGGAATCAACTTCCTTCTGAAATTCTTCCATGAGCTGATTTGTATCAAATATCTTATCCATACAACTCTTCAAAAGCTCGAATGCCCCCAGTTGGTTTAGTCACGAGTACAAGATTCGATATCCAATCTGCATAGTCTATTGTCCTTATGAATCCTACATCCAAGAGTTTCTTTAGTTCTGCCTTGACCAATAGAGCAATTTGCGGGTGCATTTTTCTTAACTTTTGTTTGACTGGTTTGATACCTGGTTGGAGTGGTAAATGATGCAATATCAGGTCTGGATCCAACCCAGGCATGTCAACATACGACCATGCGAAGTTTACTTGTCTCTTTTTGAAAAAGTCTTTGAACTCATGTTGTTCTGTCTCTGATAAAGAAGCCGCAAAATATACTATCTGAGGATTCTCTTCTGTTCCTATGTTGACTGCGACAGCCTCTTCCACTAACATGGGTGAATTTTCCTGTGCAATGGGGAGAATATTTAAACCTCTATCCTTGGGTGCCTCAGAGAGGTTTTCGCCCTCGAATACGTCCTTTATTTTGACTTTTTCTTCATCCAAAGGTGCCTTTCGATTTTCACCTAGGGACTCATCATTGTTCTTTTCATTGTCTTTTTTCTTTTTATCCTCATTTTTGCGACTAGAGGTGTAAATAGACTCCCCAAAATATGCTTTATCATCCAGGTCTATGGTAAAACCAGTTTTATGATCCCCTCTTGGCATGCCTTCTTGAAGTCCCATGAACTCAACAATTGCTTCGTCGTTCTCGAATGTGTCTAAGATAGGTGTACCTTGTTGATCCCAGTCTATAAGTTCAGGATATATGAGGGGTATGTCATCATCGGAGTTTTTAAAGGTAGCCGCTGAGAGGGTGAATAGTGAATGGTTGACATGGTCACAGAAGTTCTGGACTAACTCTTGCTGGGTCTTTTCCTTACGGGTAGGTAAACGTTGATGTGGGACCATTGCCTGGGATAGGTCGTTAGAAGATGTTGGTTCAGGTGCCTAAGATGCACGATCGAGTGTTTCCCAATAATAGATCTTATGCCATTCTTCTTTGGAAAAATGCTTCTTAGGACAAGGACTAGATGGTTTGGGTATAGGTTTCACGTTTAGGTCCAATTCTCCAAATAGTGCGTCTATGTTCATGGTGCTGGTGGATGAAAGGGAATCCCATTCACCATCGCTTGAGTAAGGGGATTCATCAAAGATTGGAGGGTTATCGTAAAATGGGGGAGGTGGATCATGAGATGTCTCGGTGTCTGCGTAAGCACTCACTTCCTCTTCAAATAGTGACAAAGTACTAGGAAACCCAATTCTAAGTGGGTGACACCCTAGCCCTAAGTATTTCGGTCGTGGGTGGACAGTAATCGGTTCCGTCCTTCCATTTTGATGTAGCCCTAACCCACTATGCCCGTCATAGCCTTCCTTTTGCATTATCTTAAAGCCTTTTCCATATTGGTTCTTAGCTATTTGAATAGACAGGGAGGGGTATTCATGTTCTTCTTGATACAACCAGGAATCACCTTGGTCCACAATTTCCTCGCTTAGTTCTCCCCATTTGATCAATGTCGTTGTAGGGGGAACATTGAATATGACTATTGACTGTATTCTATCTACCATAGGTAGGCCATATGCCTTAGGTGGAATCAGTTCAGTAAGACAGTATGATGCCTTTATATTATACTCACCATAGCCCTTGTCTTGGATCTCAAGTTTTGGAGTGGATGATGGTGGTTTGAATGAAATGGACTTAGTGAGACATGATGGGTCAACATATTGGGATAGAGTGGATGATGAAGCCTGTTGATTAACAGGCACTTGTCGGTGTGGGAGATCCCTTAGGTTTTTACAATATTGGAAAGGATTTGGATCACCATCAATGGTGATCTCTATGCCATTATAGGGGAATTTGAGACACTGGTGGTATGTTGAAGGTACCGCTTTCATTGCATGTATCCAAGGTCTACCTAACAACAAGTTGTATGGAAGGGTGAGATCCACGACTTGGAAGCTGGTGTTCATGATTGCTGGACCAATTCTGATAGGGAGTGTGACCTCTCCTTTGGATGATCTTTCCTCATCATCGTAAGCCTTGATGACTATACTCTTAGAGGTATCTACGCAATCTTCTGAGAATCCTAATGCCTTAACCAATTTTAGGGTACATAGGTTCAAACCTGCTCCTCTGTCTACCAAGACTCGTCTGACTATGGTTTCATGGACTAAGACTTCAAGATGTAATGGGTCATTATGATCAGATTTTTCTGTCGAGTAATCCTATTGGGAAAATGTAGCATGGTGTGAATTGGTTAAATATCCCACCATCTCTTCGAAATGATTGACATCTAAATCAGTGGGGACAGTTGTGTTCTGCAAAGCTTTATCGAGAATGGCTCAATGCTTAGGTGATAAGGTCAATAGTTCCAAGATAGATATTTGCGTAGGAGTGTTACTCAATTGATCAAGAAGGTTGTACTTGAACTTGGAAGCTTGTGTAGATGGCTCAGAAGAAGGACCTGGAATAGTGATCTTGGTTCTGCGTGTGTTGACACTACATTCTAGAGGCTTCATGGTGAAGGTATCGACATACTCATCTGCAGTGCGAAGGCTATTTATAATCTTTCCTTTTCCATAGTTGAAATTGGTGTTTGCGTAATTGGTTGATGGATCGGTCTTAGGTCCCGAACCAGAGGCTTGTCCTTTTGTGTGGTCATGTAATGGGTCCTTGAAGACCTTATGATCACTGTTCTTGGTGTTTTTCTATCCACTGACCTCTATGGTTCCGTTCTCAACAAAGTCTTGGATAATGCCCTTGAGTTGGCGACAATTTTGTAGGCTGTGTCCTTTTATTTGATGATATTCACAATGGGCTTTGTCATCCCACCAGGAAGGTTTAAATTGTCCAGGATCATATTCTCTTGGCTCCAACGGTTTGATGAGATTGTGTTTGATCAATTCTTTCTAAATAACCTCAATCGGTTGTCCTAGAGGAGTAAATTCATGTGTTGGAAATCTTCTTTGAGGTCGTTGTTGCTGTGAATTTTGGAGATAGTTAGCCATTTGATTTGGATTATCCATTGTGTCTTGATTTTGGTTGTATCCCCTCAGTGTGATAACTAGCCTTGTATATATGTTTTTAGCATCGACAATGCCATCATTTGTAACATTCTTGTTTTTGGACCAGAATTGTCTTCTATCATTTGGCATGTTTTGATTTTGGACAATAGGATTCCTACCTAGTACCTTTATTTCGCCTTTTTCAATAAGGCCTTTCTCAAGGATGATGCCTTTCTGTACCAAGTCTAGGAATGAGGTACAACAATGTACTCTTAAATCACTCCGCAGTTTTGGATTGAGGTTCTCTAGGAATATCGTGACCTTTTGTTTCTCTGGTATCTTAACTGGACATCTGCTAGCTAGACTTCTCCACCTCTGAAAGAAAGTGGTGAAAGTTTCGCCATCCTCTTGTGTCGTGTGGCACAAGGTTGCTATTGTTATCTCATTGTCTATGTTGAAGGTGAAATGTTCGACAAACTTTTCAGCTAATTCTCCCCAAGAGCGTATACCATATGGTAGTTTAGAAAACCATTCCAGTCCTATCCCAACAAGGGTTCATGGAAATAGTCTCATCAGATATGTGGGGTCATACAATATGTCCATGCATGCTGTTGAGAACTCCCTAATATGTTCTAGAGGATTCTTTTTCCCATTATACTTAGGCAAAATCAGTATAATGTATCCATGGGGAAAAGGTGTCATGTAAAGCGCTTTGTCAAATGGACATGGACATAAGTCTTGTGCTGAGATAGTTCGTTTTCCTGACATAGACATATTATCCATTTGTTGTTGAAGAGTTTGCATTTGATTCTGAAGGACATCGACTTGTGTCAAGGACATGGTGTTGGCGTTGTTCGGATCAATGTAGACATTCTGATATGCCATGTTTTGAGATGGATTGTGATTTGGTGAAGGAATATATCCTATTTGAATAGTCCGTTGTGGGATAGGAATATATCCTGTTTGAATGGTTTGACTTGGTGGAGGAATATATCCTGTTTGAATGGGTTGACTAGTTGGAGGAATATTCCCTATTTGAATGGTTTGATTTGGGATAGGAATATTCGTACCCGCTTTGGATCTCTTACCAATCGTGTTGGTGCCAAAGGGGTTAGATGAAGTTGCTCCCGTCATAAATTGTAAACCTTGTGTTATTTTGAAAGGGGTTGTGTTTACAATTGACGATGTCTGAGTTGGTATGCCAGTTGGTATTGCTGTGGTGATTTGAGGCATAGAACCACTTGATGTCACTGTTTGCATTGGTTGGGTAGATGTCGTTTTCAATGTCTGAACGTCAAATCCTGGTGGTAGTGTGGCACCTTCTACTAGCAATTTTGCTAGATAGCGTTGGGGATCATTTGCCAAGCACTCATCCATGAAGGATGCAAATTCAGGATCTTGGATTGCAGACTCTATGTCTTCAACAAAGACTCGTCCATTAGCATCTCTAGTGACAAATTTATCAAGCAATGGTTTGTGTGGTTTGTTCTTCCTAGGTGGTTGAGTGCTGAAAGGATTGATAAACTCGTTGGGGTCTACCATTTCTTTGTGCCTCTTTTGAGACCTTGTTTAGACCATAAAAAAGTTGCTCAAAATGGGGTAATGCAGACTATGCCTAAGAACTGATATGACCTATTTCTATGTTTTTTTGGATTTTTTGGACAATAAGGATGTTGCTAAAATGATTTTTAGAATGACGTATACTGAGATGACGTATGGTAAGACAGACAATATGTAAGACCTCGTGTAGACTATGATTCTAAAATGGGTATAACCTCCCTCTTATGGAGTAAATGCATGCAAGGATTTGTTTTGACCAAGGAACTTGATTGTAGGACAAATGACAGTTGACAAGGTGAACTTTCCAAACTAGACTTGTTGAGCTGAAAAGATTCACTAGATTAGACGAAGGTGACTAGATTTGATGACTGTGACAAATCGGGACATGAATTTATCCAAAGACGAGGAAACTTATCTATGCTGTGATATGCAATTTCCTAGGGAGTATCTAGATGCATGCAACTTAGGATGACAATGACGAAGACGTGGATTGTAACTAAGATTTCCGAGGAAGTATCTATATGCATGTGACTTTGGATGACTATGCAAGATTTTTGAGCAAAATTTTGACAGTTTCTGTTCGGACTCAGTTTGTAGTTTTGATTGTTCTCTGTTAACAGGTAGATGCGGTTCACCTAACAGTTGTGTTTCAGGATTTGACAGTTGCAGTGTTTTTGACAGTTGCGGTCTTTCTTATGACAGTTGCGGTTTTGGATTTGACAGTTGCGGTCTTTCCTATTATGGACTGAAAAAACTAGTTTTCCTGACAGACACTTGCGGTTCGGACTTTGACAGATGCGGTTTTGCATGGACACATGCAACTCAGGTTGTGACAGATGCGCTTCGAAACTTTGAGATTGTGAAAATTAAGACAGACAGATGCGGTTATTCTCCTAATAGATGCGACTCTCTAATACAGATGCAGCGATTAAACTGACAAATGCGACTCTGTTCCTGACAGTTGAATTTTTTTTTCGAAAGTTGTTTGACTGACTTTGTTTATTTGATCAAGATTTTGGCAAATACAGCAAACAGCAAACACAACATTCAAAGTATTTTCAGTTTTGTGATGAATGGACTGTTTAGACTCGAAAAACATTTACACCCTAGGCTTTTAGGACAGTACTTGTTGAATTCTTACTTGGATTTCTCCAGCTACGCATATTTACGGTGGATGATTAGTAGCTTGACCCCACTGGCTCCCCTCCATGGAACTCACTTATATGGGGCAGCCAAGCTATAGTACCCATGAATCTCCCATGGCATACTTTTCATCTCTACACGTAAACCATAAGATTGTAAGACGGCTTCACAGGTCCAACCTGTTGCACCAACAAGTAGATAGGATTTTGGTAACTCTACAACAAGGCTTTTAATTCGGGCATTCCATTCATGGAACACTAACCAACGTCGGTGAGAGTCCATTTCTGTCCATCTCGTCGGATTAGTGCGCGTGATTCTTGGGGTTTCCCCAAGAATCCACTTTTATATACCGGCTGGAAGTCACTTGGCTTTAGCGTGCTACCGGTCTGACTCGTCTTGGGGTGAGTACTTTTTCCCACCAAGACAGGCCCAAGTTCTAGAGTCATCAACCGTTTCTCTTACACCCAGGATCGCATGACTGCGCAAGGGGAGAGGATACTTCGGTGTACTGAATCGTAAGGGTTTATAGATATGTGCAAAGCACCAAACAAAGAAGACGGTGGTTCTTTTTATTCCAAATGACAATTTTCTATCTATCAAATAGAAAATTCATTTTAATCCCACACGATGATTATCTATCTACCAAACAAAAGCTTATTTAAATAAATTAACACAAAGGCATTAGGTCCTGCATGCAATTTATCAGTAGTTCATAGTCTTCAGCTTTCGTCCTGCAGAAAAATTGTCTTGGGTTTTAATTGTCTTCAAAGCTTCGTCCTGCAAACACTATGTTATTCCTTTAGAATTTATTTAGCTCCAAGTTGTTTTTGTCCACTTGATCCAATGTGTGCTTTGAAGTATTTTTTTTTTTCTGCACATGCACAAACCGAACAAAGCCAAAAAACCTAATAGCTAGTCAAGACAAATCTGATTTTTGGAAATATTTTTGATACTAAAAATAAAACTACAGAGAATAGACCCATACTTAAATTTCAAGAGCTTTCCAAAAATATAAATAAATCTGAAAGATTGTCTGTTTTGCACCTGAAATTAATTTTTTATGAAAAAATCATAAAAAAATTATTAAAAATTTAAAACAGATCCAAAAAATCTGATTTTTTCATTAAAGGTGCCTAACATAATTTAAAATTTCCATAAAAAATTTCGTGAATAGATCTGTAACCGTTTGTTAGATTCAAGCAAATATCTATGAAACCATAATTTTCAAAGATCTATTGTTTGAATAAAAAAAATTTATCCAAATTTAAAACCTAAAGAATAGACCCCTATTCAAATTTAAATCTCTTTCCAAAAATGTAAACATATCCAAAAAATTCGACAAATTTCTCTCAAAATTGATATTTTATGAAAAATAACAAAAAAATTATAAAAAATTCAAAACATCACCAAAAAATCTGATTTTTTTGGTGAAAGCTTTTGAGAATGTTTTCTACTTGCAAACAAATTTTCGTGAAAAAATATGTAGCCTTGTAAAAGTTATGGTCAATTCACGTCGGGTTCACCAAATGTAACTCAGATTTTTTGGAATTGTGGATGATGTTAAAGCTACAAAAGATTAAACATCAATTCTAATCTAAATAAAACAACAAATAATGATAAGTCAGCATGATTAATCTAAACTAATAAAAACTAGAATGATCTCACCGAATATGCAAATACTTCCTCGATTTATCTCAATTGCCCTTCTCCATCTTGCTATATTGTTATTCTTGCCCTCAGATTTCTGTGTTTGAATGCAAGCATAACTTCGTCGAGTGTCTTAGCAAAATATCGAAGATTTTTTCTTCTCAAAAGTGTATAATGATTTCGAGAGGAGGAATAATGATAATGACAGGCCATTTTATAGATTTTGTGTTTTCAAACGATCGGCTCAGATTGAAAGAGAGATCGACATATGAGATTGATGAATGCCATGCGATGAGTTATGTGACAGATAGAACGCAAGTTAGAACGTGAGTTCAACTACAGGTAAAGACTAATTTTAGAACATGAGTTAGAACATGAGTTCCAATCTTCATCTTCAAAAAATAAAAGAAATAGACTTTGTATGCAAAAGCCAAAGTTAGAAGTTGGAGAATAAATGCATGATAAATGCATGTGAATGCAAACTTGAGTTAGTTAATTAAATAAAGATATTTAATTAATAAATATAGATCATGCATATGAGTTGGAACTAGTTAATCGACTAGTTGTGATGGAGAGTTCTCTCATAGAGATAACTCGAGTCAGACGATAAGTGCATGTAAGAGATAACTGAATGTTAGAGAAATGTGACATAATTAATTAAATAATGAATTAAATGTTAATTTAATTCAACATTCAAAATATGAGACTTTTAATTAAATAAATAAAGTAATTTATTTAATTTGGCTGTTGAAAAGGATAAAATGAATAATTAAATAATAAATATTTAATTATAGATGAAAAGGGGTTAAATGAATAATTAAATAAAGATATTTAATTATAGTTGGAAAAGTATGATAAAGGGGAATTAAATAATAAATTATTTAATTGATAGATAAAGGGGGAAGAATTAATTAGTTCGCAACATAATTAAATAAATATGATTTATTTAATTAATTAAGTTGAATAAAGCATGATTATGAATTAATGAATTAATTAAAAAGGGTATTTAATTAATAGAGGAAATATGTGTTAGAAAGGCAATTAAATAAGTAACATTATTTAATCAAGACGACGGACTATAGAAAATTATGTTGAAATGTGTACTCGCAGGCCTAGACCAATTTTCGGTATCTACACTCATTATTTAATCCCTAAACTCTATATGCACATGCTTTCTATGGATTATTATAAAATTCTATAAAAATATTTTATTTTATATCATGATACTCATTATTTAATCCCTAAACTCTATATGCACATGCTTTCTATGGATTATTATAAAATTCTATAAAAATATTTAATTTTATATCACTAAAAATGACTGATTTGGATTTAAAATTAATAATTATTTAATCATTAAATAATTTTTATTTGTTTAAGATTTTTAGCTGTCAATTTTGTTCACTTTTACATATAAATTTGATAACTTTTTAATTTTTTTGATTAATAATAATTTATTAGTATTTTAAGAGTCTAGTTGTGATCATTATATTATTTTTATGTAATTGACAATTTGAATTATTATATAATAAAAAAATTGTGTATTAAAAATAATTGGCAATTATCATGGGAAGCAAATCAAAGTAGAGAAATAAAAAGAAAGGAAGTGCATAAAAAAGATTTGTCAAATTAGAAAAAATGAAGGTGAAGACATGCCACCAATACCAATTGATATGAATGTAGAAAAAAGTTATAAATAATCTATTGAAAAAAAAGATTAATGATAGAACACTGATTCTTGATAGTATTTTAATTCCTATTTTATAAATTACATCAAATGAGCAATTTATAATAAATGAGAAAATATAACTTGTTATGAAAGTCAAGAACACACACCAATTGAGAAAAACACTAAAAATATTTTTTTACCTAATATAGAAAACCAACAACACATGCTAATAAAACACCACCTAAAATTATTCATAAAACCAAAGAATATATCTAAAATTGATGAAAATATCTTAAAAATAATGCTCAATTAAATTAAATAATGTACTTGTAGAAGAATTGATGATAAAATATGGATAATATTTTTTGAAAGCTTGTGTAAAATGGGAAGGTGTCTATTGTTTATTTAAATGATGAAAAATCTTAATTTTAGAGAAAATTTGAAGATCTTAAGTCTAAGATAATCCAATATCAATGGTGAAAAAACTATTGTAGTAAATATAATTAATACATATCAATCAATAGGTTTAACCTCGTTCTCTAAGGATATTAATTCTACCTAAGGTGTTATTACATCTGAAACGAAGAAAAATAGAGTGGGTTGAAAATGGAGTGAATCAAATATGATGTGATAAGAGACCTATTTTTATTTATTTAATTAGGAAATGAGATTCACATAATTAATTGAATAAAAATCCTTAGGTGAATCAAGTCAATGTGAGAATCTTCAGATTTCCTTATGCTTGAAGGATGGGGGTCAAGGTCAAACAACACTTTGGGGAGAAAAACTAAAAATACAAAACCAACTCCAAAATGAAATCTAACACTTGAAACAAAAAGATTAAACTCAATATTTGCATAACCAAAAAACTAAATGCACATTTGAGAAGGGAAAATATGAGTTTACCAGTCACCAAAAGTGCTTCTTGGAAGCTGATCTAAGACTCATTTTCCCATGGGCGAATGGGTCCAAGTAGTAGGGTTTCAACAATCTTTCAGGAGCTTCTGACATAGATCTATAGCTTCTGATTTATCCATGTTTCAGTGTCAAAAAGTCAAAAATTAGATCCGTAGGTGAGATTCTATGATTTGAAAACAACTTTGACAACTTTTTAATCTTTCTCTTCAAAAGGTCTTCAATTCTTCTTCAACCTAAATCTACAATCACACACACAAGAGAGAAAAACATTTATTTTGGGGTGAATAGGGGTTTGCCTTGGTCAAACCCTATTTTGGTAATCAAACCTTGAAATGAAATAATGAAATGAAAGAGGAAATGAAGAATGAACAAAGCTATGTTACCACTCAACAAACCCTTGAATGAAACCTTGATAATGGAGATCTTAGGAAGTCTACAAATTGCATGATATGGCTGAATTGGATGTGGATCTTGACACTTGAAATTGATGCTTTGAATGCTTGAATTGATCTTGAAACCTATATCACAATGAACTAACTCTGAAAACATACATGATGCAAGAAGAATTTGACATGATGGATGGATCTTGAATGCTACAATAAATCTTTGATATATCTGCTCTTGAATGCCTTTGGTTTCTCTTGAAATGCTCTCGTGAATCTTGAAAAGTGCTCATGAAAATCTAGGTGAAACATAGTGAAATAACCTTGTATTTATAGGTATGTATCCTTAATTTTTTAAATTCAAATATCATAAGTCGACATTGAATTAGTGATTTGAAAACATTAAAATACCACCAAAAGCATAATTTAAATTTAGGTCCAAAGGTCTATGGAGGACCCATTTATCCATGGGTGAATGGATCCCAAGTCCCTATACCTGGAACACACATTCCTGAATGTAAAGTCTTATGTTTAGGCATTAATTATTGTCGGGTTTCCCCTTCAAAAAATTAAGGAATAACTAAGGCATAGTTAATTTATTAGGCTTGTAAGTGAATAAAAGGGCTAATTAAAGAATAATTAAGCTCAATTTAATTAAGATAACCCAAATAAATGTGAAAATGTAAAGGAGTACATTTAAAAACACTAAATTAAGACAATACTAAGTTTATTTTAATTAGGAGAGCCTAAACAAGTGAGAAAATGTAAAAGGATACATTTTCCTACACTACATTTAGCTCCCACTTTAGTGAGAGGATGACCTTGTGTCAAACTCACACTAAAGTAGATAATCAAGAGAGGTCTAATTATACAATTGTTGGAAGGATAAGATGAAAAATATCAAGGAGGGTGATCAATCACCCAAGATCTAAGATCTCATGGTAAAACCAACAAAGGTACAAAGGGACACATGCCTATGTTAAACATATATATGTATGTGGAAATGACAAGATACTCAATCATACAATGTCAAAGAATAAAATAAAGAGAGAACAAGAAAAGGAAAAAGGTGGATCAATCCTTGACTATCTAACATGATGTGGATCACACCTCAACTGTTTGTTCAAAAAAAATTACAAGTGGAACTCGTTGTCCACTATGCAAATAACAATGCACACTCACACAGGCTAGTGAAATCCGTTGTCCACTGGGTGAGCCCCCAAGTGTGGCAAATGAGAAAATATTATTAGGCTCCCACACCATACCAAAGTTATGCCTCTAATAACTTTAATATGGCACCAAACAATATGAACTTCGAGCTTCATAAGGTTTAGCAAGCTATGTTATGTTAAACACTTATGAAGAAATAAGGCACCACAGGAAAGAAAAGTGTGTTATGCTTGGTGGCTAGGAAAAAGAGTTGTAACTTCAAGCTTCATAAGGCTCAACAAGTCGTAATATTCTAAACACTTATGAACAAAATGAAAATAGGATAAGACATGTTCAAAAGGGTTTTTCTTAGTTCATGTAAGGTCTCCTCTTAGGGAACATCATGCATAATATCTCCAAGAGAGGACAAGTCTAGGATAAAAGATTCACAACTTAGGGAATGCAATGTGTAGCATCACCACTAAGAGGAAAGTTGTATGCCAAGAAAGGTCATACTCTTGGAGGAAATAAAACCCAATGACACCACGAAGAAGAAGACACACCACAAGAAGCTTTAAGAAGAATGTACAATGAAACATAAGGATATATTCCAATATCTCCAAAATGATAATGCCAATGTATGACCCCACTTTAAAGGAATTGCTAAGACCATGTTGTGAGAGATTACTTTAAAGCAGAAAATGATAAATGCTAAACAAGACACGAGAGCTTATTTGGAAAGCCCTATGTCAAGCATATGTTTCCAAATGAAGCTACACCATGAAAAAGGAAGGGGTTACCCCCAAAATGAAATCCCAAACACATAAGGGACCCACAGATTTGAGGTTAGCATATGTATTTTCTACAATGATATTGTAGAGCTCAAAAATGTCATCATTTCCAAAATACTCATGGAACATAAAGAATGAAACATAGAGAGAAAAAACAAAGAAAAAGCTTTCAGACCAACATGGAAGAGACCTAAATGTATTGATGCCTTGTGTCATCCCCAAAAGAAAAGATAAAGGGGTTTATGGCATATAGAAGAATGAAGGTACAAATAGAGGTATGAACATGAAGATACATCAAACATAATAGTATGGGGGAGCACATTATGCACATGCAATCACATAAAGAACATGAAAATAAAATAAAGACAAGACTATTGAGGCACATGCAAGTCAACCTATAGCAGGTTGTTTGCACACCAATCTTGTTTAGTATGTGCAGAAGGTAGACAACTAGCCAAAGGGATAATGTCAAGTGTCAAACTAGGATAAGAAACAAGTTTAATACATGGTGAATCACTCTTTGTAGGAGGATCATCATGATTGTTATCAATTAAGCTCATGGAAGAGGAAAACAATTCCTCGTCAATTTTTGTAATTTCATTGTCATCATCTAAGTTTATCACAACAGAAGGTCTAGTGATAATATCCATAGAAGATGCATGTTCTTGTTGTGTTCAATATATAGGATTTTATTGTTTTGGCGAAGGTGTAGAATCATCATGCATTGCTTGAGGTAAGTTTGGATTTTGATTTTCCATGTTGTTCTCTTCTTCTTTTTCTTGTAACAAATGAGGAATAGCATGACATCTATGCCTACACTCTCTAGAATTTCAGTTCCTTCTTGTTTTATTTTCAAGTTGTGATTGTGTAGGAGAAGGTTAATCAACCATAGGTTTATTTTCTTCCCTTAAGGGAGGAACGAAAGAAACCATGGGAGGTTGTTCAACCACTTTCTCTTTAGTTTTATAAACTTGTTTGATTTTAGGAGGCACAACAAGGCTTATTTGGTTATCTCGTGGTCTCTTATAGGAAATGGGTGGAGGATTTTCTATGTTATGGTCTTGGTTACTTGAAAGGGCTTTTGGTTCAATCATATTCTCATCAACGATAAGAGGCTCAATCGTGGGTTGAGGCATATTGATAAGGGATAATTTTGTTTTGTGTTTTGCCTTAAAATTTTGATAGGATTTACAAAAGATGTCCTCATGAGGCCTAATTGGTTCCATAGGTTTAGGCCAAAATAAATATAGTAAGAAATTCCCATGGGAAGATACATGATTAAATCCACTATGGTGCACAGTAAAGATCTGATTGCAAAATGGAAACTTTAAACATTTATCCACAATTGACAAGATGAAATTCATGGAGCAAAGCCATGGATATCCTAAATTCACATGAAATTGGTCCGATGATGGGATGATGGAAAATGAGATAGTTAATTTTTTTGGTCAAAATTTTAGAGAAAGAGTTATCAAACCTATCATAGGGAAAGAAAAACCATTATGTGTTTTAATCCATGCTTTCGGTTTTTCGTAAGTATCTTGATAAAGCTCATGCACAAATAATAATTATTCAATGATCAGATTCTCTATACACAAACAAGATCAATTAATATCCCATTAGTAGGCTTGTCATTGATTCTTCTAGTGAAGTAAAGAGGACCAGCAGGTGCATGTTTAATTATGTCATGTTCTGAGAAAGCAATGTTAAGCGGTATCTTAGTTAGGCCCTTATGAGGTTGAACTTCATTGAAGTTGATTGATGGGTTTATAGTATTCTTCTCTATATTTCTTATGTGATGTTGCATGGTGTTACCAAGGCTACAAAACATTTTTATTCCTTTTTCAATTTTAATCAACTTTCTTATCTTTTCTATCATAGGAATGGCACTACCAACAATGTGTTCAGAACTCACAAAGTCTTGCAATGTGTCAAGTTCTTCATCCATCCTTCTAAGGTTCTCATGAGGGAAATTAACAATCATTGTATCAACATCATTCACATTGGTTGTAGGTAGGGAAGTCATAGGAAATGAAGTGTTAAGGGTAGTGGGTTGACTAGTGTCAACACTATGAGTGAAAGAGTTAGAAAATCCAAGATCCATGGCAAGTTATGTATCATGGGATGGCATGAGTCTCGAACTACATCTCACGATAGTATTGGTAATAGAACAACAATTTTTCAAGCTCATACAAGTTTCACAAACCCAAGGTGCACCCAAAATTCATAAGAGGTAAGATGCAATCAAGAACGCTAGAATGTAAAGTGCAATGCAAGTATAAAAAGAAATTTTCAGATTTAAAACAAGATAACATTCTAGTTACACTATGTAAAAACTTGAAAATGATGTCTTTTAGATGCAATTTTGAATTCAAGAAATGCACTGAATTTGAATTTTTTTGCTTAATATGAACAATTTCATATAACAAAAAATTTGGAAATTGAAACAACAAAGTAAATATAGAAACACAAAATGCGGAAATGGTATTTTTAATGCTCATAAATTCAAAAAAAGCCCTGATCAAGGACTCATTTTCCCATGACAGAATGGGTCTCACTTCAAGATTTTTAAAAAGTAATTTAAAAGTTTCTGAGATGATTTATATGGTTTTCAGATTATGGTTTCAGACAGTAAGTTATAGTTTCAGACTTCTATAAAATGAGGTCTAAATGCAAGTGCATAATAGCACTAAATGACAAGCAAAAACACCTAATTTGAGATGTAATTTTGATTCAATTTTGTAATGTAAATGACTAGTTATTCAATGTTATGTAAACACTATGCAAAATGACTGAGATTTTTGAATTTTATAGATTTTAAAGAATGAAAAAATGCAAACCTAAAACCCTAAATGAGATGCAAATTAGTGCAATGCAATGAAAATGAATGCAAAACCTAGACCTAGGGCTGAAAATGGACTCCAAATCAGCAAGTTATGATGCTCAAACATTGGGTTCACCAAAATGAAATGAAGAAAAATAGGTTGGGTTGAAAAATGGGGTGAATTAAATATGATGTGATAAGAGACCTATTTTCCTTTATTTCATTAGGAAATTTGATCCACACAATGAATTGACTAGAAACCCTTAGGTGAATCAAGTCAATGAGAGAATCTTCAAATTTCCTTATGCTTGAAGGATGGGGTCAAGTTCAAACAACACTTTGGGGAGAAAAACCAAAAATAGAAAATCAACTCCAAAATGAAATCTAACACTTGAAACAACAAGATTAAACTCAATATTTGTAGAACTAGAAAACCAAATACAGATCTAAGAAGGGTAGAGATGTGTTTACCAATCACCAAAAGTGCTTCTTAGACACTGATCTGAGACTCATTCACCCATGAGCGGATGGGTCCAAGTACATGGGTGTTGTGCCTATAGCACACATGCCTCTTTCAGAATGGGGACCCTCTCTTTTCACTTGTGACGGGTCATTTTTTCTTTGCCTCATTTTGTGTGCTCCTATTTTTGAGTCCAAAATGGTCGAGGAACTCTAAAAGAATCATCTTGAGTTGACCGTGTTTTTCTACCCTCAAATTTTCTAAGTCCTGAGTGTTGGAAAAATAAGGATAGACAACTAAGAGGGGGGTGAATCAATTGTTACCAAAATCAAACTTATACAACATTAATCAACCTTAAGTCATATATCTGATAAATAATAATGCAAGCATAAATCAATAACTCATCAAAGACACATGAGAACCAAGATTTTATATGTGGAAACCCTATTAGGGGAAAAACCATGGTGTATGTTAGTACACAAGATTATACCCTGTTAGAAGTATAATGAAGAATAAAAGAGGAATACACTTGCATTCAGGCACACTGCCTAGATCACATTGCTTAGAGGGAAGGCTCACTGTCTGACATACAATAATCAAATTAAATCCATCTGATGTTCATTTGAACTGAGAAATTAGCTTCTACCAAAGCCTAATTACAGTTCCAGTTAGGTGCACAAAAACCTCTACACACTCTTCCACACTCTACTCAAACTTCTTCACACTCTTCTATGCTCTTGAATGATTTGACCTTATTCACACATGTAAATATCTTGCACACACTGACAATTTCCTCTAAATGAGGAAAATAAACACTTGTATATATCCGCTACACGGATTTACATCCACTATTCAGTCGGCCTCAATAACAAATAAATTACAACTGTCAGCCTCAATACATGAATAAATTTCAATGCGCACCAACACAAGTTGGTCACAACATAGTGAGGACCCAAACAAACACCTTAGAATACGCCAAACAATAAAATATCTATCTTCATGGATCTGCAACGCACTACTATCATCATGTCGGACAAGAACATGAAAACTCGAGCACACATCAGAAAAATATCTGATCACAAACACTCTGATCAATGAGAACGTACAACAAGGATAGAGCACGATCTATATAGATCCATGAATGTCACAGGTACATGTGAAACACGTGAAATTACTATAATTTCATCCTCTTCATCCAATAACACCATCTACAGAAACTGAATAACTGTAGGAACATAGATCTTCATAACTTCCACAAATCTTGATGTGAACCTCTGAAAATTTTGGATAATATACTAGAAAGCTTCAAAAACAAACACTTTGAAGCACACCTTCATATCTTTAATGTATAGAACTTTCCAACCTTCTGACCTTCTCAACTTGACTGGCTACCTGCAATATTATTTTTAAAATTTTCTCAATATCCTCGACATATACAACCTTAAGCATCATCAATGCTAATAGTGTTGACATCAATGACAACCACATATCAACAATGCAACCACAACATCCAACAATCTCCCCCTTTGGCATTGATGGCAACACATGATGTGAAAAATAATGCCACCAACCCAACTAGCTCTTCTCCAACAATCTCCCCCTGAGATTGTGCACACATTCTTGTTTCCTTCTCCTCCCATGTTTTTCACATTGCTATTCTCTCCCCCTTTTACATGAATGGAAAAGGTACACATGCTCTGACCATAAATTTGAATCATCTAACTACCCCCCTTGAGTAGCAACCACCACAACATCAATCTGAAATAAGATATGGCTATGAATTCACAGACTGATGCAAAGACCTGGATCTTAGTTCTCATCAAGAGGGAAAATCACCCCTAACTTGCCTCTGAGATACTCAAAAGTATCCTTAGGCAACGACTTAGTAAATATGTCTAAAATTTTCTCCTTGGTAGGTATATATTTCAGTCTAACTTGTTTGTCACTCACTTTATCTCTCAGAAAGTGATATTTAATGGATATATGCTTTTTCTTTGAATGCAGCACTGGATTCTTGGAAATATTAATGGCACTTGAATTGTCACATAATATGGCAATGGGTTCTTCATACTCAATTCTGACATCTCTCAATATTTGCTTCATCCACAATACTTGGGTACAACTATTTGCAACAGAAATATATTCTACCTCAACAATAGGCAATGAAACAAAATTCTTCTTTTTGCTTAGCCAAGATACCAATTTCTTCCCTAAGAAGAATGCACCACCACTAGTACTCTTATTTTCATCCACAACTCCTACCCAATCAGAATCATTGAAATAATTTAGGATAAGATCATCATCCCTAGGACACCAAAGACCAAGATCAATTGTCCCTTTCAGGTATCTAAAAATTCTTTTAACAACAGTTACATGAGACTCTATAGGATCATCTTGAAATCTAGCAACCATGCATACAACATTCATTATAGCTGGCCTAGTCTGAGTCAAATAGAGTAATCCACCAATCATTGACCTGTATCTTGTCTGATTTGCTTTAGGAGAATCATCATTACGTGTAAGTTTGCATCTAGTTATCATAGGTGTACCAACTGGCTTTGAATCTTCCATGCCAAAAAATTTCAATAGCTCTTTCACATACTTAGATGGAGATATGAAAATTCCATCATCTAACTTAGTGGTTTGCAATCCTAAAAATAATTTCAACTCTCCTATCATTGACATTTCAAACTCACTTTTCATTTCATCAACAAACTTCATACACAAATCATCACCACCTTCAAAAATAATGTCATCAACAAAGACTTCAATGATCAATTATTTATTCTAATCCAACTTGAAATATGGATTGTTTTCAGTAGTACCTTTATTGAATCCAAGCTTCAATAGGTATTTATCCAATCTAGCATACAAAGCTCTAGGAGCTTGCTTAAGTCCATATAGAGCTTTCTTCAATCGACATATCATGTCTTTTCCATCAGTCAATTGAAATCCATCTAGTTGTTCAACATAGACTTCTTCTTCTAGCTCACCATTCAGAAATGCTTACTTTACATCCATCTGATAGACTTTATAATTCTTGAAAGTATCATAAGCAAGAAATAATCTTACAGCTTCAATTCTAGCAACATGGGAAAAAGTTTCTTCAAACTAAATACTTTCCATCTATGAGTACCCTTTGCAAACTAGTCTTGCTTTGTTTCTGACCACTTCACCTTGCTCATTCAACTTATTCTTGAACACCCACTTGGTTCCAATCACATTTTTGTTCTGAGGTCTAGGAACAAAATCCCATGTATCATTCTTCTCTATGTACATTAGTTCTTCTTTCATGGATTCCATCCAATGTTCATCTTTACATGCTTCATTGATATTGATAGGCTCAACTTTAGAATTTAGACAATACTCTTCCGAAATTCTTCTTCTAGTTTGCACAACTTTGCTCTTGTCTCCTATGATCTGACTGTCAGAGTGATTTCACCTTACATATGTGGGAGTTTTAGGATTTTCTTTGACTTCTTTTTGTTGTGTTCTTTCTTCTGCACTTTTGCTAGTCTTTGCGTCTTGATTCCCTTGGTTCATTGGAACAATTTAAAGTTGATTTTGTGTCTAAACATTATTGTTAGTATTATCATTTTGATTATCTGAATCATATCCACTATATCTAGATGGTCTAACAATATCCTAATCAACTTTGACATTTGCACTTTCAACCATTTTCTTCAACCTCTTATTAAAGCACTGGTAAGCTTTACTTTTAGTAGAGTAACCAAAAAATATTCCTTCATCACTTCTAGCATCAAACTTGCCGATATCATCATCTCTCTTGATGTAACATTTTCTTCCAAAATTTTTGAAATACTTGATAGTAGGTTTATAACCAAACCATAGCTCAAAAGGTGTCTTACCAAAATTATTGTTGACATACACCATGTTAATGGTATACACAACAGTAGTTACAACTTCTCTCCAATAGAAATGAGGAACATTTTCTTCCAGCATCATGGTTCTAGCAGTGTCTAGAACTGTTATGTTCTTTCTTTCAACAACTCCATTTTGCTAAAGGGTCCAGGGAGCAGATAATTGTCTTTGGATTCCATGCTCTTCACAAAAAGAATTGAATTCCTGGGAAGTGAATTCACCACCTCTATCTGATCTTAGACATTTGATCTTCTGACCTATCTCATTCTCTACCATAGCTTTGAAACTTTTGAATGTTTCTAATTCTTCATGTTTTTCTCTTAAGAAAGCAACCCATATCATTCTAGAATAATCATCAATGAGTAACATAAAATACCTTTCACCTTGTACACTTATGATTCTGGATGGACCATATAGATCAGTATGTATCAAATCTAGTACTCCATTAGAGCTATATTTTTTCCCCCGAAAAGAATTTCTTCTCTGATTTCCCATCTGACATTCCTTGCACATAGTGTTAGTAGGCTTCACTAACTTAGGAAGATCTCTGACTGCTTGAGTAGTGCTTATCTTGACAATGTTATCAAAGTTCACATGACACAACCTCCTATGCCATAACCAACTTACATCAATCTAAGCAATTAAGAAACTTTCACTAGCAACACTCAAATGAAAGATATTACCTTTTGTCTTTGTACCTAAAGCAATCATATTTCCATAACTTCCCCTTATTCTGCACTTACCATCCTTGAATTGCAGATTGTAACTCTTTTCTACCATCTATCCAACACTCAACAAGTTATGCTTTAAGCCTTCTACATAAAGAACATCATCAGTATTATGCTTACCACCAAAATAAATAGTGCCTATTCCATGAATCACACCAGAAGTGTTGTCTCCAAATATTACAACACCACCATCATAGATTTCCAAGCTTACAAACTTGCTTTTGTCACCAGTCATATGATGTGAGCATTTGTTGTCAATTACCCACTCATCCTTTTCTTCAATTTTTGCTGCAAGAGCTTTCTCAACATTCACATTACTAGTAGATTCAATGGACACCTAACCATTTTCTTTGATAGCAATAAATACCCATTCATCTTCATTTCCATTTTCTTTATCATATTCTTCATCAATTACACCTTCTTCAACATAATAGCATTTCCTTTGAAATCTAGTCTTCTCAAGTTTGTACTTCGAAACCCTTTCAGGACATCTAGATGCAAAATGACCTATTTTACTGCAGGAAAAACATTTACTAGGTAACTTTCCTTTGTACTCACCATGACCTCTGGCTTCTCTTTTCATAATCAATGCTTCTAGTTCTTCCAATTCTCTTTCTTCATCTTCAATATTTTTCATCTCATCTTCATATTTGAATGTCCTTTAGGAATTCTCACCTGGATTGTATCTTTGATGGATTTTTCCGAATATAGTAGCTTTGAATGTAGATTTAGTCTTAGGAGTAGATTCACCAAATTCACTTATCTCAAAGGCAACAAGTTTTCCAATCAACATGTCTCTTGTAATATTTGTCACTGTCTCGAGTTCATCAATAGAATGAGCTCTTGTTTTGTAGGAGGGAGGCACAGATCTAAGTATCTTAGCCACAATTTCTTCATCATCCAAGGTTCCACCGGCACATCTAATGTTCATCACTAGCTCATTTATATTTTGAGAAAAAGAGAGGATATTCTCATCTTCAGTCATCTTCAAGTCTTCCCACTTGACTTTTAAACTTTGTAGATTAGCACTTTTCACTAGTGCATCTCCTTCATACAATGTTTCCAATTTTTTCTAGATCTGGTATGCATTCTTCAATCCTAACACATTTTTCATCTTTGAATCTATCAAAGCACTCAACAAAGCTTCAATATATCCCTGGTATTAGCTTTTGCTTGCTTGACCTCATCTTCAAAGGATAGACCATTCTGAGGAATAGTATATGCACTTTGTGTAATCTTCTGGAAAGGTTCTCCAATGCACTTCAAATGACACTCCATTCTGACTTTCCATAAAGAGTAGTTTGTACCATCAAATCTAGGACTATCCTTCTTGTATGATGCCATCTCAGATCACCTCAAGCTATTAGGCTTCTTTAGAGGAACTATCTCTGATATCAATTGTTGGAAAAACAAGGATAGACAACTGAGAGGGGGGGTGAATCAGTTGTTACCAAAATCAAACTTATACAACATTAAACAACCTTAAGTCACAGATCTGATAAATAATAGTACAAGCATAAATCAATAACTCATCAGAGACACATGAACACCAATATTTTATATGTGGAAACCCTGTTAGGGGAAAAACCACGGTGGATGTTAGTCCACAAGATTATACCCTGTTAGAAGTATAATGAAGAATAAAAGAGGAATGCACTTGCATTCAAGAACACTTCCTAGAGAACATTGCTTAGAGGGAAGGCTCACTACCTTACATACAATAATCAGATTAAATCCATTTGATGAAGTTGAGCTGAGAAATTATCTTCTACCAAAGCCTGATTATAGTTCCAATTAGGCGCACAAAAACTTCTACACACTCCTCCATACTCTACTCAAACTTTTTCACACTCTTCTCTGCTCTTGAATGATTTGAACTTTATTCGCACATGTACATCTCTTGCACACAATGAGAATTGCCTCTAATTGAGGAAAACAAACACTTATATATATCCGCTACATGAATTTACATCCACTATTCAGTCGGCCTCAAATATGGAATAAATTACAACTGTCGGCCTCAATACATGAATAAATTTTAATGCGCACCAACACAAGTTGATGAAAACATAGTGAGGACCCAAACAAACACCTTAGAACAAGCCAAACAATAAAAGATTAATCTTCATGGATCTGCAACATGCTACTATTATCATGTTGGCCAAGAACATGAAAACTCAAGCACACATCAGAAAAATCTCTAATCACGAACACTCTGATCAATGCGGACATACAACAAGGATAGAGCAAAATCTAAACTCATCCATGAACATCATAGGTACATTCGAAACACATGAAATTACCAGAATTTCATCCTCTTCATCCAAGAACACCATCTATAGAAACTGAATAAGTGTAGGAACAAAAATCTTCATAACTTCCATAAATCTTGATGCGAAACTCTGAAACTTTCAAACAACATACTAGAAAGCTTCAACAACAAACCCTTTGAAGCACACCTTCAGATCTTCAACGTACAAAACTTTCCAACCTTCTGAATTTCTTAGCTTCACTGGTTGTTTGCAATATTAATTTTACAATTTTCTCAATATCCTTGACATATACAGTCTAGCATCATCAATGCTAATAGTGTTGACATCAATGACAACCACAACATCCAACACTAAGTCCTTGCAGGATTCCCCTAGCAATTTTCCTTTAAGTCTTCAAGTTGGCATCCTTAGTCCTGTGGGCCTACCCCTACGAGCCACCCCTTGTGGGTTTCCTTCACGCCTTTTATGTTCCAAGCGATAGAAAATCAATGTTCTCCTGCTCCTTGGGACCCACATTCACCTTTTCCATTTTCGTTGCTGGTTGTTTCCAATGGCCGGTGTTTGACTACCTTTCGCTCAGCGGACTCCACCGACCCAGGCGCCATTCTGAAATGACTGTTTACCAACTAGCGTGGTTGTCGTACTAGCATTTGATATTGTATTTTCTATAAATACCCCACTTGAGCTCTCATTTTCATAAAATTCCTTCACAGCAAAAGCGTCAAACCTTGCAGCCTCCACCTCTGTCGCACCTGCAACATCCTTGTGTTGATTCAAGCAAATTTGAAACATGATTCCTCATCGATTATGCAGGATCTTGAGTTGAGTCGACCGTCACCCTTGAACATTTTATTTTCCTCTGAAATCATAAATGTTTAAATTTTTTCTCGATAAACAAACAAAACTAGGTGAAGAAATGGTCTCCCTGTAAAACCCATGAGTTAGAAATTCAAAAAAACCTTGAAAACAATGATCTAGAACCATTCAGAACTAGTCACCCTTTCCGTTATTCTTGAGTCTGACGGTCATGCCCCTCGGGCCCACATCCTACCCAACACCATCCTTTTCCCATGTGCAAAGCATGAACTTTCAAAAGTGGCTTCCATCCTTATCAGGCTCGCCTTCGCGGAATGCCCTCCCCTCTTGGTTGTTCCAAACCTTGTCAACATTCACAAGTCCAAGAGTGGACCTCCCAACCTCCTCGGGTCCGCCATCATGGACCTTTGAATGCATTTCGCATTTTCGCTCCACCGTCTCGAACAACTATCTGATTGCACCCTCTCGGCGTGCGAGTCCCATCTCTGCAGTTGACAAACTCAAACCTTAAACATTTCACAAGTTTAAAGGGCACGTCCTTCGACATTGTCGAGTTTGGCCTCATGGGTCTCTACCTGCTAATTGCTCTTGAGCTTTGTCATTACCAGCGGCTTCTCTAACCTGTCATTCCACCTACCGGGCCCTGTTCTGGTGACCGTTGTTTAAGGGAAAACTTGCAAAATTCACAAGTTAAATGAATGAGCCTTGGACCCTCTCAGGCCCACAATCGTGGGTCGTCGTCTGTGAATCTCTGCTTGGTGCCCGCCATTATGGATGGTTGTGACAATACATCCCTCTGACCATCAGGTCTCGCCATTGTAAGCATTGTTTAAAACTCGCGAAAAAATGATTAAGGCATAGTCCTGCAGGCCGAGTCCTATGGACTTCCATTTATGGGACTCTGTTTGGATTTTGTCATTCCAACGGCCTTCAGTCTCTGTCTCCCTGCGCTGCGGAACTCGACATCCTTCTCGCCACCTGAATATTAAAGAAATACCAAAAGAATATGGATGAATGATGCCTCCTATGGGTCTGACCATGTGGGCCTCCCATGTCGGTTCATTGTCCCATCATTAACGTTCCAAACAACCAACCTTTTGTGTCCTTCCGCTTCCTCCAACCCGCATATGTCTGGCGTCCTCCGATCGTGCGGGTCCCACATGGCAGGACTCATTCCATGGAAGTCCATCTTGCCAGCGACGTCTATCTCTACTACCTCCAAAATGGCTACCAACCCAAGGAAGTCCTTACCCTTGGGCCCGCATTTCCCAATTTCCTCCAAACAAAAGACGAAGATAATTTTTAGGGGATTTTTATGATCTTTAAGTGATGAATTTTTTGATCTAACATTGTTTTGCAAGATTTCGGGTAACATTCCTCATATTTTATGCTTGAATCATTTACTAATCCTTTGGTTGTAGGATATATGGAACCAACTATCGAATCCTCAGGGGCGGTCACAGAGAAAGACAAAGGGAAGAAGGTTGCCAAAACACCTAGAGGAAAAGAGGATAAGGACCAGATGAGGTACAAGTTCCAAGGGGAACCCATCAACTCGAAGGTCACCACAACATGGAAGGAGATCTCAAACACTAATTAGGGACACATAGATATTGATGAATTCAAACAAAGGGCCAGGCTCAATCCCACAATAGAGAATGCCAGAAAAATCAGCAGTGGATTGGCCAAGGCTTTCAGATTCCCACCAACCCTCATAACCCCTGAACTTGTGATGGCCTACAGGGAGGTGTACCAAGAGGACACCAGAACAATAGTTGATAGAGATGGGAACATATTGGTTGACTTCTCCACCAAGTCAATAGGGAGGAATTTTCATATCCCTACCTTTAGAGAGATGGAGCAGACACCTCAAGGAGTACGATAAGTAGATGTGGGATGAAGATCCCCTCAAATGTAAGAAATTGATTAATCAATATTGGTTGAAAGAAAAGAGGGGTAGTGCCAATAAAGTGCCCCAAGAGCTCTTCCAAAGTGACTTTTATGAAGATTACCATGACCTGGTAACTCTTCTGAGCAGAGTTATGGGTCTTCCAACTACAACCTTCTTTCAAGACCGGATGTTCTATTTTATTGTGGAAATAATCTGGGGAGACAACTATTTCTATTGGATGAGAATGATTAGTGACTGCTTGCATGAGTAGTTTGTTGCAGTGAAGAAGACTTCAAAATTCTACATGATGTCATATCTAGTGTACTTTATTTCCGATAGTTACCAATATAGGGGATTGTTTGTGGCACCAAATCCAACTCCAGAGAGGGAATTAAAGGTGTATGATACGTACCCTCAACTTCAATACAAAAATTTCAAGAGGGAATACTACAGAGTCAATGATGCCTTCATAGGCCACATCATCAGAATGCTTGGGGGTGATCCTGAAAGGAGATTCTCATAGATTGCAAGTGCCTTCATCCACCAGTTCATATTTCTATTTATACAATTCCTAAAATTCACCTACATCTGAGCTGAGGGTTTTTCTGATAAACTATACAAACTGCCCTGGTACCCAAATGACTAGATAATATTGCTTGAACTCTCACTACAGTTGCAGCGATCACACACCCTCTTAAGCAACAAGCATAGGATAGGGGTCCCCTATCCCCTCTCCTTTGGCCAAGGGTAGTATGAGCTCCACACATCCCAATGTGTAGAGTATTCTGACAAAGAGTTGAGTGAATATAACTTAAAGTTTCACACTGCTCGACTACGAATGGACCCGTATGGCAAGATGAAGAAAAATGGTTGGATTGGAGTATTCCCACCTACACAATGTTGAAGATTTATGGGCTAATTGTAAGGATGACAAGGAGGTACATATGTGATAGTACATGCACATGAAAACCTACTTCATCAAGGTAGTCAAGTTGTTTCCTGTGCCAGATCAAGTGGTTGAAGAAGAAAGCACGATGATGGACCCAAGGTATAACACTATCGCCAACTTGCTGCTACTGTTGATAAATTGGAATGAAGAGGAGGTCAATGACCTCAATATTATTACAAAGCTTGTCGAGGCAAGAACCAAACAATGGATTCATGAGAAAATTGCCAAATTAAAGCAGCAAGGAGTAGCCCTAATATATGGGGAACTCAAAGAGTCAATGGAGGGTGAGATTGATAGTGCCTCTGATGCTACCTCGATAGGAGAGACCTCAGCGTCTCCCCCAAACACACGATCAAAGAAAAAAAAAGTGGCTAAACAAAAGCCCAAATCTAAGGAGTCTCTGGGGAAGGCTTTATAAGTTGGGACTTCAAAGAAGTCAAAGAAGTCAGGAAGTTTCATAGGGATGCCCATTATTCAAGAGGACCCACTCCATGAGGGAGAACAAAAACCAAAGTCCCCACCTATTACACTTGTTGTCCCAACCACAAAAACTTCTACTATTGTTACTCCCTTGCCTATCTCACAAGCAGTGGTTTCCACCTCTCTGCCCGCGGTGGAAATTTCAGTCCACCTTGCCTCCTCCTCTCCTGTAGCCCAAGTGATAACTATGGATTCTTCATCGGCCACTACTTCCCCACTTTCTTCCTCATCCATGTCTCTCGCATTGTCTCTTCCACAAGCCACTAGAGCAATGATGATGACCACTCTCGTCCTCCTAGAGGCTTTCACTAAATACATGCAGAACATGCCCTTTGAGCTCTCTGGAATGTTTGTGAGCCCCGTATTGTAGGTCACTTTAGCTCATGCCATAACTGGTCTCCATGTCCCTCCTCCTCCTACTAAGCCTCCTACGATGGAAGCAACAATGCAAATCTTTGAGGAGTTGGACAGGAAGCAAAATGAAGCAGCCAAGAAATCGGAGGAAGAGGCAGATGATTATCATGAGCATCCTCCACACCAGCATCTAGTAATTGATGAGGTCTTCCATGAAGAAGAGGAGACAAAATCCTCTAAGGAGGGTGATGATGAGAAAAATTATATCGTGGAGACCTTTGATCCCGACCTCGAGGAGGAGTTGGCTTGACAACTCAAAGATGAGGAGGAATAAGCTAAAAAACTGCCTGTTAGTGAAGAGAAGGGTGTTGATACAGAAATGAATGACATTGAGCCTCCAATAGGGGAGCAAGATCAAGGCCCAAAATATGATGAAGATATGCCTCTTCTAGAAGAACAATAAGAAAATAAAGAAGAGGACAAGCCTGAAGAAGAGGCTGAAATCAGAAGAAGTCTGAAATTGGAACATCATGAAGAACACGGGCATGAGTGGGAAAAAGAAGAAGAGGAAACCTCTAAAAAGGAGGACAACCCCAAGAAAGTAACTATAGTTGTCCAGGATTCAGATGAAGAAGAGGGGGAAAATCTAGAACCAAAAACCTCAGGCAAAAGGACATTACAAATCCAGCACACCCATGAAGAGGAAGGTGATCATGAATCACCAAAAAGGGAGGCTCAAATGCTCGAGTGGCTGGAGAAGCAACTAGAAAAGAAGACCCCAACTCCAATAGATCTGAAGGCAAGGTTGGAGGCCATCTTAGCTCGAGCCCAGATAAGCACAAAGAAGAAAAAGAAAAAGAAGGTCAGATCACAACTGACTATGGATGCATCTAAATGAGAACAGTACAAATTGCCACCCCAGTAATGGGTGAGGAGGGGGTTAGCTGCAATATCTCCACCACTGACCTCGGGATGGCCACAAGAGAGAAAAATATTGACCATCTTCAGGGATCCATCACCACCATTGTGCACCAAATGAACAAGGATAAGACCTCCAAGGAGGAATAAAAGGCATAGGTGGCGGATCTGACAGCATATATTCAACAATGGTCTTTAGCTAAGGATCTCCCTACCACATCAATGACTACCCCATTTCTACTATTGGAGGAGCATATTAGCATGCTTGAAAAGAGAAAAATCTGGACCAAAGCTACTAAAGACTAGTTCAGGCAGGTCCTCTACAATGGAAACATGGGCATTAGACATGTTGTTAGGACAACAAATAAATTCTTGGAAGTACAGAAGTATCTTGGGGATATAAGGAAAACTTGTACTAACTTCCTAGAGATATATAGGATCATGTTTCCTAAAATTGAGGCAATCCTCAAATTGCTCGAGAAAAGAGTGAAGAAAGAGCTTTATCTAGCGAAGGGCGATTTTTGGCTTGTGGAAAACTAGAAATTAGGCCTTGATCATAGGAAAGAAATCTTAGAGTGAGTGCTCAAGGACGTGGAGAAAGATCTTGATTGGGTTAAGGAAATTAGAATGACATGTGAGGAGTACCTTAAGTTAATGACAAATTTTGACATGCCTTCTATTGAAATAGATCTGGAGAAGATAAAGCCCCACTTTCATAAGAAGATGGAAAATGGAACCACGGACGAGATCATAATGGATTTAATGGGTTTTGTTGTTCGTTCCTTCACCCAATCAGAACAAGTACTATAGAATACAAGCAAATGTGACAGATATTGGCACACACTGACCCGCCAATCCAAAAGATTGAACTTCCAGGTACTTCAATCCGACATTTTGGAATGGGATAAGCTTCATCCCTTGATCAAAAAAATTGTGCAATACGCTACATTACAAAAGGAGGCTGGAAAGCCTATTATAGATTATGAGTTTCTCATTGTGTAGCTACAACCAAAAGAGAAACAACAATCTGCTAAAAGAAAAAAAAAGCTACAGTGCTGCCACAAAAGAAAAAATAGGCAAGAAGAAAAAATATATTTGGGGGTAGGTGAAACCCTTATGTAAAATGAATCTAGGCCACACAATGAAAGTAAATCTTTCCCATTCATTTCACTTTTTAAAAACTATAAATAGGGGCTTGCTCGTCATTTGTAAATGGTTGGAGAACTGGTGTGAAGGGAATTTTGGAGCAATAAAGAGAAGCATTACATGATTTATGGGTGTTTCTTTTGAGTTTGTTCATTATGCATGCATGGCTCAACTCCCGTGTTAGACTTAGTTGTTAGTTTCTTGAATGGTTGTGATAATGGTGCTTGTTGCTATGGTATTTGATGAATTTCTAGCCCATACTTTTGGCACTTGTTGATGACAAGTTGTTGTGCAAAGTTAGCCTGGGCTTCCATATTTCATTGCTGCAACTTAGTTCAATTGCATGTTCATGATGTGCATGTGCAATATGAAAATCAACAATCCTTAGAAGATTGCACTAGTTTTATGTAGTTGTAGGTTCTTTTGGTCAAGCAAGACCCAGTTTAGGGAAGTTTGTCTACTGTAGCAGCCACTAAGGATTTAGAATAGTTTTCTTAACCCTTTTCCTTTTGCTATTTCTTTTGTTCCTTTGTTAGAGTAGGATTCCAGGCATCACCACAAAGATAAATTAGATGAACTCGATGAGTTTTAGCTTGTTATTTTGAGTGGGCAGCCACTATTCATTCACTTCCAGCACTCCTGAAACTCCATTTGCAAACCCAACTTCCCATGCTTTGTAAACTATAAAGGTCAACCCTGTGTTACTAGAAAAACACATCAAACAATTGAACTATTCCAAGCAAGTCATGACATGACACCCAAGAGACCTTGGGGTACTAATTTGTAACTCATTTGAATATTTCCACCTTTCAAGAGAGGTAGTGCACTTGTGCATTGTCTATGTTGAGAAAGTGTATAAAACACCCATCAACAATCGGTTTCAACAATCTTTCGGGAGCTTCTAAAAAAGATTTTTAGCTTTTGATTTGTCTAGTTTTTAGTTTTGAAAATTCAGAAATCAGATATGTAGGTGAGATTTTGTGATTTAACAACAACTTTGCCAAGTTTTTGTAACTTTGAAAATTTTCAATCTTGCTCTTAAAAAGGCCTTCAATCCTTCTTCAACATAAATCTACAATCACACACACAAGAGATATTTTTTTTGTTTTTGGGTGAACAGAGGTTTTCCTTGGTCATGTTGAGAAAATGTGTCTCAACTTCCAGCTCGAAGCCCCAACTTTCATGACTTGGCATTAAATTGTTTCATTTCTACCTTTACCGCTTTACCACGGTGGCTAAGTCTGGCTTTGGCGGTACCGCGGTGACTATCCTGGCAGTTATCGTCATACCATAGGCGGTGGGTCCACCTCCCGCAATAGTGTGGTGAGACCACCTGCGGTTGGATCTCGCGGTTACCACCGCACCATGGATAGTCAAGTGACTGAATGCAGTGGCTATGGTAAGACCGCTAGCGGCCTGTCTGGTGGTTACCGCCACACTGCAAACAATCAAGTGACTGACCGCAGTGGCTGTGATAAGACCACCAGCTGTCTGGCTAGCGGTTACCACCACACCGCGGATAGTCAAGTGACTGACCACAATGGCCACGGTAAGACCGCTAGCGGCCTGGCTGGCAGTTATCGCCACACCGTGGAGAGTCAAGTGACTGACCGCCAGCGGTCAGCCAAGATGGCTACCACCATATAGTGGTTAGACCTTGTCAGTGTTGTAGTAGCGTGGTAGAGTGGAGGGAAAAGCTCGGTGACAACTTGGGCTGAGCTCAGTTGAGCTCACTACCATACTGCTAGTCGAACTCGGCAGGGCTGTGGTAGCGTGGTAAGAGCTAAGAGGAGCTCGGAGCTCGGTCAGCCGAGCTTGACCGGTTGGACCAGAAATTCATGAGCGATGGTGAATGAAGGAAGGACACGTGGCTCAATGTTAGTGCAATAATTGGCTAAAGGAAAAATTCATAACAACAATTATTGCAAGTTGACTCAGGGTGGTGGACACGACCCGATTTGGGTAAAGAAGTTATTTCCTAGGTGGCTCAATGCAAGGAGATCGACATGGGCAGATCGATTGCATGATTGGATGACAGATTCATGAACCTGATCATCAGCACTTGGTTGTTAGAATTGAATGCAACATATGACATAAGTAAGTCGAGTACAATATTGCATAAGGGTAGAGTTTTTTGTTCGAACTATATGTCAAAGATAACATTGTAACACTGAGACAGTTCTAGAAGTGTTGTTGTGAGATGATCAGAGAAGACTATATATTGTATGTAACTATTTTTGTTACTGTAATACAATTGTCTTGACTTTGTGTGGTGGGTTTTTTACCTGTAAGGTTTTCCCATATATATCTTGTGTCAACTGTGAATGCTCAATTATGTTATCTATTTTACATGTTGTATTCATCTCAAGTAGTTTTTCATGCTATTGAAACTTGTTTTATGCTCTCCTCCTCTGTTGTATTAGTGTTAAGGGAATGTATTCCGCACTATTGGGTCACTAGTTGATCCTTGTTTTTCCCTTCAAGTGGTATCAGAGCCTGGCCAATTGTGTTATCCTTGTAGGAAAGATCAATTTTTTGTGCTAATACTATTTCAGTGAGAGTATTGTTGTGTTAAAACTTGTTTCTGTTTGAGATGGCGAGTACATCAGGTAGAGTAGACATTGAAAAATTTAATGGCAGTAACTTTGAGTTATGGAAAGTCAAAATAGAAGACTTGCTTGTGGATAGAGACCTCTGGATTTTAGTGTCTAGAACTAAGCCACAAAGTATGACACAAGAAGCTTGGGATCTTGCTACTAGAAAAGCAAGAGGTTTGATAAGACTGAGTCTAGCCGATTTTGTACTCCTAAATGTCCATGAGGAGTAGTCTGCAACTTCATTATGGAAGAAGTTTGGTGATATTTATCAGGGAAAGTCTGGTAAATAAGTTATTCCTAAGGAAGAAGTTGTACTCCTTGAAGATGGAAGAAGGTGCATCTATTGCAGACCATCTGAACTCATTTAATATGAGTGTTACTCAGTTGGCATCCGTAGGTGTAAAGATAGAGGAGGAGTATCATTGCATGCTCCTGTTGTGTTTGTTTCCTGACAGTTGGGATCATCTTGTGATGTTTATTGGAAGCACAACCACTGCATTCAAGATGGATGACGTGGTTGCCTCGCTCTTGTTTGAAGAAATATGAAGGAAGTCTTCTGAGATGGCCAAACAGGCTCTTGTTGTTCGAGGTAGACCAAAGGAGAAAGGCAAGAAGAAAGACAAGAAGTCAAAATCCAAATCTACAGGGAGATCAAAGTCTGCTGGTAAAAAGTTCAAGGTAAGATGTTGGAACTGTGGGCAACCTGGTCATATCTAGAAGGACTGCAAGGAGAAGAAAAAGAAGAATGTCTCTGACAATGAATCTTCTCAAAGTGATGCAGATGCCTTCATTGCAGCAGCCTTGACAACTCAGGCATCAGATGATGTCTGGCTGGTTGACTCGGGTGTGTCTTTTCACATGACATCCAATAGAGAATGGTTCTCTAAATACGAGAAGTATGACGGTGGAAAGGTATACCTGGAAAGTGATTCAACATTGGAGATAGTTGGTAGAGGAAGAGTCAGAATTTAGTTTCCTAATGGGAGAGTCAAAGGTATTGGTGGTGTACTTCACATACTAGGTCTGGCTCGAAATCTTCTTTCTGTCAATAAGTTAATTGATGCTGGTGTAGAAGTTTCTTTCTCAAGTAGGGGATGTAAAATGGCTAGAGGTTCAATGGTGTTGGCTAAGGGTGTTTGTACTGGCACTCTATACAAGCTGGATGCATGACCTATTCTTTGCAACAGTGTCTCTGTAAAGTCAAGCAATGTTGCACCTGTAGAGAAAGATGAAGACACTTCTCTGGCTGCAAATGCTATGGAGGTAAAACTCCTAGCTGAGAAGACTATGCTATGGCATCATAGACTTGGTCACATTGCTGAGAAAGGTTTAAAAATCTTGTAGAAGGGCTTGATGATTGTAAGCTTGAGTTCGATTTTTGTGAACATTGTATCTATGGAAAACAACACCGTGTTTCATTTTATTTTAGTCCT
Source organism: Sequoiadendron giganteum (assembly GCA_007115665.2). Lineage (NCBI taxonomy): Eukaryota > Viridiplantae > Streptophyta > Pinopsida > Cupressales > Cupressaceae > Sequoiadendron > Sequoiadendron giganteum. Next base: position 54,387,124 of record CM021105.1, on the reverse strand, counting down.
CACAAATCTTCTAGTATACTGGATTATGTGCATTCTGATGTCTTTGGTCATGTTTATGTTCCTTCGTTATTGAAGTCTAGATATTATGTTTCTTTTACTGATGACTGTTCGAGAAGGGAATTTGTATACTTTATTAAAAGTAAATTAGGCGTGTTCAGTCGGTGTAAAGAATTTAAATCTTTGGTAGAGAACCAGACTGGAAGGAAAATTAAATGTTTGACGATAGATAATTACGGTGAATTTTGTTCTGCAGATTTTGAAAGGTATTGCACTGATCATGGAATTAAAAGGCATAAGACAACGCCTTACACTCCACAACATAATGGATTTTTTGAAAGGCTGAGCAGGACGCTAATGGAAAAGGCAAGGAGTATGCTGAGTGGTGCTGGTCTGGAGCAGAAGTTTTGGGTTGAGGCTATGGCTAAAAAATTTTATCTAATAAATAGATCTCATTGCTCTGCTCTTGTTGATAAGATGCCTTTGGAAGCATGGTCTGGTAAGAATCCCTTTCTGAGGCATGTTCGTGTGTTTGGCTGTGAGGCAAATGTTTATGTGCCAAATGAAAAGATATCTAAACTAGATAAAAAGGTTGTCAAATGTATTCTCATCGGCTATGGAGTTGGTGTGAAAGGATACAAGCTTTGGAACCCTGTTGCTGAGAAGGTTTTGTATAGCAAGAGTGTGATATTTCGTGAGCTAAAACCCTTAGTAAGTGATCAAAAGCTTAGAACAGATCAGAGTGACAAGAAGAAGGATGCAGTTGAGATTCCCCAAACTCCAAAAAGGGAAGAGTTGCATGGTGTTCCTAAGACTGGGGAGAGCTCAAGTAGCTCTGGAAGTTCTAATGATGAAGAACAACCTCAACCTGTAAGAAGATCTACAAGGGGAAAAAGGCAACCTGAAAGGTATGGTTTCTCTATGTTAGATTCAACTGTGTCTATGCTTTAATTACCAGCATTGATGAACCTAGGACTGTTAAAGAAGCAATCAACATGGTTGATTCAAATTCTTGGCTGGATGCCATGAATGAAGAGATGGATTCTTTGAAAAATAATGAAACCTGGAATTTGGTACCACTGCCTAAAGGGCGAAAGCCTATTGGCTGTAAGTGGATATTCAAAAAGAAAAAATACCTTGATGGAAGTGTTGAGAAGTATAAGGCTAGGTTGGTTGCAAAGGGGTTTTCTCAAATTGAGGGAATTGACTATGGAGAGATTCTTTCCCCTGTAGAAAAGCTAACATCCATCATATTTCTATTATCATTGGTAGTTGTGTATGATTTTAAAATTCAACAGATGGATGTGAAGATAGCGTTTCTCCATGGTGAGCTAGAAGAAGAAATCTACATGTCCCAACCTGAGCATTTTGTTGAAAGAGGTAAACAAAATCTAGTCTGTAAGTTGAATAAATATCTCTATGGTTTAAGACAATCTCCTAGAATGTGGTACCAAAAATTTGACACGTTTGTGTTGTCAATTGGATTTGTGAGATCAAAATTTGATCATTGCATTTATCAAAAATCTGAGAATGATCGTGTGCTTGTTATTACCCTGTATGTGGATGATATGTTATTCATTGGAAATAGCAAGACTATGATTTCTTATCTTAAATCTCAGTTGTCTGCAAAGCTCAAAATGAAAGATCTTGGTGCAGCTAGGTACATTTTTGGAATGGAGATAACCAGGGATAGAATAAGCAGAAAGCTTTGGGTCAGTCAGAGTAAGCATGTGAAAACAGTTCTGGAGAGGTTTAGCATGGATGATTGCAAGCAGCTTGTTGTTCCAATCATGCATGGAACTAAGCTGTCTGTTGAAGACTGTCCAAAGTCTACTTCTGAGATGGAGGACATGATCAGTGTGTCTTATGCAAGTGTTGTTGGCAGTTTGATGTATTCTATGGTCTGTACAAGACCAGACATTGCCCAAGCAGTGGGAGTTCTAAGCTGATTTATGGAAAATATGGGAAGATCACACTGGGATGTTGTGAAGAGAGTGTTCAAGTATTTGAAGGGAACTTCAGACTATGCCTTGTGTTACCATGGTGGTTTGGTTGCATCATAGAGGACTCTCAACATTCATGGGTATGTTGATTCAGATTAGACAAGGGACATTGACGGCAGGCGATCCACCAGTGGATACACTTTCATGCTTAATGGTGGAGCAGTCAGTTGGATGAGCAAGCGACAGGCTGTAGTTGCTTTATCCATGACCGAGGTAGAGTACATGGCTGCAACTCATGCCTGTAAAGAGGTTGTTTGGTTAAACCATTTGTGTTCAGACATTGGATTTAATGCTGGGCAGATTTGAATCCGGTGTGATAGTCAGAGTGTTATTTGTTTGGTAAAGAATCCGACCTTTCATGCTAGGACCAAGCACATTGATGTGCAATATCACTTCGTGAGGGATATGGTTGAAGATGGCAAGGTTAGTTTGGAAAAGGTTGACACCTTGAAGAATGTTGCAAACACTTTAACGAAGCTGATTAGCACAAACAAGTTCAGATGGTCCACAAAATCAATGGGCCTTGGGGCCTATGATAGATAGTAACTTTTTGAAGCCATGGGAGAAGCTGGAAGTGTTCACCAAGTGGGAGCTTGTTGAGAAAATGTGTCTCAACTTCCAGCTCAAAGCCCCAAATTTCATGACTTGGCGTTAAATTGTTTCAGTTCTGCCTTTACTGCTTTACCGTGGCGGCTAAGTCTGGTTGTGGCGGTACCGCGGTGACTGTCCTAGCGGTTACCACCATACCGCAGGTGGTGGGTCCACTCCCCGCGGTAGCATGGTGAGACCGCCTGTGGTTGGATTTGGTGGTTACCGCTGCACCGCGGATAGTCAAGTGACTGACCGCGGTGGCCACAGTAAGACCACCAGTGACTTGTCTGGCGGTTACCGCCGCACCGTGGACAGTCAAGTGACTAACCACGGTAGCCGCGGTAACGGCCTAGCTGGCAGTAACCACCGCACCATGGATAGTCAAGTGGTTGACCGCAGTGGCCACGGTAAGACTACCAGTGGCCTAGCTGGTGATTACCATCATACCGCGGACAGTCAAGTGACTAACCGCGGTGGCCACAGTAAGATTGCTAGTGGTCAGCCAAGATGGCTACCGCTATACTATGGTTAGACCTTGTCAGTGCTTTGGTAGTGCGGTTGAGTGGAGGGAAGAGCTCAATGATGACTTGGGGTGAGCTCGATCGAGCTCATTGCCATACCGCAAGTCAAACTCGGCAGGGCTGCGGTAGCACGGTAAGAGCTCAGACGAGCTCGGAGCTCAGTCAGCCAAGCTTGAACGGTTGGACCAGAAAGTCATGAGCGACGGTGAATGAAGGAAGGACACAGGGCTCAGTGTTAGTGCGATAATTGGCTAAAGGCCAAAGTCATAACAACAGTTATTGCAGGTCGACTCAGGGTGGTGGACAGGACCCAATTTGGGTAAAGAAGTTAGTGCCTGGGTGGCTTGATGCAAGGAGATCGACATGGGTAGATCGATTGTGTGATTGGATGACAGATTCATGAACCTGATCATCGGCACTTGGTTGTTAGAATTGAATACAACGTATGACTTAAGTAAGTCGAGTACAATATTGCATAAGGGTAGAGTTTTTTGTTTGAACTGTATGTTAGAGATAACATTGTAACAGTGAGACAATTCTAGAAGTGCTCCTGTGAGCTTATTAGAGAAGATTGTATATTGTATGTAACTATTTTTTTCACTATAATACAATTGTCTTGACTTTGTGTGGTGGGTTTTTTACCTGTAAAGGTTTTTCCACGTATATCTTGTGTCAACTGTGAATGCTCAATTATGTTATCTATTTTACATGTTGTATTCATCTCAAGTAGTTTTTCATTCTATTGAAACTTTTTTTATGCTCTCCTCCTCTGTTGTATTAGTGTTAAGGGAATGTATTCCGCACTATTGGGTCACTAGTTGATCCTTGTTTTTCCCTTCAGGTCAAACCCCATTTTGGTAATCAAATCTTGAAATGAAAGAGGAAATGAAGAATGAAAAAAGCTATGTTACCACTCAACAAACCCTTGAGTGAAACTGTGATAATGGAGATCTTAGGAAGTCCACAAATTGCATGATATGGTTGAACTGGATGTGGATCTTGACACTTGAAATCAATGCTTTGAATGTTTGAATTGATCTTGAAACCTACATCACAATGTTGGCTCTGAAAACATGCATGATGCAAGAAGACTTTGACATGATGGATGGATCTTGAATGATGCAATAAATCTCTGATATATTTTCTCTTGAATACCTTCGGTTGCTTTTGAAATTATCTTGTAAATCTTGAAAAGTGCTCATGAAAATCTAGGTGAAACATAGTTTAATAACCTTGTATTTATAGGTATGTATCCTTAATTTCCCTAAATTCAAATATCACAAGACGACGTTGAATTATGGATTTGAAAACATTAAAATACTGCCAAAAACATAATTTAAATTAAGGTCCAAACGTATAGAGAGGGGAGAATGGGGTCTAGGTCCCTATACCTAGAACACACATTGCTCAATGTAAAGTATTATGTTTAGGCATTAATTATTGTTGAGTTTCCCTTTCATAAAATGTAATTTATTAGGCTTGTAAGTGAATACAAGGGCTAATTAAGGCATAATTAAGCTCAATTTAATTAAGAGGGCCCAAATAAGTGTGAAAATGTAAAGGGGTATATTTAACAAACAACAACAAGCTATCATAGCCTCCTACTTGCTAAAGAGGTTGGGGTGACGAAGCTATAGTTGGAAGGGGACTCCCTTAATATTATTAATTGCCTTTTGAAGGTGAATCCCCCATCATGGTCTATATTTCATATCATTGAGGATTCCCTTGCTATTATTCATTCCTTTGATGATGTTAAAATATCACATGTCTTTCAAGAGGAAAATTCTCTTGTTAATGGGTTTGCTAATTCTGGGGTTGTGTCTCATAATTGTTGGTATTCATATGAATCCATCCCTATTAATCTCCAAAGTATTATTAATTATGATCAACTATCTTATCATAATGGCTAAAACATTGGGAGATAAGTGTTTATATTTCCTCTTTCCTTGGCTTAGCAAGTTTGAGTTCAGAGCCTGTCCGAGTAATTATTGCATATCTTCTGAAAAAGAGATCATGGAATTGGGTTTTATTGTTGGGTGTACTCATGTTGTCAGGTTAACACGGTTTATGGGTGCATTTTGGATTTTTTTTTGGATTATTCTCTTAGCTCACACTGCTCATCAAAACAAGGCAAAGTTTGTGGTTTGGTTGTCTCTAGTTGCCATGGATGGTGATCATTGCAGACTCGAGCCGCTCTCCTGTGAAGAGTTTAGTAGGAATGAGATTTTTTGGGAGTACCTAGAGAAAGGTGGCATTTTCCCCTACTTGCTTAAACTTCATGGTTCTGATTCTAAGGTGATCGAGGTCTTTGTGAAGGGATGGAATAATATAATGTTGTTCTACCAAGCGGTGGAGGTGAATGTCACTGAAGATTTCATTTATGAAACCACTGGTTTATCTATGAAGGGGAAAAAGTTTTATAGAGACCATGCTACCTCTAAGACTACTCTAGATAATTTCTTCAAAGGTAAGGAAAGGGAGAAGCTTAGGTGTGTGGGAAGCAGTGGGTATGATTAGACTTCTATTAAGGTGTTGTGGAGAGATGTGGCACTGGCTAGCATGAAATATTTCATGCTTGATGGTAGGTACTCTATTATTTATGGTTACCACTTTATGTTACTTAATCATTTAGACACAATAGTTTGGTGTCGTTCCCCTATTATTTTCTTCTCTATGGAAACTAGCATAGAAGATCATGGAAAGAATTCTAGTAAAGAAATCCTCCATGAGGGTCTCATGAAAATTATTATTCCTTGAAATACCTAAGATTTCGTTTGCTTGAAAAAATAAGGGGATAATACCTATGATACTAGTGAATTGGTAGAGGAATGGGATGGTGATTATGATGGGGAGGACAATTCTGATGTGGAGTATTTGGATGAAGAGGGGGAGTTTAAGGATGATACAAAGGTTTCTAACTCTTGGTCGAAAGGCTGTGATATTGACACTAAAATTAAGGAGGTTGTAACTCTTGGTGCTAAGAAGGGTTCTAAGGGGAAGAAAGGGGATAAAAGGAAGGATAAGTGTGTTTTAAACCAGAGAGAGGAAGGGGTGAAAGGCGTGGATATGGACCCTATTCTTATTGATAAGGGGATTCAAGGGAATATTAAGGCTGATAAGGGGTAGTCTATGGTGGAAAAATTCCTTGAGGGCGATTGTCTTATGAATTTTGGGGAGGCTTCCCTTTTGCAAGGTGGGTTGGTATCCCTTGATTGCAAGGGTTTTGAGTAGGTTGAGGACAAGAAAGGGATTCTTGAGCTGTTGGAAAACTCAATGGTGGACTTTGGTAAACAAAGGGTAGATTTTGAAGTTGTTCATGTCGAGGAATCTCCTGTTGAGGATGCTTTGGAGGGCGATGGTGTGGTCCAGAAGGATCACCCCAAGAATGTCTCTTTACCTACTGCAATGCCTATGAATTGGGATGAAATTGATATGGATATTTTTTGTATAATGACAAAGGATGAAACAAAAAATATCCTTTCTCTTGTTAAATGGCTCTTTTTAGAGGTTAAGGATCTCAATATAAAGCTAAATGAGTGGAAGGATGTTTCTGTGGTGCTGGTGAGCTGGAATAAAAAAGAATGGTCAGTTAAAGGAAAATTCAAAACAATCAATGCGGTTCTTGATAAGGTGACCATGGATGTAGAGAAACTAGGCAGGGACCATGAGGAGAGGTTGGTTACATTGGAAGATGTTGTCTATAGGGTTCATGAGGAGCAGTTTTTTTCCTTGGAGGATAAAGTGAATAATATTTGTAATGAATTGCAATCTATGGTGAAAATTAGTAACCAATCCCTAGATTCTAGTGCGTAGGTCTTGACTATGTTGAATGAGAAAGCCCTTAATTGGACTGGTAAACAACCGAACCTTGGTGAAAATGAGGAGGAAATCAATGAGATTAACCATATGAATCAAATGGAGAAGAGTGTGGATGAGGGCCCATGTTTGTGTACCAAGTGTTGAGAAAATGTGTCTCAACTTCCAGCTTGAAACCCCTGTTTTAATGACTTGGCAAAATTCTGGCGTTTCTACAGTTTACCGCCATACCGTGCCTAGCTCTATTCTTTCCTTGGCAGTACTGTAGTGATGGACCTGATGATTACCTCGCTACCACTCATGGTTTGTTCCCTGGCTGCAGTGGCCATGGTTGGCATCTTTCAGTCTACCTTATCGGTTACCGCCATACCGCAGGCGATGGGTCCACTCACCGCGGTAGCACGGTGAGACCGCCTGCGGCTGGGTCTAGCAGTTATCGCCCTACCACGGCCAGTCAAGAGACTGACCGCGGTGGCCATGGTATGACCGCCAGTGGTTTGGCTGACAGTTACCACCATACCGTGGGGTGGCCTGTCGGCCCCCACGGTAGCACGGTAAGACCGTCAGCGGTCCCACTGACCGGTCACTGCCACACCACGGTCATGTCCAATAATTGCAGTGGTAGTGCGGTGGTGTCTTCGGTGGCAAGGCAGATGAGCTCGATGGAGTTTCCAGTGAGCTCGGATGAGCTCACCGCTATACCGCAGGGTGACTCTGGTAGTGCAGTGGTAGCGCGGGTATGGTCGGTGTGAGCTCGGACGAGCTCACCGCCATATCGCGAGCTAGTCAATCGAGCTCGGATGAGCTCGGTTGACTTACCGCCATACCACAAGCTGGTCAGATGAGCTCGGCGGTAGTGTGGTAAAGACTAGGAGAGCTCGCTCAAGCTCGGGGCTAGTCTGGACCGAGGTGGACTCTGTGTCAGAAGCAGATAGCGAATGAGGTGTGGACACGTGGCTCAGTGTCTGAACGCTGATTGGACAGACACCAAAAGAGTAATTGTAGCAGTTGCAGGTCGGCTCAAGGTGGCGAACAGGACCCGATTTGGTTAAAGAAGTTATGGCCTGGGTGGCTCGATGCAGGAAGATCGGTATGGGCAGATATTTGGTGCGATTGAATCAGACATGATTGTACCTTTTGATTGATTGATAGAATTGAATGCAACGTTTGACTTAAGGAAGTCGAGGACATATTGCATGAGAGACTTTTTGTGTTAAAAACTTTATGTGGTGAGAACATTGGAACTGAGATAATTCTGGAAGTGACTGTTGTGAGCTGATCAGAGAAGACTGTAATTTTGTATGTAACTATTTTGTTACTATAATACAAATTGTCTGGACTTTGTGTGGTGGGTTTTTTACCTAAAAAGGTTTTCCCACGTATATCTTGTGTCAATCTGTGAATGCTAAATTCAGTTATCTATTTTACATGCATGTATTCATCTAAATTAGTTTTAGAATGCTATTGAAACCTGTTTATGCTCTTCTCCTCTATTGTATTAGTGTCAAGGGAATGTATTCTGCACTGTTAGGTCTCTAGATCCATGCCTATTTTTCCCTTCAAGTGGTATCAGAGCTTGGCTAGTTGTGTTATCCTTGTAGGAAAGATTAGTTTTTTGTGCTAATACTGTTTCAGTGGGAGTCTTGCATTGTTAAAACTTGTTTCTGTTTGAGATGGCGAGTACATTTGGTAGAGTAGACATTGAAAAATTCAATGGCAGTAACTTTGAGTTATGGAAACTCAAGATAGAAGACTTGCTTGTGGATAGAGACCTCTGGATTGCAGTGTCTAGAACTAAGCCACAAAGTACAATGCAAGAAGCTTGGGATCTTGCTGATACAAAAGCAAGAGGTTTGATAAGACTGATTCTAGTCGATTTTGTTCTCCTGAACGTCCATGAGGAGCAGTCTGCAACTTCATTATGGAAGAAGCTTGGTAACATTTATTAGAGAAAGTCTCTGGTAAATAATTTATTCTTGACGAAGAAGTTGTACTCCTTGAAGATGGAAGAAGGTGCATCTGTTGCAGTCCATCTGAACTTGTTTAATATGAGTGTTACTCAGCTGGCATCTATAGGTGTAAAGATTAAGGAGGAGGATCGTTGCATGCTCCTATTGTGCTCATTACCTGACAGTTGGGACCATCTTGTGATGGCCATTGGAAGCACTACTGTTGCTTTCAAGATGGAAGACATTGTTGCCTCATTGCTATCTAAAGAGATGCGGAGGAAGTCTTCAGAGATGGCCAAAGAGGCTCTTGCTGTTTGAGGTAGACCAAAGGAGTAAGGCAAGAAGAAAGATAAGAAGTCAAAATCCAAATCTACAGGGAGATCAAAGTCTCCTAGTAAAAATTTCAAGGTGAGATGCTGGAAATGTGGGCATCCTGGTCATATCAGGAAGGACTTCAAGGAGAAGAAGAAGAATGTTGTTGACAATGAATCTTCTCAAAGTGATGTAGACACCTTCATTGCAGCAACCTTGACAACTCAGGCATTTGATGATGTCTGGCTGGTTGACTCGGATGCTTTTTTTCACATGACGTCCAATAGAGAATGGTTCTCTAAATATGAGAAGTATGACGGTGGAAAGGTATACTTGGCAAGTGATTAAACATTGGAGATAGTTGGCAGAGGAAGAGTCAAAGGTATTGGTGGTGTACTTCGCATACCAGATCTAGCTTGAAATATTCTTTTTGTTACTAAGTTAAATGATGCTGATGTAGAAGTTTGTTTTTCAAGTAAGGGATTTAAAATGGCTAGAGGTGCAATGGTGTTGGCTAAGGGTGTTCGTACTAGCACTCTATACAAGCTGGATGCACGACCTATTCTTTGCAACAGTGCCTCTATAAAGCCATGCAATGTTGCACCTGTAGAGAAAGATGAAGACTCTTCTTTGGCTGCAAATGCTATGGAGGTAAAACTCCCAGTTGAGAAGACTATGTTGTGGCATCACCAACTTGGTCACATTGGTGAGAAAGGTTTAAAAACCTTGAAGAATAAAAACCTTGTAGAATGGTTTGATGATAGTAACCTTGAGTTCAATTTTTGTGAACATTATATCTATGGAAAACAACATTATGTTTCTTTTTATTCTAGTCCTCACAAATCTTTTGGTATACTAGATTATGTTCATTCTGATGTGTTTGGTCCAGTTACTGTTCCTTCGTTATCAAAGTCTAGATATTATGTTTCTTTTATTGATGACTGTTCGAGAAGGGCATTTGTATACTTCATTAAAAGTAAATCAGAAGTGTTCAGTCGGTTTAAAGAATTTATATCTTTGTTTGAGAATTAGACTGGAAGGAAAATTTAATGTTTGAGGATGGACAATGGCAGTGAATTTTGTTCTATAGATTTCGAGAGGTATTGCACTTATCATGGAATTAAAACGCATAAGACAATGCCTTACACTCCACAACAAAATGGAGATGCTAAAATGTTGAACAGGACATCGATGGAAAAGGCAAGGAGTGTGTTGAGTAGTGCCGGTCTGGAGCAGAAGTTCTGGGTTGAGGCTATAGCTACAGCATGTTATGTAATAAATAGATCTCCTTGCTCTGCACTTGTTGACAAGACACCTTTGGAGTCATGGTCTAGTAAGAAGCCCTCTCTGAGGCATGTCCGTGTGTTTGGCTGTGAGGCATATGTCTATGTGCCAAATGAAAAGAGATCTAAATTGGATAACAAGGTTGTCAAATGTATTCTCATCGGCTATGGAGTTGGTGTGAAAGGATACAAGCTTTGGAACCTTGTTACTGAGAAGGTTTTGTATAGCAGAAGCGTGATATTTCATGAACTAAAACCTTCAGTAAGTGATCAAAATTTTGGGACAAATTAAAGTGACAAGAAGAGGGATGCAGTTGAGATTCCCCAAACTCCAGAAAGGGAAGAGTTACATGGTGTACCTGAGACTGAGGAGAGCTCAAGCAGCTCTGGAAGTTCTGATGATGAAGAACAACCTCAGCCTGTAAGAAGATCTACACAAGAAAAAAGGCAACCTGAAAGGTATGGTTTCTCTATGTTAGATTCAAATTGTGATTATGCTCTAATTACCAGCACTGATGAACCTAGGACTGTGAAAGAAGTAATCATCATGGCTGATTCAAAGTCTTGGCTGGAAGCCATGAATGAAGAAATGGATTCTTTGAAAAAGAATGATACCTGGAATTTGGTACCACTTCCTAAAGGGCGAAAGGCTATTGGCTGTAAATGGATATTCAAAAAGAAGACAGGTCTTGATGGTAGTGTTGAGAAGTATAATCCTAGGTTGGTTGCAAAGGGCTTTTCTCAAATTGAGGGAATTGATTATGGAGAGATTTTTTCTCCTGTAGCAAAAATGACATCCATCAGATTTTTGTTATCATTAGCTGTTGTGTTTGATTTTGAAATTGAGAAGATGGATGTGAAGACAGTATTTCTACATGGTGAGCTGGAAGAAGAAATCTACATGTCCTAGCCTGAGCATTTTGTTGAAAGAGGTAAACAAAATCTGGTTTGCAAATTAAATAAAACTCTCTATGGTTTAAAACAATCTCCTAGAATGTGGTACCATAAATTTGACACGTTTGTGGTATCAATTGGATTTGTGAGATCAAAATTTGATCATTGCATTTATTACAAATCTGAGAATGATCGTGTGCTTGTTATTACCTTGTATGTGGATGACATGTTATTCATTGGAAATAGCAAGACTATGATTTCTGTTCTTAAATCTTAGTTGTCTACAAAGTTCGAAATGAAAGGTCTTGGTGCAGCTAGGTACATTCTTGGAATGGAGATTACCAGGGACAGAACAAGCAGAAAGCTTTGGGTCAGTCAGAGTAAGTATGTGAAGATAGTTCTGGAGAGGTTTAGTAGGGATGACTGCAAGCAGCTTGTTGTTCCAATCATGCATGGAACTAAGTTGTCTATTGATAGCTATCCAAAGTCTGCTACTAAGATGGAGGACATGACCAGTGTGCCTTATGCAAGCATTGTAGGCAGTTTGATATATGCTATGGTCTGTACAAGACCAGACATTGCCCAAGCAGTGGGAGTTCTAAGCCGATTTATGGAAAATCCAGGAAGATCACATTGGGATGCTGTAAAGAGAGTATTCAGGTATTTGAAGGGGACTTTAGATTATGCATTGTGTTACCATGGTAGTATGGTTGCATCACAAAGGGCTCTCAACATTCATGGGTATGTTGATTCAGATTGGGCAGGGGACATTGACAGCAGGTGATCCACTAGTGGATACACTTTCATGCTTAATGGTGGAGTAATTAGTTGGATGAGCAAGCGACAGGTTGTAGTTGCTTTATCCACGACAGAGGTAGAGTACATGGCTGCAACTCATGCCTATAAAGAGGTTGTCTGGTTAAACCGTTTGTGTTCATACATTAGATTTAATGTTGCGCAGATTTCAATCTGTTGTGACAGTCAGAGTGCAATTTGTTTGGCAAAGAATCCGACCTTCCATGCCAAGACCAAGCACATTGATGTGCAATATCATTTCATAAGGGATATGGTTGAAGATGGCAACGTTAGTCTGGAAAAGGTGGACACCTTGAAGAATGTTGTAGATGCTTTGACAAAGCCGGTTAGCACAGACAAGTTCAGATGGTGCACAGAATCGATGGGCCTTGGGGCCTATGATAGACAATAATCTTTTCAATTCATGGGGAACCTGGAAATGTTCGCCAAGTGGGAGCCTGTTGAGAAAATGTGTCTCAACTTCCAGCTTGAAACCCCTATTTTAATGACTTGGCAAAATTATGGCGTTTCTGCAGTTTACCACCATACCGCGCCTAGCTTTGTTCTTGCCTTGGTGGTACCGCGGTGATGGCCCTGACGGTTACCTCACTACCACTCATGGTTTTTTCCCTAGCCGCGATGGCCACGATTGGCATCTTTTGGTCTGCCTTATCAGTTACCACCATACCACAGGCGATGGGTCCACTCACCGTGGTAGCGCGGTGAGATCGCCTGCGACTAGGTCTGGCGATTATCGCATATTCACGGCCAATCAAGAGACTGACCACGATGGCCATGGTATGACCGCCAGCGGTCTGGCTGACGGTTACCATCATATTGTGGGGTGGCTTGTCAGCCCCTGCGGTAGCACGGTAAGACCATCAGTGGTCCCACTAACCAGTCACCGCCACACTGCAGTCATGTCCAATGACTATAGAGGTAGCACGGTGGTGTCTTTGGTGGCGAGGTGGACGAGCTCGATGGAGTTGTCGGTGAGCTCGGATGAGCTCACCGCTATACCATAGGGCGACTCGGGTAGTGCAGTGGTAGCGCAGGTATGGTCGGTGTGAGCTCAGACGAGCTCACCACCATACCGCGAGCTGGTCGATCGAGCTTGGTGGTAGAGCGGTAAGAGCTCGGATGAGCTCGGTTGACTTACCGCCATATCGCGAGCTAGTCGGATGAGCTCAGCGGTAGCACGATAAAGACTTGGAGAGCTTGCTCGAGCTCGGGGCTAGTCTTGATTGAGTTGAACTCGGTGTTAGAAGTGGATAGTGAATGAGGTGTAGACACGTGGCTCAGTGTCTGAACACTAATTGGACAGAAACCAAAAGAGTAATTGCAGTAGTTGCAGGTTGGCTCAGGGTGGCGAACAGAACCTGATTTGGGTAAAGAAGTTATGGCCTGGGTGGCTCAATGCAGGAAGATTGGTATGGGCAAATCTTTGGTGTGATTGAATCAGACATGATTGTACCTTGTGATCGGTGGTTGACTGACATAATTGAATGCAACGTTTAACTTAAGGAAGTCGATGACATATTGGATGAGAGAGTTCTTTTGTTAAAAAATTTATGTGGTGAGAACATTGGAACTGAGATAATTCTGGAAGTGACTGTCGTGAGTTGATCAGAGAAGACTGTAATTTTGTATGTAACTGTTTTGTTACTGTAATACAAATTGTCTGGACTTTGTGTGGTGGGTTTTTGACCTGAAAAGGTTTTCCCACGTATATCTTGTGTCAATCTATGAATGCTAAATTCAGTTATCTATTTTACATGCATGTATTCATCTAAATTAGTTTTAGAATGCTATTGAAACCTGTTTATGCTCTTCTCCTTTGTTGTATTAGTGTTAAGGAAATGTATTCCGCACTGTTGGGTCTCTAGATCCATGCCTATTTTTCCCTTCACCAAGAGCAAGACCAAAAAGAGGGCTACTATTTCTTTCCAAGAGCTCGAGGAAGTGATGGAGATGCACGATAATGTCATCTCTAGTAATCTGGAGTCGACTAAGGTTTTAGACAATATGTGTGTAGCTTATGTTTCTTCAACTTTTGTGTTGATTTTTTATTATTGGTTTAGTTGTCAGTTTGTCTAGGTTTATTTGTTGACAACTTTTTTGGATTTTTTGGGGTTGTTGGTGCTCCTTATTTTTTCTTTTGCATCCTTCTTTTGATGTAAAGGGTTTCGAGATCCCTTCAAAACCTACTTTTCGTTATCAAAAACACTAAATGAAGATAATATTAAGTCCATTTTAATTAGGAGGGCCCAAAAAAGTGAGAAAATGTAAAGGGATAAATTTTCCTACACTACAACATTAAATATAGTAAGCAATAAAATTAAAAAAATCTTGTTTAATTAGAAAAACAAGTAGGTTCCTGAAGATAAAGAGAAAAAAGTATTTACCTTTATTATGAAATGTGAAAGAGTTGAGAATCCCAATAAAATTGATCCATGCATATTGTTAGATAAAATCTCTCACAAAGAAAAGGTTTAGTTGATACCTTAAGAAAAATAATTATTTTTTTGGAAAAATAACATAAGAGTTTTAGCTAATCAAATGGAATTTTTAAAGAGAAATTTTGATTTTTAAAATATTTAACCACATCCTAAACATTTGTTAGATATGACTCAAATTCAATTTTATCACAAGTTTATTTAAAGTAATTCTCAAATAAAAATGATCAAAGTTATTTTGAGATATCCACATATTTTTATGTTAAAATAAATCACTCACACAGTACTTTTTATTGTAAGTCATGTATTTTTATTATATGTGTTGCTTTGTGTCTTAAAAAGCTAGTAGTGACTAGAATTTTGTATACAAGAATAGTCATTGAACAATCTATAGACAAAAAAAGACTCGAACCCATATATTATATCAAAAGGAATAATTCATATACACTAAATGAATTGTTTTATAATCTCTGCATAGATTAATTAAGATTCAACATACCCCATATCAGCAAGTGTGACCTTTGAAATGGACATAGCATGTCATTTCTTGAAAACACCTAGTCAATTATGGAGATTCTCATCCAGAAAAGAATTTTGCATTGAATCTCTTTTCATGAACCTAGAACAAGTGAAGACAAGGGGAAAACATGGCATGGCATACATAAATTCTTGTCTTAGAAAACACCTAAATAGATAACAAAAAATTACACTAGATCCGATGCTCAAGCTAACCAGTTAGCCATCTAGCTAATTACATCTTATAAACACACACACACATACATATATAGCAATTACAACTTAGTGTGTAGCCCCGTGGACATAAGAGATAACTAACTCATCAAGTTACATCATCATAAATACCACTAACAATCGACATTCATTGGCATGTATAAAATTACATTGATAAAATCATGAGAATCGATATT
Organism: Sequoiadendron giganteum; assembly: GCA_007115665.2. Classification (NCBI taxonomy): domain Eukaryota; kingdom Viridiplantae; phylum Streptophyta; class Pinopsida; order Cupressales; family Cupressaceae; genus Sequoiadendron; species Sequoiadendron giganteum. Next base: position 54,371,581 of record CM021105.1, on the reverse strand, counting down.
AGATTAGCTAGAGAATACAAAGAAAAATGAAACATTCTTAATATTGAGAGTTTCTAGATTCAATTGTGTATGCTTATTTGATCGACGTTTCAAATCACACTCGGTGATCCATCATCAAAAAAATGAAAGTGCAAGTGATGATTTCAGTTCGAATTAATAAACCTACAGCAGCATGGAATGTCTCTATACATCATGTAAATTTGACCATCTACCATGCCAAACCCGTCCTTCCATTAAATGTAACAACAACTAGAAAGAGGATGCATGAGCTGCTTTAAATCCTCCATCTTGACGCTACACATAATTTCAAGAATATCCTCAACACTCCCATGGCCCACAAGCACCCAAAAAGAATGACCATGCTTACAATGACTCAAAAAGTGCATCAAATTTATATCACCTCCTTGGTTTAGTGAGAAAACACTTCAAATATGGTGTCTAGCGCACAATACGATGGTGCTTATAGAGCCCAACCACTTGTCATTAAATTCAGCAATCACTAGATGAGGTCCTGAGTAGTGCATTCATTTCAAAAAGGAGCACAATCATCCACATGCATGGCCCTAAATGTTAGGTGTGTGAAGCCCAATCAATTCATTTTCTTCAACGACTGCTTCTTGGTGATGACCGTTCACTTCCTTGGTCGATCATCTTTTTGTTTCTCTTTTTCATTGGAGATTGGTAGTAGATGAAAATATATTGTAATGTTCACAGCTGTTGTAAAAAATTATAACAAATTAATAAGAGATTCCCCTCTTGAAAGTGGATGTAGCCAGTTGGTGAACCACTATAAAAATTATGTGTCTTCTTGTCTGTGATTTTTGTCTTTCATTTATATTTAATTTCTACGATAATTTAATCAACAATTGGTATTAGAGCTTGGTGGAGAAGCTCAGTGCTAAATCAATTCTTTGGAAATCAATGAAGAATTTCCAGAGCTATGGATGACATAGATAAATGGAAGATTGAGAAGTTCATGGGGAAGAACTTAGAATTGTGAAAGGTACAAATGGATCACTATTGATTAAGCAAGATATCTCAAACGTACTGGTATGGAAATCCAAAGGGAAAGGTTCTCTATCAGATGAATATTGGGAGAAATTAGATAGGAAAGTAAGGGAAACTATTTTTCTTTCATTGTCCAGCAACGTGCTATTCAATGTTTCAGCTAAGAAGACAACACAAGAGCTATGGGATAAAATTTCTTTAATGTACGAGATGGCATCGACATCAAACAAGGTATTCATCATGAAAAAGATATAAGTTAAAGATGAGAGAATGTGGGATTATGTCAACTCACCTCAATGAATTCAATACCTTGGTCACCCAATTGATTTTAGTGGGTATAAATTTAGATGATAAAATTAAGTCAATTTTGTTATTATGTTCTTTATCGAACAGCTGGGAAGGAGTGGTGATGGAATTCAACACTTCGGTGGATGCCAAAGTATATTAAAAATTGATGATATTGCAGCCACATTTCTCAGTGAAGAAATGAGTAGAAAAAATCAAGAGTCCTCATCTGGTGACACCTTAACTATTGTAAGCACTAGCACTAAGGGAAGGATTCAAGAAAGAGGTAGAAATAATAATAGAAGGAGGTCCAAATCTACTCCAAGATCGAAGTCTAGGGGAAAAAATGGTGCTTGCTAGTTTTGTGGAAAACTGGGTCACACAAAAAAGAATTGTTGGAATTATAAAAAGGCATAAGATAAAGTGAGCAATAATGAAGTAAACACCGCATATGATAAATAAGATGGTGTTTTGGTTCTATCAGCAAGTGACATGACTACAGATTCGTGGGTTCTTGATTCCAGTGCCTCCTTTCATGCTACTCCATGTCGGGGTGCTTTCACAAACTACCAAGAACGTGAGTTCAGTAGAATTTTTCTTGGTGATAATAAAGAATGTGAAATTGTAGGAAAGGGTGATGTGATGTTGCATTTGAAAAATTGAAATACATCTATTTTAAAAGATGTGAGACATGTTCCTACATTGAAACACAATTTAATATTAGTGAGCCAGCTTTATGCTCAAGGGTGTAATGCCAAATTTTCTTTAGATACTTGGAAAGTAACCAAGGGTGTTTTGGTGCTTGAAAAGGAAAAGAAATTGAGTAATCTTTATGTTTTAGAATGCCATGGTGAAGTGGGAGCTGCCATGGCGATTGTGGACAGTGGTTTGGAGTTTTGGCACAAGAGGCTCAGACATATGAGCAAGAAGGGACTTGAATTCATGCTTCAAAGGGATCGACTTCTTGGCATAAAATTAGTTGATTTGGAGTTATGTGAACATTGCCTTTATGACAAATAGATCTAGACCAAATTCTTGAAGATTGGTCATGACAGGAAGACTACACCTTTGGAGCTCATGCACTTCAATTTTTTTGGTCCAACAGAGGTAACCTCCTTTGGAGGTGATAATTATTTTGTTACTTTTCTTGATGATTACACTCACAAAGTTTGGATTTATATGATGAGTTGAAAATTAGAAGTGTTTCCGAAGTTTAAAACTTTTAAGGCTCTTGTTGAAAATTAGATTGGGTACAAAATGTCTTAAAATTGATAATGGGGGAGATTTTTGGCTCTTTGGAATTTGACAACTTTTGTACAGATAATGGCATATGTAGAAATAAAGTAGTTCCTTTCACCCCTCAAGAAAATGGTGCAATTGAGAGGTTGAATCAAACTATTCTTGAGAGAGCTCGGTGTATGCTCTCTAATGCCAGTTTGGGGAAAGAATTTTGGGTAGAGGCTTGTAATACAACAGTTTACTTGATCAATAGAGATCATCCATCTTGATTGGATTTCAACATCCCAAAGGAGAGATGGCTTGGGAAACGAATTTATTATAATCATATTCGTGTTTATGGGTGTGAAGCTTTTGCTCATGTTCCAAAAGAGTAGAGAACAAAGTTAGATGTAAAATTTAAAAAATGTATATTTCTTGGATATGGTGAGGATCAATTTGGTTTCAGGCTTTGGGATCCCATTTCCAATAAGGTTACTCACAGTCGGGAAGTTGTATTTAACGAGAAAGATTTCCTAGGTTTCTAAAAACAAAGCACATCTTCAAATAATTATATACAGGTTGATCTCTTTGACAATGGCACAAATCAAATACCTTTGGGAAATGTTACTCATCCACCAAGTGTTAGTATTTAGCCTTCAAATGTTTGTGTGCAGCCTCATACTATTACACAACCTCTTTGTATTACTTTGCAGCCTCCAAATGTTTCATCACTGCCTATGCAACCCTCTCATATTGGTACCCAACCTTTACCATATCAAGTGTTACAAATTACCTCATAGTCAAACATTGGAATGTTTCCTTCTCTTGTAAATTCACAGCCTTCATTGGTTCCTGTGTTGCCTTCACTTACCAATACTCGGCCTTCAATTGCTCATGCACACCCTTCAATTGTTAGTGAACAACATCCTACAAGTCTTGCGTAGTCAACCATAGACATACCGCACCCTTCAAATGTGAATGCCCAACCTTCTATTATTCATTCTCTACCTTCATCTACTTCCATGCATTTTGTACAGGGCCTAGAATATTCAACGTAACCTCCAAACTTTACATCGTTTCCTTTGTTTAGTTCCATGCAACCAAGTGGGAGTATGATGCATCATTTACATGAAGGAAATTTGCACACATCTAGGAGCTCTACGCAGCCTCAAATGTAAACATGTGATGTATAGGGTGTGATGCCAAATTTACATAATGAGAAATAGAGCATTGGAGGCAGTGTGGAAGAACATGGGAGTTTGTCACAATAGCATAATTTACAGTTGGATATAGAGGGAATTCAATATCAATTATAGAGAGTAAGCTTGGACAATACTTTGTATCCACAAGCTCCTCAATTAAGGAGATCTATCTGTGAGAAGAAGCACCCAACAAAATTCAATGATTATGAATTGTTGCTCTCTGATTAGTCAGAGCCTACAAAATTTAAATAGACTTGCAAAGATGAAAATTTTGTTAAATGGATGGAGGAAATGCAAGATGAAATGGAGTCTTTGAAGACAAATGATACATTGTATTTGGTTACCCTTCCACCAAATTGCAAACCCCTCAAGAATATATGGGTGCATCGTCTAAAAGAAGAAGATGGAGGTAGTAAACACTACAGGGCCATATTGGTTGTGAATGGTTTTGATTAAAATAAGGTGATTGATTTTAATCATATTTTTTCACCAGTTGTGAAAATGACCACCATTCGAGTAGTGTTAGGCATGGCAGATGTTTGGGATCTTGAGCTAGAGAAACTTCATGTCAAAACAACATTTGTTCATGGAGATATTGAGGAGGAGTTATATATGGAGCTCAACATGAAGGTTTTGCACAACAAGGTCAGGAGAATTTATATTGTAGATTGAAGCAAAGTTTGTATGGGCTCAAGCAAGCCCCAAGGTAGTGACATCTCAAATTTGATAGCTTCATGACTCAATAAAATTTTACTCGTTGTGAATCAGACCCATGTGTCTACTATAAGAAGCTTGAAAATGGTGAATTTTTCATACTTTTGCTTTATGTTGATGATATGTTGGTTGTTGGAACTAGTGTGAGGATTTTTCATGAATTGAAGCAACATTTAGCTCAATGCTTTGCCATGAAATATTTAGGGGGCAAGAAAGAGGATTCTTGGGATGCAAATAATTAGGGATAGACAAAAGAGAGAAATAAGATTATCTCAAGAAAAACATATTTCCAAAGTTTTGGATAGGTTCAATATGAAGAATGCCAAGCTTGTTAGTACTCCATTGGCTGATCACTTTCACTTATCTTTAGCTATGTGTCCTAAAACACAATAAGAGAAAAAAAAAAATGAAGGGTGTTTTGTATTCATTAGTAGATGGGAGTCTCATGTATGCCATGGTTTGTACTTGTCCAAATATTTCTCATGCAGTGGGAGTTGTGAGTAGATTTATGAATAATCTGGGTAAATCTCATTGGTAGGTGGTTCAATGGATTTTATGCTACTTGAAAGGTACCTCAGGTCATATTTTATGTTTTGGAGGTAAGGACACTTAGCTGCGAGGTTATGTCGATTCGGATATGGCTAGAGGTCTACTACAAGTTATATGTTTACCTTTGTTGGGGTAGTGATCAGTTGGGTTTCACGGTTGCAATAGGTGGTTGCACTTTCTTTTATTGAGGTAGAATATATTTCTATCACTGAAGGATCAAAGGAAATTATATGGATACAATGGTTGTTGGGTGAATTATGGTGCAAGCAATCAATTTTCACTTTTTTGTGATAGCAATAGTTCTATTCACTTGGCCAAGAATTTTTTCTTTCAGAATAGGACCAAGCATATAGAACTGAGATATCATTTTATTAGACATGTTCTTGAGGAAGGTAAGCTACATGTGGAGAAAATTGATATGAAAGTGAATCTGGCTGATGTATTAACAAAGGTAGTACCAAAAGAGAAGTTTTAATTATGTAGAGCTTCTCTCGACATTGTCTAGATGTGACAATAAGGCTAAGTGGGGGATATCTTTGAGAAACTACCTTGGGGTTTTGATTGGACTTCAAGTGGGAGATTGTTAGGTGTGTGACTTACCCAATCAATTCATTTTCTTCAACGACTGCCTCTTGGTGATGACCGTTCACTTCCTTGGTCGTTCATATTCTTGTTTCTCTTTTTCATTAGAGATTGGTAGTAGATAAAAATATATTGTAATGTTCACAACTGCTGTAAAAAAGTATTGTAACAAATTAATAAGAGATTCCCTTGCTGAAAGTGGATGTAGCTAGAACCACTATAAACTTTAGTCTTCTTGTCTGTGTTTTTTGTCTTTCATTTATATTTAATTTCTACGATAATTTAATCAACACTAAATGCCATCATATCAATCAGCAAGGATAGACCTTCAAAAATAATTAGCATAGTCTTGAATAGTTCATTAGCATAGATGTTAACCAATTTGAACGTCGAGTGAAAATTTGCATCCATGTCTAATGCATGGCACATAACCAAAGATGCACAAACGCAATTTTTGCAAGTGAGGCCTTTCTATGTGCTCTCAAGTGGTTGAAAATTCTCCACTTAATAACGTAGACATGATACATAGAGAGGGCTCCACCTATTCCAAGTGGATGCCATATGGAACACTATGACTTGTTGAACAAAGAATTGTACATGCCAACTGTCAACCATGAGTCCATGTCATAAGAGTTAGGGTCCACACAAAAGACTAAATGGGCCCATTGATGATGATACCCTAGTACATGAGGCACCAGATATTGGTTCATGCATTATGTCATGTAGAACTAAGTTGTAATAGGTACACATAGGCTAATGGGAATGCAACATCTAGTGAGAAAACACCACCTATGAGTCAAGTAGAACTTAAGGGTAAGTGTTCAACATGTTGGAGAATGATTCAAAAGTGTGATAATAATGAGGGGAAATCTAACGGATACTAATTTGTGAATAACATGAAATTATTGGAAGGAAGTTTCACCACTATGCATCTCAAATCATGTTGAACTTCAAAACAACACAAAGTCAAACTCAAGAGTTAGGAGCTAATTTCTCTTTTGAAAAGAGATTGAAAGCCTCCCTAAGATCTTAGGGTCACTAGGTCATCATTTTTTTTAATAGTTTAATGATACTTGATGTGTTTGTTTCATTCAAAGAACTTGTTCGAAATTTTGGTAGAACTAGTTGCAAGGTGTTGTTAAGGTTGGATTACTAGGATGAATAGAATAAATGGGCCCCATTGATGATGATATCCTAGTACATGAGGAACCAGGTATTGGTCCACACATTATGCTATGTAGAATTGAGTTGTAACAAGTGCACACACAAATTAATGGAAATACACCATCCAATGGGAAAACACGACCTATGAGTCAAGTAGAACTTAAGGGTAAGTGTCCAACATGTTGGAGAATGATTCAAAAGTGTGAGAATAATGAAAGGAAATCTAACAGGTACTATTTTGTGCATAACATGTAATTATTTGAAGGAGGTTTCACCACTATGCATCTCAAAATGATGCTGAACTTCAAAACAACACAAATCAAACTCAAGAGTTGGGAACCGATTTCTATTTTGAAAAGAGATTGAAAGCCTCTCAAGATCTTGGGGTCACTAGGTCATCATTTTGGTTAATAGTTTAGTGACAAGATGTGTTTGTTTCATTCAAGCAACTTGTTCAAAATTTTGATAAAACTAATTACAAGGTGTTAAGATTGGATTAGTAGGATGAAAAGACAAAAATGATCAATAAACATGTTTCTCTTAAAATCTATCTCACATATTTATTTGAGAAAAATAAAGACTTGCAACAAATAAATAAATTGATTCTTGAATGTAGAACATACAAACCTTAAACAAATATTAAGAAATTTAAAATAAATTAAAACTGAAACTAATCTTATCTTACTCTAACTAACTGTAAGAAAAAACAAAAGATTTTAAAAAAGAAAAAGAAAATACCTATGAAATCCTAAAAGATGACTTGTAAAAGTGAGATGATCAAACAATAAACCCAACATTATTTAATTTGCACAACTAATTCTAAAGATGACATCTACAAATTATCAAACAACTATAAAGTCTCCAAATCATCATCCGATATTTACAGACAAAGTAAAACTCCAAATACAAATAATTAATTTTTTTTTTTAAATCTTTATATTCAATGAAAATTAAACTCATTACAAGAATAATCAAGCGTGAAATCGTACTTCATATACATTTTTGAAGAAGAAGAAAATACAAAATTACTGCTGCAGTGAGGAAGAAAAGATCCACGTCGCACCCAAATTACAGACAAATCATTCTCTCTATCTAATTTGGACACCTCTCTATTTTTGTTTTATCTCCCTTAACTACCTCTATCTCAACTGAATCTTCTTTAAATATTTCTTCCTATCCTTGTTAGTGTACTTCTCTTTTTAATTCTTCTTTACATCAGAAAATTTATTTAATTAAGCACCTGGAATTGCTTTCATTCTTTATGAAGAGTCTATATCTATACCTAACTCCACATAGGCACCTGTCTTTTCTCATTTCAAATGCATATTCATCCACCTTATCATTAATTATGATATCCTACCCACACGCCTATCTACATTTCCATCTTCCTTATTTTAAAATAGAAACTAATTTCTCATTTGCAAGAAATATTTCATGTATAGGATGGTAATACTGGGGTTCTAGTTCATTTTTTACGTTGTTCAATTTATCATAGAGGTGATCCATAATGGAGAAAGCTAACTTGTAGACAAAAGGCACCTATGTATGTAACATGATATCGTACCCGCCATCCCCCATCTGACACGTTGGATAAAATGGTCCCGACAAAAAAGGTGCTCGGACGAACAAATCGCACCAACGAAAAGACTTGACAGTCAAATGTTAACTCCGTCCTGCCGTCGCATGTCTCGTCACCGGGAAAATGTGTCAACGTTGGTGGGTTTTCAAAATCATATTTCAGAATGTACAAAAACCCAAAAAAATGTGGCATTCGAAACCATTATTTGCAAATATCAAAAAGCTTAGACGAGGTCCCATTTTCGCCGCCATTTTCCACAGCGATGTTTTGCAGGTTGCTGGAGAGGAACAAGAAGGAGTTGCAGGCATTCAGAGGTCGAAACAGTGCGGCCACCCTTGAAATGAAAAAAACACATTTGACAAGCACGAGAAGCCAGCCAGCTAGCAGGTATTATATCCACCAAAAATATATGCCATTTTGCCATTCTGCCTAGGAACTATGAAGAAATGAATGGTTATTCGTTGCGAAGATGGGTTTTCATTGACATGAAAGCAAAGGTTTTTCCTTAGGAAATGGGGTTTTCATTTGAAATGTAAAGTTGTTTATGTGTTTTTTTGTTGAGGGTTTATTAATTTTTGTTTCCTCCCATCTACTAGTTTTGAAATTTTGCACTTGCCAAATAAAATAACTAACAACCCATTGTGGAAATATGAGTGAAATAATTTAATAACGTTTATAGAAACCAAAAACCATGCGAAATATATTACGACGTTGGAAAACACAACATGGGTTTTGCAATGAAATGATATATTTTGAAAAACACGTAAAGCCCAAAACGTTACCATTGTTCACATTCTTATTTTGAACATTGCAGGGTTTTCGTTGGGAAAAGGGATTTTAATTTGAAATGCAAGGTTGTTAATCTTTTTTGTGTCAAGGGTTTTTTAATTTTGGTTTCTTCTAGTATGTTGGTTTTGGAATTTTTCCATTTCCAAATGAAATAAATGACAACCTATTGTGGAATTGAGGGAAATAACTTAATAACGTTTTTAGAAACCAGAAACCATGTGGAATATATTACGAGGTTGGAAAATGCAACATGGGTTCTACAATGAAATGATATATTTTGAAAACCACATAAAGCTCATAACGTCGTCATTGTTCACATTCTTATTCAGAATGGACAAAAAAGCCCAAAATGTGGCCCATTGGAAATCATAATTTGCAAATAGAAAAATACCTAGATGAGATCCCATTTTTCTGCCATTTTCTACACTATCATTTTGGAAAACACAATTTCTCCTAAAACACTTGTTGTTCTAAAATCCTTTAGAAGTAACAACCCAATTGGTTACTCACTCCTAACCTTAATTTGGTACATTTTGTGATTGGCTTAAGAATATTTTGTGAATTGGATAGTAAGAATGTAATAAAATTGGAAAACAATAGGTATTATGAAACCTGTAATGCACAGTGTTGTTATACATTGTTTGTAGTGTTGGAAAACACACTATTCCATGTCAGTTTGTTATGAAGAGTTTTGTTTTGTTATGCTCGAAGAATGTAATGAAGTCCACAAGTTCAAATTTTTGAACAACTCTTTGCTACAGTCCAAATGTCATTTCACTTTCTTCATCTGATTGGAAAAAAATGCCCCAACGAAAAACAAGGCCAGATGGATAAATCACACTGATGGAAAGGCTTGATTGTTAGACGTTAACTCCGACCTATCATGGCCTATCTCGTTGCCCGAAAAACGTGTCAACACCAACGGGTTTTCAAAATCATATTTCAGAATGGGAAAAAACCCAAAAAAATGTGGCATTTGAAACCATTATTTGTAAATAGAAAAGTGAGGTGCCAAGAATGTAATAAAATTGGAAGACAGTAGGTATTATGAAACCTACAAGGCATGGTGTTGTTATACATTGTTTGTAGTGTTGGAAAACACACTATCCCATGTCAGTTTGCTCGTTATGAAGAGTTTTGTTTTGTTATGCTCCAAGAATGTAATGAAGTCCACTTTCAAATTTTTGAACAACTCTTTGCTACAGTCGAAATGTCATTCACTTTCTTCATCTGATTGGAACAAATAAAATGCTCGCCTTATTTGTAGAGTTGGAAAACACACTATCTCCTCTCAGTTGCAAAGGGTTTTACAACACTATATGGGTTGCTTGTTTCTTAACACCATATATGGAGATAGTGTGTTTTCCAACTGCAAATAATCTGAGCATTTTATTTGGTCGAATGAGATGAGGAAAGTGAAATGCCATTTTGACTATACCAATCAGAAGAGAAAAAATAAACATAAATAAAATGCTCACATTGTTGGTAGTTTTGGAAAACACACTGTCTCGTCTCAGTTATTCCCTCATGAAAAGTGTTGGTTTTTTATGCTCAAAAAATGTAATGAAGACCACCTTGATCTTTTAGAACAATTTTTTGGTGACGTAAATACGAAATTTCCCTTTTTTCATCTGATTGGAACAAATAAAATTCTCCCATCATTTGCAGTGTTGGAAAACACACTGTCCCATGTCAATTAGTTCGTTATGAAAAGTTTTGTTTTGTTATGATCAAAGAATGTAATGAAGACCACTTTGAAGTTTTTGAATAACTTGTTGCTACAATCCAAATGTCATTTCTCTTTCTTCATCTAATTGGAACACATAAAATGCTTGCATTATTTACAAAGTTGGAAAACACACTATCTCCTCTCAGTTGCAGAGGATTTTACAACACTATATGGGTTGCTTATTTCTTAACACCTTATATGGAGATAGTGTGTTTTACAATTGCAAATAATGTGAGCATTTTATTTGGTCGAATGAGATGAGGAAAGTGAAATTCCATTTTGATTGTACCAATCAGAAGAGAAAAAAATAAACAAAAATAAAATGCTCAAATTGTTTGCAGTGCTGGAAAACACATTGTCTCGTCTCAGTTATTCCCTCTTGAAAAGTGTTGGTTTTGTACGCTCCAAAAATGTAATGAAGTCCACCTTGGTCTTTTAGAACAATTTTTAGGTGAAATAAATATGGAAATTCCCTTTTTTCATCTAATTGGAAAAAATAAAATGCTCCCATCATTTGCAGTGTTGGAAAACACACCGTCCCATGTTAGTTAGTTCGTTATGAAATTTTTTGTTTCATTATTCTTGAAGAATGTAATGAAGACCACTTTGAAGTTTTTGAATAACTCGTTGCTACAGTCCAAATGTCATTTTGTTTTCTTCATCTGATTGGAACAAATAAAATGCTCGCATTATTTGCAGAGTTGGAAAACACACTATCTCAGGTCTTACTTATTCCCTCATGAAATTTTTTTGTTTCGTACTCTCTAAAAATGTAATGAAGTCCACCTTCATATTTTAGAACAACTCCTTGGTGACGTAAAAATGGCATTTCCCTTTTTTCATTTGATAGGAACAAATAAAATGCTCGCATAATTTGGAGTATTAGAAAACACACTATCGCATGCCAGTTAGCTCGTTATGAAAAGATTTGTTCAAGTATTTTGGAGATAAAAAATAAATCTATCTAGAAAACTCACTATCATGTGTCAAAAATATTATTTAGAAAATTCACTGTCCTATGTCAGTTAGTTTTGTCTGAGCATTTTATTTGTTGGCAACATATATATATATACACTATGCATTGTTGGAAAACAAAGTGTGCCATGTCAGTTAGTTTAGTTCGAGTATTTTATTTGTTCTAAATTATATTATGCATTTTTTTTTAAAATCATATGAGGAAATTGAAATCCAACTTTTAGTTTAAGTAAGAGCTACTTTAAATTGTGAAGGTCAATGGACTTCACTACATTCTTACTGTCTACAAAACTAAATGTTTTCATTAGACTCATGTTGTCTACATTTAATTATGTGAAACTAAAAACTTATAATTTTCCTGGGACACAAAGCACCTAAGTTGTCTTGTCCATAAAATATTTTTTAAGAAATTCCCTAACATTATTGTTCTTTTTAGAGAGAGTACAAAAAGAATTTGAATAATATTCCTCTTGCAGTGCAACTCTTAATGTACTTCCAATCAATGTTGACCACAATTTGGCTAACTCTTCTTTATCTCATTGAATCGAAATTAGAAAAGCGGAGAACTATCCAATGTCTATTCATATTGAGTGGAATGCATTAAAAGTCTCTTGAAGAGTAGGAATATTCAAATTCCTATGTACTATTTTTGAAAAGGATAATAAGTTAGGGAAGTTTGAGAAAAAAATTTGATGGACAAGACAATTTCGTGCAATGTGTCACAGGAAAGTTACAACTTATTAGTTTGGCAAGTGAGACTTATGAAGCTTCAGAACTAATAAATAAAATAGTTATTACAATTCACAGTGGAAAATATACTATGTTGTAGAAGTTATTCATGATAGAATTTACTTGTTCAACTCCATCCATAACATCTCTAAATTTCTTTTCTTGCACAAATTGTTATGCAATACAAAACCTCTTCAATTTGTCCACTTATGCATTGGCATTTTCCCTTTGCTTATACTACACATGCACCTTCCTGGACCTCTCAAGAGCATGGAGGATCTTTTCAATCAGTACATTATGTATCTCATTCATACCGCTCTGCTTCTTTTCAAGTGTTTTTAGAGAAGATTTTTTTTTTCATTCCATGCATTCTAGTACTTGTTGCCTCTGATTCTATGTTGCCATTTTCCCATTTCACATAATGCACATGCTCGTTTGTCAACTTATGAAGAGAAGGAACAATTTCTTCAGTCAATACATTATCTATCTCACTCACTTTGGTTTGTTTCTTTTCAAGTGTTTTTAGAGCAGATTCATTTTTTATTACATACTATGTACTACTTGTTCGTCGAGTTTTGCATTTCCATTTTCCGATTGCACATATTGCACATGCACCTTCCTCAACTTCTAAATAGTAGGGAGAATCTCTTCACTCAATATATTATCATTTATCTATCTCATTCAATTGGTTTGCATAAATTTTGAAGGTAATCTTATACATTCGTATTGTGTACTAAACAAATATTTTTCATTATGTTTATACATTCTATATATAACTTCATGTTGGAAAACATCAGGTGTGTAATCAAATTGAGGTAAGAGGTCACAAACCAATTGGGTTGTTATTGCATTAATCGTCAAAGTTTTTTATTACATTCTTACTATTTTCTAAAATTCCTGGATGGAAAATAATAGGTGTTATAAAACTTGCAACCCACATATCGTTCTAAAACCCTTTACAAGTAGCAACCCAATTGCTTAGTCACCCCTCACCTCAATTTGGTATTTTTTTTGTATTCCCCACCTACAACTCCTCCTCATTCTTGCGCAAGCCACAGGGCCTAGTTTTATCGCCCATTAGGAGGTGGTAAAACTGACTTGATGGTGTTGTTAACTCCTACCTACCATTTCCTGAACATTTGGTCCTGTTTGCCAATTTCGTCACTTTTATCCCCTGCTTGGTGCACCCCACACTATGATGTCTCGCCATGTTATGTATGGTTTCATGCATTTTTATATTTACATAGGTGTGTTTTGTATAGAGATTATTTGTGTCGCATTAAATTCTCACTATGTACTAAACAAAACTTTTTCATTACGTTCTTACTATCTATATATAATTGCATGTTGGAAAATACTGGGTGTGTAATGGAATCAAGCTAAGGGGTGTCAAATCAATTGGGTTGTTATTGCGTTGATCATAAAAGGTCTTAAATACATTCTTACTATTTTCTAAAATTCCAGGTTGGGAAACATTGGGTGTAATACAAGTTGCAACCCACATACTATTCTAAAACCGTTTACAAGTACCAACCCAATTGCTTACTCACCCTCACCTCAATTTGGTAAGTTTGTTGGCTTCCCCACATGCAACTCCTCCTTTTTCTCTTCACCCTTTAGGTTCGAGCATGGAGATTAAAACATAGAGTGTTATCCAACGTGTAATTATTTTGTGCATTATCATATTTAACCAATGTGATCACCTGCTATTTCTTGGTCAATCAAGGTGATCACCAAGGTTATCATTGAATTCTTAACCTTTATTCTTGAATAGCTGATGCACACTGTGCTCTGCAACCAACGTGTCTTGCAATAATTTGTATTTTTTCAATTATTTATACAAGTAATGAAATAAAAAGAAGTTTTACAATGGTGTGTGGTATCTTTCTTGTGTGTCTTGTCTGCCCTTATTGATTATGCAAGTGATGGCCTCTTTCATATGCCAGCAGAGATGAGTGAGATATATCTGAATGGACGTTTAGTGCTTCATAGTTCCAGTAGAATGAAAAATTGGAAGATATAATTGCTGATATATATTACTAGTGTTAGCGATAGGTTAAATTGGAAATTAAATTCCCATTGTACAAATTAATATGTTTGTTTATTTTCTATACAATCTGGTGTGTTGCAATTAGCACAACATATAATCCAATATCGATGAAGTTTGGAATGAAGTGAATTCTTTGTAGCACCAAATGTCTTTAATTTTCCAATTTAATCTATCACTAACACTTGTATTCTTCCATGTGGTTGATATAGGCGAGGAAACAAAATTGAACAAAACAAGGGTAGGTGGATTGAGAAGGACATTATAGGAGATGTGAAGCTTTGACACTAAATGTAGGTGATTCTAGTTGTAATAGCTTGAATCACAAGTGTACTGGACAATTAAATTTCCAAAATTTATTTTGCATTTAGAAGTTATAATCTATATATGGATGGGATGCCTATTGTGGGGAATGCAAACAATTTGCACTTTAATTTAAATAAAATAATGTTACATTATTGTGTGTATTATATCACAAAATTGTACATGAATCATGTTTCCTCGTTGAAGTGTGAGTGTTGCATGGGAAACATTTAAAGCATCAGTGAAGGGTGATACTGCATCCTTTTAATTATCCTTCTCATAATTGATTTGTGTTAGTTTTAGGATATTTTCTGCAACATACATCGGTATCATTTATCTCCCAAAATAGAATAGGAACCTTTGGATCCTTGGTAATTAGATCAGATATATTTTGAAAAGAACATAATATTTATGATTTTATATTAGAGTAATTTTCATTTTAAATCATGTACCTTTGTTTAGTTCTGAAGCATTGTTGCATAGTTGGGTTTCATAAGGTTGTGAATAAGGAAAATTGTTATTGTAATTGGTTTACTCAATATAATATACCATACAAACTGCAAAGGTGAGGCCATAATAACACAAAAATGGCCATTAGGCTTCCCAAATTTTGTAATGGAATTGATGTTTTGTAACACAATGCAAAAATTTTGAAAACACAATATGTTTTGCAATGTAGAATCCTCTTTACAAATATGAGTTTTCCTTGCTGTCATTTTGGAGGTTTAGAAACACCATGTGTTGTCAATTGTGCAGATGCTTATGCTGAAAAGATGCACCTATGTACATACAAAAAAAGCATAAAACCATAAATAAAAACATACATAACAACATACATGGAAACAAAAAGTGACAAAACCGGCATATGGGACCAAACGTCCGGGAAATGGTAGGTAGGAGTTAATGGTGCCATCAGGTCAGTTTTCCTGCCTCCTATCGACTGATAAACGTGGGTTCCTTAGCTTTCCCATGAATTTTTTCTTTCATCCACTTTTTTCTAGCACGGGAAAATTGGAGGTAGACTGACATGTGCATTTTTGGTTTGGAAAAAGAAGGGTGAAAACATGATGAGTTTCTAATCTGCACGTCGAGTTGAAAGCTAAAGGTTAGAGTGCATGTGGAGGAGTTGGAGGAGAAACTGACCAAATTAAGGTGAGGGGTACTAACCAATAGTGTTGTGGAGGGTTTTACAACACTATTTGGGTTGCTTGTTTCTGAACACCTAGGGTTTTCCAACATTAATTGCTGCAATACATAATGAAGTGCATACTATGAAGCACACTATGTATTCATGGTTAATAGTGTCCCCCTTAAATGAGAGATTTTTTATTTGATAAAATAGAACATCATCTCTACATTTGCATATATGCATTTTAAGATAAAGGTTGGGTATAAGTAAAGGCAGTCTTCAAAACACATTATGTTTGCCGACATATACTACACAATGTTCACCACTTTCAACAAGTTTATTCATTATTGCCAATAACAGTAAGAAATTGGTATTATTTCTATTTTTAATGCACACCTACATATACAGGTTTAAAAACTAGAAGGGTTTGGGTATGTTGTGATGTGGAGGTTGACAAATGTAGTGTGTTATGAAGCATGAAATTTTTTATATACTTGAAATTTAAACACAACAATGGAAGGTGTGATTTTGAAGACATTCATACCATTTTGTAACATTTGATGTTGCAAAACTATATGTGTTAAGAAGCAAGCAACCCACTGTGAGAAAAATCCTTACATTTAAACAAGGAGACTCAAACAACTGAAAACCCACATTGTGTTTTCCAAAATACAACTATTTTGTGTACTGTTTTTGTCAATCATTTGAAATTTAAATACAATAATGGAAGGTGTGATTTTGAACACATTCATACTATTTTGTAACATTCCATGTTGCAAAAATGTAGGTGTTAAGAAGAAAGAAACCCATCATGAGAAAACCCTTTACATTTAAACAAGGAGATTCAAATAACTGAAAACCACCACTATGTTTTCCAAATTACAATTATTTTGTGCACTTTTTTTTTTCAATCATGTGAAATTTAAATGCAATTTTTACCCAAATTAAAAGTTCTTATAAATTTTGAAAGGGATTTTCAATACATTCAGACTGTCTATATTACAAAATCTTTTCAAGATATTCTTTATGTTTTGTAAAAATGCATGTTGGAAAACCCTAGGTGTTAAGAAACCTGCAATGTAGTGTTGTAAAACCCTCTACAACTTAGAGGATACTGTGTGTTTTCAGATATTACAAATAATGCAAGCATTTTATTTGTTCCAATTAGACAAAGAAAGTGAAATGACATTTGGACTGCAACAAAGAGTTGTGCAAAAATTTGAAAGTGGAATTCATTACATTCTTGCAGCATAATGAAACAAAAATCTTCATAACAAACTAACTGACATGGGATAGTGTATTTTCCAACACTATAAACAATGTATAACAACACTGTGCATTGCAAGTTTCATAACACCTATTTTTTCCCAATTTCATTACTTTCTTGACACCTCATTTTGCTATTTGCAAATAATGGATTCAAATGCCACATTTTTTTGGGTTTTTGTCCATTCTGAAATATGATTTTGCAAACCCATTAGCGCTGACATGTTTTCTTGGTGACAAGATAGGCAATGGCAGCTCTAAGTTAACGTCTAACCGTCAATTATTTTCGTCAGTGTGATTTGTCTAGTCGACCTTCTTTTTTGTTGGGGAGTTTTGTTCCAATCAGATGAAGAAAGTGAAATGACATTTGGACTATAGCAAAGAGTTGTTCAAAAATTTGAAAGTGGACTTCATTACATTCTTGGAGCATAATGAAAAAAATCTTATATATTTTTCCATGTGGTTTTTGATTTCTCTAAACGTTATTCAGTTATTTCACTCATATTTCCACAATGGGTTGTCAGTTATTTCATTCAACAATCACAAAATTTCAAAACCAACAGACGGGAGGAAATGAAAAATTTAAAAACCCTCAACACAAAAACATGTAAGCAACTTTGCATTTCAAATGAAAACCCCTTTTCCCAAGGAAAACCCTTTGTTTTCATGTCAATGAAAACCCATCTTTGCAACAAATAGTCATTTATTTCTTCACGGTTCCTAGGTAGAATGGGTAAATGGCATATATTGCTAGCGAATAAACATACCTACTAGCTAGCTTGTTGCATGCACCCATCAAATGTATTTTTGTATGGAGGGTGGCCGCACTACTTCGACCTCTGAACACTATCAACTCCTTTCCATTGCTCTCCAGCAACCTGCAAAATGTCGTTGTGGAAAATGGCAACGAAAATGGGACCTCGTCTAGACTTTTTTCTATTTACAAATAATGGTTTTGAATGCCACATTTTGGGGTTTTTGTCCATTTTGAAATATGATTTTTAAAACATAACTTTTATGATGCATGTGACATGTGGTTTTGTAGGGAGAATAGACTCGTCCCAATTACAGAAGGTGATCTCCTTGCAACATGGCTTACACATGATAACACATTGCCCTTCTTCAGGGATAATACATGTCTGATTATGTTATCATGTCAAAGACATATGTCTTTTCATGGATAATAGCTTGATTTTACTATATTTTGTATTGAGATTAGCTTCTGCCTTGCAATTGTACATGGCTATTCTCCCTAGAAGAATGAATGTCAGAGGCATCATAACATACAAAAATGCATTAAAACATACAAAAATACATACACCACATGATGGGACAACATATTGTGGAAAATAATTAGAGGTTGGAAAACATTATGTTGTGAGTTCTTTCATTCTACAACTTCAAATTTGAAGGTTTGAGAAGCACGGGGTGGATTTGTAGTTAAGAGATATATAAAAGCATACAAATTCAACTGAGGGGTGAGTAAGAAATTGGGGTGTTGTGAAGGGTTTTAAAATGGTATTTGGTTTGTAGGTATAATAACACCCACTATTTTCCAACCTGCAATTACTCATTGTTGGCCTTGTCATTGTATGAAAAGGTCAACCTATCAATGCCCGATACAAGCTTTAGATAAGACGTCTATAAAAACATGACGACATTTCATGACAACTGGGCATCTTTGGAGAAACTTTGTAATATTTGCAAAACAAGCTCTTCTCTCCAACACGTGCATCACCACCTCTTCCACAATCTTATCCCCTAAGGTCCATGATGTCTAAATGTTTCATCGATGTATGATGGAGAGAAGTGCATGTTTTGGAAATGTGAAAGGTATGCTCAAAGTTGCCCAGTTGTCATGAAATGTTGTCATGTTTTTGTAGAGGTTACTTCTAGAGGTCAAAGGAGAAAAGAGGCTGCATATTTGATGTGGGTTTTATGATAGATTTCTAGTCGTATCATTTGTATATGTTTATGTCATAACAAAACAAAAAAGCACCGCATATTAGCAGGGTGGAAAACACAGTGGCTTATGTGTTATTTAATTCTGCTTTGTATGGTGAAGATGTGAAAGCTAATAATTTCTTTGATGTAGCTATGCAATATGTTGTGTAATGCTAAAGCATGTGGTTGTATTTGGTTGACCAACTACCACCCATATCCTCCATGTAATATTCTTGCTCGGATAGACGAATTGAGTCTCTCGTACAGGTTGCAAGAAAAGATGTTAATGGGAATTGATAGAAAAGGGCCAAACCACACTGATGTGAACTATCATAATCATGCTCACTTCTTTAACCGTGTCTTTGGTGTATCGACAAAAATGGGCATGGACATTCAATATTACATATACAAATAGAGATTATAAATTTATGTGATTGGCTAATGTCTCTTTATTGAGAAATTTGAGACCTTTTCCTAGTTGGATGCATCTAGAAGGTATGCATCCAACCAATAGTACTCATATGCAAGCACAATCTTCTAAATGAGCTGAGCATGAGGTTTATGAGATTCCTTAAGGGGGAATCTCTAATTAGTAATCACATGGGTCTTGTGGAGGAATGGTTGCTTGTTGTGTTGAAATCTAAATTTTCATGGCAATCAGTGTTGTTTGTGTGATTTGTGATATGGTTTAACCACCTACCATGCATCTTATCTGACACTTGTATCTAGAATTGAGAGGTTGACGTTTTCGTGAGACAACAAGATCAACACACATAGACAATATGAATGTAATGATAATGTTTTGGTTACTTACATAGTAAGAACCCAATTGGTTGGTCACACCTCACCTGGATTTGGATAGTTTTATGTTTCCTCCAGTTGCAATTATATTGATAATATGAATGTCTTAGTAGCCTTTTTTTTCGTACACAGTAATAATGTAATGAATTTCACCTTCAAAACATATGATAAATCTTAGTTACAGTATAAATTGTATTTGAATTTATTTGTACGATTGAAACAAAGAAATGCACAAAATAATGGCAGATTGGAAAACACAACATGGGTTGTCAGTTGTTTCATTTTGCATGTTTAAATCTAAAAACTTGAGAGGATGGGGAGGACTTGCAGGTGTGGGGCACATTCGGTTGTAGGTTTCTTAATGTCCTCTATTTTCCAATTTCATTACATTATTGCCATCTACAAAGAAAAATGTTCTTAAGAAAATCACAAAACATACCAAATTGAGGTGAGGGACAAGTAACCTATAGAGTTGTTACTCAAGTAAAGGATTTTAGAACAATATGTGGGTTGCAATATTTATAACACCTAGTGTTTTCCAACCTAAAATTTCACATAAAAGTTTGAATGTCTTGAAAATATTTTCTTATTTAGACAGTATGAATGTAATAAAAGGCACCTCCAAAATTTACAACTATTAGTTATGGTATAAATTGCAATTCAGTATCTTCATGTGATTGAAAAAAATAAATGCACAAAATAATTGCATTTTGGAAAACACAGTGGGTTACTTGTATAGCATTTTACAATAGTACGTGGGTTGTAGGTTTCATAACACCATCTCTTTTCCATTCTACAATTTTTTTGATAGTAGGAATGTATTGAAAACCTTTTTTTATTTAGACAGATAGAATGTAATGAAAGGCACCTTCAAAATTTATCACAAGTCTTAGGTAGAATTAAATATGCGTTTCAAATTCCTCTTATGATTGAAAAAATATATTCTTGCTTACTGCAAATGGTGTAATAAATTTTGGAACTTTAACTATCTATAACACTTGCAATTACATTTTTCAGAAAATCAAGGATGCGTGTTGTAAAAGGGAAAGTGCTTCGTACAACGAAGAATGTTGTCGAGGTGCTCGACACACATGAGAGGGTGTGTAGTGGTGCATCTTCTTTTGGATGGTCACATTCCACAAACATGCAAGTAAGATCTGGTAATTACAAGATGCAATCAAATGTATAATTTTAATCTCTCATAATTGGTTACGATGTTGAATGGAAAGTGGGAATGTTTTAATCAGGAGGAAGTAACCACAGTACAAAGGAAGTCCCCTCATTTTAGGAAAATTTTGAACCCTGAGGCAGTGACGTGTTTGATAATTGATTGTGAACTTCCAATGTCCCTTTACTTCCAATGCATCAATCAGAATGCTTTACAATTTGAGTTAAAAAAAATCACGTATGTTACAAATATTCTTATTCTGACAGTATATCATTCCTTCCATTCAGGATGATAATCAAGGAGACCATCACACTCTTGCCATAATCTAGGACAACGAGGAAGAGTGTGCAAAGGGAGACCCTAAGGATGGGGAGGGACCCAATGAAGCACAAGGTGATGTGGTGGACGGGAAGGTAGATATAATAACTCAATTATTTCATCGTTTGGTTGTGTGTATATGTTGTGCATTCAAATTGTTTTAATATAAAATATATTAAGCAATTTCCTTTTTCAAATTTTTTGTGTAGGTTGTTGCTAAATATAGAAGAGAAGTGGAGAATGCTAGATACATATATTATTGTATTGTAGAAAAATGTATGAGAAAATATCATGATTGGAGATTTTTCAACATGCATAGGGTTCAACATCACCACCTTCCTATTCTCGTGGTGCCAAAGCATGGCCGAACTGTGTCAGGGGGTGAAATCCAAAATGCCCCATCCTCCCCCTGAGAAATTGAAAGGGTACCTTCAAAAGAAGGTGGAAATATGGAGTACCAAATGAATCTACAGTATAATCTCCGGTAGAAGCATGTTATTAAAAGTGTCTATAAAAAGTATGGGAAACATAGCTTCCTTCAACTTCCCCAACAAGAAAATTATGAGGTGAAGAAGCGAATGGTGTTATACAACAATGAGGAGAAGGAGCAGAGAAGGAAAAAAATATTAAAATTGCAAGAGAGAAAGAGAAAGGAAGGAATGGTAATGTCGAACTGAAAGTTGCTAAATCTGAATTTTGGTTGGTTCATATTTTCTATTCTGATGCATACAAGGTTCACTTAACGTTAACTTACATGACCTGATAGGGTGATGGTTGAGAAGCAGTGTCGCCTAGCAGAGTAGTGTTAATTCGGTAGAGGAAGTTGTTCCCACGAAAGGTGAAGATGATGATGTTCCTCCCAACCCGATGTCTAACATTCAGAAGAAGCATTGTATACAGTTAAAAATTTCAAGGCACCCTCATAAGAAGAAATGAGAACAAAGGGTGATCTCAAAATATTTTGTTTCATGTTTGTTTTGATTATTTGAATGAATTGGTTGCATGCATCTAAATTTGATGTGATGTTTCAATTCCTGCTATTACATGACAAGGATGAACAATAAAGTGTTGCCCTCGAGTAAGTTTTTGTTGTATTGGAAGATGAATAAATTCCCATGGAAGCAAAAGATGATGTTGTTCCTCCCAACCCATTGTCTAACATTGAGAAGAAGGAGGAGCATATACGGATTAAAGTTTCCTCACACCCTCAAAAGAAGAAACAAGAACAAATGGTTATTTTGAAATCTTCTATTTTGATGTTTGTTTTGATTATTTCAATGAATTGGTTGCATGCATCTCAATTTGATGTGACCTTTCAATTCCTGCTATTATAGGGCATCGATGAACAACAGAGTGTTGCCCTCGAGAAAGTTACTATTGATTTGGAAGACAAATTAGTTCACATGAAAAAACAACATGGTGGCGTTCCTCATTTTGTTCCTCTCAACCCATTGTCTAACATTGAGAAGAAGAAGGAGCGTATACGGTTTAAATTTTCCTTAGGCCCTCACAAGAAGAAATGAGAAAAAATGATGATTTCAAAATCTTCTATTTAATGTTTTTTTTTATTATTTCAATGAATTGGTTGCATGCATCTAAATTTGACGTGACATTTCAGTTCTTTCTATTACAGGGCAATGATGAATGACGAAGTCCTTCCCTTGAACACAGTAATGTTGATTTGGAAGATGAAGCAGTGTTGATGGAAGAACAAGATGATGATGTTCCTCCCAACTCACCATATAACATTGAGAAGAAGAAGAAGGAGCATACATGGTTAAAGGTTTCCTCTCACCCTCTAAGGAAGAAACAAAAACAAACGGTGATTTCAAAATCTTCTATTTAATGTTTCTTTTGATTATTTGAATGAATTGGTTGAATGCCTTTGAATTTCATCCAATGTTTCAATTGTTTCTATTATAGGGCAACGATGAACAAAAAGTGTTTCCCTTGAAGAGGGTACTATTGATTTCAAAGATGAAGAAGTGCCCATGCAAGAACAAGATGGTGTTCATCCCAACCCACCTTCTAACATTGAGAAGAAGAAGAAGGAGAAGGAGCTTACGCGGTCAAAATTTTCAAGGTGCCTTGACCTGGAGAAACTAGAAGAAACGGTGAATTCCAATTCTTCTATTTAATGTTTGTTTTTATTTTAATGAATTGGTTGCATGTAGCTAAATTTGATGTGACATTTCAATTCATGCTATTACATGGAAAGGATGAACAATGGAGTGTTGGCCTCGACCTAATTGGCCATGTGGTTGCAATTGAAATGGGGGAGTCTAATAGCTATGGACATGTGGATGGGGAGAGCATTGGCTTACAAGTGGGGTAGGGAAATAAATATGGACATGGGGATGGGGAGAGGACTAGCCTGCAAGTGGGATAGGGTAGTATACATGGACATGGGGATGGGGAGAGCATTGGCTTGCAAGTGGGATAGGGTAATAGATATGGACATGGGGATGGGGAGAGCACTAGCCTGCAAGTGGGATAGGGTAATAGAGATGGACATGGGGACGGGGAGAGCATTGGCTTGCAAGTGGGAGAGGGTAATAAATATGGACATGGGGATGAGGAGAGCGTTGGCCTGCAAGGGGAGATGATAATAAATATGGACATGGGGACCGAGAGAGCAACGACCTACCATCTATATCGGTAACAAACCCAACACACTTCCATGCTTTTGTTCTAATTTATTTATGAATCCTTTAATATGTTTTGAATTATGAAGTTTCCATTGCAGCCAAATCCTGTTGATGAACAAATGATAGAGTTCAAGGGAATCACTTATAATATTGGTTATCACATTGATCTTTAGACGTAGTGTAAAATAGTTTCCAAAGGAATTGTACATGTTATCAAAAGAAATGGTTCCACCCACGTCTTTATGCACCCAGAGAATTGTGTGAGGGTTAAAATTGTTGAGGCCATTGCTGGTGAATGTGCAATGCCTTTTCCACGTCCTAGCGCAGAGACTGTCAAAGAGTGCATGGGTAGCTTCATGGTATGGAATCTCTTTGAGTTGAAGAATTATCGTCCAAAGGTACATATAAATGATATGTTCTTGTACATATATCATACTACCTTATATTTGTTTCCATCCATACACTAATTTTTCAAATTATTTGTTATTGGGTGAAGGTGTTCAAAGTGCCAAGGATAAAGCACAACCTCTCCATAAATATTTTGTTTCACATTCATCGTTTGTGAGGGTTCATGGAATTGGAATCACCCCTCTCGAAATACATAACAACCCAAAGAAGCATGCCCTATTTTACACAAGCATGAACTCAATTGCAAAGAATAGGCAACATAGGATATGATGAGAGAGGCTCAAAATACCCATTGTGCATTGTGGGTTTCATTATTTCATTATTGAACAATTATGGTGTAGAGATATACCATTTTCATATGTTTGAACACTATGTTATACATTTGATATTAGACCTTTCATGGCCCTCTATAATTATTTGATTATTGAAAAATTATGGTGTACAGATATACTATTTTCATATGTTTGAACACTATGTTGTTATCCATTTGATATCACACTTTTCATGACCCTAGATATAAGTACATTATCAAGAACGTGAAATAATGGTAGGAAATGCCAGCTCAACTATTACTATTTATGGTAGCTTGCTTATAAATGAAAAAGATATGTTGACATGTAAATAATTTGACCTCAAAAAAAACTATTGAAGTTCGCTTTCAAATTTTAGAGCATTTGTCTCCTACAATAAAAATGACATTTCCCTTTTTCCATCTAAATGGAAATGATAAAATGGTAAAATTTGTTGCAATGTTGGAAAACACACTGTCCCCTATCTGTCATTTCCTTATGAAAAGTTTTGTTTCGTTACCACCATGAATGTAATGAATTCCAGTTTCAATTTCTAGAACAACTATTTGGTACACTAAAAATGGCATTTCCCTTTTTCCATCTAATTGGAACACATAAAATGCTTGCATTGCTTGTAGTGTTGGAAAACACGATGTCCCCTTTCAAATATTTCCTTATGAAAAGTAATTTTTTTGTTATGAGCAAGAATGTAATGAAGTCCACTTTCAATTTTTAGAACAAGTTTTTCATTGAGTGAAAATGGCATATTTCCTTTTTCCATGCGAATGGAACAAATTAAATGCTACCATTGTTTGTAGTGTTGGAAAACACACTGTGTCATGTCAATTATTTCATCATGAAAAGTTTTTTATTTTATACGCACAAAAAATGTAAGGAAGTCCACTTTGAAATTTTATAACAACTAGTTGGTTGAGTAAAAATGACATTTCTTTTTCATGTCCTTGTCCAACAAATAGAATGCTCCCATTATTTTCAGTGTTGGAAAACACATTGTCCTATGTTAGTTGCTTCATTATGAAAACTTTATTTTTCATGTGCTCCAAAAATGTATGATTCTATATTGCATGGTTGTATCTTTTTTATTACATTATCTTACATGGATGTAATGTAACTAACATAACACATTATTTTAGTAGAAAGAGGATAGATGAAGGAAAGGGACATAACACATTATTTCGGTAGAAAGAGGATAGATGAAGGAAAGGGATATGGGATATGGTTAAAATGGATGAATGATATAAGTTGTCAAATTAACTTCATGTCAAAAGAGAAACTTACTTTTATTAGCACTAGAATTATGTAGGATGATATAATGGATCGTGATGATGATGCATTAGGTTCATAAGGTAGGAAAAAATGTAATGGATCATGATGATGATGCTGGAAAAAACTATTGTCTCAAATAATGTTATATGGCATCAAATAATGGTAGGCAAAAATTTGTATTGAAGTTCAACTTCATATTTTATAACAACCCTTACTTTCACCAAACATTTCATTTCAATATCATAATAATTTTGGAACACAAGATGCACAATAAAGTTATAGGATGGAAAACACATAGGGTAGTGACTCACATCTCAATTATTGTTCAAAGACAACACTTTATGTTATGCAGTTTGTAACAACACAATGTATTAAACTTCACCTTCATATTTTATAACAACCCTTACTTGTAGCAAACATTCCATATCAATATCTTAATACTTTTGGAACACAAGATGCACAATAAAGTTGTAGGATGGAAAACAAACAGGGTAGTGACTCACTTCTCAATTCTTTTTCAAAGACAACACTTTTTGTTATGCAGACTGTAACAACACAATGTGTTGAACTTCACCTTCATATTTTATAACAACCCTTACTTAAAAAAAACATTCCATATCAATATCATAATACTTTTGGAACACAAGATGCACAATAAAGATGTAGGATGGAAAACACACAGGGTTGTCAGTCACTTCTCAATTCTTATTCAAAGACAACACTTTTTGTTATGCATACTGTAACAACACAATGTATTGAACTTCACCTTCATATTTTATAACAAACCTTACTTGCAGCAAACATTCCATATCAATATTGTAATATGTTTGGAACACAAGATGCACAATAAAGTTGTAGGATGGAAAACACATAGGGTTGTCACTCACTTCTCAATTCTTGTTCAAAGACAACACTTTCTATTATGCAGACTGTAACAACACAATGTATTGAACTTCACCTTCATATTTTATAACAACCCTTACTTGCAACAAACATTTCATATCAATATTGTAATACGTTTGAAACACAAGATGCATAAAACATTTGCAGGATGGAAAACACACAAGGTTTTCAATCACTTCTCAATTCTTGTTCAAAGACAACACTTTTTGTTATGCAGACTATAACAAAACAATGTATTGAACTTAACCTTCATATTTTTTAACAACCCTTACTTGCAAAAAACATTCCATATCAATATCATAATACGTTTGGAACACAATATGCACAATAAAGTTGTAGGATGGAAAACACACAAGGTTGTCACTCACTTCTCAATTCTTGTTCAAAGACAATACTTTCTATTATGCAGATTATAACAACGAAATGTATTGAACTCCACCTTCATATTTTATAACAACCCTTACTTGCAGCAAACATTCCATATCAATATTGTAATCGTTTGGAACACAAGATGCACAATAAAGTTGTAGAATGCAAAACACACAAGGTAGTGTGACTCACTTCTCAATTCTTGTTCAAAGACAACATTTTTTTGTTATGCAGACAGTAACAAAACAATGTATTGAACTTCATCTTCATATTTGTTAACAATCCTTACTTGCAACAAACATTCCATATCAGTATCGTAATACGTTTGGAACACAAGATGCACAATAAAGTTGTAGGATGGAAAACACATAGGGTTTTCACTCACTTCTCAATTCTTGTTCAAAGAAAACACTTTCTACTATGTAGACTGTAACAACACAATGTATTGAAATTTACCTTCATATTTTAAAATAATTTTCTCTTTCAATATCTCTCATCACTGCACCTTCATTCCTCACCAATCAAATTGTCATTGCCATTTGATATTATTCTATATTGTTGTCTTTCAAACTGCTTGCTGATTACTATTGTCTATTAAAAGAAGTCTCTTATGTAATCCATGTGAAACATGGCATTGCAAGATTAAGAAACACTTGAAGGTTTAGAACAACTAAGAAATTAACATAGAACTGATAAATGAGATCCAAAGGAGAAACTGAATATAAATCCAATTTTTGTCACTATGCATCTTTTGAACACAGTCCCAAATCTCCCCTTAAGACATCATATAAAGCTTACCCCACTATTATTCTTTTGCATAAACAATCTTCTTTTGTGTATGCCTTCATTCTATTGTAGAAGACTACTCTTTAATCTTTAGACCTGTCACCTTTTGGTTTGAATGAACTCCATATTTGCAATGTCTTCCCTTTGCATTTGATATTCAAGACTATGAATATTTGCATTGTGATTGAAATTCGATCATGGTTGTCCTCCATGAGGTGACAGTCTGTGTCATGGTTTATGGACTTTGTGAAAGTCATATGCTAATTTTTGAGCCTTGACTATCAAAAAATCTCTGCAAAGATGGCTTAAAATACTAAGAAGGATACATTATATCCTCTAGTTATGTTACAATAATAGAGGATAGTTACATTGAAATAAAGATATTAAGGATCTTAGGACAGTCATAGAGGCAGATTGCTCTTATTGAATTGGAAATATTAATAAGGTATCATCAAATAGGGAATTGAACTTATTAGATCTCTGTTGTTTTGCCTTAATTGTTGTCATCTCTGTGAAAAAATATGTGCATTATGAATTTGATTGTCCCTACACAAAATAATGTCCCTTTCTCTACCTTTAAGTCCGCAATGCATTTGTTTGGTGTAGTGTCATTAAAGGAAACTTTTTCCACAGCCATAATTTTTACAAAAGAAAAGTTTATTTTGCTTTAGGTGAACAAAAAAAAATGGTAAGAGGAAAGTAGTGAAGAACAAAAACAGTATCTAGTGAAGCTATTATCAAAACTAAAGAAAAATTTATTTTCCCTTTCTTTAACAAATAAAATGAATTGTATGCTTCAGGGGGATGATCCTCAAAGTCATGAAATTTAGGCACAATCTTCATAACTAGTGAATAACTATATTCACAAGCATATGTAAGTAAGTTTGTGAAAGTTCATGTTAATGATAAGCTCAAATACAACACAAGAAAACAACTCCAATATTTCAAGTGACTCTATCTACTCTGAGTGACAAGAAACCATTTAATAACCCTAGGAAGATGAAGCAGTCCCTCCACAAGATGCCAGTAAAAAATATTTGATAGATGCATCATATAACATCATCAAACATGCAAAATGGGCTCTCCAACATCATTTTTTCACATTCCCCATTGAAGAGTCTAAATGGATATCCATTTAAAGGATATTTTGAAAAAAATAAAATATCCTAACAATAAAAACCCTTACTTGCAGCAAACATTCCATTTCAATATTGTAATACATTTGGGACATAAGTTGCAAGATGGAAAACACACAAGGTTGTCACTCGCTTCTCAATTCTTGTTCAATGATTGTAATTTCTATTATGTAGACTCTACAACAACAATGTATTGATGTTCATATTGTATAACAATATTGCAAAAATATTCAACTCGAGACCTTCATATTTTATAAGAACAGTAAAGTGCATAAATATTCAACTTGACCTTCATATTTTATAACAATATTGAAAATTGTGTTCATATTTTATAAAAACACTTACTTGTAGCAAACATTCAATTTCAATATCATAATATGTCTGGAACAAAAAATGCACAAAAAAGTTGCATCATGGAAAACACACATGGTTGTGAGTCACTTCTCAATTCTTGGAACAAAAAATGCACAAAAAATTTACATGCATGTAAGGGATGGTAAACAATGTTTTGATATGTTTTCAGATTTGAACTAAGATAAACAATTTGCATCACAAAGTCAGATGTACAAAAATTTGGAGTCAATATTATAGATTTTGAAGAAAATTAAAAGCCACATTTAATAGTGCTAACACTGAGAACTACGTCAACCATTTATGAACAGGTATAATTTTTGTGTTCTCAGCATCTAGAAGGATTTCACACACTCTGATTGTCAAGGTGGAATTGACAACATATAACGCAGGCACCTCATAATATGCATGTATAAGCCTGAATGATGGTCTGACACGGTGGATCTCAAACCTGACAATGTGGTTAAATTTGAACATGGCCAACAACCATTCCTCCACAAGACCCATGTGATTACTAATTAGATATTTCCCCTTAAGGAATATCATAAACCTTATGCTTAGCTTTTTCATAAGATTGTGCTTGCATATGATCACTGTTGGTTGAATGCATACCTTCTAGATGCATCCACCTAGGAAAAGGTCTCAAATTTCTCGGTAAAGAGACATTGGCCAATCACATAAATTTATAATCTCTATTTCTAGATTTTAATATTGAATGTCCATTCCCATTTTTGCCCACACACCAAAGACGTAGTTAAAGAAGTGAGCATAATTATGATAGTTGAAATCAATGCGTTTTGGCCCTTTTTTTATCAATTCTCATTAACATATTTTCCTGCAACCTATACGGGAGAGAAAATTCCTCTATGCGAGCAAGAATATTACATGGAAGATAGGGGTGGTAGTTGGTCAACCAACTAGATACCCATGCTTGTGAACTGTGCGACATCTTCTATACAACTAGAGAAATAGGTAATGAAATTCTTGAAATAGAAGAAAAAAGAACATTTTTTAGAAGCTACAACTGCATTCTATAATTAGAAAGAAACTCTCAATGCTGAAAAAAAACACCTGCAAAGCTACATAACACTATTGAATTTTTTTGCATGTGCAATATTTGCAGATAAAGTGACAATATGGGATAGTGTGTTTCCCAACAGTACAAAGAATGTGAGAAAAAACGAGCAAAGTGGAAGATATAGACAATGTTTTGACTGAAGAGATTCTACCTATTCTTCGAAACTTAAGGAAGCAACATGTGTAGTATGTCCAATGGCAAAATGACAATGCACAACTAGAGCAATAGGTTATAAAATGCCTAAAATTAAAGAGAAAAAAAATTATTTTGAAGATACAACTACATTCTATAATTAGAAAGACACTCTCAATGCTGACCAAAAAGAGGCTGCAAAGCTACATAAGAGTATTGAAATTTCGTGCATGTGCAATATGTGCAGATAAAGTGAGAATATGGGATAGTGTGTTTTCTAGCAGTGCAAATAATGTGAGCATTTTTTTTGTGCAAAGGAAAAATGGAAATGCAGGAGTGCACCGACATGTACTACAAATCTCAAAATGAAAAGGGGATCTGCAATGAAAAAGTGAAAAAGAAGAAAGTGGAAGATATAGATAATGTTTTGACTGAAGAGATTCTACGTATTCTTTAGAACTTAACGAAGCAGCATTTGTAGTATCTCCAATGGGCATATGGAAATGCACGACTAGAACAATAGGAACTAAAATGCCTGAAACGAAAGGCAACAAAAAATTTCAGAAGAAAGAACAACATTATCTAATTAGAAAGACACTCTCAAAGCCCACCGAAAAGTGGCTGCAAAGTTGCACTATTGAAATAAAGGCGCATGTGAACAACTTCTAGGAAGAAATTTATGTAATGAAGATACAACTGCATTCTCTAATTAGAAATACACTCTGAATGTTGGCTTCATTACATTCTTCGACTGTACAAAACATTGACATTTTCATGACAAAATAGTTGACAGGGGATAGTGTGTTTTCGAACATGGCAAATAATGTGAGCGTTTTATTTGTTGTAATCAGATGAAGAAAGGAAGAAAGGACATTTAGATTGTAGGAAATATTTTCTAAGAAAATTCAAAGTGAAACAAAACTTTTCATAATGAACTAACTGGGTAAGGACAGTGTGTTTTCCAACAGTGCAAACAATGTGACCACTTTATTTGTTCCAAGCAGATGAAGAATGTGAAATTTCATTTTCACTGTAGCAAAGAGTTACATTCAAAAAATTGAAAGTGGTCTTCATAATGTTGTCAGTGGTAAGGAAACAAAAAATTTCATAACGAACAAAGTGACATGGGACAATATATTTTCTAGTAGTGCAAACACTATGACCATTTTATTTGTTCCAATCAAACTAAGAATTCAAAATGCCTTTTTTTACTATACCAAATAGCTGCTCAAAAAATTGAAAGTGGAATTGATTACGGTCTTCATCATAAAAAAAAAAAAAAAAAAACTTTTTCATAATGAACTCACATTTGGATTGTGTGTTTTGCAAAAACAAACGATGAGAGCATTTTATTTGTTCCAATTAGATGAAGAAAGTTAAATGGAATTTTGACTCTACCAAAACATTTTGAAAGTGGACTTGATAACATTCTTGGTCGCAATGATACAAAAAACATTTAAGAATGAACTAATTGACATGGGATAGTGTGTTTACCAATACTACAAATAATGTGAGAATTTTTTTGCGCAATGGACATATGGAAACACACAAGTGGAGCAAGATGCACTAGAATACCTGAAATGAATAAGGGAATTGCTATGAGAACATTGCCAAAGAAGCGAGCAATGTGAAAGAGGTAGATAAAGTTTTGATTGAATAGATTCTTCTTGCTCTTCACAAGTTGAGGGAGGACCCCGTGCACTATGCTTACCTACAAACACAGGTTCACTGAAGTATGCTTGTGGAATCCTTATTAACTCTTGAAGAAGAAATGTATTGTGAACGCACGTTGGCCGACATCAACTTGTCACTGTAGCCAAAATTTTATAAGGAAGTTACATGGTATTGCATAATTCCATACCAAACATTGGACTTACCTACACATAGTTATTAAATTGGAACCATACCTTCCATTGGGTTTACACTCATGAAATAAATTCATCAGTGAGGACTCCTTTCCCCATATTGGAATGCTAAGGCCAAAAAAGAAATTAGAAATTTTATGACGTGGTAGAAGCACATACTAGAAAAAAAATCTGCAATACCATTTCTTATTACATATAGAAATTGAAATGGTTTTTCTCATAGTCACCCATATGAGATGTTGTATCCTCTATCCTGTCCATAGCAGTTGTACCTGAAGTCTCACATTGCATATTGACATTCACATTCAAGCTATTGTTCATGGAGAAGGGAAAGGATTCATACAAAGGAGTTCGGTGATTTGATTGTTTTGCAACATGCTTCATACAATGGGTTGCATGTCAACGAAGATCCTTTCTTGCACTAAACCATGGACGCATGCAAACGGTGCTAGTTGCAGCTTCATCAGGATTAGGAATGAATTCAAACGGTAATGCATTTGATTGTTGTAGGTCTTGTAGAAACCTATCGACTCACTATGTGTATGATTGCACCAGTTCTTGTAGAAACCTCTCGATGTACTATACGTATGATTTCACCAGTTGTAAACATTGTGGCGGTGTACACATCACTTTATTCAATATTTCATTTGTGTCATTCCAAATACACATTTTCAGAAAATCTTCATTATATACATGAGTGATAGAAGGAGCTTGTGTAGGGGTGAGAAGATTAGGATTGTTTTCTTCAACGCCCTTGTGACAATTTCTCATTCAAATCTATCCCTCTATCAATTGGTTGACCTCCCCCATATAAATGACCACATAGAATAAACTTGTATTACACAGTAGAAAATGCAAAAAACAATTGACTCCCATAAAGTAACACAATTCGAATTGAAATTCACTTATCGTGGACCACCCCTTCAACGGTAGATAATCTTTTAATCAAGTCGACAACCTTTAGGACATGTTTGCAAGTGTTCCCCTACGAACTCCAAGGGCACTCACAAACAAAAAGGTGCTCCCCAAATTTTTGAACAAGGTAGTGGCTGGACCTACTTTGACTTTCCACCTAGTACCATCCAGGATGTGTTCCATTGGGAACACAATGATCATCCATAATTGCCTTGGCCTGCTCCAAACTAGATCGAATATTTAAAGACTTATAGTTCATCAAAAAACCATAGTGTTGTAACTTTTCCTTTTTCCTATACAATGGTTCCATTTTATACAAAAGTGTGTAATACAAATAGTCCATTATTCTAGTGCATTTTTTAGAATGATCACACACGTACTGAGTTTTGAGTGTGCAATGGTACTACTCAATGGCTACATTTGTATCTTGGTTGGCATGTGAGAATAGTCTACAATTTTTTGCCCACATGTCTACGGAAAAATCCAATAGTCAAGTAAACCACAACGTATTAGAGGTAACATCAAAGAATGTGAATGGTGTAAATCCTACGAGGTGACAAAAATTGTCAACTCACCAATTCGACCTTCTCCTTTGCACCAATTCTTGTTGAAGTACTCTAAAAATTGGGTCAATCATTGAAATCCTCAAAGAAAGAGATCAATAGCTAAGTGATGCAATCTTTACTATCACCAATAGCCATCATGATCGTTCCAAGTTTGTGGAAGATTTAAATTTCCCTTTCCTTGGCTACGTACTTATATAAATTCTTTAGCCAAACCCTTTTAACATGCCAAATGAATAGATGCACATGAAATTGAAAGAAAACCATAATAGACAATACAAACGATATAGTTTACCACTCATTTGCATGACAAAGTGGCATTGAAAATAAATAGAAAATGAGAAAGGTAAGCAAATCAAAAAAGAGATGCACATACTGTATGGCTTGGATTTCTGCAATTGCATCATCAATTAAAAAATGCATTGATTCTCTAGTAGGGTTTGGCTCTTCTTCCTTGAGCATGCAATATACGTAGCCAAGTAGAGATGTCCTCAATCTTGTTTTGTGATGAGACTACCCACGTAACAAGCACACAATTTTGTTGCTCATAAAAAAGGAGCAAAGTATATAATGGAAACTATAGACATAACAACTCAATGTGAGCATTGTCAAGTTTATAGCCAGCAAGATCATTGAAAAGATGAAGAAATTTTTGTCAATTGTTTTAAGGCCTCACCCCATATCTTTTAGTGGCAAACATGGAATCCATCGAGATGACTGAATTATGTGAGTGGCTAACCATCCTATCCAACATCCATAGAGTCTGAACCCTGATAACAAAAGGTGTAGCATTCCCATGGGGTCATTGAAAGTAGAAGAAGTTGTCAAAGTCCTATCCATTCCACATCATGATACTTGTCAAATCGAATCTATGTTTCTGTGTGTGAATCGTATGCTCCTTTTGCCAGGAATTCATTACATCCTTTCTTGTAAGGAATTGATCTATATTTGACATCATACCACATAAGATAGGATCGTTGATGTGTCTATCCATTATTGCATTGACACTGATACCATGAGTAAAAGGATTTCAATATATATTTTTCACTCCGTGGATAGATTATCGGAAAAATAGAACACCTATCTCCACTTTTTTCGTTAATGCCATGGAAAAATTCACCGTTTTTATTGACGTGGAACATTTCTTTGTAGATAATATAGGAAACATCGAGTTTTTCATCCATAACCTTTACAATGAAGTGGCATTGAAAACCTCAGATTTCTATAAACGTCTTATGTTGTTTCTTCTCTGGTGGAGGCTAGACTTTGAGGTCTGCCGGACCGTATTGAGACCAATAGCTATGAAGAAGGCATCATCTCATGATCTTGAAGAAAGAGAGAGTAAAATATCATTGGACCATACAAATGAATGTTGAAAGATACAAACCTATGATACCAAATTGTTTTTCTATATTTTTTGTCTTCAAGGGGACGCATGATGGTAGGTTGTCTTCTTTTCTTGTCCAAAAATTTAGTTTAAAAACCTTCAACAGAAATTTCACCACGAATGAAATCATCAAGTCTCATATGAGGAATTTATGCAATAATGTCATAGACCCCATCCTTCTTCACACAAATAGGATTCCATTGCAAATAGGAAGAGGAAAAAGGAGAGCCTCCATACCATACATCTTGCACCTCCAATTCATCTTCCTTCTTCCATTTTTAACCTCTCCCCATTCTAGGAAAGTATGGAATTGTGCGAACATTTCAAATTAGTGTGGATTGTGTCATGAAAAAGAAACAAATCATTCATTGAATGTAAATATAATTTTCTTGCACTGTTGTCACCCATGTCAAACCAATAGGACATTGTTGACTTCAATTGAGGAAAATTAAAGGTGATAGATCGAATCAAGCTACGCATAAAATATAACACAAACACGGGCTAGAAATTGGACTGCCTATCTTAATGTACAAGTGAAAATAGACAATGACAACCAAAAACTTTGATGACAACCTTGTATGTAAAAAAAGTGCATCCATTGCTGCCAATAATGCCAAAATGATAACATGTTTGTTGCATCTGTTGAAAAAAGATGAATCAGTAATGGAGAGAATGAGGAAAGGAAGAAAGGTGTAAAATTTTCTATCAACCATGATGTAAGCTAATTCAGGTTGGAAACAATAATGTGTAGATGAACCTCCACGCTGACATAAATACCACAAGTAAATTTGAAACACCACATGTAAATATAACAAATATTTCAAAGTATATGGGTTGTACAAACCTCTTTTACCTGAGGAGGCATGTTGTGATATTCAACCTTCCATTTGGCATGACTTAACACGAGGAGAAAAAACACATCTAGCAATTCATGAAACAAACAAGTGAAGGTTGAACCAAACGATGAGTGGTTCAACCTACAACTTTGTATGTGGTGTAGGAGTGTAACGTGCATAACAATGTGTAATTACTTATATAATTGAAACAAAAAATGTATTATCATGCCAAGATACATTGGTTGTGGTGTGTGTGTATTTTTTAAAGGAGAGGAAGGGTTAGAGGGAAACCAAAACCTTTGATGACAACCTTGTATGTAAAAACAAAAGTGCATCCATTATTGCTAGCAACGCCAAAATGATAGCATGTTTGTTGCATCTGTTGAAAAAAAGATGAATCAATAATGGAGAGAATGAGGAAAGGAAAAGAGGTGTAAAATGTCCTATCAACCATGATGTAATCCAATGCAAGTTGGAAAACACAATGTGTAGATGAACCTCCACATTGACATAAATATTGCAAGTAAATTTGCAACCCTGCATGTAAATATAACAAAGATTTCAGAGTATATGGGGTGTACAAACCTCTTTTACTATAGGAGGCATGTTGTAATATTCATGCTTCCATTTGGCATGACTTAACATGAGGAGAAAAAGAACATCTAGAAATTCATGAAATAAACAAGTGAAGGTTGAACCACATGATGAGTGGTTCAACCTACAACTTCGTATGTGGCGTAGGTGTGTAACATGCATAATAGTATGTAATTACTTATATAATTACAAAAAAAAATGTATTATCTTGGGAAGATATGTTGGTTTTGGTGCATGTGTATGTGTTAAAGGAGAGGAAGGGTTAGAGGGAAACCAAAACCTTTGATGACAACCTTGTACATAAAAAAAATTCCATCCATTAGTACCAGCAACGCCAAAATGATAACATGTTTGTTGCATCTATTTAAAAAAAGATGAATCAATAATGGAGAGAATGAGGAAAGGAAGAAAGGTATAAAATTTCCTATCAACCATGATGTAATCCAATGCAAGTTGGAAAACATAATGTGTAGATGAACCTCCACGCTGACATAAATATCGTAAGTAAATTCACAAACCTACATGTAAATATAAAAAAGATTTCAATGTATATGGGGTGTACAAACCTCTTTTACCAGAGGAGGCATGTTGTGATATTCATCCTTCCATTTGGTGTGACTTAACATGAGGAGAAAAATAACATCTAGAAATTCATGAAATAAACAAGTGAAGATTGAACCACGTGATGCTCAACCTACAATTTTGTATGTGGTGTAGGAGTGTAACATGCATAATAGTATGTAATTACTTATACAATTGCAAAAACAGATGTATTATCTTGGGAAGATATGTTGGTTGTGGTGCGTGTGTATGTGTTAAAGGAGAGGAAGGGTTAGAGGGCAACCAAAACCTTTGATGACAACCTTGTATGTAAAAACAAAAAAGTGCATCCATTGCTGCAAATAATACCAAAATGATAACATGTTTGTTGAATCTATTGAAAAAAAAAGAATCGGTAATGGAGAGAATGAGGAAAGGAAGAAAGGTGTAAAATTTCCTATCAAACATCATGTAATCCAATGCAGGTTGGAAAACCCAGCATGCACATGAACCTCCAAGTGGACATATACACCGCAAGTAAATTTGTAACCCCGCATGTAAATATAACAAAGATTTTAGAGTATATGGGATGTATAAACCTCTTTTACTCGAGGAGGCATGTTGTGATATTTAACCTTCTATTTAGGGTGACTTAACATTTGCAGAAAAGGCACATTTGAAAATTCATGAAATAAACAAGTGAAGGTTGAACCACACGATGAGTGGTTCAACTTGCAACTTTGTATGTGGCATATGAGTGTAATGTGCATAACACTATGTAATTACTTAGATACAGTTGTAACAACAAATCTGTATTAGGGACGATATGTTGGTTATGGTGCATGTGTGTGTGTTAATGGAGAGGAAAGGTTAGAGGGCAACCAAAACCTTTTATGAGAACCTTGTACATGTAAATAAATTTGCATCCATTGCTGCCAACAACACCAAAATAAATTTTTTTTTTGCATTTGCTGCCAAAATCATGAATCAGTAATGGATTTAATCAAGAAAGGCATACATGTGTAAATTTTCCTATCAACCATGATGCCATCCAATGCATGTTGGAAAACATAGTGTCTACTTGAACCCCCAAGCAAACATAAAGATTGCATGTAAAATCATAACCTCACATGAAAAAAGACTAAGAAATCATAGTATATGGGGTGTGCAAACCTTTTTTACCTGAGTAGGCATGTTTTCATATTGAGCCTTCCATTTGGGGTGACTTAACATGACCAAAAAAAGCATATATTATAATTCATGAACTAAAAAAGTGTAGGTTGAACAACACGATGAGAAGTCCAACTTGCAACTTTATATGTAGTCTATAAGTGTAACACGAATAATAATATGTATTTACTTCTATGGCTGCCAACAATGTGAAAATAAAAAAAAATGTTCTTTGCATCTGCTAATAGAAAAATGACTCAATGAACGTAGGCTAAAACATGTTTTTTTTTGTGCATTTATTTGTGAAACATATGAAGAATTTGAAAAGCAATTTTAACTATAAACCATAATTGTAGTAAATTGTGAAGCTCACTTGCATTGAAAACCATAGTGAATGAGATAGATATTGTTTTGACTTAAGAGATTCTTTATGCTCTTGATTAATTGAAAAATAAGAATTTGTAGTATGTGCAAAGGCGAAGAAACAATACAAATCTGGAGGCAACAAGGTCTATAATTTATGAAATTGAAAAGGAATGTGCTCTAAAAACACTTGAATACAAGCAGATCAAACTTAATGAGATAGATATATTTTTAACTAAAAATATTCTTACCAATCTTGAGAATTTGA
The DNA here is from genome assembly GCA_007115665.2 of Sequoiadendron giganteum. Classification (NCBI taxonomy): domain Eukaryota; kingdom Viridiplantae; phylum Streptophyta; class Pinopsida; order Cupressales; family Cupressaceae; genus Sequoiadendron; species Sequoiadendron giganteum. The sequence continues at coordinate 54,332,193 of CM021105.1, read as the reverse complement.
GGAAGGAGAACGTGCAATATGTGCAATGGGAAAATCACAATGCAGAAGTGGATAAAGTCAAGAGATTTTGTATTGCATATGAATTTGTCTAAGTAGAGAAAATGAAAGATGATGCTATAACTGGATTTGAACTAGTGAAGTCAAACATATTTGAACATAAAACTAAACATGACCAGTAAAAGAACATCAAGCAAAAAATAAAAAATTCCACCCTTCAACTTACAACAAGCAAAAATATAGAAAATGCAACCCATAGTGTTTTCCAACATGCCTATAGTTTATTAATTTGAGAAAGTTGAAACACAATTTTTAGTCTACCTGAGACTTGTTATATATTTTGAAGGTGTTCCTTTCATTACATTTTTATTGTGTAAACAATAAATTTTTTTCATTGCAATCATATTGTCTATATAATCGAAGGTTGGAAAATGCAGTGCATTAAGAAACCTGTGACCCACATAGTGTTGAAAAACCCTCTATGTAAAAGAACATAATTGGTTGGTCACCCCTCAGCTAAATATGGTTACTTTTATGCATCCCCCAGTTGCAACTCCTTCCCAAATTCTCTACCCTTCAACTTTATACAAGCTCAAAAAACTAACTCGCAATCCATGGTGTTTTCCTACCTACCTATATTTTAATGATATGACAAAATACAAACGCAATTCATACAATAAGTAATAGTTTTGGTAAATTTTCAAGATGCCTTTTCTTACATTTGTAGTGTAAGGTTCTCATTACACTCATTTTGCCTATTGATAATTCAATCTTGGAGAAAACTGTGGGTTGAGGAACCTAAGTTCTTCTTAATAGTTCAAGAGGCAATAGGTACTAGAATGTATGAGATGAATAAGGAAACATCCCTAAAAACACTTGAAAAGAATCAAACCAAACTATATGAGATATATAATATATTGATTGAAGGGATTCTTCCCACTCTTGAGAAGTTGGGGAAGGAGCATTTAAATTAAGTGCAATGGGAAAATGACAATGCAAAATTGGACACAACAAGTACTAGAATGTATGAAATGACAAAGGAATATGTTGTAGAAATACTTGAAAAGAAGCAGACCATAGTGAATGAGACATACTATATTGATTAAAGAGAATCAGTGTTGTTGATAATTTCAGGAAGGTGTGTGTGCAATATCCACAATGGACATATGACAGTGCAGAACTCGAGCAACAAGTAGTAGAAAGTGTGTAATATAAAATAAATCTTCTCTAAAAACACTTCAAAAGAAGCAGACCAAAGTGAATAGCATAGATAATGTATCAACTGGTGAGATTGTTTTTGCACTTGACAATTTGATGGAGCATCATGCAGTATCTGCAATGGGAAAATATCAATGCAAAAGTGGATAAAGCCAATAAATTGTGTATTCTATATGAATTTATGCAAGAAAAGAAAGTTAGAGATGATGTTATAAGTGGATTTGAACAAATGAAGTCAAAGATTCTTCAACTTAAGAATTCCATGGAACAAATACAATTTGAAATAGATAATGAAAAGGAAAAAATAGATCTTAGAGAAAAAAAAAAGAGAATCAGTTGGTTGGAGACATGAAAGCCCTATGTGAAAAGGTAGACAAGTTTTGTAAATAACTTATCAAACATAAAACATCTGCATTCTCTAATTAGAAAGAAACTCTCAAAGATAAGCAAATATCGGATGAAATGCTACAAAAAATTATTGAAGACATTCAAAACTCTATCGAAAAAATGGATGCTCTTGTCTGAAGGGCTGATGAGGAAGCAATTGCTCCAAAGCTACAAATAAAAGATATGAAATAGAAGGTAGAAGCTCATGAAAAGGAATTTTAGGGGGGTGATAACAGGTAACAACAATGGGGATGAGAAAAAATGTGTGACTAGTCAAATTGCATATGCAAAAGCAATAGTTGGAACTGCAAGACAAAGAGATGAGGAGAGCTCCGAAAAATCGGTTGGTGCACGACAACGGTCATTTTTCAAATTTTTGGGAAGGAAATCACAAATCCCAAGGTCATTTTCTTGTTGATCATATAGATTCCTCTTGGTATGGGAAGTCTAGGCAAGCTTTTTGGTTTCCAAGCCTTTTCTATATCATTTTCCCAAGGAAACAACTTTCCAGGTGAAGGCAAGTAGTTTTTGATATATGTGGTTCTGATGAGGATGGAGGTCTAGTGTCCTTTCCAAATGGCATTCCTCTGAGGATCTCTTTTCCAAACAATATTATGGTAGATCTTGTTTTGTATCAGGATCATTTGGAGAAACACAAGAGTTTTCAGTCACATAGGTGTTCCCTTTCTCAGTTCACAAATCCATCCCCTGCTTCTTTTCCAAATAATGTTACCTTGGGCAAGGGTTTCACTCGTAAGTCTTCGATGGTTTTGGGTTCTCAAGATCTTTTGCAGAAGATCAAATGGGTGAAGCCTTTTATTTTTGTAGAAAATCAAAATCATTTACAAAATTCTAAATGGGTCAATGTGGATAATGCATCCAACAGAACATTTAATAGAGAAAATGGCCTAATTTTGCTAGATGACTTGCTAAGTGTGCAGTCTAAAAACTTGTAATGAACAACTCTCATTTGTAAGTTTTGGAAGTATTCTCCTTGCATTTCTAATTTTAAAAAATTTCTTTTTCATGATTGGGAAGGGGTTTCAAAAGGTTTTTACATTGATAGAGGAAACAAATTTTTTGTTGTTTTGTTTTCTTTGAAAAAGTTTATCCATATGGTTTACAAGGTTAATTTGTGGGTCTATGGGGGTTTTGGTCCGTCGATTCAGCCTTGGCATCAAAATTTCAACCCTTATATAGCTACTATTTAGTTTATCCCATTCTGGGTTCAATTGCATTCTTTGCCTCTGGAATACAGAGAACCAAGCATTATTGAAATTTTGGCAAATCACTTAGGTATCTTTTTGAAGCATGATCTGGGATTTTTCCAAAACCCTCATTTACCAGTTCATGCCTATGTTATTTTGGATACGGAAAAATATCTTCCACAAGATGTTTCTATCAAATCTAAAGCAAGTATTTTTTCACAAGTTGTTTTTATTGAGACTCCTTTTAATGTGTACAAAAAAAATCATATTTTGGTTCACAAGACAAGGTCTTGCAATGGAAAAAATGTGATGAATCAAGAAAATGTAGCTAAAAACCCCTTGGGTTTTATGGGAAATGAATATTTTGGTTTGGATCAAGATTTTAGGTCTAAAAGATCTATGTGAAAGGGAAAGGAAAAAATACCTTCATCATCTCTTGGTTTCTACATACAGTTCGATTTCGCTTCTTCATTTGGTGCACATTTGGTTGATCCTTCATTGGGAGCTAAAAATACTTTGTCTTCTATTCTTAATGTTATCAATTAATCTATTTCTTCTTGTTGTGTTTTGGCACAGAAATTAGACTTTGGAAGTCTTTCAGTGGGTAAAAAATCATCTTTTCATAGTGATTTTGAAAACCCAAAGGTTTTGATCTTCAGATCAAACATTGGTTTGGATCTTGGAGGTAAAATTGCATCGAGCAAGGTTTCAGTTCTTATTCCTCTTAGCCTTCCTCGTTTCCCACAATTATCTATTTTGGGCCGATCCTTGCATCTTTATCTGCCAAATATCCTTTTTTCTTTCCATCAAGCTTGTTCTATCTCATCTTCCTTGGTTTGGGATGATGTTGTTTTTCAATCATCGATTGTTTCTAATGCATCTGATAGTAAGCAGTTAGCCCTGTTAAAGTATTATAAAAGGTTATTGATTGAAAAGTCTTTTGGTTCTCTTTATTTTTTGGAGATGCAATCTTTGTTAGAGGATGGTAATCTAGAGGGATTATTTCATAACTTTCCTTTGGTGGACAATTCTTTTATTGATGAATTCATTAACGAGTTCAAAGAAGATACAAAGAAAAATTCTAAGGTTAAAAATTATTGTTTTGCTTCCTCATCTGAACAACAAAGGGGAAAGTTCTTTCCAAATCTGTGGTGTCATTTAGTAATGACTTGGACTCTCTAAAACCTTTTGTTAAGTTTGTTTTTTCTCATTTTTTGTCACTATCTCAAACTCCTGCTTTACCCCTTTTGGTTCAAAAGTCTTTGTGTAAAAGAGGTACAAAGTAAAATGTTGTCAAGTTGCATGAGGAGATTTGTATGGGGAGGCAATTGAATTTCGATGGTAATATCGAAAAGGATTCTTCCAGAATAGTGGTGTCTTTTAGGAATGATTTGGTGTCTCAAAATTCTTCTCCACTTGTTCAAAAATCTTTGAGGAAAAGGGGTAGGAAACCAAATGTTGTAAAGTTGCATGAGGAATTAGATTTTGAGAGCCAAATGACCTTGGATGGTAGTTTCAAAAAGCGATTGAGGGGATCAAACTTCTCTTTGAAGATATTATGAAAATAATATCATGGAATTTTAGGGGCATTAATGACCCTGACAAAAGAGCTCGTATCAAGCATCAAATTGATGCATGTGGAGCTAGCATTTTTTGGCAACACAAGGGCAGACAACTAAGAAGGGGGGGGGGGGTGAATCAGTTGTCATAGAATTTCAAACTTATTAAACTTATTAACCTTTATTCTTAGATCCGATTAATAACAGTGAAAGCATGAATCAACAACACATTAGAAATACACATAACAGCAATATTTTTCTGTGGAAACCCTGTTAGGGGAAAAACTACAGTGGAGGTTAATCCACAAGTTATACCTTGTTAAAATTATAAGAAGAATATATGAGGAATGCACATGCATTCAGACACACTACTTAGAGCTTATTGCTCATAGGAAGACTCATTGTCTTACAAAAATTATTCAGATTAAATCCATCTGAAGAATTTGAACTAAGAAAGTAGCATTTGCTAATGCCTGAGTACAGTTCCAATTAAGCACATGAACACTTCTTCACTTTCTTTCACTCTTCTTCACAATCTACTCTGCCTTGAAATGATCTAAACCTTTTTCACATATAGCACTCCCATACTTCACATTTCACACACCCCAAATTAATAAACAATCACTTATATATATCTGCAACAAGAAATTGCATTGCTTCATGTCGGATCCAACAAAATAATAGAATGAATGCAACTATCGGACCAAAATAATAAAGATTATTAATGTGCATCAACCAAGGTCAGCCACAACATAGTAGAGACCCAAAACAATGTTCTCAAACATAAAACATCTTCAAATATTCTTCCTCAAATATCCACAACACACTTCAAACACCTTGTCGGCCATGAACATGAAAAACATGATCAATGCGGATGTGCAACACAAATAGAACATAATCTAAAAACTTCCATTAGCCCCTTAGTAACATACGCAACAACTCAGATTACTAGAATCACATTATCTTCTTCCATGAACACCATTTGTAGTAACATAATAGCCAACAAAACACAAAAACTTATAACTTGCTCAAATCTTCGTGCGCACCTCAGAAAATTTTGAAGTAGAAACTAGATAGGTTTGAAAACAAACCCTTTAATCCACAACATATCAATATCAACATACTAAACTTTATACCATGTTGATCTTCACTACTTCATAGACAACCTGTAACATATTTTATTACAATTTTCTCAATATCCTCGATATATGCAGTCTTAAAGACATTAATGCTAATAGTATTTACATCAATGAAAACCACATATCAACATGTTGACCAAAAAATCCAACAATCTCCCCCTTTGTATTGATGGCAAAACATGATGTGAAAAACACACCATCAATGCAACTAACTCTTCTTCCAACAATCTCTCCTTTACACATTGCTCTTCAAAAAAAATTCACATTACTCGTCTCCCCCTTTGACATCAATGGAAAAGGTACAAAAGCTTTGAACCACATATCTAAATCATCTGACTACTCCCCCTGAGTAGCAACCAACACAACTTCAATCTGAATCAAGATATGATTGTGAATGCACAGATTGATGCAAAGATTATGCATCATAGTTCTGATTAGGAGGGGCAATCACCCCTAATTTCCCTCTGAAATACTCAAAAGTATCCTTGGAAAAAGGTTTAGTAAATATGTGTGCAATCTATTCCTTAGTAGGCACATACTCCAGTCTGACTTCCTTATAACTCACTTTATCTCTCAAAAAGTGGTACTTGATAGATATATGCTTGGTCTTTGAATGCGGCACCAGATTCTTAGAAATTTTTATGGCACTTGAGTTATCACAGAATATGGAAATAGGTTCATCATACACAACTCTGATATCTTTCAACATCTTTTTCATCCACAATACTTGAGTACAATTATTAGCAGCAACAATATATTATGCCTTTGTAGTAGACAAATAAACGACATTATGCTTTTTGCTTAAACGTGAAGTTAGTTTCTTTCCCAAGAAAAATTTTCCACCACTAGTCCTTTTCCTGTCATTCACATCTCCTACCCAATCAACATTAGTAAAGGCACTTAAATTAAGATCATCATCTTTAGGATAGCACAAACCATAATCAACTGTTCCCTTCAAGTATCTAAAAAATTTCTTCACAATAGTCACATGAGATTCCTTAGGATCGTCTTGAAATCTAGCAACAATGCATACAACATTCATGATATCAGGTCTTGTTTGAGTCAAATAAAGAAATCCACCAATCATTCATTTGTATCTAGTCTGATTTGCCTTTGGAGAATCATCATCTTGTGTCAACTTACATCCAATCACCATGGGTGTACCAACTGGTTTTGAATCTTCCATACCAAACTTCTTTATTAGTTCTCTCACATACTTGGACTGAAATATAAAGATCCCTTTATCTACCTCAGTAATTTGAAATCCCAAAAATAATTTCAACTCTACAATCATTGACATATCAAACTCATTTTGCATCTCATTAGCAAACTTCATGCACAAACCATCCTCTCCTCTAAAAATGATATCATCAACAAATACTTCCACAAAAAAATTGTTATCATCATCAATCTTGAAATATAGATTACTATCAGCAGTGCCTTTGTTATATCCAAGCTTCAACAAGTACTTATCCAATATGGCATACCAAGCTCTAGGGGCTTGCTTGAGTCCATATAATGCTTTCTTCAACCGAAAAACTATATTTCCTTGATCAGTCAATTGAAATCCATCACATTGCTCAATATACACCTCTTCCTCTAATTCACCATTTAGAAATGTTGATTGGACATCCATCTGATAAACTTTGTAGTTTTTATAAGAAATATAAGCAAGAAACAGTCTCATAGCTTCAATTCTAGCAACAGGAGAAAAAGTTTCTTCAAAGTCAATTCCTTCCATTTGAGAGTATCCTTTGCACACCAGTCTTGCTTTGTTTTTTATAACTTCACCTTGTTCATTTATTTTTTTCTAAAGACCCATTTAGTTCCAATTACATTTTTGTCTTTAGGTCTAGGAATAAGAATCCATGTACTATTTTCTTCTCAATTTTTTGTAGTTCTTTCATTGCTTCAATCCAATGTTTATCTTTGCATGCTTCATTGACATTACTTGGCTCAGCCTTTGAAACTAAATAGTATTCTTCTACAATTCTTCTCCTAGTCTAGACACCTTTGTTCTTATCTCCTATAATTTGATTTTTTGAATGATTTAATCTCACATACCTTGGAGTCTTAGAGTGTTCTTGAATTTTAGGCTCTTGTGGTCTCTCCTCTGTAATTTCAGTAGTCTCTTCTTCTTGATCTTCTTAATTCACCGGAATGATTTGAACTTGATTTGAATTCTAAATCTTGTTTGTACTATCATTTTGATCATCATAATCATATCCATAGGTTCTGGAGGGTCTAGCAATGTCTTCATCAACCTTAATGTTTGCACTTTCAACCACTTTCTTCAATCGCTTATTGTAGCACTGATAGGCCTTACTCTTAGTAGAATAACCAAGAAAGATTCCTTCATCACTTCTAGCATCAAACTTTCCTATATCTTCATCTCTCCTAATATAGCATTTAGTCCCAAAGATTTTGAAATATCTAATAGTAGACATGACCAAACCATAGCTCAAAAGGAGTCTTACCATTATTACCTTTGATTTCTTCCCGGTTAATGATATAAACACTAGTACTTATAGCTTCTCTCCAATGGATATGAGGGATATTTCCTTCCAACATCATGGTTCTAGCATCATCTTGAACTTTCCTATTTTTCATTTCCACAACTCCATTCTGTTGAGGGGTCCGCAGTGCAGATAATTGTCTCTTTATCCCATGTTCTTCACAAAAAGAGTTAAACTCACTGAAAGTAAATTCACCACCTCTATTTGATCTCAAACACTTAATCTTCATATTTGTCTATGTCTCAACCATAGCCATAAATATCCTAAAATTTTCTAGAGCTTGAGGTTTCTCCCTTAAGAAAGTAACCCACATCATCCTAGAGTAATCATCAATAAGAAACATGAAGTACTTGTAACCTTGTAGACTTATGATTCTAGTAGGACCACACAAGTCAGTATGCACAAGCTCCAACAATTCATTTGAACAATGTTGTTTGCTCTGAAATGAAATTCTAGTTTGTTTTCCTAACTGACATTCCTCACATATGGTATTAGTAGGCTTTACCAACTTAGGAAGATCTCTCACAGCTTGTGAGGAACTTATCTTGATAATATTGTCAAAGTTTACATGACACATTCTTCTATGCCACAACCAACTTTCATCAAATTGAGAAATCAAACAACTTTTACTAGCAACATTCAGATGAAAGATGTTACCTTTTGTTTTAGTACCTGAAGCAATCACATTTCTAGAACTTCCTAGTATGTTACATTTTCCATCTTTGAATTGAATATTGTATCCCTTACCAACCATTTGTCCAACACTCTGAAGATTATGCTTCAAACCTTCAACATAAAGAACATCATCAGTATTGTGCTTACCATCAAAAGAAATACATCCTCTACCATAGATTATACCACCATTTCTAGCACCATATATTACAACACCACCATCATACATCTCTAGGCTTACAAATTTACTCTTATCACCTGTCATGTGATGTGAACATCCACTATCAATTACCCATTCATTTTTTTCTTCAACTCAAGCAACTAGAGCTTTCTCCACATTTGTACAACTAGCAAATTCAGTAGACATGAGATTATTTTCCTTGATAGCAATAAACACAAACTCATCTTCACTTACATTCCCTTTGTCAAATTCATCATTTGTCACACCTTCATCAGCAACATAGTAACATTTCTTTTGAAATTTAGGTTTGTAAGGTCTTGGCTTAGGAACTCTTTCTGGACACCTTGATGCAAAATGACCTATCTTATTGCAAGAGAAACATTTAATAGGAAAATTTCCTTTATACTTACCTTCTCCTCTAGCTTCCCTTTTGACAATAAGTACTTCAAGATAATTTAGTTCTCTTTCTTCTTCTTCAATTTGTCTTAATTCTTCTTCATATCTGAATACTATTCTAGAAGAACTTTCACCCAGATCATATCTCTGCTTGTCCCTCCCAGAAGTAGTAGCTTTAAATCTAGATTCTGTCTTCGGAGGGGCATCGTCGAATTCACTCAACTCAAAAGTAGTAAGTTTACCAATCAACATATCTTTGGTTATATTTGTCACAGATCAAAGCTCCTCAATGGCTACAGCTTTGATTTTGTATGCATCAGGTAAGGATCTAAGCACTTTAGCAACAATCTTTGATTCATCCACCTATCCACCAGCACATCTAATACCACACACAAGTTCATTCACTCTTTGCATGAAAGTAGCAATATTCTCATCATTACCCATTTTCAATAGTTCATATTTTCCTTTCAGACTCTGTAGCTTAACCATCTTCACATTAGCATCACCTTCATATAAAGTTTCCAAATTTTTCCAAATCTCATAAGAAGTTCTTAGATCCATAACATTCATCATCTTAGAATCAGTCAAAGCACTCAACAATGCTTCCTTAGCCCTAATGTTATATTCAACATCCCTAATCTCAGTTGTAGTAGTAGGACCATTCTGATGAATAACATACTTATTGCATGTAGTGTTCTAGTAGGATTCACCAATGCATCTTCGATGGCACTCCATTCGAGTCTTCCATAGAGAATAATTTGTTCCATCAAATCTCGGACTATCCTTCTTGTATGTCGCCATCCCAAATCACCTCAAACTATAAAACTTCCTCCAAGGAACCTGCTCTGATAGCAATTTTTGGCAACACAAGGGCAAACAACTGAGAGGGGGGTTGTAAATCAGTTGTCACAAAATTTCAAACTTATTAACCTTTACTCTCGAATCTGATTAATAACAGTGAAAGCATGAATCAACAACACATCAAAAACACACATAACACCAAGATTTTTTCCTAGAACCCCCGTTAGGGGAAAAACCATGGTGGAGGTTAATCCACAAGCTATACCCTATTAAAAGTATAAGAAGAATATATGAGGAATGCACATGCATTCAGGCACACTGCCTAGAGCTTACTGCTCAAAGGAAGACTCACTGTCTTAAAGAAAATATTCAAATTAAATCCATCTGAAGAATTTGAACTGAGAAAGTAGCATCTACTAATGCCTGAGTACAGTTTCGGTTAAGCACATGAACACTTCTTCACTTTCTTTCACTCTTCTTCACACTTTGCTTTGCCTTCGAACGATCTGAACCTTTCTCACACATAGCACTCACACACTTTGAATTTCACACACCTCAAATGAAGAAGCAATCACTTATATATATCTGCAACAAGAAATTACATTGCTTCATGTCAGCTCCAACAAAATAATAGAATAAATTTAAATTGTCAACCCAAAACAATAAATATTATTAATGTGCATCAACCAAGGTCAACCACAACATAGTAGATACCCAAAACAATGTTCTCAAACACAAAACACCTTCAAAAGATCTTCCTCAAAGATCCACAACACGCTTCAAACACCTTGTCGGCCATGAACATGCAAGAGAAAATCTTGGATCATGAGCACAATGACCAATGTGGACATGAAACACAGATAGAATATGATCTAGAAATGTCCATGAAAACCTTAGTAACATACACAACAACACAGATTACCAAAATCACATTATCTTCTTCCATGAACACCATTTGTAGTAACAAAATAGCTGATAGAACACATAAACTTATAACTTGCTCAAATCTGCATGCGCACCTCTGAAACTTTCAGAGTAGAAACTAGATAGGTTTTAAAACAAATCCTTTAATCAACAACATCTCACTATCAACATACTAAAATTTCCACCATGCTGATCTTTATTGCTTCAAAGAAAACTTGTAACATATTTTATTACAATTTTCTCAATATCCTTGACATATACAGTCTTAAAGACATTAATGCTAATAGTGTTGACATCAATGACAACCACATATCAAAAACTCAACCACAACATCCAACAAAATTGTGTTACTTCAAGATTCAAATTTGTCACAAGAAAATTTTGACTCAATCTTTAAAAAATGGGTGAGGTGGAATTCCTGTTTTTCAATTTCTCAAGGAGCATCTAGTGGTTTGGTTGCTTTGTGGAATCCTAAGTCTATATTACTTGAGGCCTCAATTAATAATCAACACTGGTAGTTTCTAAATGTTTCACATTTTGATTTTATTTTTTGTCTATATAACATTTATGCGCCTGATTCTATAGCAGGTAAGAAGCAGTTGTAGGAAGAACTAAATCAATTTTTTTATCAGTTAGATGTTGAAAAAGTGATTTTAGCTAGAGATTTAAATGTTATTTTAAATTTTTCTGACAAAAAGGGTGGCATTATTCCCCCTCAAAAAATAGTGGAGGATTTTAATGAATTTTTTCTAAACAATGCTCCAAAATCCTCTTTCAAATTCGAAAAAGATGTGACTTCGACATCTTGATTTTGTTAATTTGTTGTGTGAATGGTGGATCAAGGCACCTATGGTGGAAGGAACTTTCATGTTTCGTCTTTCTTGCAAGTGAAGGTAGGTGAAGGGAAAAATAAAACATTGGAATGCTACTATATTTAAAAAGAAAATTCACTAGAAAGAGGATGTTTTTAAACATCTTGTAGAGGTAAGCATTGAGATCTTTAAAAATTGCTTGAATTCGGTTTCTTTTGAATTACAAAAAAAATTGCACGAAGAATGGAAAGAACTAGTAGCTAGGGAAGAGGCTTACTGGTGTCAAAAGTCTCGAGAATGATGGTTGAGAGAGGGGGATAAAAATACAAGATTTTTTCATAAGTCAGCACAGGTCAAGAAAGCAAAGAATGCAATTTTTTCAATCATGGATAGTCAAACAGGGGAGAAGCTAGTAAAAGAAGAAGATATTCAGCATGAAGGAATTGATTATTTTTCAAAATTGTTATCATCACCTAATAATAAGTCAAATCATATTGATTATGTTAGGGAAGAATTACTAGATGTAATTCCAACTCTAGTTTCCAAGGAATATAATGCTCAGTTGTTAAAAACCTTCACTGTAACCGAATTAAAATTAGTAGTTTTCTCGATGGCTCTTGATAAAGCCCCAAGGTTAGATGGGTTCACAACATGTTTTTTTCAAAAGTGTTGGAATTTCATTGCAGATGATCTATTAAAATCCTTGGAAGAGTTAAGGAGATTGGGTACTCTGTCGAAGTAGTTCAATGTGACTCACATTGATCTTCTTCCTAAAGTTAGAAATTCTTCTTCATTTTCAGATTTTAGGCCTATCTCGCTTTGCAGCACGGTTTACAAAATATTCACTAAAGAAATTTATATGAGATTGCTTCATATTACCCCAAGAATTATTTCCATAGAATAGTGTGGTTTTGTTCCTAGGAGAGAGATAGTTGAAGGTGATTTAGTTTCACATGAAGTGTTGCATTCCATATCCTCCCATTCAATATCTTCAATAATCTTTAAGCTGGGTATGTTGATGACATATGATAGAGTGGAATGGTCCTTTTTAATGCAAATATTGAGAAAGTTTGGCTTTCAAGAAAAATGGTGCAAATGGATTTTCTCTTTGTTGTCCAGCGCAAAGTTTTTTATCTTGGTTAATGGTTCTTCATCTAGATTTTTTGGCTCATCTCAGGGAGTGGCAAGGATATCCATTGTCTCCTTTTATTTTTATCATATTGGTAGAATATTTGAGTAGATCAGTTAATCAAGCTCATGCACAAAGTTTGATTAAAGGAATCAAAATTCCTTTAACAGATTTATCAATGACTCATTATTTTTTTGCAGATGATATGCTTTTTTTGGTTTAGCAACAATATTATAAGCAAAGCATATTAAGGTTTTGTTGGACAAATATACTTTGGCTTCGGGTCAAAAGTGTTAATGCTAATAAATCTAAAGTGTATGTGTTTAATAAAAAGCCTTTGGTGAAAGCTAAGATCATTTAGCTTTTGGGCTTTCAAGAAGCGGATCTTCCTTGCAAATATTTGGGCACTCCCTTTTTATCAAGCTCTAATAGAATTTAATTTTAGGATAAGGTTATACATAGTATTCAATCTAGGATTGCATGTTGGAAGGGGCGTTGTTTGTCTATCTCAGGAAGAATTTTATTGATTAAATATGTCTTATCTTCAATTCCAAACCATTTCATGTCAGTTCTTAAAGCTCCTAGATCTATTATTGTAGATATTGAAAAATCGATTAGATATTTTCTATGGAAGGGGAACATGGAAAGCAAGAAGAAAAAATTTCTTATCTCTTTGGAAAACATTTGCAGGGATAAATTAAAAGGTGGGGTTGGAGTTGAAATTATGAATCCATGTTGATGATTGCCTTATACCCCATTTTAACTGAATATTTACCAGATTTTGATGGAGCCCAAATGAGATTGTTTGCCTTCTCACTACCAAAAATAATCCTTTCTCCTAATATCCTGACTAACTCTGTATGTTGAGGACTCAGAACACATTTTCACAATTATGCAAGACAGTTATTTGGATTGTGAGGACTCGAAACACATTTTCACAATTTCTATTCCTCTAGAAGGCTCTGCAATGTGGAATTTCTTGATAACTTGTAGGAAGGTAATTATTCCACATTTATCTTGGGAAATTTTTGATGGTTTAAAAGAAAAATTTTGGAGGGATTCATGGAACAGGTACCCTCCTCTTTACACTTTGCATGATTTTCAAATAGTAGAAACCCACTGGTCACAAATTTTGGGTTTGAATGCTAGGGATTATATACAAAGTTTTGATGTTCTTACGGGGAGAGCTATATGGAAAGATTTAATTCATTCCACTATTTCAAATTCTCAACATACAGAGTTAGTCAGGATATTGGGAGAAAGGATTATTTTTGGTAGTGAGAAGGCAAACATTCTCATTTGGGCTCCATCAAAATCTGGTAAATATTCAGTTAAAATGGGGTATAAGGCAATCATCAACATGGATTCATAATTTCAACCTCAAAGAGCTTTGTACTTCTTTTGGAATCCAATGGTTCTCCCTATAACAGGTTGCTTCGCTTGGTTAGCCTTAAAGCACAAAATTTTCACTAGTGATAGGTTAGTTAAACTTGGAATTGTAGCTCCATTCAACTGTGCACTTTGTGATTCAACGTTGGAAGAGGTTGACCATCTTTTATTACATTTTAATTTTGTAATTTCTTGTTGGAAATTTGTGAAACATAAATTAAGATGGTCCTCTCCTTCTCCTTTCACTATCTGGGATATGTTCACAAGCTGGCTGGTTTTGTATAAGTCTTCTTTATTTGAAATTTTATGGAAATTCATTCCTTCCTCTGTGGTTTGGTGTATTTGGTGGGAGCGAAATAAAAGGATATTTCATAAATAGACTTCAAGTGTTGATGGGGTTAAAGAAGATGATATGTGAAATTGTTAATACTTATGTTCTCAATTCAAAACATGTTGGCTCAGAATTCACATATTGGGATTCTAAGAAAATTAAGGCTTGGCGTTCTCTAGTTATCCCATTCAAAGGTAATTGAAAGCCAAAGGTTGAATTGAAACAAGATAGGAAAAAGGTGATATGGACCCCTCCAATTGCAGGATTTGTAAAGTTAAATTTTGATGGTGTAGCCAGGGGGAATCTGGATCATTCAGGGGCAGAGGTTTTCATTAGAAATCATGTTGGAGATCTTATTGGTGTGAATTCAACTCGCCTCCCTATTGGGACTAATAATCAGGTAGAAGTTCAGGCTCTCCTTCTTGGGTTGTAGCTCATTAAACAATTAAATTTTTTAAAATTTCTTATTGAAAGTGATTCTTTAATTACAGTTAATGCGTGCAGGGTCAAAGGTTCCGATAACTAGAAATTCTAGTATGTTTTGGATGAAATATGGTGTTTACACAACACCTTTTAGTCCTTTCAATTGAATCATGTTTATAGAGAAGGGAACCAGGTGGTTGATCATGTAGTAAGATTGGGTTGTGAGCAACAAGAAGTAGAATTATCTTATGGGATGGAGTCAAGTGCAATCTCTAGATCTTTCCAAGATCTAATCAATCTAGAGAAAAGAAGACTAACATGAACTCATTTTCTAATATGTTTTTTGTTTCTTTGCAGCGTTTATGCAAGTGAAATTTTAAATTTCATTGTATGGTAATTACATTTTATTTTATTTTTCTCTCACCTTCTTTGAAGGTATGCATGATCAGAGACTTTCTTAGGTGTACATTTTTCATATCTTGTGAAGGCTTATGGAGGCCTCTTGGTACAAATGAGCTAGAATGATCTTCTAAGGCTGATGAAGGCATCAGTACATGTGAGCTCATATGGGTGGGATTTTCATAATCATAATGACGACACTGCTCGTGTGTTTCAAGACTTTGTAGATTGCAACAAAATGATTATTCTTCACTCCTGGTGATAGCCTCATTAGGAACGTGATTTGCACCAGTTTTTGGTACATTAAACAAGGTTTAATCTTACATCATAGCCCCAAACATGCTCGAACTGTTTCCTCATGAAGAAAATTTATATTTATTAAGTGTTTTGCATACATTTGTAATCATGCTTTGATATGCAGAAGAAATTCTCAAATATTTCATCTGTGTGAAACTTCTTTCATATGAAATGAGCTTATTTCAAATAGCGTATGGGTGGCTTCTTATAAAGGATGAGGTTAATTAATTTTTTCCATCATCCTCTTTTCTTCATCAAGTTTATGGATGCAATGCTCGAGCAAGTTCAATTTTTTGGCGAGGAAATTTTGTGGAATTTTGACCACACTAGTAGATTTCTTCAGCCTTTTGTGTTAAAATCTGGTGCAAAAAGTGGGTTTGGGTCACCAAGCCTCTGGTTTTAGTGATAGAGCAGTTGGTTTCAATGTTTGAGCTTCTGGTAAATTATAATTTTCTCACATTTTCTTATTTGGTTTCAGTGTTTGTGCTTTTGGGATGGTGAATCATTCTCAATACTCGAGCTATTTCAATTTTTTGGTAGGCTATTTTGTGGAATTTTCTTCATTGTGGTTCATTATGGGTGTCTCAGTTATTTGCAAGTCCTATTCTAGTTACACTCTCTTTAAGCTTTGGTTCTGTTGGGAATAAGTTTGGGTAATTCTTTGTATTCCAGTTATTTGGGTTAACTGTAAAATTTTTAGTTGGTTTTTACAGTTTCCAATGGAGTACACAAAAAAAAAATTAGGGTTCTAGTGCAAATTAAACATGTTGAGCAACATTTTTTCTGGAGTTATTAGGGAATTTGAATTTTCATATATATTCAGAGTCTCATGTCCTAGTATGGTGGACAATGTAAGTAAAGATTGTGATAGGTGAGCATGTATTAAGTCCAAGCGCTCCAAGGATTCTATTTCCATCTCAAATATTGTCTCTATTTTTGTCCAATTATGTGGATCTTCTACAGTCTTTAGAGCTTCTAGAAATCATCGTCGAAGAAGCAGTTCAACCAATTGTTTTAAGTGAGGATAAAATACTGCAAAGTGTGCAGTCATACAACCTAGATAGAGGAAAAGGATTTGTTGGAGGCATGTTCCCAAAGAAATTTCTCACAACCAAGCAATGCTATAGGTTATTTTTTGAGACTATAAGGAACAATTTGAAAAGAGATGACCCATGGGCTTTGAGCAAGGTGTTAAACATGTTTTCAAATGAATTAGTCTTCCAAATGGTTGATAGTATCAAGGAGAAATATTATGCTCTATCTTATCTGTCGAATCGCGAAGCATGAAATGGCCACCTAAGTCTGCCAAATTTTCTTCAACAAAATCAACAGAGACCTGTCGAAGACCAAGGGGAAAACAAAAAAAAATCTGCAAGAAGGCGAGTGTGAAAATGACATAGATTTAAATGCCAGTTGTCAGGGACCTAAACAACCTACTACGTACATGGAAGAATGATTCTAACTTCAGTAATCAAAGTAATTTTTTTATAAAAATATGTGATTATGGATATAAACATGTGGTTATGCTTATAGTTAATATTTTGTAGCATTTATTGTGCAAAATTTTTCTGCCATATAGCTATGAATTTTTTTGAATTTTGAAATATTTGTATATGACAGTCATATGCAAATGGTTACTATAGGGGTAAAAAGGTGGTAGTGTCTTATAATCAGGACACATTTTTGATATGTGAAGTTAACTATTAATAATCAGTACTATAATTCGTATTAAGGTTGTTTAATGTTTTTTTCTTATATTAATATAAATTGTAAGGCCTTGGCCTTTTATCAAAAAAAAGAGTTGGAACTACTAAAATTGTAGTAAAACAACATAAACACTAAAATTAACCACTTGGAAAAGAAATTAAAATATTAAACACAAGTTTTATCATTGAAATAAATAGAGCTTAATTAATGGTGTTGACACACAAGTGCAATATAAAAGACATGAAGTTGAAACAATAAACACAAGAATCGAATGTGTGATTTTGAAGACATTCATACTATTTTGTAGCATACCATATTGTAAAATTGTAGGTGTTAAGAACCAAGAAACACACCATCAGATGACCCCTTACATTTAAACAAGGAGATTCAAGTAACTGAAACCCAACATAGTGTTTTCCAAATTACAATTATTTTGTGCATTTTTTCTTTTCAATCATGTGAAATTTAAACACAAGAATGAAATGTGCAATTTTGAAGACATTCATATTGTTTTGTAACATTTCATATTGCAAAATCGTAGGTGTTAAGAAGTAAGAAACCCACCATGAGGCAACCCTTTACATTTAAACAAGGAGATTCAAATAACCAAAACCCAACATTGTGTTTTCCAAATTATAATTATTGTGTACACACATTTTTTTCAATCATGCAAAATTTAACCACAAGAATAGAATGTGTCATTTTGAAGAAATTTGTACTATTTTGTAACATTCCATGTTGCAACGCCGTAGGTGTTAAGAAACAAGCAACCCACCGTGAGACAACCCTTTACATTTAAACAAGGAGATTCAAATAAATGAAACCCAACATTGTGTTTTCCAAATTACAATTATTTTGTGCACTTTTATTTTTAAATCATGTGAAATTTAAACACAAGAAAGGAATGTGTGATTTTGAAGATATTCATATTGTTTTGTAACATTCCATGTTGCAAAACCATAGGTGTTAAGAAGCAAGCAACCCACCATGAGACAACCCTTTACATTTAAACAAGGAGATTCAAATAACTGAAACCCAACATTGTGTTTTCCAAATTACAATTATTTTAAGCACTTTTTTCTTCAATCATTCAAAATTTAAAAACAAGAATGGAATGTGTGATTTTGAATAAATTCATACTATTTTCTAACATTCCATGTTGCAACACCATAGGTGTTAAGAAGCAAGAAACACACCATGAGACAATCCTTTACATTTAAACAAGGAGATTCAAATAACTAAAACCCAACATTGTGTTTTCCAAATTACAATTATTACATGTGCACCTTTTTTTTTCAATCATGCAAAATTTAAACAAAAGAATGGAATGTGTGATTTTGAAAACATTCATATTGTTTTGTAACATTCCATGTTGCAAAACCGTAGTTGTTAAGAAGCAAGCAACCCACCATGAGACAACCCTTTACATTTAAACAAGAAGTTCAAATAACTCAAACCCAGCATTGTGTTTTCCAAATTACAATTATTTTGTGCACTTTTTTTTCAATCATGCAAAATTTAAATACAAGAATGGAATGTCTGATTTTGAAGAAATTTATTCTATTTTGTAGCATTCTATGTTGCAACACCAAAGGTGTTAAGAAGCAAGCAACCCACCATGAGACAATCCTTTACATTTAAGCAAGGCGATTCAAATAACTGAAATCCAACATTGTGTTTTCCAGATTACAATTATTTTGTGCACTTTTATTTTTCACTCATGCAAAATTTAAACACAAGAATGGAATGTGTGATTTTGAAGACATTCATACTATTTTGTAACATTCCATGTTGCAAAACCATAGGTGTTAAGAAGAAAACAATCCACTATGAGACAACCCTTTACATTTAAACAAGGAGATTCAAATAACCGAAACCCAACATTGTGTTTTTCAAATTAAAATTATTTTGTGCACTTTTTTTCAATCATGCAAAATTTAAACACAAGAATGGAATGTGTGATTTTGAAGACATTCATACTATTTTTTAACATACCATGTTGCAAAATCGTAGGTGTTAAGAAGCAAGCAACCCATCGTTAGACAACCCTTTACATTTAAATAAGGAGATTCAAATAACTGAAACCCAACATTGTGTTTTCTAAATTACAATTAATTTGTGCACTTTTTCTTTTCAATCATGTGAAATTTAAACACAAGAATGGAATATGTGATTTTGAAGATATTCATATTTTTTGTAACATTCCATGTTGCAAAACTATAGGTGTTAAGAAGTAAGCAACCCACCATGTGTAGAAGTTGTCAAAACCAACTTCAGAGCCTAAGAACACCTACATGCAAAGAGATACCTATCACAGGGAAGAGAATGGAGAAAATAGAAAGAGAGGGTTTGAAGCTCTATAATATGAAAGATATATTTACAAAAAAAATATAATGAAGATTATTTACAAAAATCAATCCTTAAAAGGAGATCATGCAAAACCTAAAAGCAAGACATTTAATAATTAAAATAATTACTAAATGTCACAAATATGCAACTTAAGTGAAATCTTAAGAAAAGAATAGAGGTACATTAATTAACATAATTAAGTTAAAAAATTTACTCTAACACCCCCCCTTAAGATGAACAAGAGTGCAACTACTAACATGTGCAAGAAAGCAAAGGGTAACTAAAATGCATGAAAGTAAATTTGGGTCTCGACAACTAGGCCTGATGAGGTACCCAATCACAACAGAATCTCTGTAAAATGGAGTAAAAGAGAAAACCATGTAGGAAAAAGTCTTCTCCAAAAAGAGATAAAAAAAAGCATGCTGAAAAAAACATGAAGGAAGGAAGGCCTCACTGAGACCCCCCAAGGACAACTTCCTTCACCTAGAGCATGGAGCACAACTGAAGATAGCACGATGATGCCAAAGGTTTAGTGAAGATGTCGGCAACCTTCTCCTTTGTAGGAATGTACTCCAAGATGAGTGAACCATCCTGAATCAACTGTTAAATGAAGTGCATGTGGATCTTAATGTGCTTAGTCTGTTGATGCTCTGCTGGGTTGTGGGAAATGTGAATAGCACTTTGATTGTCATACCAAAGAGTAGTGGGACTATCAGGAGGAAAACCAAACTCAGTCACCAACTGCACCGAATCCATAAAATCTCTTGACTAGCTAGTACAACTGCTCGGTACTCAACCTCTGTAGATGATAATGCAATAGTAGACTGCTTCTTGCAAGACCATGTGATAGGACTAGAACCAAGACAAAAAAAAAAGCCAGAGGTAGACTTCTGATCATTGACATCACCAGCCCAATCTGATTCAGTGAAGCCAACAATGTGAGGAGCTCCTGATGTATAGTGAATGCTATAAAAAGTGGTGCCCCAAATGTACCTCAAGATACGTTTGGCAACTTGCCAATGACTTTTTTATGGTGTTCTTATGCACTTCACAACATGAATAATACATAGGTGCATTACCTCTCTTGAAAGACAATTTTCCACAATCAAATTGCAGAACACTATCCCAAGGTCTCTCGAATGTCAGGTCTTGACAGTGCTTGGAATATTTCAGTTGTTTGATGTGATTTGTTGGAATCACAAGGCGGCCTTACGTTATTTAAAGTTGTTGGAGAATTGGGTCAATGAATGGATTTCTTCACATATGAAATTATTGCACCTTACTATAGGCTCAAACAGCAGTCTCGAACTCCATTGTTTCGTCAGATTTGGCTTTACAATGTGCAATGAACCTTAGCACAGGTTGTTTCTTAAAAAAAGGGAAAAGAGGTAGGGAAGGAGGAAGGTTCCTGGACCTGCAACTACCAATGAACAGTGATCATGGAGGTTCCTAATGTGGATAGTTTCCTTAAATAGGATTTCACTTAATCAGAATTCTCACAATGTCATGAAATCTATGCTATCTTCTAAGGAATGCAAATATTTATCATTCATTCGCCATGTAAATGTGAATAAAGACAAAGTTTAAGGAGAAGCTATGGAATTAAAGTCTAGAATAAATTTACACAGTGACCTACCAGCAGCAAATGACCAAAAGTATGGACAAGGAAAGCATACACACAACAAAAAACTGAAATATTCCAAACAATGTCAAGACTTTACATCTGAGAGACCTTGGGATAGTGTTCTGCAATTTGATTGTGGAAAATTGTCTTTCAAGAGAGATAATGCACCTACGTATTACTTGTTTTGTGAAGTGCATAAAAACACCATCAATAGAACTGGCGCTAGAAGGAGGGTGAGGAGATAAAACTGGATCAAATTGGGCCATTCTCCCTTGAAAGATTTCATCGAGTTTTGAGATCTACACCAAACAAGGGGGAATTTCAAGAATTACATCCCCCTGTCTGAGCTAAGAGAGCTAAACGAAGGGAACCATCCATCATTGATTTTCCAGACCAACCCACTACTCTTTAACCTTCGTCCTATTTACCTTCATTGGCAGTATCACCTTCCACTCACCTAATCCATACAGCCTTCTAGGTTGCCACTCTGTTTGGGTTGAACAGGCCTTTTAGCCAAATACAGTCACTAGCCCTACTGTTGCCTTATCAGTTGCTACTACTCACTTATAGTCACAAGCCAATCTAGCGCAACCACCTCCACCGCCCCCACCAATGGCGTGGCTGGGAAATAACCCATCTCCTCTAGCCTTCAACCTCTACCATGATATGCCAAAGAATCTCGAGAATTTTTGCACAAATTTTAACACCCGAGACCCAAAGAGGACAGTCGAGGAGCATGTCAAGATCTTCAAAATTGTCCTAAAGACTATGTAGATCATATATGAAGATGTGGTCTGTAGGCTCTTTCCCTACTCCTTAGGGGAGGAGGCCTTCTACTGGTACGTCAACTTGCCCGTTGGAACTATCAACACATGGGACCTTCTAAAGAATTCTTTTCTGCAGAAGTTCAAGACCCCGGTCAGCCCCATAGATTCATATCAGTACTTCATGTCAGTTAAAAGGGAGATCAATGAACCGATCAATTCATTCAATGACTGTTTCCATAGAGCGTACACCTGGCTGTAGGCCCCATATGTTTTCAACGATGTTTTCATCCTGCCCATTTACTACGCAGCTTTGGACAACCTCACTTTAGCCCTGGTGAAAAGAATGAGACCACCACCTAGTAGGTTGGTTGATGCATATGTTGAAGCCATTATTGCTAACATAGATTTGGGGTAGAACATATTTGGTCTTCTACCTTCTCTTGGGAAAACTGCACATCTAGCACAGATACAGGGGCTCACGTAGGCCTTGCAGCATCAGACACCCTTGTTGAATCAAGTACCACAACTACCTCTAGTTCCACATCCTGGGCAGCCAATGAATCGGGCATATCCAGTACCTCCCTACCTGTTGTCCCAGCAGCAATAGTCACATCCTCAATGATCACAAGTACCTGCGTACCTTCAAGAGGCAGAATTCCCTCCCACTCATCATAATCGGTTGGCTGCACAGCCCATGTTCCTTCAGAACACCGCGCCGCAACCAAACAACACTGAAAAGGATAGGATTGATGAGCTCACAAAGATGATCAGGAAAATTTCAATCGAAATGGCACACTTAAGGAATCGAAACAACTAGCTACAGGCATCGCAAAAGAGCATCCAAGCCAACCTTAATAGGGAAAATCGAGATCAGCATGAAAATTGGGACAATCGAGATGCTAGCACGTCGTCGGGATAGAATTATGACTGAAATTAGAATTCAGGCCATAAATTCAAAAGAAGGCCCTTCCAAAAGAAAAACCAGACTTGGAATACAAGACCCAATAATGGTGGCATTTCCACGCCTCTCGATCAGCCCAGAAGCAATGATAATCCCATAAGCGAGGTTTACTTGGCAGAGGCTGCTCTATCCGGTTAGTGTCACATACACAAAACAAGTCGCCATTCTGAATTGGATTGTTCGGAATTCCAAACTGTCGCTGAGATTTTTCAAGTTGAAGTTCAGAATGCAGAGACATTGTCTCGTCTGATCGGTATGATTCCTCGATATTGGTGTTGAACCAGGCTCCTTTCCTAAGAGCGAAATGCAACACACCAGAATTGGAGGGTGCCGATTCAAACAAAAATGACATGGCGAAAGAGGTAAGTCCTGAAAGTCCTTTAGCTCAGCTCTTTGATTCAATAGATAATGGTCCTAAGGATGACGAAGAAGATCCTAGGGAAGATGAAGTCCAAATGTTTCACCAGTGGACTACCCCTTACAACCTTAAAAATAGACAAGTTGGAGGTCATGTCGGAGGTCCTTTTATGACCTCCACCTTGCCAAATAATTTCAGCACCCCTCCTGATCCAAATGCAAATAATAAACTGGGTTTTCCCCATACACCCACGTGGTACCTCAGTAGAAATAAACAGCAAAACAACAACCAAAGCCAAGCCGCTAGCTCCTCCCAAAACATTTCCCATGATCAATAAGTTGAGCAGATGGGGGAGTATATTGCTGAGGAATTCAAAAGGGTGAAGCTAAGTGTATCCGCATTCAAACTTCTAAAGGTGCATGTCGTCAGGAATGCCTTTTTTAGAATGATAAATGGGACTCCATCACAAGGGTCAACTCAAGAAACTCTGGTAAAAAAGGTATCCTTTGACGATTAGTAAAGTGAGTCGGTTGTTAGGAAAATCGTCAAAAGTAAGGCTAACCCACCAGCAGGTCATCAAGCAAACAAGTTGCCTGTCAAGGTGGCTAATTAGGCACAAACCCAAAGAAAAGGTTGTGAGAAAGACAAAGGCCAAGTTGCTCTAGTGGACGTATCTGGAGGATTGTTTCAAGGGAAATTTGAAACTCCTCCCTTTCTGACCACCATCCATGTGTTTGGGAAGAACCTCCATAATTTTTTGTTAGATTCAGGCGCATCAGCTAATCTTATGCCCCTCATCATGTGCAAGGCACTCGAAATAATTCCAAATCCCTCCCAATGAAAAGTAACACAACTTGACAAAACGGAGATCAGCATAGTGGGGAAAATTAACAGAATACCCACGGAGGTTGTTGTTGATCCCCGAATCCAACAGACCATTGATATTCAGGTAGCTGATATCCCAGATACGTACGATATAATCCTAGGAAGGAATTTCATGAGGGCATTGAACGAATACGCCGCAACTAATTACTCACACATGTGGCTACTGTGGAAAGGAATTCTAAATCAGATTCGGATTGACAAAGAACTGCGGATGAGATTTATGATCACTGAGTACAACAACACGAATGAGGTGTTGTATGCTGAAACAAGTCTGGGAAATTATTCCCCAGTGTCGTATTGAAATGAATAGGAATACCCTAAAGACCAAGGGACGAGCGAGGTCTTCCTCGTACTATGCAGACCGCCTACTAATTTGGCCAATATTTCTCAGAGCACTGAAGTGCTCATCGAATCCGATGATGAAGAGCTAGGAGAGAATGACACTCGGGGATTGCTCGATGGTTTCCAAGATTTCATGGAAAAATATATCTAGGACCAGCTTAGCCTGGGAACTCGAATGAACTTCTAGGAACTCTTGCTCCCTAACTGGTGCAGGGTACACAATGTTGCTCACTCAGAATTTGACTGCTGTCTGTGTCAAGCAACAATTAAACATGTTAAAAAGTGGGTTACTCCGAAGGAGAAAACAGGATTAGCACTGCGCAAAAAAACCTATTCCATCCATGTACCTCCTAAAGCAGTTGTTGAAATGAAGGCCCCACCGAAGGTGGAAGTCAAAGCTGCTTATTCTATGTCCAAGGATTCTCCTGGATTCTGGATGTTGCGCTTTCACAGAGCTGGAGCGGGTTTCGAATTGATTAGTCCCAAAGGTAAGTCATACTTTGCTACTCATAGGCTTCATTTTTATTGCACCAATAATGTAGCAAAGTATGAAGCCTTGGTCTTAGGCCTCTTAATGGCATTAAGGAAGGGTTTCAAGATGCTCCAAGTATATGGAGATTCAGAGTTAGTCGTAAAACAAGTCAAGAAGTTGTATTCCTGCTATGATCGAAGACTCATTAACTACCAACACCGTGTATGGGATTTACTGGAAGGGCTAGATGCATTCAACATTCAATTGATCTTGCATGCATAGAATCACACTGCCAATGCCCTGGCACAAGTGGCGAGCACGTTATAGCCATTGTCCCTATCAAGCCTCAGAAGATTCATGGTGGAGCTCACCTCCATCCCATTAGTGTCGGACAATGTAGCTAATTTCTAGGTATTCAACGATGACAAACATATCCTGGATTTTATCACTAGTTCGAATGTGTTTTCTGCATAGATAATCGACAAGGTTGAACCTCAAGAGGTGGACTTGGATATAGAAGGGATTATCAACCTGAAGACCAACACCATCCCTAGAGGAATGGTTCAATTGGAGTGAATCTTCAACCTTGATCAGATCAGAGATCAAGATCAGCAAGCTAAGAAAGATACCATCAGTGGCCAATGTGACACTTACAACCTAGGAACAGCTTGAAATGCCAAGAACATGTTCATCGATAAGGTGTACGCCCATGAAGAAAGAAAGGGGATAATTGAGGCTCAACGGAAGTATCACGACATCATCGCCTAGAGCTATGAGGATCTCAAGACTTATGATACATCAATTATCACCCACACCATCCCTCTCCGACCAGATGCAAAGCCCTTTCGGCAGCGGCAGTGCCTGGTCAACGCATTGTTGGAACCAATAATATACAAGGAAGTACAAAAGTTACTATCAACCAGGATTATTTTTCTGGTTAGACACTCCACATGGGTGGCGAACCTGGTTCCTGTCAAGAAGAAAAATGGGGAAATCAGACTGTGTGTTGACTTTCACAATCTGAACCAAGCCTTGGAAAAGGACAATTATCCTGTACCCTCATTGGACGAGGTCTTGCAGATAGTAAATGGCTCTCAGATGATGTCTTTCCTGGATGGATATTTGGGGTACAATCAGCTCATGGTACAATACGAATATCGACACAAGACAACATTCACCACCAAATGGGGGGTTTTTTCTTACAAACAAATGTTGTTCAGATTGATCAACGCTGGCGCCACCTTCCAACGCGCCATGGACATCGCTTTCAAGGACTTGATCCGCAAGTGCATCATCATCTACATGGATGATTTAACAGTATTTTTAAGACAGCGAGGCAGTCACATTGTTGATCTATGCAAGGTCTTTGAAAGGTTTCGCACATTTGAGGTTTCCCTTAACCTGAGGAAGTGCATCTTCGGGGTCACTGAGGGGAAGCTACTTTGACACGTCTTGTCAGAACGGGGAATTTCTATTGACCCTGAGTGTGTCCAGTCCATCATGAAAATCTAGCTGCCAGGTAGCAAAAAGGAACTCAAATCTTGTTTTGGAAAGATTAACTTCGTCTGCAAGTTCATTACAGGCTTCATGGAAATAGTCAAACCGCTCAATGCCATGCTAAAACAAGATGCCAAGGTCAAATGGACCCCAAAAGCAAAGCAGGATTTTGGGGAAATAAAGAAGACAATTGTTGACGCCCTTGTGTTGGCTAGCCCCAATTACCTGAAGCCCTTCTACATAGACTCCTTTGCTTTGGATCATTCTTACGCCAGCATCTTGGCACAAAAGGATGGCGAGGGGAGTGAACATCCAATCGCCTTTATGAGCGCCCCCCTAAAGGATGTTGAACTACGCTATCATAACATTGAAAAATAGGCTTATGCCCTTGTTAAGAGAGTTAAGAAGTTCATGTAGGAGTTGAGAAAATACAACACCACAAACCCCAAAGATCACCTACATGCAAATAACCTGTCACAAAAGAAGAGATGGAGACAAACAAGCAAGGGTTCTCTGAAAACTAAAAATGTATATATCAGAGAGAATGAGAGAATGAATTGATATGAAATACAATGGGATCAATCCTTATAAAAAGGAGATCATGCAAACCCTAATAAAACCCTAATAGAAGCCCTAATAGGATAACATTTAATAATTAATATAATTATTAAATGTCACTTTATGCAAACTAACGTGAAATCTTAAGAAGGGAATAAAGGTAACTTAATCAACATAATTAAGTTAAGACCTTTACTCTAACACCCCCCCTTAAGATGAGCAACAATGCAGCTACAAACAAATGCAAGAAAGCAAAAGTAACTACAATGCAAGAAGGCAAACATGGGTCCCGGCAACTAGGCCAAATCAAGTACCCAAATACAACCAAATCTCTGTAAAGAGGAGAAAATAGAGAATACCTCATGGGAAAAAGCTCTACTCCAAAAATAGATGCAGAAGGCCAAGAAGAGACATCACTAAAGCAGAAGAAGTTGCAAACAACTGTCGAAAGATGACTGCTATGGTGCTAAAAAACCTCCGCTGAAGATAGGATGATCAGGAACAAGAAAACAATAATCTGCATAAGTTCTCATACGACCCTACTCGAATTAGATGGAAAACAAAGGTAAACACCTGGAACGAAGATACAGATGGCACAAGAACCAATAGTCTGAAACACTGATCAATTGATAATGGAAGATTCCTTGCAAGGTGAAACCAAGGAAGAATTAGCACGAACAATATAATAACCCCCCCATAATGCTAAACTGGGAGAGCCTAACAGATCCACTGAAATGATGTGAAACACCCTGTAGTGCATGAAGGAGAAGAAACATCTGGAAGTGTGCAAGATAGCACCTGCAACTAAAAAAGTGGTGTGCAAAACAAAGCACACATGCATGAGGCTGGAATCATATGGATCCATGGTCGTCATGGAGGGACACTCACCGGACAAAGGTGTGATGGCAAACAAAGGCAAACTACACAACCCCCTATGGTATGGATTCACTGTCGTCATCGAGGGATACTCACCGAACAAAGATGTGATGGCAAAACAAAGGCAAACTACACAACCCCACATGGCACTTTATAATAACAGTGCAAGTACAAAATATGGCACAACCTTATGTGCAAAATCCCCAAAAGATGCATGTACAGTAGTGTGGCACTTTATCTCAGTGTGTTTACATAAAAGATAGCTTACAAATGATGCTCAAAATGCCCTCAAAGGACAAAATGCTGGAAATACATGAAGAACAACCAAAAATAAAAAGCATCCCATGCAAACAAAAAGTTTCCAAGAGAAAATATGTCCAGGTAATCCACCAGAGTGTGAAAACACAAATAACTGAATAAAATATATGGTGTAAGGGGGAATGGATGGAACACTCACTATTCCATGCTCCGGGTCTCACCTTAGCAATTCCCTTTGCTGGCTCTCTCCACCTACTCAACCTATAGGTCCTAACTCAAATGCAAATACCCCCGATTCTACTGGCCATCCCCACTTCCAACCATATCTCACAATACAACCCAAAACTTGGTGCTTTGACTCTGTTTCACCCTTGACCCTTAATCATCCCTAAAGGCCAAATACCCACAATTCTCCACTAGGTGCTTGCAAGGGTGTAAAGATGTATTTTCATGCTTCATAGCATTCCATTAGGTTTCTTAAACAACCATTAGACTCCATTTCACCATCGCTTCTTCCAAACCCTCACTTAGGGTTAAAAAGGCAACAAGCCTAGAGTCCCTTTTAGCCCTCCTAGCCCGAGAAAAGTGGAATTTTCACAAAACATTCCCAAAGAACCCAAAACCTTCTCTCTATTTTCTTGGTCCTGATACCAACCTCTACAAGATTCCCAAGGTCTTATGCCTGGTCTTGTCGTACACAGGTTACTTCACCAAATTTAGCAAAATGTAGGGTTTTTTCTTCATTTCTTGGCCACCCGGTTGGACTGTCAAAGAGTTCTTCCACCAAATCGATGGATGAAGCCTCCTACCAGCTACAAGACCACTGTATGGCCTTCCTCCACCTTTCTACCATGGGAATTTTCATGGAGAGGTCTCCCCTGCAAGCTAGGTGATTTTCACCTCTAGACTTTCCTAACCGGGCACTGTTTTGCTCGCCTAGGAAAGGTCTTTTTCCATGCTTCCAAACCTCCTGACCACTCCTACATCTAACTTATGTATAGTCATTGAGCCTAACCAAATTTCCCAAGGGTCGTACTTATGTACAGAGGGGAAAGCAATTAGGACTCCATCAATTACAGTCTGCAAAACAAAAACAATGAACTAGAAGAACCTAACTAACTGAATTCAAAAGCTTTTAATGAAAGAAACAAATACTACATACCCAACCAATACTTGGAAAGAAATTACATCACATCCCACATGAGTTCCAATGCCTAGTTATACCATTAACACTCTACCAAGAACAAGAACACAGAAAATAATCAAATCTTCCTACTATCCTCGGTTAACATTCATGAAAAACTTCAATTTACAAAACTTCCAATGACTTCCAACCTAACTATAGGTCGAGGCATACCTTTTATAGGTTTTCCAAAGTAGTTGTGCCTTCCTTGGGTCGAAAAAATCAGTTACCAAGTGGGAAAAAGTATGAATTGTCCCAATTTGCCACTTTCCCCAACTTCCTATAACTAACACAAATGAGTGTCTTAAACCCAAAACTTAAACAATCCTGATAGCTCCTGACCAAGGTATTTTGGTAAGCCACTAACTCAAAGCAATGGTCAACATGACCTTATTCCAAACAAAAATTCATAAACCTTTCCTGTTCCTATTACAAAACTTCCAATGCCTTCCAATGACTTCCAACCGAACTACAGGTCAAGGCATACCTTTTATAGGTTGTCCAAAGTGGTTGTGCCTTCCTTGGGTCGGACAAATCAATTACCAAGTGGGAAAAAGTGTGAATTGTCCCAATTTGCCACTTTCCCCAACTTCCTAGAACTAACACAAATGAGTGTCTTAAACCCAAAACTTAAACAATCCTGATAGCTCCTGACCAAGGTATTTTGGTAAGCCACTCACTCAAAGCAATGGTCAACATGACCTTATTCCAAACACAAATTCATAAACCTTTCCTATTCCTATTACAAAACTTCCAATGCCTTCCAATGACTTCCAACCCAAATACAGGTCGAGGCATACCTTTTATAGGTTTTCCAAAGTAGTTGTGCCTTCCTTGGGTCGGACAAATCAATTACCAAGTGGGAAAAAGTGTGAATTGTCCCAATTTTCCACTTTCCCCAACTTCCTAGAACTAACACAAATGAGTGTCTTAAACCCAAAACTTAAACAATCCTGATAGCTCCTGACCAATGTATTTTGGTAAGCCACTCACTCAAAGCAATGGTCAACATGACCTTATTCCAAACACAAATTCATAAACCTTTCCTATTCCTAGTGTTTCCTAGGTGTTTCTCCTAGGTGCTCCTGCACCATTCTCCCCCTCCCTGCCCAAACACTATGGAGGAGAAGGAGAGATCAATGACATGTCTATGCCAAGATTCTTGAACTAATCCTCTTGTACCCATGTAGCTTCTGATTCAGGCTTACTCTTCCACTTAATAAGGTGCTCCATATACACCTTGTGTCTTGTAGAATTTTGGACCCTTGACTCCAAGATCCTTTTAGCTTGGTGCTTGTCTAGACTAGGTAAGGGTACATTGCTGATGTCCTTGAAGATCTCTTTACTATTCCGATTCACATCATTGACTAATCCTTTATATTTGATCAAGTCAGTAATATTGAAAACTAGTGAGATTCCTAAGTCAGTAGGTAGCTCAACCTTGTATGCATTTTTCCCATACTTGGCCAGTATCTTGCATAGTCCTACTCTCTTCATCTGTAGCTTGGTTGATACTCCCTTCTACAACCTGGATTTGTTGAGGTGAAACATGACATAATCTCCCACTACAAATTGTATAACCTTCCTTGACAAATCTACCTTCTCCTTCAACTTTTTTGTAGCTTCTATGACTGTCTTCTTCACCTACTCCTGAATCTCTTTCATGGTCTGATTGAAGTCTTCAGCATGTCCACTTCTATGTTCCATGGTTCCTAGATCCCTGAGCTCACAAATACCTCTTGGGTGCATCCCATACACAACCTCAAAAGGACTCTTCCTTGTTGTCCGGTTGACACTATCATTATAGGCATACTCTGCTTGTGAGATGACCATATCCCATGTTTTTCCATATTCCTTTGTTAGGCACCTAAGAAGATTACCCAACACCCTGTTAACCACCTCTATTTGACCATCGGTCTGAGGATGGTAAGCTGATCCAAATGACAAAATGGTACCCAATCTTTTCCATAGAGTCTTCCAAAAATGACTCATGAACTTAACATCCTTGTTTGAAACAATGCTTAAAGGTAGGCCATGAATCCTTACAACCTCTTTAAAGAAAAGATGAGCTATGTAGCTAGCATCATGAGTAGTTTTGCAAGGAATAAAGTGAGTCATTTTGCTAAATCTGTCCACCACTACATACACACTGTCAAAACTAGACTTGGTCTTAGGGAGTCCTACCACAAAATCCATGCTCACACACTCCCACGGTCTATTAGGAATGGGTAGGGGTTGATAAAGACCAGCATTACTAACTCCTCCCTTAGCTCTCATACATACAACACATTGTTCCACATACTTTCTAACATCTCTTTCCAACTCAGGCCAATAGTAAAATCTTTGTACTAGTTCCAAAGTCTTGTTGATGCCAAAATGTTCACTAAGACTGCCATTATGCTTTTCTTGAATGAGGTTTTCTCTCATTGACCCTCTTGGAACACATAACTGATTCCCTTTAAACAATAGACCACTTTGCAAAGTATACTCAGCATATTGACTATGAAAATGATTCTCAAAATCTAAACATACCTTATAAGCTTTTGAGAAGTCTTCATCCTCTCCATAGAGATCTTTAAAGCTTCCAATCCCTATGCTCTTCAGTTGTATCTCTTGTACTATCAACAACCTCTTGCTCAATGCATCTGCTACCTTATTCATCTACCCCTTCTTGTGCTTGATGGTGAAGGTAAAAGCTTGGATGTATTCCATCCACTTCAAATGCCTATTGCTCAACTTCTCTTGGGTGTTGATATAGCTGAGTGCTTGATTGTCTGTAAACACTACAAACTCCTTGGGTAGAAGGTAATGCCTCCACTTCCTAAGTGATTGAACTAAAGCATAAAGTTCTAAGTCATAAGTTGAATATTTCTTCTTTGCCTCATTGAGTTTCTCACTAAATAATGCTAAAGGTCTGCCCTCTTGACTCAACACTCCTCCAACTGCCACTCCACTAGCATCACATTCCACAGTGAACAAGTTGTCAAAACTAGGTAATAAAAGAATAGGTTGAGTTGCCACCTCTTGTTTCAGTTTCTCAAACCCTCTCTCAGCTTCTTGAGTCCACACAAACTTGGTTTTCAAACCACCTTTTATTGTATCTAGGACCGGTGCATAAATACCACTAAAGTTCCTTATGAATTTTCTATAGAATTGAGCCAATCCATGGAAACTTCTTACCTCAGTCCCTGTTGTTGGTGTAGGCTAGTTTATGATTGCTTCCACCTTGCTTGGATCCATCTTCAATGATCCCTTAGACACTACAAATCCCAAATATACAATCTCTTGTTTAAAGAACTCATACTTCTCTAGATTGATTGCCAACTTCTCCTCTTGCAACCTTCTAAGAACCAACTCCACATGTTTTAAATGCTCTTCTGCTGTCTTGATGAATATGAGGATGTCATCAAGGTATACCACCACAAATACTCCTATGAAATCCTTGAGCACTTCATTCATGAGCCTCATGAATGTGCTAGGGGCATTGGAGAGACCAAATGGCATCACTCTCCATTCATATAACCCATCATTTGTCTTAAATGTTGTCTTCCATTCATCACCATCCTTAATTATGATCTGATGGTATCCACTCTTGAGATCCAGCTTGGTATAATATTGAGCTCCTCCAAGACAATCCATTAGATCCTCAATTCTAGGAATAGGGAGCCTATACCTAATTGTGCTCCTATTTATTGCTCTAGAATCAGTACATAACCTCCATTTTCCTCCCTTCTTGGTTGCCAAAACTACTGGTACTGCACATGGGTTGATGTTGTTTTGTATCAATTTCTGATCCAACAACTCTTACACTTGTTTGGCCACTTCCAAATTCTGATCCAATGTAAGCTTATATGCTGATTTGTTAGGTAATGATGCTCCAGGTATGAAGTCAATTTGATGACTAATAGCTCTTTTAGGAGGTAATGTTGCAGGTGTGCCATCGCTTACAATGTCTTTGTACTTCTCAAGTAATTTCTGGATTGCTCTAGGTATGACTGGTTTTTCAGTCTTATCTTCCTCCTTGGATTGTAATAGAACTTCATATCCTTATCCACCTTCATGTAGGGTGTTGAGGAACTCTTTCCCACTACTTAGTAGCACACTTGGTGTCTTTGACTGTCCTTCATCCTCCTCTGACAGTGACTACAACTTAAAAGTCTTTCCATCCTTCTTAAATGAGATTGTGTTCTCCTTTCCATCATACATGGCACTCCTATCATATTTCCATGGTCTGCCCAATAGTAGATGACATGCATCCATGGGTAAAACATCACAAACTAGCTTGTCCTTATACCCTCCAATGGAAAACTCCACCGTTACTTGTTCATTCACCAAAACACTTTTCCCTTTGTTAAGCCATGTGACCTTGTAGGGATTGGTGTGGGGTACCTTCTTCAATTTCAGTTTCATTACTGCCTCTTCTGAGATGATATTGTCTGTTGAACTTGAATCTACAATAACCTTGCATACTTTACCAAGTATCTTGCATCTTACTCTAAACAGAGCTCTTCTTTGTTTTGGCTCTTCCTTGACCGGTTGTCTTATCAAGACTCTTCTAAACATCAAATTCTCTCCATTCTCTGATTCAATGTGACTGACCTCAGTTGACTTAGGACTCATGGTGTCCTCTTGTGCATAAGCCACTCTCTTCTCATTGCTTGATGAATATGCTTTCTCTGGGCACCTATAAGCTGGATGTCCAACTTGACCACAATGGTAGCATTTCATGTTTGCAAAGTATGAATTTCTCTTGCCTGCTCCTCTTCCTCTATTGGATCCTCCTTGAGAACCTCTACCTTTGTTATACCTTCCTCTAGAAGGTGTTTCATTACCATGATCTATGGATTTAAACTCTCCTTGGTAGCCACCTCGCTATCCTCTTTAATCTCTTTGATCTTTGCCTTTACCTCTACCTTTAGAAGCCTGATCTTGCTTCCTCTTGCTTCTCTCCTCAATTTTGATAGCTAATTGATAGCATTGGTGTACTGTCTTTGGACTTAAAAGAGCCATCTCCTCTTGAATGTTCCATTTCAATCCATCAAGATACCTAGCCACCTTGAGGATTTCATCTTCTGAAACATTAGACCTCATACAAAGTTTTTGGAACTCCTTTGTGTAGGTATTCACATCTAGGTCTTTCTACCTTAGGCTTTGTCTCTTCTTGTGTAATTGAATCTCATAATCATCGGGCATGTAGGCTTCTCTCACCTTTGCAACCATACCTTTCCAAGTTGAGATGGGTTTCTTTCCTTCCTTCTCCCTCTCTGTTTGGATGAATTTCCACCATGTCAAGGCTGATCCTCTCAATCTTGATTTAGCCACCTTCACCTTCTGTGCTTCTATGACTCCATCACACTCAAAATGATTCTCCATGCCTTCTATCCAATCCATGACTAGATCGGCTTCCATCTTCCCACTAAACAATGGTATGCCTTCAAGTGCTTTCCCACTCAAAGCTTTCAATGCCTTCAAGAAAGGATCCTCTTGTAGAATAGGGTTAGGTTCAGGGATCTTGTCTTCCTCTGCAACCTCTTCTTTCTTTGGTACCCTATTATTGTCCTCACCGCCCTTGTTTAGCACAGTACTCAATGTCTCCTCCAATTGTGCTAGTCTTTCCCTTAGTCTTCTATTATCTTCTTCTTGGTCTTCAACCTTCTTTTCCAACTCAGAATTTGTCACCATGATTGTGAAACCACTTGATTCAACCTCTAACATACAAGTCACTATCCCAAACCTTTAACTTGCTTTGATACCAATCTGGTGTAAGGGGGAATGGATGGAACACTCACTATTCCATGCTCCGGGTTTCACCTTAGCAATTCCCTTTGGTGGCTCTCTCCACCTACTCAACCTATAGGTCCTGACTCAAGTGAAGATACCCCTAGTTCTACTGGCCATCCCCATTTCCAACCATATCTCACAATACAACCCAAAACTTGGTGCTTTCCCTCTGTTTCACCCTTGACCCTTAATCATTCCTAAAGGCCAAATACCCACAATTCTCCACTAGATGCTTGCAAGGGTGTAAAGATATATTTTCATGCTTCCTAGCATTCCATTAGGTTTCTTAAACAACCATTATACTCCATTTCACCATCGCTTCTTCCAAACCCTCACTTAGGGTTAAAAAGGCAACAAGCCTAGAGTCCCTTTTAGCCCTCCTAGCCCGAGAAAAGTGGAATTTTCACAAAACTTTCCCAAAGAACCCCAAACCTTCTCTCTATTTTCTTGGTCCTGATACCACCCTCTACAATATTCCCAAGGTCTTATGCCCAGTCTTTTCATACACAGGTTACTTCACCAAATTTAGCAAAATGTAGGGTTTTTTCTTCATTTCTTGGCCACCCGGTTGGACTGTCAAAGAGTTCTTCCACCAAATCGATTGATGAAGCCTCCTACCAGCTACCAAACCACTGTATGGCCTTCCTCCACCTTTCTACCATGGGAATTTTCATGGAGAGGTCTCCCCTGCAAGCTAGGTGATTTTCACCTCTAGACTTTCCTAACAGGGCACTATTTTGCTCGCCTAGGAAAGGTCTTTTTCCATGCTTCCAAACCTCTTGACCACTCCTACATCTAACTTATGTACATTCATGGAGCCTAACCACATTTCCCAAGGGTAGTACTCAAGTACAGAGGGGAAAGCAATTAGGACTCCATCAATTATAGTCTGCAAAACAAAAACAATGAACTAGAAGAACCTAACTAACTAAATTCAAAAGCTTTTAATGAAAGAAACAAATACTACAGACCCAACCAATACTTGGAAAGCAATTACATCACATCCCACATGAGTTCCAATGCCTGGTTATACCATTAAAACTCTACCAAGAACAAGAACACAGAAAATAATCAAATCTTCCTACTGTCCTCGATTAACATTCATGAAAAACTTCAATTTACAAAACTTCCAATGCCTTCCAATGACTTCCAACCCAAATACAGGTCGAGCCATACCTTTTATAGGTTTTTCAAAGTAGTTGTGCCTTCCTTGGGTCGGACAAATCAGTTACCAAGTGGGAAAAAGTGTGAATTGTCCCAATTTGCCACTTTCCCCAACTTCCTAGAACTAACACAAATGAGTGTCTTAAACCCAAAACTTAAATAATCCTTATAGCTCCTGACCAAGGTATTTTGGTAAGCCACTCACTCAAAGCAATGGTTAGCATGACCTTATTCCAAACACAAATTCATAAACCTTTCCTATTCCTAGTGTTTCCTAGGTGTTTCTCCTAGGTGCTCCTACACCAATATACCTAGAGTGAAATCTAGAAAAATGGCATGGATGAAACTGAAGAGCCCTGAAATATGATTCCAACGCCGCTGAGATTACGAAAAACGGAGAAACTGATCAAAAGTTATGAGTTTGAGACTGAAAATAGCCCCCTTCTCTTCAACTAGTTGTAGAATGCACCAATGGAAAAAAGAAGTGATGAGACTCACACCACTGGAAAGATGAGAAAACCAGCTTTCCGACGATATCTTGTTTGCCAAAAAATGATATTGAATGCCCAAGTTACAGCCTCCGAAATAAATCAGCTCCAAAGAGGGAAAAAACCAGTGCTGGGTTAAATTTGACGGTCATACGGTCGTTGTAGCAAAATGACTGGGTTAAGTTTGACGGCCAAACGGCCATCACTGTAAAAGTGCGATTGGACTAGTTTTGAAAAGATTTGTTTTTTTAAATAAAAAAAATGCAGATTTTTTTTTTTTAATAAAAAAAATTTATGAGGGGAGGCACGTGGGCCCACCCCCCATCATACGTGGGCCCACCGTCAGTCCGCAGTACACCGACCAACATACGGCAGGGCCCATAGGCCTACAGGTACCCTTGTACCGGGCCGGCAAGCCCTAAAACTGCGAAATTTTAAGTTTTCGATTTTTTTTAAAATTTTTTACAATGAAAATTTTGCAGAAAAATAAATATTTTTTTTTGACGAAAAAAAAGAAATTTCCGAAAAAAAAATTTACCAGGCAGGCGACGGTCGTACGATCGTACTACAAAAAAAAAAATATGCTTCAAATTTTGACTTTGTCCAAAATTGATGAATGAATAGTCGATTTAGGGGTTTTGGACCGCTGTGGACGCAATCACGATGTCCATTTGAGCTGAAAATGCTTCAAAATTGCAGGTATTCCCTAGATCAAAAAAATAAACCCCAAACCCTTGAAGCTCCAAATATCTTCAAAACAAGACCAGGAAGCAGCAGGTGTGGAGCTCTGATACCATGTAGGAGTTGAGAAAATACAACACCACAAACCCCGAAGATCACCTACATGCAAATAACCTGTCACAAAAGAAGAGATGGAGACAAACAAGCAAGGGTTCTCTGAAAACTGAAAATGTATATATCAGAGAGAATGAGAGAATGAATTGATATGAAATAAATGGGATCAATCCTTATAAAAAGGAGATCATGCAAACCCTAATAAAACCCTAATAGAATCCCTAATAGGATAACATTTAATAATTAATATAATTATTAAATGTCACTTTATGCAAACTAACGTGAAATCTTAAGAAGGGAATAAAGGTAACTTAATCAACATAATTAAGTTAAGACCTTTACTCTAACAGTTCAGGCATTACATCTTACGCAACAAGGTGTTTGCTATAGTTCTCGATCCTGCAGTGAAAACGTTGCTTATGCAGAATGAGTTAGGGGAACGAAGGGCAAAGTGGACCGCATTACTGAAGGAGTACGACATGTAAATCCAACCAATGAAACTGGTAAGAGTATAGGGACTTGCCAAAACAATGACAAAGGTAGTTATTGATGTTGGACCTAAACTCACGGTACAACAGTACCAGCTAGAGGATGTCTCTCCAGGGGAGTGGTACACCGATGTAGTGTACTACTTGCTGAATCACAAATGTCCGCCTCATCTACAGGGATTCCAAAGGCGAGCCCCTTGGCTGAAAAGCAGTAGCTATATGTTATAGGCCACCATATTGTACAAGAAGAATCATGAAGGCATCTTTTTGAGATGCCTAGGTAAGGTTGAAGTTGATCGTGTTCTTAAGGAATTCCACGATAATTTCAAGACTGGTCATGGTCCCAGTTTATCCACTACACACCAGATCTTAAGAGTTGGGTATTATTGGCCCACCGTACTCAAGGACGCCGACGGTCATGTCCACACCTGCCATGTGTGCCAGAATACTATCGCCTGAGAGAGGAATGTCGGTGTCCCATTGCAACCTATTATGGAGGTAAGACCTTTCGCACAATGGGGGCTTGATTTCATTGGTCTGGTAAGCCCTCCATCATCTGTTGGACACAGGTGCATTCTAACCACTTCTGATTACTGCACTAGATGGACAAAAGCAATAACTTGTAGGCAATGTACAACTGAAGTAGTGACTAATTTCTTAGAAATTTTTATTTTAAATCACTTCAGTTGCCCATATGCTCTGGTGTGTGATAACGGAACTGCATTTAATTCATTGAAATTCACGAGTTGGGCCTTTGACTATGGTATCACCCTCAAATTTTCATCTAATTATTATCCTCAAGGCAATGGCCTTGTTGAGTCCACCAACAAGAACTTGATCACGGTGATCAAGAATTTGCTAGACAGGAATCCCAAAGATTGGCATACTCGACTTTGTTTCATCTTGTGGGCGGATTGCACCCATCATAAGGCTACCCTCACAGATTCCCCATACCATCGTATCTATGGCTTAGATCTCGTCTTTCCCATACACTTGAAAATCCCTACCCTCTAGTTTGTCAACGATTTTTATGAAGGGGGAGACCGTAGAGAAACTCACCTCGCAGAGTTGTTGCACCTTGAAGAAGTACGAGACTGTGAAATAGAAAAATTTTCCAAACATCAGGGCATAGTTAAAATATGGTTCGACCACTGAGACAAGGTTAAGGCCTTTTGCATTTTTGATCTAGTCCTCTATTAGGACAAGGCCCATGAAAAGAAAGGGGGACATAACAAATTCGACAAGCTCTGGCTTGGCCCCTTTCAGATTGTTGAAATCCTGGGAGACAACTCTTTCTATTTAAAATCTTTGACTGGTGAAGATGTCTTGTTGCCTGTCAACAGATAGCACCTTAAGCATTACTTCCAGGCCTAAGCTCTTTCAAAGCTGTCCGTGTAAATACTTGTACATAGGTTAGAATAGGTTCTTTGCTTTGCCCTTCGATTTTGCTTGTTGTACTAGCTATTTTGTCTTGACCTTGGAAGAGCCTTCCTGTCCTGCTATGGTGGTTGTATTTGGCTCGACAAGTGGTTTTCCCTGTTGCCCGCTCTTGCGTTGTTCTCTAGATAAGTCCTCATTCCATATTACTAACCTCTGAAAGCCCCTAAGCATCACTTTTCAAATTTCAAACTCTGAACTAATGTAGGATGACTATCCGTTTGAATCCCCTGCATTTATCATGGAACAAACAGAAACACATTTTAACATTTCCAAAGAATGATATGGTGATTACTGGAAAGAGGGGATAAGTGAAAAATCTAAAGTCCACTCCAATGACCACTGTGATTCCCAAGCCCATAGTGAGCTTCATTGCTTACACGGTTGAGTAGAAAGGAAAAAGGAAAGTGTTGAAAAGAAACATCAAATAAGAGGAATAAACAAAGTGAAAATAACAACCGTATGGGTGTGCGAATATCTCTACCGAGGCTATGGACGCCTTGCTGGCAATAGAGCTATGTTCGTGGGGTCACAGCGACAACTCCATCAGGGCTATCGATGCCTGACTGGCAGCAGAGCAATGTCCAGATTACTTTTGTGGTTAGGCGAACTACATAGCTTATCTCTCCCGATCAGTGGTTGCTCATGCTATCTCTGAGGAAGGTAATTGAACTCACCATGCACACACCTCCATGATGATCTTGTAGTATGATTCAACCCCACCTTCCCTAACCTGTTCTCAATTCATCTTTGAAAATTAGCTTTGGTCTGTGAAATCAGAGATCATGGGTTTGGAATGAATATTTATCTCTAGAACGTCAGGAGCATTCTCCCAATGGAGTCACCATTTGTTGTGCTTGTTGCACACACGCCCCATTTGGAACGGGGACCCTCTCTTCCCTATTTTGCTTGTCATGTCCCTTTTGGCTTTGCCTCATTTTGCATGTCCATTTTTGTGCCCTAATAGGTCAACTCACCCTCCAAAGTCACATTTTAAGTCTAACCAAACTTGGCCCCCTTTGAAAATGTTAAATCTTTGGCCTTTTTGGGTTTCCCTTCCCAGGTTTCCCCTTCTGAGTTTCCCTTTGCGGTTTTTCATTCCGGATTGGCTATTGCAGACAGCCACGATCGGATGCCTTCCCGACCTACCAGGTTTCCCTCCTCAGAATTATGTCTCCGGAATATTTTTTTCAAACAGCAGTGGTTGGACGTCTCCCTAACCCTCGGACCCTAGACTTCCCGCTGTCGCACACGAATTTAAACCCACCAAACTCTCTGACCATCGTACAAAGGTATTAATTGCAGTTTTGGCTATAAAATCAGATTTTCCAACTATCATTTTCACCTGACCAAAGTGATAGAAATTTTGAGAGCTCCCCGACATCCAGCATTTTCAACCCCTGCATCCAAGCTCTCTTTCTGACGTTCTTCGTGCGGCCAACAACATCCTTCTTTGAGATTTTGAGGTATGTCCATCGTCCATGCACTTCATCCTCCTTTTCATGAAATTATGGGTTAAAATGAAGTAAAAAATGTAAAAATGGGTTAAAATCTGGTAAATTAACACTCCCACTAAAATACCCACTTTTTAAAATCTGGGAAAACCAATCGAAATTCAACATCGAAGCTTAACCCCGCTGTTGTTGTTCTTCGAAATAGTCGATGGCGTCTTCCGGGCCCAGACCTCCCTGCGGTCGTCTGAAACACAAAACTTGAACTTAAAAAATTAGCAGCAGCCAAGCTCGTCCTGGATCCCGGCCTCCGGATTTCCCTTCACGGGTTTTCATTGTGCCCTCGCCGTTGTGAACCGCTTCCCTCGAGTGCCTTTCCGAACCTTGGATCCCCGCCTTGCAAGGTCCGTTTCAGACTTGAAAAAAATCAAAAATCAGCCAAGGAACAAATTGTCCCCAAGATCCGACCCTCGGAGTTTCGTTCCCAGAATTCCCCGCTAACTTCATCGTTGTGAACGGCCTGCCTTGAGCGTCCTCCCGGACCTCGAACCCCAGGCATATAAAATCCGTTCAAATTTCCATGGAAAAAACCAAAGTCCAAACTCAATTCGGACTCTGGATTCCAAAATCCTGTCTTCAAGATTCCGTTTCGACGTCGCTGTCTCAAACGGCGAGTTCGGGACGTCTTTCCGACTCTCGGACCCCGCTCTGCATTTTCGTTCCAAACCGGTCGGAATTAACCAGCGCCCAAAATATATCTAGACCTCAACCTTCGAAATTCCGCCTCCGGGATTCTGCTCCGCTCTCACCATCCCGAACGGCTGAACCTGACTGACTTTCCGACCTCCGGGTCCTGACCCATTGTTCGTCGTTGGGCTTTCCCACCTATCATATTTGTTTCCGAGGATTACCCTCTAGACTTCTATCCCCTAATTTTCATTTGTCTTTTGTCATTTCAAACGATTGTCCTATAACTATTGTCTGGCAGTGGAAATCCGGACTCCAGAACCCAGCTCTCGGAATTCCATCTTCCTTGCATCATTTTAGACGACCTTCCTGCAACTGGAACCCGAATGACTAAATGAGGACTCGGATGACCTCCAAATCCAAAATGGACTTCAACCCACTTGCTAAAATCTGGTCTTCTTCCATTCCAACCCTTCCTTGATCGAATCTAAGACCGAAAAATTCATCAGGAGTTCCATGCCTCGTTTGCCCTTCCAAACGGCATTCTGCCAAGGGAATTCTAGCCCTGGGAACCCGGATTGCCTATTTTGCCTCCTTATGATGTTTTATCAGATGATTGGTGTTTATCAAGTATGCATGACAATTGCAGAGCTAACTTTGATATGCAAGGAGTTGTCTGAGGCAGTTTTACCATATTTAAAGTTACTGATTCATGTCCCTTTGTGCATGATTTATGAAATTTGATGCAGAAGCTTTTGGTGCCTCCAAGGCAAAGGGGAAAGGAATAGCCAAGGCACCCCGAGGCAAAGAGGACAAGGATCAGATGAAGTACAAGTTTCAAGGGGTGCCCTTACAATCTAGAGTCACCACTCTCTAGAGAGATGTCATGGACACCAATATCGGTCAGGTCGATATTGATGAGTTTACATAGAGAGGCAGGGTGAATCCCAAAACAAAAAATGTGAGATTGATAAGGAGCAGTGGACTTTCCAAAGTTGCAGGCTTCCCGCCAGCCTTGGTGGCCCCAGAATTGGTAATGGCATGCGTGGAGGCATATCATCCTGAGACCAAAACTATAGTCAACTGAGATGGGAATATTCTTGCTGATATGTCTCCACCTGTTATAAAAAATTTCCACATTCCTACCTTCAAGAGCATGGAGACCCCCACCATAGAAGAATGCAAGGCGCTATGGGAGCAAGATCCTTTGAGATGCAAGAAACTAATCAATCAGTACTTGTTAAAGGACAAGCAAGGTAGTGTCGGAAAACTCCCTCATGAGTTTTTTCGCAGTGATTTCTTCGAGGATTACCATGACCTCATGACCTTGCTAAGCCGAGTAATGGGTCTTCTTGCTGTGGCCTTCTTCCAGGAATGGATTTTCTACTTCGTGGAGCAAATTCTTCACAGTGATGACACTACCTTTTATTGGGGGGAGATAATCAGTGATTGCTTCCATGAACAGTTTATAAGTGTGAAGAGGACCTCCAAGTT
The DNA here is from genome assembly GCA_007115665.2 of Sequoiadendron giganteum. NCBI lineage: Eukaryota > Viridiplantae > Streptophyta > Pinopsida > Cupressales > Cupressaceae > Sequoiadendron > Sequoiadendron giganteum. The sequence continues at coordinate 54,288,793 of CM021105.1, read as the reverse complement.
CTTCATGACCTCCTATTTGGTGTATTCCCTCGCTAATCAGTGGCATTATCAGGGATTGACTATGGTACCCAGTGAGGCATCAGGAGCAGAGCTTAAGCCATATGATAAATACCCTCAACTACAGTACCAAAACTTCAAGAGGGATTATTGTAGGGTGAATGACGCATTCATCGCCTACATCATTCGGTCTCTAGGAGGTGAATTTCAGAGAAGAGTTTCCCACAATGCCAGGGCCCTCCTTAGGCAATACGCCTTCCTATATATATAATTTCCAAGGTTAACTTACATTTATGCCCAAGGATTCAGGGAAAGACCAAACAAGTTGCCCCGGTACCCCAATGACCAGATTATACTATTGGAACTGACGTGGCAGCTGTGGCACATTTATAATATCTTGAGCAAAAAGCATCTGGTAGGTACACCTTACCCCATTGGGCTTGGCCAAGGAATGTACAAGATTCGCACCTCCCAGTGTACGGGATACTCAGAGAGGGAGTTGGTCGAATACCACTTTTGGCAATATACAGCTCAGCCCCAAATTGATCCATATGGTCATATCAGGAAGGCATTGGGACGTGAGTATGCCCACCTCCATAATGTTGAGGATTTCTAGGCTAAATTTACAGATGATCTTCAAGTACGGTTGCGGCACTACATGTCCATGACCACCCTCTACGTGCGGAGAATAAAATTGTGCCTGGTTCCTGATCAACTTGAGGAGGATGAAAGCATGGTGATCGATTCGGGATATGATGATCTTTCCAATTTTCCATTGCCTATGATTGATTTGAATGAGTGAGAGGTTGATGTCCTCGACATACTCACTAAACCCATCGAGATTCGAACAAAGGCATGGATTGACCAACAGGTGGCCCGATTGAAGCAACAAGGAGTTACCTTACCGTTTAAGGGACTCGAAAGTGAACCAAGTGGATTTGATGGTGGGGTGGTCACCGCTACAACTGGGGAAACATCCAAAACCCCACCATCAGTCAAAACCAAAAAGAGGAAAGAAGCCAATGAGAAGTTGCTCAAACCAAAGGTTTATGCCCGCAAGGCTTCAGAGGGTGAGCCTTCCAAGAAGAAAAGGAAGACAATCAGAGGCACAAAGATTTCTGTGACACCCAAAGTTCTGCCCCATGGGATCAGGGGAGAAGGATCTAACCTTCCAAGGTCTCCGTCTGCTGCAATCAATATTGTTGTTGTTGCTGCCACCACCCTACATACTTCGCTTGCAGTTTCTGCTTCCTCCCTGCCTGTAGTGGACATCTCTGTCCACTTTTCTTCCACCTCTCCAATCATGCAGGTCATACCGGTGGATTCATTATCTGCCATGACCTCATAGGTTTCTTCTTCCTCTATGTCTCCTTCCCTTCCATTCGTTTCTACTGCTACGAAGCCTGTCCTCAGCCTCCCAAAATCCTTTGTAAAGTACATGCAAAACATGTCATCTGAGCTTTTAGGGATGCTTACTAGTCCAATTGTTCAAGCTACAATAGCTCAGTCTATGGCCAACACTCCAGCTCTCCCTCCCCCTACCGAACCACTGAGAATGGAAGCGACAATGCAGATATCATATGAGCTTGAGCGACAGCAGCTAGAGGCTGTGAAGAGGCCAGAAGATGAAGAATTTAAATACCATGAGCACCCTTTGTTCGAGTGCCAAGAGATCGACGAGGTGGCATACAAATCTTCCAATGAGGATAACAAAGATCTTGACACTGAGTTAGTCTGGGAAACACATGATCCTGAGCTTGAGGCCGGCTAGAGCAAGCAGCTTAAGGAGATTGAAGATAAGGAAGCTGAAGATCAACTTGTGGTGGATGAAGAAGTTACTGCTACAGAGACTGAAGGCAGCAGGTCCCTAACTAAAAGGCATGGCCAAACCCCGGAACACGATGAGAAAGCATCCCTCCATGAAGATGAGCAGGAAGATAAGCCTGGGGAACATGAACACAACCAAAATGAGGAGGACAAGGGTACTAAAAGGGAGGATCCATCCAATGATAAGCCTGGGGAACATGAACACAACCAAAATGAGGAGGACAAGGGTACTAAAAGGGAGGATCCATCCAATGAGCAATTGTGTGCCAAGTCTCCCACTAAGTGTTTAACGCTCCAACAGGATTTCGATGAGGATAAGGAGGATGTAGGAGATGAGAAGGGGGCTCTTGTCGTCAGAGCTCTTAAACTCAGGGTAGAAGACAACAAGAATCAAGGTGAATCACCCCGGGGGAAGCCCCAAATGCCCGATTGGCTAGAGAAGCAATTGAAGCAAAAGACTCCCACCTTAAAGGATCCCAAGGCAAGGCTAGAAGTTATAATAGCCAGAGAACAAATAAGCACCAAGAAAGAGAAAAGGCCAAAGGTCAGATCGAAGGTAACCATGGATGCCTTTGGATCTAGGGTGGTACAAATAGTGACATCGATGGTTGGAGAATAGGGAATAACCTATAACATCTCAACCATTGATCTAGGGATAGCCACAAGAGAGCAGAAGGTCGACCGCCTCCAAGAATCGATCGCCATGATGGTGCATCTTATCCAGGGGGATAAGGTTTTGAAGGAAGAACTAAAGGCACAAGTGGCCAATCTGATGGCCTATATTCAACAGTGGTCATCCTCGGATGAGCAGCCCACTACGTCATCAGCCCCACCTCAGTTGCTATCTCAAGAGAAAATCCACAAATTGGAAAAGAGAAGGAACTTGGATAAGACCACGGAAAACTAGTTCTGGTAGGTCTTAGACATAGGAAACACAGGTATCAACTTGGTTGTCTGGACAGCAAATAAGTTCTTGGAGGTACAGAGAACTCTTGAGGGTATGAAGCAATTCTGTGAGGGGTTCCCAGGGAAGTACAGAGCGGCCTACCTGAAAATTGAGGCCATACTCGCATTGCCAAGTGAGGTTTGGGAGAAGGACCTTGCCCTCAAGGAGGATGACCACTGGTTAGTGGATGTATGGAAGCGGGATTTTGATCATTGAAAGGGAAAGATGGAGTAGGTTCTGGAATGGATAGTTCTGGATATCAAATGGGCTAGGGAGACCAGAGAAGAGTGTGCTCGGTACCTCAAGCTAATGACAGGGTACGAGTTGCCCATTTTCGAAATTAATCTTGAGAGCATAAAGCCGCACTTCTTAAAGACCATGGAAGATGGGATGTCAGCTGAAATCACCACAGGTTTCATGAGTTTTTCTACCCGAGCCTTTGCACAATCAGAACTTTTCAGAGATAATGCTGCCAAGTACGACTGGAAGAAGCTCGTCAACAACTCCTAGGAATGGAGCTACCAAATTCTATGGTCTGACATCATGGAGTTGGAAAATTCCAGCCACTGATCTTGAGCTTCATGGAATATGCAGCATTGAAGAAGTGAAGGAAACCCTGTCATCGATGAAGAATTCCTCAAAGAGTAGCTGCAAAGAGCAAACAACAAAAGGACGAAATTGCTATAGTGTTGTCACTAGATGAAAAAATAGGGAAAAGACAAGAATTATTTTATAAATGAAATATATTTGGGGGTAGGTGAGACCCTAGTGTAAAGTGAATCCTGTCCACACAATAGAATCAAATCTTGGCCACTCATTTTACTTTTTGGAAACTATAAATAGGGCTCTCCTCCTCTCATTT